>CM056549.1:17191856-18391856 GCA_029721515.1 Synanceia verrucosa
TGTCACAATTGCCTGTTTCTCTCTGCTGTGCTTTTGTTTTGTCCAGCCTCATTTGTGATGGTATTTATCTCAGTAAAGGATACAAAAACCTTGCTCTTGTCTGAAGGAAGAGTCATTTACAATCATTTACATTAACAAAAACTGTATTTTACCATTACAATAACCTCAGACAATAGCACACATCCGCCTTGTTCATTTTGAGCAGCAAATGAACAGAGGTACACAAGCTCCCATTGTTCTGGGTAAAAATGTGCCACAGACGTAATCATCTCCCCCTGCACTTCGCATATTAGATAATGAGAAGATGCTGATAAGTTCCTCAATACAATCTGCTCCCCATTGGCTAATCCACATCATTCAGCATTGTGAGGATCACAATGATGGTTTATTATTGCTCATTCAGCGCTCAACAATGATTTAAACATTTGCAATATAGGAACAAACACACCATCTCAGATCACTCATCCGTTTAAGAGGATGCCAGTTCTGCTTAGTAGCAGCTGTGTGTTGCTTGGAGGCTGTAGATCATTGCTAGTCTCAAAGCTCGACAGTAGATAGCTTACCTTTGAAAACCTGTGTGATAGGCTGAGAGAGTGTTTTTCTTTTTTAAACAAAATACACCAAGGATGTGTGTGCCTGTGAAATGAGATGCAAGTGAGCTTATTTATACACTTGAATACATATCGGTTTACAGTGTAACGCAGAGAATGAATCTTTGACACAATGTGGCTGCTGTAAATGTTCCCATTTCCCCAGGATCTTATAAAGAGAGAACATCTTGTGTTTAGCTCATCTGTCCCTCCTCTATCAGGCACCTGGGGTATTGGATTTCACTGACACTCAGGCCCTTAATGAGAAACAGAGCGACACCTTCATATTATAGCTTATGCCCTATCTCTCTCCATTTCTATGACTTGCTTTAATAAATTACTGTCCAATAAGAACTTTTATGATCTTGGCATATGTTGCCTTTTATAGGTGAAAATAATTGCATTCTCAGATCACCCTGCCCATTCTGAACATGAGAATGAGGCTAGAGAAGCGTACAAAATGAGATAGTTTCACAGTGTCTGCACAAGTCCTTCTCATTTGGGTCGTTACCCCTCCCCCTCCTTCTTTCTCAGTTTCCTGGTATACCTTCACAAGCACCCCCTCCCCCCCTGCCACTCTCGACTCCACTCATGCCCAGAGAGGCCTGCGCTCGCATGCCAACGGGCTCTCTTAAACCCACAACACCATCCCCCCATCGACTGCAGGCACTCACTCACACACACGCACACGCGCACACACACACACACACACACACACACAGTCTTGTTTTTGAGTTCCCAGTGAAGTGTGACAGAAGCCACTTGACAGGTGACACACACACTTGATGTTATCGGGTCAGGGCCAGAGACTCGGCCTCTTGAGTGATGAGAGACTGTCACTCGCATTTGTTTATCTACGCTACAGGAGGAGAGAGAGGCGAATGACAGAGAGACAGGGGTTGCTTCTTTCTTTCTTTGCCACATATCACTCGAGGGGAGAGAAGAAACAGAAAGAACTTCACTCTCACAGAAGACTGTGGTCTACATGTGGAATTTCTGGGCCACGACCACTGACTAAAACAAATCCTGAGCACTGAGAAAAGATTCTCCTTGTGAACCCGATCAGGTCATTATATGGCTTTCTGCTGAAATGCCAGAGCAGATAAGAACTCGAGAGCTTAAAATAAAAGTGCTCTTCAATCATTTAGAGAAATGTGCTGTCGTCGGCTCACAAATTGATGTGGCTTTGTTATCGGCATTGTCAATTGATTACACCTAGGGCGATAATGAAATAACTAATTGAATGTGTCCTCTTGTAAACAGTTTGTTGAAACATAAGAAACACAAACGTCTGCGCCCTGTCTCACTCTCTGAGTGGCTTTTAATTAATTGAGGAATGAGTCTGATAACCTTCACAAAATTATTAACCATGCCTTTTGTTGAAGGAAAAGAATAATGTCACTGATAAATCTTAAAATGCTTCAGTAAATATCACTTTTAGTGTTTGCAAAGACCAAGATGAAGTGAAACTTAACCTCCCTGCGCCATCTTTCACGGCAGGGAGCCAGGAGTCAAAGGTCATTGTTTCTGACAGTCCGGCTTCTTTGTATTTCACCATGAATATAATTAGTGAAAAGACTCAACACTTGAAGGTATAGTTGATAATCTTGGAGAACTGGCAAGAAAGCTTATCTCCACCTATCAAAGACTCCACCGATGTTCACTCTGGTTTGTCCTTTTAATTTTATCCATTTTTTCTTCACAGTCTTTTCTGCCTCCCTTTGTCTTCTCTTTGCCTGTTTAGCAGGGTGAGTCATCAGAAGTAACACTGGAAATGGTATTTTTGGCTGCATTTTCTCTGCCATTGTTCCCTACAGAACATATTCTCCTGCTAACTCTGTATTTCTGCAGAGGAGTGTGCTGGATATTTCCAGCGACAGCGGGGAGGAGGGAGGGACACAATCAGGACAAGACATGAAGGCATCTGATTGGTCAGAGTTTTACAATCCTGTAGCTGCCACATAGGTCTGTTTTTTCCTTCCTTTTTCTGAACACATCACGTATTGACTGCTCTCAGGATGGAAGGACCATTTCACCCAGTATAACAAAAAGTGTTTCTGAACAGGATTACCAACTATAGCTTTAAATGTCCGTTTAGAAGAAAGCACTTTACCAGGACACAAATTCCTCAGTTTCTCTTTGTCTCTCTTGTCTTCATTAATTGTGTCCTTCACCTCTGTACAGTAACCTCATGGGAAAAAGTGGACAACTCAGAACACGACACACCATGTTTTCTTGTTACAATAATTATTTATTAAATTTAAAATATCTTTAGCACAGGTTAAAAATTAGACACTTCCATCTACCATGAGCGCCGCCTTGGGATTTAACATGGTTCTAACATGGTTGAAAATAAACACTCTTAGAAACCAAACAGATTTCTCCGTACTTTCTCCATTACTATATTCTTAAAATGCCACATTAGAGTTGCTAGGGCAGAGGCAAATTTGGCATATAGATAATCATCGTTTCCACTTGATATAATATTAGAAATGAGGAAAAAAACTGTCAGAGTCTTTCCCTTGCAAATCATGATTTGGAGAATTTTCAATGAGTCAATATTGCTCGTTGTTCCAGCTTCATAGTTTGTTTAATGGTTTGCAAATGTATGCCGTTTTAAAATAACAGCACACTTTAAAGCTGGTGATATGCCTTTTTGGTGAGATAACTCAAACGGCAGCCCATGTTCTACTGCTTTTAAGCAACTGTTTTGCCATGGCATTTTACTGGCTGTGTTAGACACTAAGGATATGTAATTAATTATTAAGTGTATGCATGTGAACGTGCAGTGGCAATGAAAACACTACAAAGAGTATGGTCAGACTGCCATCCTTCCCCTCATCTTCTTATTCCCCAACCTGACTCTTCCACAAACCAGTGGTTTATGGTCCTTTTTGCCTCTCCCCTACCTCATGAAACATAAAAAAGATAACAACTAACATGAGCAGAGCACTGTAGTAAATGGCAGGCCAATGCATTAGTTATCAGTAAGAAAACATTAACAGCAAAGACATATATTTTCCAGTTTTTAAGTTTACAAACCATATCTGAGTTCACAATTTATTATGTTTTTTTCCGTGTTTGATTTTTTTTGTCATTACATGCCATATGAGAAGTCTGGATTACAAAAGTACCTGAACAAATTGCTTGTATATTAGCATGCATAGCTGTTTGGTATTTACATTCTATTTACAGACTTGAACTAAGGAGAGAAAGATCTACAATACATTTTCTTTCATGTGTTTCATTTACATTTCTAGGATGAAGAACATAAAGCAGCCTCATACCGATTTGCAGAGTACACAGGACATGCATATAAAATACAATGTCTGCTTGACTGAACAAAGTGTGTTGTTTTATTCCCTATCACTGAAAAAGGAATAGCTCAGTTCTGTAACAGGCTACGTCTCTGACCAGTGCTACTACATTGCATAACATGGATCTATTTTTTTCTCCTTTGTCTGTATTGCGCACCAGTCTCAGAACACAGGGGGGCTTGGAAAGGTTAATTTACGATGTTAACCGTGCCGTGAAGGGAAAAGCAAATAGGAAAGAGCATGCACAGCACCAGAGAAGGACATTAAGCTGCGGCTACATCTTTCTCTTTCTCCCTCCCTCTATCTGTCCAGTGACAACAGTAGGGCCCCCTGATGTGTACAAAGACACAGGACTATCACCATCCATCATAGTGCAGATATACTGAAAGGATCTTTCACCAGTGATCCGGCTATAAGCAGGCACACACTACTGACACCTCAGTATTTTTATTTATGTTTTGATCGTAGTGTCGTTCATAGCCACAGGAAAATGCCCATATAAATGTAGCACATGTGCAAGAAAAGAAACCCAAAGAGAAACACGTCCATTGGACATTCAGTGTAATGCAAAGAGGAAGACAGTAAAGGATATTTCTGTCACCTACAATATCCAGTAGAGTTAACAGAGTACATAACTTCAAAATACAATGCTACATCATATCTATATGCACATTTAACTTCTCTTGAGTAGTGTCGGTTTTTGTAGAAAGAATGGAAGACATGGAAATATTTAGACTGTAGACAGTATTTGTAATCCAGCTCATGGGGTGTTGCAGTCATTTAAAATATTGCTCATTTAGTGAGAATGACATAAGTATCACATCCTTGATTCTCCCCACTACCACAGGTCCTTTGTCCACCTCCAGCTCATTTACACTCAACCTCTAATGTAGGCAATCAGCAGCACTATACCCTCACTAGGGGTCCATAAACACTTGATTTCACAGAACTGCCTTTGATAGAGGAGGGAGGTGACTGCAGGAGCATGTTAATGTGCTTTCCCATAAAGCTTATCTCTGACTGGGGTCACGAAGGCCAAGTGGCAAGGGGCTGATCGCCATAGCAATAAGACCCTAGAAGCCGTTACTGCAGCTTACGACCCCTCTGACAATAATGGAGCCAACCAAGGCCTACCTTTGGATAATCAAACCCTTCATCCAGGCCCATGTGGGAAATAATGTGGACATTTACTACAGTACAATTGAAATGAGGGGCTAGCACAAATTAACCTCTGGTAACAGAGAAGGGCTTCATTGTGATAAGAATCATACATTTTTAATTGTCCACCAGCAGCAGCATTTTAAAATCATGTAAATACAAAATCATGAGCTGACCCACACCACTGGGACCAAGATCAAAAAAAAAAAATAATTCCTTAAAATAAATAAACAAAATGCCCCTTCACAGTTCAAATACTTCTTTAAACATGTTTCTAGGGAATGTATTTCAGTATTTCATTGTACAGGGAAACACGTTTCCTTCATTCACATGATAAGAAACACTTTGAATCTTGAAGTTGCATAATTATTTCTCTTCTCTTCTGTTTTTTTGTCAGGTATATGTGATGATACTGTATAATTTAGTGGACTAAACACAGGAGCTTTGAAGAACACTTTGATAGCATATGGTTATCCCCTGCTGTCTCACACTCTCTGCTCTGTAGGGGGCCCAGAAGGGATGTGTGTGTAACTTTCTGGACTCTGCAAACTTTTCACTTCTCTGAAACTGAAGGATTACACCCTGTTCACAGCAGGGGGAACAGCATGCATCCGAGCATCTCCCCTTGAGCCAATTTAATCTCCATTTTACACCCTAAAGACAAACCCTAATGTCCCCCCAAAGTATAACCCGGCTCAGATGGCACAGTAAATCCAATCAATGCTACTGCCTTTCTTACTTTCCGGTGTATAGTACCTGACCCTAACTGAGCACACAATAACAACAAGGCTGGTACAACTACCAGAAAGTCCATTCTGTGTTTTCCATATGCATTAGCTCCATCAATAGTGTTTCAAAGCAGGAAAATGGGAATCTAGTTAAGCTGCCGTTAATTTTCTCCCTTTTCTGGCTCAGGTGCAGGAGACTAAATCAAGCTGTCAGAAACCCGACTGCACAGCTAAACGGTGCACAGGCTGAAATGCCACCTGTCCACGGCTTCTGGCCATTTATTATTTCCTTGTTTATTTATTTCTTCATTTGCAACGTGTGTATTCGTAAAAGTCCATACTGCTTATGACTCACTTTTGATACATTTGCATACAACCCTAATGTGAAGGTTTGGGTTATTTCACCGCAGCTAATGGTTGCTAAAAGGATGTGCTTTCCTCCATTACCTAATCAGATGCTAAAGGTTTGGTCTACAGCATTTATCAGTGGTATTACGCTGAGGCCAGCCCAGAGCGTATATACACCCATTGAGGCATTTTGGTTAATCCGATTCTCTTCAACCAAATCTTCTTGGGAGGCCATCTCATCTCAGTGAGGGGCTTGATCGCTAACTACTCAAGCAGAGCACAAGCTTATATGCAGGCAGAGTGCGTTGGGCGTAAAGGCTTTAAAGGCTGTGTTATTCATCCCTGTCATTAGCTATGTGACATAAGGAAGTCTGCTCTGTCTTTGCTGCTGTCTGTCTATTAGAACAACCCTCATCCACTCCGCCTCGACATCCAAATCCATGCTAATTTAAATGTTACATTTTAAGTCCAAATACCCCAATAAATCAGTAATTATGTGAGTAATTCCGGGGGTACACACAGTGTGGTGCTCATATGCATGTGAATCATTTTTTGAGAGTCTCAGGTCGGCTAGGAGGTTAGGATTAAAGCAGAGCAGTTGACACGGGTTGCCTCACTGTAATCCTTTCCCCTTTGACCCCACTCCCACCACCCCAGCCATGTCTGGCTTGAGGTCTCTGTTAATCATGACAAGTGTGTGTATGTGTGTGAGGGAGTGAAGAAAAGAGCATACATGAGTGTGCCCCTGTGTGTTTCTACACTGTAGAATTGGTAAGTGACTGCTGAGTGTTTTTTTTTTTTTCTCATGATGTTTTTCCATTTAAAGTTCCTTTAACTGCTTCTGGAATGTCACTTTACACTGAAACACTTAACATAGGTCTGTGTTATGGCCACTGCTTTTAAATCTGAGAAATCCTGTTGTTTTCTAGTTTGGATGGCTGACACTATAATACTCATGAGCCTTGACCACTAATCAGAGGGGTAGCAAATTAAAAATTCTTGTCTTGGCAACTGGGAGCAGAAATTCAGAATCCAAAGGGAATTAATTTAAGCTGCAGATAAAGTGTTTTCTCCACACTGCAAACATTAGTGTCTGCCCTCTTAGCAGTGCATGTCACTGAACTTGAAGCTTGGCGCTTGGATGTCTCTTGCAGAAAGGCACATTTACTTTTTATGTACACAAGCTTCTACCTTCTGTTATTTTTTTAACAAAGGAGCACGTATTTCCAAAGGTAATTGAACGCATCTTTACTATCAACGATTCAAGCAAGCGTTCCAGCCATGGAGGCGCTCCAAAAAATGGACAAGATATTAAAACAGCTCCTTCCACTTCACAATCCTATTATGCAGTGTGAAGTGGATCTACTGCATTAAAATTGAAACCAGTAAGCCTGTTTGTTAGTGTTTGTTTAAAACTAATTACTAATTATATCACGATGGTCATCTTGACTCATCCTGTGAATGTGTTGTATTTCAAATGGACTGCCTGCACAAAAGCCTTAAACAAAAAACTTAAACCACATCTCAAGCCAAACGTCAATGACAACAGAGGGTCTTAACTGTTCCTGTCATCATCAGACAGGCTACCTTTGTACCTATTGTCTGTCTTACATAGGTTGTTTTTCTCCCCAGTGGTCTGCCTCTGTGTTTACTCTGTCACTTGGCCCCAATGTGTATCTGCTTCAGTGGTCCACAGGCGTATGCAGGACACACACTAGCTCACCGGTGATGACACTAATGGAGTGTTTAGTCAGGAGCACATAGACTTATTAACCAGTTGAGAGAATGGGCTAGATGGTAATCAAATAAAGCGGAGGTAAGTTAATAAGCTGTATGTGCAACAGAGTAAGCCACACAGGATTGTGGCACGGCACGTGTGTTCTGCTACTCATAAGAATGGTAGGGCATTCAAAATGTTATCTTTCTGTGTAATCCTTTTGCTCTTTTGCTCACTCAAACCCTCCTTTGCTTAATCCAAAAAACAAGATTGTGGAGCTGCGTCATCCTGCTCTCACTCCACCCACTGAGATGATTTTATCTGTCCAGAATATGAGGCTAATGGGGGGAGGATGGAGAGAAAGAAGGTAGAATGGTAAAAAAAAAGGTAGGAACCTTGTGTCTAAGAAGAAGGTGGCTGAATGGGGGAAAGGAGGAGGAAGAAGAGAATGAGGAGAGCTGATTGAGCGGAGCCCGTAAGAGGGAGGTGGAGGAGAGAAAAGCAGCGGACGAGGCCCAGTAGGGGGTAAATCTGAGTCAGTAGTGCTCTATGTCTTTCGTATCCTTGCCCCCCTCCTCTCTCCCACATATCCATCATGTTAATATACCTACAGCGTGGCCCTCTGGGTAATATATCTTTGACCTGTGATTACGCTAACAGCTTATTGTTTGCACACTGAACAATCCCATTATGTCGACGATCTGTTTACATACAGCCTCGCTGTTTAGATTAGCATGGTGTGTGTGTGTGTGTGTGTGTGTGTGAGGAAAAAAGAAAAGAGCAAGGATGTGCCTCCATGTGTTTATGTGCACTTTCACGCATTCTGTCTATGAACATCTCAGCTTGTTTATGTTCATGTGTTGACCCGGGTCAGGGTCACTGCCGGATGAAAGCGCCCATGCTGCCTGGCTGTTGAGAACAGAACAACGCAGCACTTAACATTGAAAAGCAGAGAAAACAAATCATCCTGTCACATGTTGCCTGCAGCTGCGCAGAAATGGAGCTTTGTTCGACTTCTAAGAAAGTGGAAAGCCTTGCTCAAAGGAGATCAGCACTTGCTCGATGTCTTGTTTCCTACCACATACGAAGTCTCGTGTTTGAATGACATCTTCATCCTTCCTCTATTTTAAATCTTCTTTAACTAAACACTGCTAAGTCATAAGTCCCAATTTCAAGTTTGTTTACATGTTGACTGTAAATACCCTCATGTGCTCTGACAGTATTTTGAATTAAGAGGATTTTGTCATATAAATTGGCTGCACAAGAGAGCATAAAGATCTAATCTACACCACCTGTGTTCTGCTAAAAACACTATTTTTATTTTTTTTTTCTTGATTTCTATCAGTCTGATCATTTGTCATGAAAAAGGAAACATACCTGCGTCAGAGTTTTAATCAAGTTTCTCTCTACTTAATACACCCTCCCATGTGTTGTTGGAGGAGCTGTGTCTGTGAAAGAGTACAGCTGTTGTGGGCAGGCATTGGACAACCTTTGGGGTAGACAGGTAACAAGTATTTAAGCACAGGGCTGAACATCTGGTTGAGCTGAGGGCCATGCTCATTAACACGTTAACCTCAGACAGGACGTGAGGACATGACAGCCCAGAGAGCCGCATAACGGTGTAACAGTTTGGGGTTAAGGGGTTATTGAACCCTCTGAGGTGGCTGCTGGTCAGAACAGAATACTCTATAGGTGGACAGACCAGGAGAACGCCTGAACGTAAACTCAGCACAACCTCAAATTTTGATTTTTCCTCTCTCATGTCTTTCACTCAGGACTCGCTTCCTTTCTCTGCTCTTCTCTCCAACTTCTCTGGCAGTACGTCGACTCATTGAGATGTGCAGATCCCTTTGACATAGGATGAATAGACAGTTGCTGGCAGGATGCCCCATGCCACTTTGTGTGCTGCCACTTAATTGGAGCGCCCCAGTTTGCCTTCCCTCCTCTCGTCTCCTACCCACGCTCACTAGGGCCAGGTTCTGTCTGACATCAAAGGTGAGGTTATGTGTCCCTACAAAGAGTTTAAAATCTCTCAGCGCCGCTGTTCAGCTGAAGAGGAGCTGTCACAATAGAAGCGGGGGTGGTAGAACATTTTCTGTCATGTTATTGTATGTTTTCTCAAATCAAAGTAAGGAGATGTAAAGCTGACAAAGAGCTTGCATTGGCTTACGAGAGTCAATCCAGTGACTAGGCCTACCTGCACAACCTCTTCTATGAATAATGGTCACATTCCATCTATAAGTCAGCATGCAAAGTACAGCATCTGAGACTATACATAGTGGATATACTGTTCATATATACAGCAACATATGTGAGTGGCGCTGTGTGTGATTGTGCATCTGAATGCATGCGCCTGTATGTGTGAGTGTGTCAGAGTGAGCCAATGGTTGTTTCTTTGTTTGTTTGTTTCCCCTCATCACCATGTGTCCAGCAGTAGAATGGACACTTTCCTTGTGAGGCTCTGGGGACATGCAGTGGAGAAGTGGACTGCAGGGACGGTAGAGGCGTTACTGATGAATCATGGTTTCCTAGATGCACAGTACACACTGAGAGGTAGAGGATGCACGACGGTGGAGATGTGGTGTTTTCCCTGTTGTCCATGCAAAAGGTCTCTGTCTTCGCCAGTGACGGGATAACCACTGAGGTTGTCTCCCCATTTTATCTGTCAGTCCATTTGGTTATCTTCGCAGTCCACAGAAGACGTCAGAGTCCTCGTGTCTACATTGCAATCAATGAGGTGCTTTTTTTCCTCCACGTGTAGGCTCAGAATCAGAGCACTGTTCCAAACAGTGCAAATAAAAAAAGAGTTCCTCTCAGGCTGACAGCAGCTTCCCTACAGCAGTTACAAACCACATGAGGGGATGGCAATTATTGCAATGGAAAAATTCATAGGTGGGTATTGGGGGGAAAAATACTAAATGACAATATAAAATAACATATAAAATTATATTCAGTAGTGCCAGTGTCAGGTTTGGTGAATTACCTTTTCCTCTTCAGTTTGTCCATTTGCTTCCTTATGGAAGTGATTCATGATACCAAAGGAATTGCTGCCTTATAATCCTTGTAATGTAGTCAAATAATAACATTACTTACAGCTAATGCTTTTATGCATCTATTTAAATACACAGAAAAAATGTCCAGAGACCTGGGACTATCATTTTAACAATTAGAAAGTTTGAGTATTTTAAACTTTTAAAAAGGTTGTCTGAAATATCCACATGTTGAGATTTGTGACCTACTAGGGGAGTGGTAAATACACACTATAGTCCATGCTGTTTTCTTCATTCTTTTCTATTTACATGTACTAATGTGGATATTGGAGAGGAAGACTAGGCTGTTATGTAAAGAGAATAAGAAGAGTAGGAAGAACAGTTTTTACAGTCCAAAGAGAAGAGAAATGATAATTACATGGACTCTGAGGAGGTAAGAAGAATACTGACTTTATATGGAAAATATTGAATTATGAGTATTCTATCCACAGTCATGAAGGTTTGTGAAGTTGGTGAGAGCAACTTGGTATGTCTCCTATATTAGGAATAAGAATAGGGTTTTATTATGATCTATTTACAGACGCATGCATCAATGATCTCCCCACCAAAGAGAAAATAGTCCTTCCGATGTATCTGACATTGTCAGCCATCTCATCAGTATGAGTCTGTCTTTTTGTTTTTTTTTCTTCTTTTTTTCATGTTTCGTAGAAAAAAACTGGAGGTAAAATATTAGGGAGGGAATCAGGAGTGTAACAGGCTTTCAAGAATTTCACTGTTGGGATTTCAAGGGATTTCAGTGGATCTTGTCTTCTGTTTTTCAGTGAAGTCAGTTTTGATTGTTGTGCTTTGTTGGTGTCTTCGTGCGATTGGTCAGTCACTCCGATGTCATCACTGCTCAGTCGTTGGGCTATCTGTTAACAGAAAGAGAAATATGGGGGGAGGAGAAGAGAGGAGTGGTTGGGTAAGAAAGGAGAAAAAGAAAAAAGTCATTAAAGTGTGACTCAGACCGCAATTCTCTCTCTCTCTCTCTCTGTCTCTCTCTCTCTCTCTCTCCCTCACACACACACACACACACACACACACACACACACGTTGGTTTAAGTCACCTTTGGGGTATTTAGGCATTTTTACCCTGAAAAAACTTAGATTTCCTGAAAACTTACCCTAAGCCTAACTAAAACAACTATTTGCCCAAGCCTAAACCTAACCTCAACCCAACCCTGACCCTAACCACTGACCCAAAATCGAGATTTGAACAATTGGGGACATGGACTTTGTCCCTCATTGCACATGCCATCCCCAGTCAACTGGCCTTAAGTCAAGTGTGTGACCCCAATGTGGATATAAGGCAGACCCACACACAGTCCACATTGTGATCCATACAGGACCATTCTGTGAACTCGGACCCAGTCCAAGGTTTATGGTGACACATAGTGAGTCACAGTTTCAGTATTTGAGGGGGTGGGGTGGGCTCTACTGTCTCTGGTGCCAGTGAAACAACAAAAGCAGAGTGACCACCCTGTGAGTGTACATGGCAAACCCACTTGGCTGAGATTCAGAGCGACAGTAGCATCATCATGGAGGTGACTCTTTAATCAGCTTCAATTAAGGCCAAGAAGAGACAAGCAGTGAGTCTACTCTGTCTACATCCCTCTATTGTTTTTCTATTCAAAACATTGCTCTTTATTTGGTTTGTGTGTCTGAAAATAAACCAAGTTTGGTGAGACCCCTCAGCAGTGTGTGAGGATGATTCATGTTGCCAGAAGGAACGCTTTGTGGGTGGGCCATTAGACACAGAGACTGTAGTGGAATTCAGCTACAATCTACTAGAGATCCAATTACATGACCCTACTGTAAAGGTGCCTAGCCGGCACCCATTATGAATCACCATAAACAAAGCAAGTATTGACATTGCATTGCTTAATGTTACAGCTCCACTCAGGCCTGTAAAATTTGAAGTTATTATCTCAGTCGTATACACTCAATTTGTCCAACGATGGTGTTATTTATAAGCCATAATGTCTGATTTTTTTATATTCACTAACACAATTTTAGTGTTCCCAAAGACACAGATACAGAGACAATATGTGTAGTAACCTGATAAAAGATACAGACAAGGTTGGCATTTCATTCAAGTATTATGAGCTGTTATTTCCAATATTTCTCTTTTGTGGAGTCATCACACACACCTCTCCTCGGTGACTCTGTGCCTTTCACCATTTAGCACACAAATCACTGCACGCTATATGTCACTTGCTATTGTCCACCTTTTGCACAGCAATGAGTCGTGTTCTATGAGCTAATATCCTCACAACTGAGATGACAGCCGTTGCCCCAGGGCATGCTGCATCCACTCACTAAGAACACTAACATTCAAGACTCCAGCCCTTCAAGACCGAATGTGGTCCCAGGGTGTGTGATAACTATGTGATGGGAATGCAGGGCCATTTGGACCTCCAAAGCCAGGTGTTAGCACTTCAGATCACTGCCTCATCAATAATTGACAGAGGCAAACCAATCAGAACAATTTGCTCCCCACAGCGAAGTGCTAGAGCCGCCTAACACCGGTGAATCATTAATGAGGCAATTAGCTGAGATGGTTAGACGGTTAGCCCTCACTGGCAGCGCTCCCATGACTCTACGGCGACGGGTCTCCTTATACAGGAGCTGCACATGATGGAGTGATGCACGGGCCAACACAAGCTGAGGGAGAGAGTGGAAGAGTGGAATCACACACAACAGCGCTCTGAGACAGCGCTGAGCCTCTTTAAGGCTGGAGTGTAACAGTGATGCCAGCTCTCCATCTGTTGACCACGGATCAGAGGGCCAATAATGGGAACAAACCCAATTGGCCATTACCATGGGAGATTGACCTTTATTGGTTGTTGTTACCATTGCACAGACCAAGAGAAGCCGTCTCCCGGGTGATTCAAGTGTGGGAGAGCCTTTATGGACATGGATAAAATCGACCCCAGTGACATCACTCAAACATGGGGGAAGGAACAACAACAATAACAGCAAGGATGGAGTTTGCCTTTGAAGAGCAGAGATCCTGGATTGTTGTTTGAGAGGAAAATCAAAGCCCCAAGGGAGCTGCTCACAAAGCCTCATCGATCGGCCATATTGGAACCATTTCATAGTTTATCGATGCTCCTCTGCCTGCTCTCTCAGCCCTGGGTCCAGTACATGCTCAATTAAACCAGCAACCTTGATGTCAGGAACAAACCATACAAACAGTACGAGCTGCATGGATTATTCCCAAACACACACACTCCTATCTAAAGTCAACAGTTCACACTCTGTCCATTTTGTTTAGGCCAGATTAAAATGATGTTGTTTACTGTTCCTCATTTACAGCTTTTCCCTGCAAACTAAAAACAATATTTCCTTTTTAATTTATCAACTTCCCAATTCATCATAATTCATTGTCAGTTTCAGTATATCTTTGTGATGGAAAGATCTGGAATCAGAGGCAGGCACAATGGAAAAGAAGGGAGCAAGGCTGACAGAGAGGAGGGGAGGAATGCTAAGCTCCTAGTGTTCGTTGCTGAAGTATAACCACATGGTGGACAACTGTGTGTAATTATGGTCCAAGAGCTTCATTCTAGATAAAGACTACAGAGTTTGATTTCTGTACATTATTCTTTTTGTTTTTGCAATAATTATTCATTTATTTTACTGTAAATTAAGCCATCGCATGAGCTGTTTCAACTTGATCTACACTCAAACTGAGCAATTTCCATGACACACACTGGCTTTTGAATCACTGTAAAATGAAGTATGCAAAGGGTGATAATGACAACTTAAAGCATCAGAACCCTCTGCTCTCCAGTAATGATGGCCTCTATGAAGAACTTACCTATGATCTGCACTTTAGAGGGTTCACTATGGAGCCTTCATTACAAATTACATGCAAATCCTCATATGCTGAACAGAAAAGAGAGAATTCTTCAGTTACCTATTGTAGCTAATAACCAGATTCAACAGTAAGTGTATCATCCTTCATTAATACTCTGCTGTCAAATTACTTATGATGACATATTTTAATGCCAATGGGAGATAAAGCAATTTGCAGAAAGAAGAAAATAGCTCCAGTGATCCGCTCCATTATTTGCCCCGATTTAACACTCTTGGGCTTGATTTCCAAAGAAGTCTGAAAAAATTCCCTCCGGTGTATTGGTAAGTTACGCTTCACAAAGCAATCAGTTTGGGACATAATTAAGTATGGCGATAACAAGCGCTTCACAAGAGCTATAGAATAATGGTTGTTATCTAAATTAATATTTCTAATCATAAATTTAGATGTGTGTTATCCCCCCAAAAAAACATTATGTCAATTAAGAGACCAAGTGTTCACCTCAACCTGACACTGCAAATTATTATAGACTGAGTGAGAGTCTGGTAAGCTATCTGTTAAAATTATGCAAAGTATTAAAACATAATTTAAAAAAATCTAACCTGTTAAGACTGTAGTCATGGCAACTTTATGTCAGGCCTTTTCCTTTTCATTTTTGATTTAATAATCGTTTGATCACGAGTCATACTAGAACAGTGTTATTTGCAGCTTTTTCCAGTGTCTCTGTATAAACCACAGTTTTTCTCAAATCAAATGTAGGAATCATTCTTTATTTTCTAATTGGCTGAATAGATTAGGATAAACCAGTCTGGACAGTTATACAGCTTGTCAAAAAATAATATTTTTTCCTTTTCAGGCAACATTGAAAATGATATAAAAGATAAATGGAATGGATCAACTTTTTTAAGAAAGCATTTCACTGTGAATGCAAATGATAGATTACAAGTAATTGATTAGTGGCATGGTCAACCTGTGTTGCTGATATTGACACTCGTGCAGATATTGGAGACAGCTAGTCTCTGTTTAATGATTGCTATTCACTTTTATGGCCCTCTCAGGATGCCATCCTCAATAAATATTTGCAAACAGGAAATTTGCAGTTTGACTTGAGAGAGTCATAACCCTGGCACCTATGCGTTTTGAGATTAACGTGTAATTAAAATAGTAAATCAATATTTATTAAGCAGTAGTACAAAGCAAATGAGAAATGTAATCAGGTCAGATAATGAGCCGGACAGAGGAGAATGTAGCATCCTGCAATGTGAGGACATACAGTGTACGTTCAGGGGATTGATATCTACAAAATGACTGATCTGAGACACACACACACACACACACACACACATACAGAAACCTCACTTCACCCTGAGGACCCCCTTCCGTTCCAAACCGCACTTTTTAAATGTGGAGTCTACGCTCTCTCACCTCCTCACCACAGCTTTCCCACAGTTATCACTTTAAGACTTTCATGCTTACAGTAGCTTCGACTGCAGGGAGCAAACACCTGACAGTCCACCCCCCCACCCCTCACATTACTGAGTCCAACAGGCTCAACTGTCCATACTTTCCAGCCATCTACTGGTGTATGGAAAAGAGATGTTAAAGGCTTAATGGACCGCTCCTCTTATTGTTTAAAAATCACTCGACATATTATAAATGGATGAAGAAAACATTGGTTGGTCTCAATTATGCATTGAAAATAAAGTTATGAGCGAGTGGTTGAATTATTGATGCTGGCACCAGGAACAAAAGCATGTTGGCAATGTGTCACAGCTTTTCTGCTGATGCTTCATCTTGTATTGATAATTTTCCATCTAAAAAGCCCATGAAGTCTTGATCTGTGAAAGATGGAAAAACACACCACGAGTATTGGAAATCTAATGCAATATTACTGGAAGAGGAAAACAGATAACAACATTGAGTAACATAATGGAAACATAAAAAATAAGAAAATAAATATGTATAGCTTTGAGACGGGACTTATACAGCATCTGTTGTTTGAGATCCATGAGATGTTATATATTCTCCATTCACAGAAATGAGTCAATGTATTTTATAAGCACGTCATTCCATTGCACACAGAGGTGTTATTCATGCCAGTATGTCATTATTCTGTGTGTGTGTGTGTGTGTGTGTGTGTGTGTGTACACATAAAATAGGACACAAATGCACTAAGGCTCTCTGTCTTGGGACTGCACCATGAGGTTGACGCACTTCCTGAGATGCAAATGCTTGAGGTTCATCTGCCGATAGCCTCTATTTATCTATTCGTCTGACTGACGCTGTTTCAGCTAACTACACACATGCACACACGTACACACACACATCATGATAATAATAATAATACAAATGCTTGAGGTAATGGAAATAATTGTGCCTGACTCTGATGGTTGTTCCTAGTATTTGGGCGTAGTTGTGTACAGAAAATGACCGTCTACTTTTCCCCCGTTTCAAAGTAGGGCTGACCAAAACCAGCTGTCATGATGACCTAAATCAAATAGGGGAAGAAAGCAGAAAAATGTAAGAATAATATTTTGGTTTGCTGCATTGAACAAAACTGTTATCTGAGCACATGATTTGATGTGTGGAAAATACTCAGGCAAGGGATGTTGATTTTTTTTTCTTGTTCCATTTTAGATTTAGAGCCATTTTTATAAACGTATAGACTTTTACTGAGGAACATTTCACACAGCAGTTGATTTCCTTTAGAGTTAAATAGAACAGTTTAGTTGTCCGCAGACTCATGTGTGCCAAACTGCAGCATTGTGGCTTGGCTCTCTGTTAGTCATTGTTCTTTAAGGTCTATCTTTTCCCCTTAAAGTGAAGCAGATTGCAGCCAAAACTTTATTGAAATTCTCTATGCACACAATGAATCAAAATGATTATCTATCAGAGATAATGATTGATCATGATGGACTTTAGCTTTCCACCTTTACAACTGCTATGGAAAGTCCCTGTTAATATTAGCACTGAGTCAAGGCCCGTTATCTCTGTCTGTATTTTGAAAGTTATTCTGGAGAGCTCTCTCCAGTTCACGGGGGCAAATTTACTGCTAGAGACCACAGCGGAGACGATGAGCCAATCAGATCCTGTGTTCATAGACTTAGCCACAATGAGAGCAGAACCGCACTCATTTAGTGTTTCACAATCTGCATCCGTTTAGCAGTCCGTGCACAGAAAAACACACTGAAGTGACGGAAGATTTTGAAAGAGAATAATGTTTTTATCTCTTTATCCTTTTTGGGTTGCATTTTCATTTTTTATTTGAATGCAAACTGAGCTCATTCTCTGCTTAGAATTTTTATGAAGAACCATAAAAGCATGTTTAATTAAATTTTACAGGCATACATACTTTAAGCAACTTGTACAGAAAAAAAAAAAAAAACAACACTTTTCCCCCCAAGTATTTGGTGTAATTATGGAGATGAATATGCTGTTAAAACACCGTATAAAGGACATAAAATTGAATTCCTCTGTTTTATTGTATCTCATCTGCCAAAATGGTGTAGCCTTTTCATTGTTTAATTTTTTAGCAGATCCTTTTGATTTGATAGAAATTGATAACTTTATGCTATCTTTTATGAAAAATAAAAATATTTTAGAATAATATTTTCTGGAGTTGTATTAATACATATTATCTTAAATAAAAAGTGAACAGATTTTTGCTGTTTCACTTATTTAATACTTTGTACATGCTCCAGCTATTTAAAAGACAGACCTCAGCAGCTGACATTTTCAGCAGACATTGAAAACGGCTCAGCATCATCATCTGTCAACGTTTGCGCACAGAAAGGTTGACAAAGATCAAAAGAAAAATACTCAAGTGAAACTGAGCTATGATATTTCTCACACAGCTTTATAACTGGCCTCAGAGTTTATGCCACTCACAATTATCCATCCAGAATATCTCCTTGATATGATGATTCACTCGCTCGCTCACTCATGGCTGATGCGGTGCTACAGGGAAGAGGATGTTGTAGTGGATGTTCGAGTCAAACAACCACAGATCACATCTACGCCTCAGTTTTATATGCCCGTACCTCTCCAGCCTACGCATGTGTGCCTTTGGATGTTCAGCATAGCCTTAAAACAAAACCCAGCATGTGGATTTATTTTCTGCTCTCTGTCAGTTTCATGCCGCCAGTGACTCAACTCCTGTCATGCTTTCGTCTTTCATCTCCGTAACGGTGACTGCTGAGATGCTCTTACTTTTATTTCCGATAAGTGACTGATTTTATGTTGAACTGGCAGTCGGAGGCCACTGTTAACCTTTCCACACCTCTGCAACAGCGTGTTTTTCACCTCATTTGTGAGGTGTGAGATTTGTGTTAGTAGAGAGCCGCCCACTCTCTTCCGTTCCAAGGTCCAGTAATGTTAGCCAGTGGAGGAGCTGCTGAGGAGATCAATATCCATCAGACTGCTAAAATAAATACGTTTATCACACCCTGATACCTGCTACATTACGCAGCTGTGGCATGTTACGTCTGACTGGAGGCAGCGATACTCAGGCTCACCCAACAGCTACAGAAGCTGCCGTTAAACAAAAGATTAAAAAAAAGACTTAACACAAGGATTCATCTTCAGAGGTGTTGGGAAAGATGACGACAGACTTACGGCTCTCTCCGCCTCAGACAGAACAATACTTTAGACTGTGTGCTTCATCTTGAGAAACTACTCTAAATGTTTCTTCTGTCCTCCCTCTGCTGCAGATAAAGAACAGGCGTTTGAGTAATTATGGTGCATTATCGCCAAGGAACGTTTCATTGCTACATTTTAAGCTGTGTAGTGAGCGGTGACAAACGAACGACCATTTTAATTTCTATCAGGAGGAAAAACACATGGCTGGAGCCAATGAAGTCAGCTCTCTCATTCTGCCACTGACTGAGACCATCTGGACCGAATAAAGTTTTTCCCTTTGAATCAACAGCTGTTGGAAATTACACGGGAACGCTCCTTCTCTATATATCAATTTCCTTTTTTTTTTTTAACCAACCCTGTTTGTTTTATGGTTTTTATATAGTGCCAGATTTGATCAGTGCTCACAGAAGAAAGAAAGTAAAACATGACTTTCTCGATGCACCTGTTCTCCTTCATTGTTTCTCTCTCTGCACGTCTTTCGCTTTGAATCCTTCTCCCTCTACCCCTGCCCTCTCTGCGGTGGTGATCGAAGGGTTGAATGTGTCAGTCAATCTGTCAGCAGCTGACAGTTTTACAACACATGCACTACACTGATGGACACCATCGCTCACTTAACGATTGCCCTCCACACCGAAATCAAAAGACAAGATGGAGTGAAAGGATTGAAGAAACGGAAGCAAGGGCAGTTGAGTAAAAATAATGTTTGTGTGTCTAACATTTGCAGTGAGAGGAAAAAAAACTGTTTCATCTATGGGGCTGTATAGTTTTTTTTCAAGTTTTCATAAGGTTTTGAAGACACAGGTAGATTTTCCTCTCTGTGCTGCAGAGATGGAATCACCGTTTTCTCTTTCCGCTGGCCAGAGAAGAATTTTTTCCACTCTGCTGGCAGATATGATTTTTAACGCTTCATTTTCTCCTGTGTTATTATTATTAGAAAGCCAAGTCATTTGAATGATTTTGACAATGTTTTTTTAAACCCTAGATCATTGAATAATGTGTTTAAAACACTGTTATCTGCTGTATGTTAAAAACCACATGCGTGTTGAACAGTTCCTGTACATGATGATTAATGGACAACATAAGCCACCACAAACATGACCTGACAAGTTGGACACTGTTGTTACATGCAGCTCTTTCAGTTGCATGTGTCACTAAGTTAGCACATTTTGTCCAAATACACACTTTAATAGTTAACTTCAATAGGATTTTTTTTTTTCCATCTGCTGGACAGTAGACAGTGACTGGAAACTGTCGAACCTAACGGCATTTGGTCCCAGACGTCTGTGTCAGCATGAAGCCACAAGTATGCACACTTGAGTCTGGAGTTTTACTTACATTTTAGCAAATTTCATGATATAAATGACCTGATGGTTTTAGGAAAATGTAGTTTGAGTTGCCAAAACCTTAGAAGACAAAATTAACAGAGTGTGTGATTCATGAAGAGATAGCCCAAAATACAACCACTCACCAACTGTTTTTATTAGTGAAACAGGAAACTGGAACGCTCTTGTTCACTTTTGTGACTTTTCAGATACAGATTGGTAGTTTACTCTTGTAACTTTAGTGGGTTTGATTTGAAATCTCAGCTACTTATAGACTAAACGGGGTTGAGATCCGCTTTCAACATCAGTTTGACACTTGACAGTGGTGCAGATTAATTGAAAGAAGCCATGCTACAAATTGAAATCACAGCACAAGACAGAGTGTCTTCCCCTCTAGCCAGAGGAGAGGAAAGTCCTGAGCGTTTCCCAGAAAGCAGGAGGCAAAAGCTGCCCAGAGGAGAGAGGCAAACGAGCCAATCTGTTTGTCTGTTTACGGGGGAACGGCAGCAGAAGAATGCTGCCACCCTGCGCCGTCATATGGCAGCCAGGCTCCCGCACACATGTGCTTAATGACTCGATTTATTCACCCCGTCACTATATCTTCATCTTTGTCTCTCTGTTTTCTCTAATGGTCTGGCCCATATGCACTTCCAGTTTTCCATCCCTGTTGGTATATTCAACTTCTGGGTTAATAAAGTACCTAGCTTCTGAGTGGAGCAGCATGCATGTGGATGGTGACATGTAACGCAGAGCTGTGGCCTTTGAAAAGTGTGCCATGTCCCGTTACACACTCGGGGCAGGGGTCTCTGGGCGGTCCCAGTCATGCGGTCATGGTGGGGTTGTGTTTTGAGCGGCTGCATGTCACTGACATCTGGGCCAATGTTGCCAGCGCATCGATCAGACTGTAGCTCTGGAAGGTCTCTCAAAAGCTTTATTCTTAAATCTATGCTGACAGGCGATGACATGATGGCTGCTGAATTGATTATGTCCTCTCTCTCTCCTTCTACTCTCCTTCTTCCCTCAGCCTCTCTCTCTTCCTGTCTCCTCCCTCGTCTCTTTGTCCCATCACTCTCTTCCCTTCTATCTCTTCTCCCCCTCCCTGCCTCTTTCCCTACTCATCGCCTCGGATGTGTCGAGCACAAGATGTCAGATTATTTCCCAGCAGACACTGCGCTGTGTGACAGAGGACTGGAGCTGTATATCACTGGATGACACGTCCTCAGCCCCCCCAAGCCCTCTTCCTCTCTCTCTTTCTTTCTCTCTCTCCACAGACAACATCAAATATCGCCAGGCCTTTTTGATCACTTAAAAGGCTTGTATTAGGAGAGGAGCCGGCGCTTAAACAAAAGCAAACAAAGTGTTTCATCTGTCATGTTTGTCAGCAGGCCATATGTGCGGCGTAACAGCTTTTCTGTCGCAGAGGTGGGAAACCATATGATGTCACACGTTATGGGACTCCAAAAACAACTCAGACTGAGGTAACGCGGTCATTCTTTACTAACTTAAATTCTACTGTATCTTTGTGTTGATCTCCATATGGTCACAATCTATAAAAACAACAAACAACAACAAACTTAATTTGTAATAATGAAACCTATAAAATTCCCCCAGCTTTCAGATTTTTATGCCCACTAAAACTGGGCTTCAGTCCATTCCTTGTAATTGTAATTGAATGCACTGAGGGCTCTGGCACGGGTGGGGTCTGCCCCGTATCCAGGCCAACCGCTCAGCATATTGTTTCTATGGCACCTGTCCCCCCAGATTAATAACTCTGAGGGTTGCACTGGCAAAGCACGCATGGATACCAGAAATTACAATACTAATTCAGGACTAGGGATTTATACAGCAGCCTCTCCCAGGATTTATGATGAAGTGAAGCGAGAGAGAGAGAGAGAGAGAGACTAATAATGCCAGCAAAAGTGATTAGCTCAATGGGAGAAATTGTGTGTTTGTAGTCCTGCGATTATTATTGTGTTTCTCATCACATAATGAGTTTGAACAATGCAGTTAATGGTATTATTGGCGGGCCACCAGAAACGGGGTGTATATAAGCTTGATAGCACTTTTTCATCTATAAATCACTCCAGTGCACATGGCAATATTTAAATCTATGTTATTAAAATTGTCGGAACAACACTATCAGATTTATGTTGTGTTATTTTATTATGGATTGATTATCATCATCACAGGCATATCTGATTTGCGTGGAGGCAGCTGGAGCGTGCTTGGTTTAATCCATTTTGATTGCTCTGCAGAGGAATGCCACTGCTGTGCTTGAATGGACAGCCGTGTACCTCTGATGATTGGCTTAGAGAGGAAATGAAGCACAGTGGCTTTCCTTCTTTCTTTTGTTCCCCCATGTTTGTTAGTGTTCGTTTCTACTAGTTTTTGTATGTTTTAAATATCTCTGTCTCAACACACCACACTGAAAACATAACATTGTCTAATATCTAATACCTTGTTAAAAAAAAGTTGAAAGGCACAATGGATTGTCCAAGTAATTCCAGTTGCATAAAAACAGAGAAGGGAGGAAGAAAATATGTTAAACCAGAGAAACACAACAATGAAGTAGACGGAGCAGGAGTGTGACGACCATATAGACACATATTGTTTACAAAGTAGCCTGATGTGAATCTAATTATAACCAGTTTGTTTGTTCCCTTTTGTGATGAACATATAATGTAGGTAGTCTGGATGATGAGGAAGGCGATCAGTCTCAGCACACAGAGGCATTCGAGTACGTCCGCTCACCGATACAGCAGCAGAATTACCGACTCTCAGAACTGTGACAGCCCTGAAATTACCATTGAGTTTTGCTCCTTCCTGCTTGCACACCTCCCTCCTTCTCCCTTTCTTGTTCTCTCTCCCTCTCCAGCACTTCCTTTCTCATTTCTCTCTCTCTCTCTCTCTCTCTCTCTCTCTCTGACGGCTCAATAACAGGTGCCATGCTAAGAGAGCTGTTACAGCCGTCCCTGAGTGGTTGTGTCAGCAGCAGTGTTGGGGTTGAGCTCTCCAACCTGCTCACCATGCAGGAAAAAGGAAAGAGAGAAGGAAGGAAAAAAAAACCTCTCCGGTCCCCAAATGATGCCCGCTGGGAGCCATCGTGCGCTAAATTTCGCCGGGTGGTTCTCCCCTGTTTTCTGTCTTGTGGCCCCCGGACTCCGATTTACAGACAGAGCCATATTGGGCCTTTCTGCATGGCGGGGCCCAAGCAGCTGTGTTCAGCAGAAAAAAAATGACAACAACAAAATAAAGAAATAAATAAACAAATCAACAAACACATAAGAAAAGCTTATTTCTTTGCAAATGCTTGAATAAGGACTTTTTTGTGTGCCATCTGCAGAAAATGAACCGTATAGTTGGACCTTGATTGCAGTTACACACACAGGTTTGGCCTGACTATTCAAAAAAGCCCTAACTGTTGTGGAAAATCTACTAAAGGGGTGGAAATGCTCCCATCCACATCAAATCGAATTCATAAAAGTTTGTGTGCCGTTTACTGAGTGCAACTCAGCTGATACCGATGATGCCTGCCTTTAACACAAAAAAGGCGATCTGTCGTCATGATTGCTCATTTTTAACTCGCCTTTAAGCACACTCCTTAAGATTTGAGAGGTTCTTGGCAAAATCTATGCAAATGAAGCTGCTTTGTGAAAAGACGCATCACTGTGCATGAAGCCTGGAGCGGGCAATAATCATAGACGGATTGTGTGCAAACAAGAGATGCTAAGCACCTCAAACCTCTACGAGCGACAGAAACACACACAGAGAAACACACTTCGGGGTGAAAGAGATAAGTCAGTCAGTCATTGATTGCTCTTTTTTTTTTTTTTTTCTTTTGCTGATGAGCAACAAAACAACATTATGTTTACTTTTAAAAGTTTCTGGATATGTGTGTTTTGAAAAAATGTGGACAAATTTATGGAAATACAAGGCTACAGACAGTATGACAGGGGACAAAAGAAAAAGACAAAGTCAAATAACCAAGATTGCATGTCACAAGAATTCTAATATACAGACTCTGCATCTCAGCATAATTCATAACCCTTTTTTGCTTCATTTTTGAGGGGAGGAGGGGATATGTTAGCATATAGGGGATCTAATTTTAGCTTCCATACCATCATGGGGCGTTTCATTTTACGCACACAAAAAAATGATAAATATCAAAGGTGACCTGATGGGTTTCATTACAGCTGATTGATCGGCTCATGTGAGGGTGTCACAAAATGGACAGAGCAGACATAGTACACCTTCTGCATCCTACATAGGACATATAGGCCATCTAACCATGGCACCTATACAGTAATCTGCTGACATACGGTACATCTGAATCAAATTTGACACTGTCAACTTAACAACTTATGTTTTTTTTTTTTTTTTAAACTATTGTTTACCATCTAAAATTTTAACAGTTGAATCAGAATTAAAAAAATTACACTCACTAGGTAATGGGAATTTGCCTTCACAAATGCCTCTGCAAGCTGAAACATACAGAGTAAAAAAGCCTTTTCAAAAACTGACAACTCATCAAAATAATTTCCACAAAACCATGACCTACCTGCTTTAGATATCATTATTTCCAAATGTAATGTACAGAGTTTCCTTTAAATTAGTGACTTAGAATTTTTTGGGGAAATTCTAAAGTTTTTTTTATTAATTAAATCGTTCTAAAACAGAAAAAATAGTGTCGATTTGGCATCTGATGACTCTTGGAATAAATGGGGAAAAAAAAAAACAATTTCAACTTTTACAACTGGGAGTGATGGGAAAAGTTCCAGAGCAGTTATATTTATGGATGTTTCTGTATTCTTTGTGAGTGTTTGGGAACAAAGCAGGGATCTGTGAATCCCTCCTATGAGCTAGTAAATAACCCCTGCAATTCATCATAAGAACAAGAAGGAAATGTCAAGGGCGCAGGAGTCCCTTTTTTTTTTGTTGAGGTCACACACAAAACATAAACAGTAGTGTGCATGCAAAAACACACACACACACACACACACACACACACACAGATTTACATGCTGCATTGTGACCACACTGCGCTACATAGAAGTTGAGGCATTGACAAATCACTGAGACCTGAAAGTGGGGCCGAGGTGGGACTAATTGAAATGAACTTTAGAAAAGGGGGGACACCTAATTAAACATGAACTTTCTATCCTGTGTTTGTGTTGACATCATGGGGCCTAAATTTAAGCTCATCTTTGTTTGGCCAAACCTGGCGATGCAGCTAAAAGAACGCTGTGTATAAAACCACGGAGAAGAAATAAGGTCATTGCTTTTCCTCAGTGGAAACATATTTTTCCTTGTCTCGAGTCACTCGCGACACTTTTCTGGAGTGTGTGAGGGGCCCATTCATTATCTACTGCTTCCCCTCAGAGAGGCCGTGGCGCATATGGTATCTTGTGCTCTGTGTGTTTTCGTGTTTATCTGCGCCAGTTTGAGACAGCCATCGCGAGCGGCGTGCTCATTGGCACACATACAGTGTGTCCTCATGCACCTGTGTGTTTGCGAGCGAGTGTGGCTGGAGGATAGATGGGTGCATGCATACTTGCAATTGTTTGTTGCTGTTTATTGCCTGTTCTATTTTCTGTATTACTTAGTCGGGGACGTGGCCCAGTGCAGGAGCTGTGAAGTTTCCCAGTAACAGGCTAATTCCTCAGTGGCTGTTTAGAGTGTCTCCAGCAGTGCTAAGTGTTCTCCTCTCTGTGCCTGATCAGAAAACAGGACCACTTTAGTCAGTTTGTTTAAGGTCCCCTGAGAAGGCTCTCATATCCTCCCTCTACTCACCCCTTCCTTTTCTCTACTCCGTCTCTCTCTCTCTCTCTCTCTCCTGTGCTCACACAAACACACTCGCAGTACAACCTTCACACTTCCTAACTTACATAGAATGAAACAGATGAACGTGTAGGTCACTCTCTTTGTCTTTTTTGTGCATACTCAACACATTTTAATGCCTTTTTAAACTACGTTAAGCTTTTGTTTTAAATAGATAGTGAAGATAAGTGCAGGATTTTTCTATTTGGAACCCACAGAACCATTCCTGAAGCTGGCTTTTTTTTTTAATAAGCAGCATCCCATATATAAGGAGCTGTACTGACGGGGCTGCACCAACAGCGAAAGATTCAGATGTGTAATGTGCATCCTCAAAAAGCAGCTCTTTGGCACTACATCTGATGCAAAGCTTCGAGTAAGCACTTTGCGTTTGTGAATATAGGACATCTAAGGATGAGGTTAGGTTCTGCACAGACTGCAGCTAAAATTTATGCAGAGGATAAATGTTTATGTGGGGTACATTAAACAACACAACAATACATAAAACAATGCATATGCCTTTTTTTTTCTTCCGTTCTTTTATAGGTGTTTCCTTTTCCATAAATTAACAATCATAACCGGTAACTGTAAATTCTGTAAATGTTTTGTCTGTTTTCCTATTTTTTGCTACAAACTGGAGTCCAGTCATGTCATAAAGAAACAGTGTCAGTAAGCTGGAGGAAATGATCAGGAGATGCTCTTGACCGGCATGATTACAGCTTTTCAGGCTCATAAGTGAAAATTTGTTCACATCCATAATAATGAATTACATCATCGTCTCTGAAGGTGCTGTTTTAGAGGTAGTTTGAATGAATTTCATGCGTTTACACTTCACGTCTCCACCTCACAATTTAATTACAAAGCACTGACTCATTGTGTGAGGAGTGTTTGTTTAAGTTCACCTCATTTCACCCGTCTCTATGAAGCAAGGTAACTGTACTGTATATAGAGCCCTCATTATAGCTCCACCAGCACGGCTCCCTTTCACACACTCTCACCCTCTGCCTATATTCACTCATACAGTAATTCCCATACATGCTGTGTATACCTTTCAAGGATTAGCAACTAAAACTGTGACTGTAAATCCGTCCCTCTCTTCTAGTATAATCAACAATATATTTGCAAGGGAAATTCTTTGCATAGAGAATTTATCCCACAACAGACATATTCTCTGTGTTATGGCCTGGTCTGTTCTGCCATCCTTGTGTAAAGGTGAAGTTTCCTCACAAGACCTGACAGGTGTGAAATTACAATGGGAAGTGCTTCATACCCTGCCATTTACCTTCATTCATTACCACACCATACACACACTACAGTCCACAGCCGACTGGCTGATATGGCAGTCATTTCTTTAACCAGGAGTCTAGTGAAATACCACACACATGCATGACAGTTTTGCCTTCAGAATATCTGAAACTTTGGTGGAGTCCTCAAAGGCATCGGCTTGCCTTTGGATTGGTATTGAATATAGAGGTACAAAGGTATTAGGAAGGAGGTTGGAAGTAGAGATAGGCCCTACATGGATTATAGCTCATCTATACCGCTAGTCTCCAGCCCAGAATCTAGATCCATTTGATGTTCAAAGGAGCGCTGGACCACAGAGATTTTCTACCAAAGGGTGAGGCAGGTCACAGGACATGATATTGAGGGAACTCTTTGCAATTCAGATTATCTAATTGCGAAAGGTTCAAAATTAGTTACACAAAGCATCATTACGAAGAGCAGAAATAAAACTGCACATTGCACACATTAATTTGTGCTAGTCACAATGTCTGGAATCGTAATATATTTACAAGCACCAAATATGGAAGCAAGTTTTTGAATTGGAGAATAAATACAACATTGTCATTCTGTCTCTCCCTTTTCTAGTTTGTGTATGTTGTCTGAAGGTTATCTAGCTGCCTCTGTGGCCAGAGGAACTGAGAAGTTGCTGGGCGGTCATAAGTCTTTGTCTTTGAAGACTGCACGCTGTGTTCGTATCGCTGTTGCAGCGTAATTGATACAGGCTCACGCTGTTGAGCTTAACGGAGCCCCATCATGGCCTTATACTCAGATCTCTCACAGCTGTAGGGCTCAGAGTACTGAGCTCTCACAAAATCACACAAGCGTGTGTGCCGACACACACTCATAACACCCAGCTGGCTTCTGGCGAGATCACAGCTAAAGAGATCCAGAGCAGAGCTGGTTACACTAACACTAATGGAGATGAGCTGCCTGGTTATCTCAACGGAAAATTGAGCAGAGTTGACGCTTATTTCATCACAGCAGTAGTCCGTTCCCCAGGGAATACACAGTCAACTTACACTGATTTTAAATCAGGAAGAAAATCTATCATGGTATTTGCGAGGGACCTTGTTGGCCCGCTACAGAGAATGCTTTATAATCTCAAGTGTTAAAGAGTATGAAACTGCATGTGATAGATGTTTTTTTTTGTTTTCTTAGCAGTCTGCACAAAGGATACATTTGTAAGGGCATGCTGTGCTCAATCAGAGCTCCTCCTCTGACAAGGAGCTCTTCTTATTTGGCTCCTTAGAAGCATTAAATCACGTCACCGGTCTGTCCGGTGAAATCTGGGCCACACCTGAGTGCATATGTCTTGCCCGGCAGCGCTGTAGCATAGTAAAAACTACCGAGGATCACTGGAAAGCAGGGGGAGGTCCTCTGCTTTTATCCCTGCGCCTGACATTCTGTGACATTTAAGAAGTCGTTAAAGGTGTGGGCATGTGGACTGGGAGAGCGCAGCTCCTCAGGCAGAGAAAGCTGTCACCAAATAAAACCTTGTTGGATGAACTGATTATGCTGTCAGAAAAAAAACCTTAGCATTACGTTACACTCTGATTATTCACAGTGTTGGCAAATAATATATATAATATAATAACTATAAATCAGTCCTGTGGTCCATGCAGATAGAAGGATGTACAGCAATTATCCAATGCAAGTGCAGTCCATCAGTTATCCAGTGCAGTCCATCTCTGGCCTGGGCCGTTCTGGTTGTGTTTCATTGTGGTCAGCCTTGGCTGTGACACAAATATGCAGGATCCAGAGAAGATAAGAGTCTCCTCTTTTATGAGCCTCTTCCTCTCCACCAACAAACAGCTATTAAAGTGCGTCCAGATCTGGCTCCTGCTGGTGCTGCTGACAGCCAATGTCCTGCTATTTGTCCATCTCTGGCATCCGTCTCCATAAAAGGCTTGCTGTAAAAAACCCTGCTGACCTACATCGTTAGAGGCCGACCCTGTCTTTACAGCAGTAAATGTTTGTTTAGGGGCAGTCCCCTGTTCTGAAGTAGCGATTAGCCTTTGGTAGAGAGAGGAGCCCTCAGGTTCAAAGCCCTTCCTCCACTGACAGACTGTCAGCTCCAATACCAACAGAAAACACAGACTGAGAAATTCAGAGACAGGACAGTGATTACAAAGCCTCAATGCTCTGCTCTGGGCCATGTGTTGCTTCTCTAGAGAGGAAAAAAAGGAAAAAACAATACCCTTCTCAGTCCAGTGAACTGACAACTGGATGTGTACTGGCATTGTAGTGGTGAAGTAGACAGAATTCATCTACCAGAGAAGGAAGGTTTACATGGTTTACCCAGGCAGTCCACCAGCATACATAACCCCTGAGTAGGTACGATGGGTCTGCTGTGAAATATTCATTATAATCTAATCCAGTGTCACCCATTTTCTGACCCTGTGTAAATATGTTGTAAAATAAAAACAGTGAAACAACTACAACACTGATGCTACAACTACTGCCAATCTAAAGGTAATTAGCTGGGTAGTGTGCAGCTAAAACAAGTTTAAGATGCTGTTTGTACCGATCTAGTAATTTACATCTTCACCATACTTCACAGTGAAACCCTGCTCCAAAAGTGGTGGGTTGCAGTTTAAGATTAAAAGTCATTAATGCAACAACGCTGCTCTGCTGTAAAAGGCCGAGGCTCATTCATGTTGAGTCATATAATCATCCACCACACTGACACACAGTGGGGCATGTTCCATTTTTCTTCACCTTATAAGCACGTGTGTGCATTAACGACATAGTGCTAACTTCAAGAAATCTCTGGAGCACCGGCTCTTAAATAAGTAATCTAAGCCTTCCCCTTTTTATAACTTGTATCCAGGGACTTCACAATGCACAAAGCATCATGCCTGCACCATGTAAATCTGTCTGTAACAGTAAGAGTGAAAGTCAGCCAGGTCACAGTAAGACCTCTGCCCATCAATCTGAGACACATGCTCCTCCACACGGGGAGGTCCTGACATTCCTACAATACACGCAGGGGTAATGGAGTCCCAAAGATGCCGGAGGGGACATAAGTCACAGAGAAAAGAGATGGTGACAGGCTGACAAAAGCTTGCTACAGTTGGGTGCCTCCCAGCCTCAGGTACAGGCCAAAAGAGGTAGCTCTAGTCCCAAATCTTTAGTGGTAACAGCTCACGTCTGCCCTCAGCTGCATCCCTGATCACATGGAGAGGGCAGGAGGGCTTTATGATGGATGTGACGTAGTTGACGGCTGGAGGTTTGGGGGTTTAAATAGAGAGCACATCTGTAATATCCTGTGTGGCCTTTCAGCTGCTACAGTATACATTTAAAATCTCTCAGTCCGTCTCTCCTGTCTCCAGTATGACAGCCACAGGCCTACATGCTGCTCTGTAAGCAGGTACAGATCAATCTTAGTTGCTCCTCCCCACAAGACAGACATGCAGAAAGCCTTCATCTGCACAAAAAGATTTTTAAAATCTATTTTCAAAAACTGTCCTGGACAAGACGGCAGAAGCTTCAGACATACACCACCAGTCGATCACATTTCAGGTCACAACACACCTGTGTGTACCTAAAAACAAGACTTAGGTGATCATATTGTGGCTAAAACTGAACAAGTACATATACTATAAGGGAAGCTGGCTACATCATAAGCAGTCAATGGACTGTGCACTGTGCAACTGCAACACGTTAGCATCACTATGACACTATGAGCCCTTCATGCAAAGGATTGTATACATTCACATTATGCATTTAGGCAGGCATCAACAAACCAATGTAGTGGCGTCCTTTACAATAAATACATTTAGTCGCTGCAATAAAGAACATTAGAAAATGGAAGACGGCCACATCGAGAGCTCCTTTAGCTTTGCAGACACGTTTGATGAATAATTCAAGTAGCATTTTAAATTATTTACATAAAGGTTATAGTGTAATGTTATGCAAAAAAAAAAGCACCTCCCTGTTAGTGTAGCACTGTCTTGAACTTATGGGGTGATTGTTCTAACCCTCTATGTCTGTTGTTATGATGTAGATTTTATTAATGTAACTATCAGAGAACACTGTGGCTTCTAATAGAACGGGATGCACAATTTTGAGGAATATAATTTCTGTTTGTTTGTTTTTTCCCGGCAGCAGTCCGGCCAGTCCGACCTGAACCTGTCTGGGCTAAAGCCAAAACTAAACAGACATCTGGTCCCCATAATCCTCTTTCACCTGCCCCCCCTCACTCACACATAGTCCTCAATGGTGAGTTTGTGGTGTCTGTGACATTGTGACATGGCAATTAACTTTAACTTATATCTATTGATTAGTCAAAAGTAGCTTAGCCTAGCAAGGGTCAAGGAACAGACTTAAACTCTAAGCATTGGGCAAGACAAGAAGAGACAGGTCAAAGGGCAGTCACATGCATCTGACCATGTGTGTGTTGTGTATACAGTGGACAGATGATCACACATATGTTGACAGTTATTTTAAGTAATATTCCAGGCCATGAAGAACATCATTATAATGTATCTGAATATAATACATGAATATTTGCATTCATTCTAAAGACATTTAACCTTTTTTTGTTTTTGCACAAACATGATAATTTGCATCTCAAACATATACAAAACAATGATTATCCTAAAATAAATTTAACCTGCGTCAAGTCAGATATTGTGAAAGTGAACAAGACTATGACATATGTCTTTTTTCGCTTTTTCAGCCCAGATAGGGTGGCACGATGATGTAGTGGTTAGCACTGTCACCTCACAAAAAGAAGGCACTGGGTTCGATTGATATAACTGAGGGAAGAAAACTTTGAGCTTCTCTGAAGTGGCCGTACTGTTTCATATGTGCATAAGTGAGGATTTTTAGGGGTGTTTTGTGCACTCTATTTCCAAACACATACACAGTGTGCTCAACAGAAGTCCATCAGTGTGCATTATAATTGTATTACAATAATATGTTACAGCTCATAATATTCTTGTTGAGTTAATTTCCTTCATTGATTCTTTTTGTCTTACTGGCTGGTAGGACTCTATGCCAAAAAAGTTGCATAGTGCAGCACTGTTTCTGAGCATTTGGCAAGTGCTTTGTAGCATGCGGTGCTCGGTAAAGGCATTTATTTTATATTTTGCTCAGAACAAAACTGTGCTAAATTGTGGTGTTTCAGTTGTGAACATAATGACACACACCCCGATAATGCATCTAGAGTGTATAGTCCTAACCCATATCTTTAAAGAACAGTGGTTTCCAATGAAGAGAAGGGAGAAGTTTAGAGCAACAGGAAAGCTCGAGTGAGGGCCCTGAGATAACAAAGAGGAAACTGCAGTGTCCCTGCCACAGTACACGACCCTGCTGTCATCACTCACAGGAACATCATCCAAGTTTGCATCTCGTTGCTCTTAATTTATTACATGTTCCACATGTTGAGTGTGCAAACCTCCAGGGTGCAGTTTTAGCAGCAGAGAACTATCAACAAATCTTTGTTTCTCCCCTGGCAGAGCGCTTAGTAGAAGCGATAAAAGCTTTTTGAGAGAAACAGACTGGAACAATGGCGGGGACTATACTTTAAACGGCTTCCTGTTGCGCTGCAGTGCAAGATTGAGCACTGCTTCAGAGGAGCAGAGAGAGAGAGAGAGAGAGTGAGAGAGTGAGAGAGGGAGAGGGAGGCTTTTCATATCACAGCTACAGAGAGAGAAGGAAGCAAGAGATACACAGAGTGAATGAAAGTGAGAGAGACACTTAAAACAAACAGTTTATTGACTCTGCCACGGAGAGCTTATGTGTGTGAAGCGAGAGCAGTGCAAAGATGCATGCGTGTTTACAGAGGCATGTCTTTAGTCTTGTGCACCAGCCTCTCTCAGTCCTTTCAGCCACTTAGCATCCTGCCGGAGGGAGCTCAAGTGGCTGTTGTTGCAACGTCTCAGGGGTAAAAGTACTAAAGAGCCAGACACTTTGAACAATAAAGAACAGAACTGTGGTTTAAATGCATCCTTAAATCGTAGAGGACATAGATTATTAATTTTTTTTTGCTGTAGTGTTTAATTGACGAGACTCTAATCAGTACAGTCATTTCACATATTCATAGAGGTGAAGGCTTGCTGAGACTCCGTTCTCAGATGAAAAGATGAGAGGCAGAAGCAGCTGTGAAGAATAACTTTGAACATGTGCAAATGTTGCTTCCAAGGACCAAGCAACTTTCTGCTCTTTGCATCTTTTTCAGAGTGTGTAGTTTTGAAATCTTTTACACATACCTATTGTTTGTCTGTGTCTTTTTATCCACCTGTATTCAATTTGAACATAAAATAACCTGAGTGGAAACATGTTCTGTCCCTAAAAACACACTTCCTGAAAACTGCCAGTGAACCAAGCAGAAATTCTGTTGTCTCCTAAATACATTTGGTGAAGGAAATTATAGTATACACATCTGTTTAGTTGAGACAGGGTTTTGATTTGATATGTAGAGCATGAAACTATACCTCTCAGCTCTTACAGCTTGAGCAGTCCAGAGCCATGAGGCTAGACAGTACCATATCTAATTATAGGTAGTTAATGACTGAAGGAGTGGAATATTCTAACCCCCATCTCTTATCCCAAACTGGCAGAGTGTCCCTGCGTAGACACCCATGGCCTTGAACCAGAATCCTTGACAGGGCCTCACCCAGCTAAGATACGGGGTGTTCCTTATTAGCACAGAGCCTAAGATAGGACCGTGAAGGCTGGATAGGTGAGAACTCCCTCAGGGGAAATAGGAAGGACAGATGACACGGGGCTTCAACTCAGATCTATTTGGATTTAGTAGCACTTTGTCACTGTCTTGACTTGCACACATAAAAATGGAGCTGCCATAATGGCTCTGCACCACACATCTGGCTAAGGAGAAAAAAGTGTGCATACACAGACTGAAAAAAAGAAGAAAAGAAAATATCGATGTAACTTTAATCACACCCAGACCAATAAATGTAACTCTGAGCTGTAGTAATGGTAATCAGAAACAGAGTGGTCCCCATCAGGAGCCAGTCCGCTCTCTGTTTTTCATTAAAATGCTAGCCACTACTTCTCACATCTCTGTGTGCATTTAAATAGTTAATGGACTGCCCATCCGCTTGGCTACTGTAAGCTGGGGGGATGGAGGAGGCAGGGTGGAGCCCTTCAAAAGTTTCTCTTTCAGATCAGAAAGAGAGACTTTATACAGTCTTCAATATTCATGATGTGTTTAGGAACTCTACACCCTTTGCTGGCTTTGAAGTTAAAGGAGTACCAGATTTCATCCATCTCTTGAAAACCTTGAGTCCCTTTGACTGGTCAGTAATTGGGCCCCAACATAAATACATACAGTACATATTTTTAGCTGCGATCAGCGACTCTACAGCTCACTCTGTCGGTTAATCAGTCCACAAACATTTCCCCACTGTCTGATGGCCGCAGTTTTCAAGTCGTGAAGTGGTGAAGTTTTGGCCCAGAGGTCAAATGTGTGTTTGTCTTTCTGCAAACCGGCAAAAGGGAAGTGAGGCTGTAACAAAGTAGTGTATGGCCAAACTCATGAACTTCTTGTGGATACATCATTGCACTTTGTAGAGCTCCTCTTTCATTAGTGGTGGTTTGCTCTGCCCTCACCAACACTTATGGAAAAAGTGTGTGAATGCATTTAGGCATGGATACATACATGTACGTGGTCATCGCTATTATTCTAAGTCTTTTACTACGTCTTGCTGGACCTTCATGTGCTAATGGCAGTCTAAGTCTAGTTTTCCTTCATCTAAGGCAGCTGAAAACACATCAGATCTAATGCCTTTTGAGTTGTGTTGTCTCTGTTTTTCAGTGATAAAGTGTGATGAAGGAGATCAGTAAAGGAAAGAAGAGTAACTTTACACCGGCCCAGGATACCTGGAAGGAAGTCTGAATTCTTGTGCTGAACTCATACAGCGACTTTAGTACGGGCAGCAGGACCTCTTTGAAGGAAACTATAAAATATTAAGGGGAAGCGGATACTTCACTTGGCTCAATGCAGACATGAGTCCGGCCACACATAAGATAACTCTTCTTTTTTGCTCTTTTTTCTCTCTTTATCTCTTTGCCACTCACTCATCCTTTCTGTTTCTTTCTCTGGAAGTCTTTCTTAGTCTGTGCGCTGAGAAAAGTTATGGAGATTTCAGCTACGCTGACTTCATGTGTGTGTGTCTGTCTGCTGTTGGCACTATTCCCTGAGGCAGGAGGTCCAGTTCCTCAGTCACTCCACCCTGCAAACAACAGCAGCACCTTTTTATTTTAGTCATCTTATTCTTCATCTTTTTTGTCCTGTCCAGTATAACTGATTTAGATTAACGCTTTGAGTGCCATTGATGTAATACGACATAATTTAAAATCTGATGCTTGAGTACCATTGACATAATACAACGTCAAAGTGTTTTTTCTGCAGCTGGTCGCTGATGGCGGTCTCGCACAGCCTGTGAGTAATTTTGGGGCTTCTGTGGTTTGTAGTTGGATATAAAGAGTTAATATACGCCACAGAGATGAAAGCAGGAAATGGAGACGATCATGTTTAGAGAGCAAAACAAATGGATTCTGTACAAAAAGTGGCAATTTTGTTGAAAGTGGCCTCCACTCTCCTCCACACAACACAAGAACAGAACAAGGTAAAAGCAAACAGTTTTTTCATGATGAAATAGAGAGTCTCTTCTTTCATTTGAGCGACACTGTGTTTTCAGAGACATAGTACAAAATATTCTGTGGGTCTTGAAATATGACTGAAAAATGGGCAAAAATGCTGGCACAAGGCACTTTCTGTTGTAAAAAATGGCTGGCACTCAAAGAGTTAAAAGTACTTTTTAACTTTTAGTTGCTACAAATGAGTAAAGTCACAGATTTTCAGTAAATGCTCACTCACTGTTAATTTTTCAGAATATATTGCCAGTGCTACACAGTGATGGGATGATACTTCTTTAAGCTGAAACAATGCTGAGTCTATTAATCAGTCAACAGAAAAGGAATCTGTAACCATTTTTGTTCAGTCAATCCTCAAAACGAGCACTGTGAAGACGGGAAACCATGAATTCATTTTTCAGTCTTTTCTGACATTTTATAGATCATGAATTAATGGAGAAAATAAACAAAAGATTAAGTAATAATAAACTTACTCCAATAACATATACAGCACACCTAGAGATTATATATTACATCTGAGGAAGCGGACTGAGTTCTCAACATAGACGGAAAGAGAGAAACAGAGACTCAGAGAGAGAGAGCTCTACCGAATACATCAATCACATTGGTGCCACTAAACTCTGGCTGCTTTTAACCCTACAGCTATCCACCCCTCTGTCTCCACCCATCTATCCATCTCCCCTCCTCCTCCTCTCTCTTGCAGGACTGTTCAAAGTTACTGGTACACAGTATGCCAAGCCAGATGGTCAGCCACACGGTCGAAGCATGTACCACTCGGTTTCAACACCCCTCTAACAAACCCTCCTCCCAGCTCCAGATGGCATGCCGTGCCTGCCTCTAGTGCCACAGGGGGACTGCGACGGTATCAGTGTGACTCAAGTCCCTTGGGGGATGGTCCGTCTGCATGTGTGTGTGGTGTGCACGTGTCAGCGTATATGCTTGTCCCTTAAGTGCTCTTGTTTGGTTGTGTGTTTTAGAGACTCCCAACACTCAAATGCCGGCGTCTCTTGGGCTGCTGATTTCAACCCCTTGGCCAAATTTGGCTGCTGTGGTTCAATGTGGAGTTCCTTCACTAATAATTGAGCCTCACTGTTTAAGTAAGTGATCCAGTAGGAGAAACCACTGCTGGATATATATGATATACAGTTATGAAGATTTCTTTACTCACTCCCTCTAGTGTGTCTATCAAAAAAACAATGACTGACAATAATGTTTGTTTTACTTTTTATGGTTGTGGAAATGCTGTAAACTTACACTGAGCTTACACTGTTAAAAGACATCACAATTACTGACTAAACTCCCCACGCTCACTGTGCAATAGTGGAGTGTTGTTTTCATCCACGCAGAAACCGCAAGTCCATTTTCAATCATCTGCTTATGCCTCACCACCAGAGACATACTGTACAAGTTGGCCTTTATAACTCTGCTTTTTGTTGACACCACTTTGCAGGTACAGCTCTCTCCATCACCTGCTCCTACTTACGTGGTGAAGCTTTGTACTGTTGACTGTTACTGATGACGTGCTCTGATTGAAGGTTCATCATTGAAGCAAACCTGAATTGTTCATTCTATTAAAATTCTCATTGCTGCTCAATATATAGTATATATGTTAAATCTAACTGCCTAAATATTTGTAATAAATGGACAATTAATTTCTGAAAAAAATGCAAAGCGTGTTTATTTGAAAAGATATGCCTTTTAACAGAGAAAGATATACATGATGTTGTGCCTGTTGGGGATGGGCCATACAAATTCACAGAGTATGGATATGTAGAGTCTAGTTTAGTAGGTACAATACAATTTTTAGCTGCATACATTGTGCAGGAACATTATATTACATTAAACTACATGGAAATGAAAAGGAAACCAGAGATACACAACCAGAGATGCTGTAGTGTTTGTGTTTATTGTTGAAATAGCAGGGACGGCTCTCCTCTTGCTTCATGCTGCGAATGTCAAGGGGCTTTGAAAAGCAGTCAAAGGGGAAACCAGAGGAGGGACTTTGCCTCTGATCTGGGGGATATTTCTGCTGATCACCCCTCTAAATTAAAAAGCAGTTATGAATAATCCTCACTGGAGACTCTACTTAAATTAATGCCTCAATTAGATTGGGAACATTAAAGGTAGTAATGATTCCACTCCTCTGTATTGTAATTTAAGGCCTGCTTGCGCTTCACCGGGAAAGCAGCTCTTTGCAGTGAATGTATTAGAGTAGATTAATGAGGAGAGGATGTGGATGTGGCTATAGCAGTGACAGCCAGGCCACTCTGCATCCTCTTTTTTCACACACTCTTAATGGCGTGGAAAGAGTAGGATTATCAATCATGTGGCCTTTGTCAATCAGAAATTGCAGCATACGTTGTCAAAAGTTGTGTACGTAACTCCTAAACATGGTTGCATGTGCAAGGGTACAATCCAGTCAGGACTGTCACCTCTCTGGGATGCTGTGAGTCTCTCCATGGCTCCACCTGAGCACTGGGGTGGGGTTGTAACGATCGCAGCGTGTAAGTGATCCCTCCCTAATCGATCCAGACTGTCAGCATGGACTAGACATTCACCTCTGCCTGTTATCTCTATCTGTAAGGAAGCCTGTCTCAGTCACGACAGTGACCACAGCCTAACCCAGCTGGTCAGCTCCAATCACAACCTGCTGTAGTGAAGATGACTCACTTTTGACTTCCAGCCAGGTTCTTGTGGGTTCCGATCAGGTCTGAAGTCAGGTTTAACTTAGGTGAAATTAACAGCAGACGGATGTTGGCTGGCTTATATTGTATTAATAGGTTAAATCTATGGTGACCTTATTTTTGGTGAAGCGGCGTGATAATTGGAAGTCCTGCACAACATTGGGGATTACTGTGTTTATCCTCGCATAATCCCCATAAACATTAAGACACAACAAGCTACATGCTGATTAGCTTCAGGCAGGAGCAATCAATCAGCGAGAGATAAATACCCCCTGGCTTTGAAAGAAGGGAAAGCAAATAGCTAATGTCTCACTGCACAGGACGTTCTCTGACTTTTCCACCTCTACTAGCACCATGTGAAACGAATGAATTTGTCTCTCTATCTAGTAAATGTCTGCAATAGACCCAAATCACACTTAGGACAGTAACTCTTTATAATATCACATTTTTCAGTAATATTTTGGGTGAAGTATGAAACTTTAAATTAAAGTGTTTTTTTTTCCAACTATTTCAAATAAATAGTCAATTATTTCCCTAACTCCTAGTTGACAATCGTAAGTGTAAACATTTATCACATGCCCCAGGCCTGTGGGTAGGATGGGCCATTTTGCCATGTTGCATATTTGCCTATTCAGACGGGGAATGGGCAGAACCCCTCAAGCAGAACATATTCAGGGGGTGCGTTTTGAGGACTTCATGTTTGCAAATGACTTGCAGGTACACACATAAAACCCCCTACCTGCTCTCGATAAAGAGACTTGTTGAAACCCAGACAAGCACGGCTGCTCAGCGGCTCTAACCAGATGCAGGATGGAGGAGACAGGTTGTGTGGTGAGATGGAAGAAGGAAAGGAGGGGGGGCAGGCATACGCTTTTCCTTGTCCGTGCGACGCCATGATAAGGAGACACTAGAGCTTGTTTACATGCGGCAATGGGAAAACAAATTGAAAATTCCTGCCAGGACGCAGATGCATATCAAAACAGGATTATTTTAGAAATAATCGCCCATGCCACAAACTGTCACCAGCTAATCTCCACTTTGTTAGAATTCAAATTACTTTCCCATGTTTACATTGCCATTACTGCAAGGGCAGGGACGAGGGACTCTATGGGGCCCTATTTGCACAAGAGTAGCAATAAAAAAAACAGATAAAATAAACTTTCCATAAATATTCCAAACTAGAGAGAATGCTCCTGTTGGCACCATAGGAATATTGAATAGGAGAAGCTTTTGGAATAATGGAGACTGAAAGACCCAGCTATGAAGCAGAGGCAGCAGATTGAAACAGTGATGGTCTGTCAGAGTGGGGATAGACCGACGAAGGGCGTGGTCATGAAAACTGCTGGAATTGCCTCCGCTGACCTCCACCTGGTCAGGCCATGTCAGGCTCAGCAGGTTCAAGCCAAGCAAATCTGGACTTGGCTAAGAAGAATAGAAGTGCATTAAGTTTGAGCTCTGTCGGAGGCACAGGCGTCTCTTGTCTCTGGATCAGGTTGCCAGTGTTTATCACTTCTAGCTGTGCTGGCACTGAGGGCAGACACACTATCCCTTATCCAGGACTGTCAGTCAGCAGGCCGAGCCATCTCACACTATAGCAGGCCAAGCATCAGCCTGCTTCAGCACTGGAGGGAGCCATGGAAAAACACACAAGGCTTATTTGCCCCATATCCAACCAATCAATGGGGCTTGTCCTTAAGTGAGAACGGAAGTGCAAACTGGTGCGAAACAGTTCTCATGTATCAGAAACCCTGCCAAGTCATTACAATGTTAATTCTGAATATGCAGGTAAAAAAAATATAAATTTGCTCTCAAACTTAATTAAATTAAAACTGCTAAGGCTCAAACTGTGAATGTGTGAGTGTTAAACTAGTAAATCTGATTTAAAGAGACAAGCTTCTGTGCACGTAGAGACAAGAAGTCCCTCCTTAAGCAGCATTACAGATACAATCAGTCTGCCTGCTTTTCTGAAACTCCTTTCTCGCGGTCTCTGCGCTAGTCTATTTGTTGCTTTGCTGCACTGTCACAGAGGTTGGCCTTATGGTTCCCAGAAGGATAGGGGATGTGTCTTGTGGTGAAAACCACACTGTGTGACAGACACAGAGGAGACATGAGGAAGGCAGTTCTCATCCACGTTCCCTGCACCAGTGGTCACATCAAAGACGATTAACTTTTTTTTCTCCCTTTGTTCTCCAAAGACTCTGGCATTCTTGTTCCAAAGTTCTCAACAAATTTGTGAAAATTCATTTACAAATTACACATTCACAATGTGTTTGGAAAAGACCGTCGTTTTTGAGGTCTAAATATCACGACGGGTGTTTGGTTCATGATGTGGGCCTTTTCCTATGAAGCAAAGCATGCAGTCTGAGAGGAGACACTGGTGGTGACTTGAATCTACAGCTCTGCTGTGACTTTGCTCTTATGTTCCCAGCCCTTGCCTGAGGCGGCAAATGGCTTTGCTCACTAAGGGAGAGACGAGTGTGGGATGGGAAGGGAGGGCAGACAGAGGTAGGTTAGATTAGGTTTGACAGGGTAATGCTTTGAAAAGGGGCCTGTTAGATGATTTATTCTCAAACACCTCTCCATAATGGGCTGGTGCGTGTTTCTATTAGGCTGATGGATACTGTGCTGCGCTCACTTTCTTAGACACTCAGTGGTCTGCTGTGCTGTCTGTCCCTCCTTCATATCTTCGTCTCTTCATCTCTTTTTCATATCTCAACTACTCTCCCTTATGCACTCCCACAGAGATGCAGTTTTCGCCTCTCCTCCTCCGTGCTTTCTTTAACATTACTCACTCATCAACGATTCCCAGCAGATATTTTGTCAGTTCGTTCAGCTTTGGATCTGTAACGGCACATCATAGCTCAGGAGACGGAGCTTTATCTGGAGCTCACGTCTTCGTAACTCAGACTCAGAGTGAGACACAGCGCCTACTAGCTGTGTGTGACCGCTGCCGCTATAACTAAGCCAAAAGAAGACTTCATTTTTTTTTTTTTTACTCGTCGTCTCAGTGTTCTTTGTGGGAGTGACGTGGTTTAGAGTACACCAGAAATGGAGGCGGATGGAGGAGACAGTCAAATAGAAAACATCTCTGAAAGAGTGAATGAAATATGAGGGTTATACCGCAGATAGACTCCAGAAGCGATCGAAACCTTAAGCTGTTTGTTTAATCGAAATGGGAAGAGGACTACAACACAAGACACACAAAGCCATACAGCACAACATCAATTATATATGGCCCAATGAAACCAACATCAATTTGCCCCTCTGATATCACTTCTTTTTATTGTTCTGTTTTTATTTTTACTTCAGCACATGAGCCTCCTCCATCGAATGCATTTAGAAAGTGGCTGTGTTACAGTGGTGTGTTCCAGCTCAGTGTTTTGGCTTTTCATTCTTTTTACCTGTTTCTGTAACCACCTCTGAGGCCACGAGTTCAGAGCATGACTTCCTGTGACTGAGGCGAACCAGGCTGATAGCAGTGGTTTCAGTTAAGTAGGGTCAAAGTTGACATAGGAACATTAGAGCAGCCAGTAAGAGGCACTGGTTGGACAAACCAAACAGGAAGGAGCGTTTCACTCTGTGAGGCTGACAGAGATATGGGTCTAGAGAGAACTATGATGGGGTTATGGTAAGATATGGATGCCTGCTTGCAGCCATGGCAGGAAGGAACAGAAATAGATACCATTCTTTTCGTAGTGCTGGGAAGGCGCAGATCATATCGGACAATCACGTTACCGAAGAAAGCAAATACAACTGTAAGACAAGAAATTAGACATTTGAGGGTAGACTCACAGTGAGTAAGTAATCACAATACTTCCTTAAATAAAAAACTGGATATTATAAATACATTTCTGTTAAAGGTGATCACATATTTCCTTTTCTCTGCTACCTGTGACAGATGAACTCCACAAACAGATAATATTGACCATCTACTGTAATTTGAGGATTAAAGAGAGTAGACAAATCCTGTGGTCATAGTTCATTTTCAGTGTCAAAATCAGTGTTTTATTTTACATCCTTCAGGTCAGTCTTCACCGTATCAATAGTTTTTTCCCCACTTCTGCTTTTAGTTACACTCACATTTGCATCCCCCTAATCTTATACGCACACTAAAAAAATGAACAGGAAGTTTTATTTTCATTTGCACACAAGACAGGTGGTTCGTTCAAAACAGCCTGTGATGTTTAGCTCTCATATACAGGGCTATACTCCATCCTAATTCTCATGAATCAACATTCCTTCATGGGATGAAAACAGTACCTCCGAGATAATTCAATACACCCGTTTCACAAATACTACATTTTTACAAATGTCAAACAATATAACAATAAATAAATCCACCCACAACTCACAAACACATACAGCAACAAAGGCAATACCTACATAACGGGATGCATTAGTGTTTTGTCTCTAAAAGCCTGGGTCACTATGTACTATTGCAATAAATCCAGTTAATTCATTGTCAAGACAGTTTGCAGAAAACCAACATTCATTATGTAAGCTCGCTCAGCGGAACATGTCAGCGGACATTTTAGATGTTCTGTTAGTGTTTTCCTTTGCACAGCAGCACAAGCAGCAGCAGTCTCAGTGACTTTTAGGATGGTGACAAATGATACAGTATCTGTGGCAACAGAAACTTAACTGCCTACCTATCTTCCTTTTCTTGGCCCCCCTCATGTGTGCACACAAACACAACTGAGCACTCACGTGTGTGAACCTCGGTGTGACCACCATTACCACTGGTCCCTCCCTACCCCAAGGCCTCAGGAGCTGTTAGAAGCAAGTAGAGGAGCTGTGGTCGTGAAGGGTAATATAGACAAGAACATTTATAACCGCACATCGCAGCTCCACATTTCATTCATTAACATTTCTCATACCAAATGCAATTTCGGGGAACGCCATCTGAAATAAGTTGCTCTTCTGTTTTAAAGCTGAGACCTGATCATAATCTATCCCATGAAATGAAGGAAAAAATGTAACAATGAAGCATTAATAATACTGAACAATAGATTGATTTGCTTTTGAATTCACTTAAAGTTGAAGCTGCATTACTATTTTTCCTCAACCGTGCTGAGCAGAAAGTGTGAGAAGTGTGACGGAGACAGAGAAGGGGGGGGCTGATGGTTTGAGAAAGCGTGGAGAACTGAGGATAAAGCGTGTCTTGGTCTGCACACACATTACTAGAAAATAAGGCGGAAACAGTCACAACCCCCATACTGTGTTTTGAGACTGTGATGATGATGAAACATCTGATGATTCACGCTTTACTGTCAGAGGTCGTAAAGGGAATGTTCACTCACATGCCTTGAAAAACAGCGTGCGATTGCACCATCGTGGCTGGCATTGACTCACATCTCCTCCACCGGGTCGCTCAGCCAGTCACATTTAGTCATGACAGCAAGGATACAGAGCCTTGTTGTTTTTATGTTCACATTGCTGCATCATGTCCCTGAAACAAAATGCTGTTCAACACCCTTTCCTCTTGTTTCGTTAGTTTTAATATGCATTTTAGTTGTGACTTTGTAGACTCGGTACTAGGTGTGTGTGTGTGTGTGTGTGTGCGCGTGTGTGTCTGAGTGCCTTAGAGTTGCAGATGGTGAAGTCTCTGGTCTCCATCAGCAGGTTAGATGCCCGTGAAGGCCTGCACGTGTGTTCTCATTGTGTCTAAACCTGTCTGAGCTCCTCGCCCCGTCTCTGTCTCCTCCTCAACCTGGTCCCATTAACTCCTTACCAGGAGGAGGTTAGGAAAATCAGGGTTAGTCTATAAAACACTGTTAAACTTCCTGCCAAGTGGGCCACCTCCAGTCACAATGAAAGTTTGGAATACAAGAGCAAACACACACAGTAAAAAAATCATTGGCCATGTTAAAACACTTTTCTGTCTAATGGTATTTGTTCAGGACAAAATGAGCAGGGTTTTCCACCAGTGCATGCACTAAGTCTTAATAATCTACACTGGAAATTACAGACTTATTTAAAGGCAAAAACTGAAATGGTCCTGACAGAGTAAAACTATCCATCTGGCACATTAAGCAGGGTAAATATTCCCAAATCATTACAAATTGACTATGGCCTGTTTAATCACATCTGATATTTTCATGGCCTTTGCCTCACTCTATGAGCAGTGTCCTGAAGGTCTGAGGATAGTGTGTGTCTTTCAGGCCCTGTAGTATCTGTCTAAACACTGATATAGCTCTCCCAGAGCTTCCTCCTGTCATCCAAAGACCTGGCTGCTAAAACAAACAATGACCCATCCGTCTGTCAGTGACATGAAACAGGTATGTGAAATAAAGGAAATCATCTTTTCTCCCAGTGTGTTTATGTGTGTGTGTATGCACATGAGCTCTTGTTTTTTTAAAACACAGATTCATGTACAATTTACAATTTCAGTTTGTTGAAGACAGAGATTTGTGGTTCTATGTGTGTATGAAATGCAATGGCAGTGGCTTTAGTCGGTTACAAAAGTCTCACTTCTCACTGGCTACTGTGAACGGGAAGACACTTCCAAGATAAGAATGAACTCTGACCAAGCAGGCATCCTGTCCCTGTCCCCCATGCTTTTCTAACCCTAACACAGGGAGCAGCTGAGGGCCTGGAAGCCTGTGTCTTTATGCTTCCCCCTGGGCTCATAAAGCTGCCAGGCCCAGGATGCAGCATACCCTCGCTCCACCAACCATGTCACTGTCAGCTCCCAACACATCAGCACAGTCTGCTCGTGTCAAGTGACGAGCTGGATGTTTGATGGTTGTCTCTTGCATACCGCTGAGTGTTAAGATAACAAAAACAGGTAGTTTCTCACCCCCTCACTCTGCAGCACGCCGCTAGAAAGCCACTTACTATTAGTCGTTTCTGCGACAGAGAGGGAGGAGTGGAAAGTGAGAGTAAACAGGATCATAAAAAGTATTAAAAGTAGGCACACAACAAAAGGGAAATGTCCTTCTTAAAAATCATTCAATTTCTTATACGCTAGTCCTCCAGTGCACTCCTTCTACTTGCCCCATGTCATTCAGGACTGTCTGTCTGGGTGACTTGATTATTTGTGTTTTAACTTACTCATGGGGGAAACAGGAGAGGCTTTGGCCTTCTTAGTGAACTATCTCGGTTAGAAAGGAGTGTGTTGGCCATGCGAAGCACTCAAAAACCCCTCACAAACTCCTCCTCAGATGAAGTGCTGAAGGCTTGAAGGCCATAAGAGTAGAGCCAAGAGCCCAGAACAGACTCCCATGGACCAGGTTATGTTACAGCACAACTAGGGACAGGCCTATACACTTTCATTACACACACACACACACACACACACACACACACACAGTGATGAATTGCACGCAAGGCTCATGACTGCGAACCAAATACTTGGATTGCTTTTAATGAGTGTACCAGGTTCAAGCTTAAGCTGGAATGCTGTTGACTGACCAACTGAGTGGAGGATCCTATTGATAGAGAGAAACTCAACCCAAGTCTGTATTTAACCAGGTACTGTGTGCGTGTCCCAACATTTTTTTTTTTATCCAAGACACTTGTGGAGAAATTGCTTTATCATTTCCAGAGTTATTTCATTAATTCAAATTCAGTAAAATGATTACAGTTCAGCCAACATATTTTTCATTGTATTTATCTGGGTATCTGTGTGACTCAGTGCACACACAAGCCAGAGGGTCATGTAAGGGTCAGTGATTCATGTTCAGATGTTATCTTTAGTGGGAATCATATTCGTGTGAGTGTAATTAAATGCAGCACAGATTCACCACATGTGGAATGTGTGTGCACTGAAAACACATCAGACAGCTCAATAAATACTCAGCACTTGATAAGTACTCCATAAGTACTCAATAAATATTAAATATACAATAAGATTCTTATCCTCTTATCCAACACATAGCCATGCACCACAGTGGAAAAAAAGAGGTTTTTGAAAAGGATTCTGTATCAATGGGAAAAAAAAAAAATAAAAGGAAAAAAACATGGAGGAAGTGAAACTGATGAAAGAAAAGCAGATGATGAGAGATAAAGTTCAGTTCAGGAAAAACCTGCTTTCAAAGTCTGTGCTTGGCAGCATGTGTGATCAATATAAATGGCACCAAATGGGCTGTTATAAAATTGTCAAGAGTTGTAAATGACCCCCAAAGCAAAACTGGAACATAAAAGAGCACAAAGTCATATCTACAAGCACAGATATGCAGCCGGATGTACAGTATGTGAATGAATCCAGTATGTTCCCTCTCGTCTCCATCACCACTTACACACACGAGCAACTGGTTTCTGATTGGCTGAGCAATCAAAAATATTATTACTGTGCTAAAAAAAGAGAGTCAACTCAACAAAATATGCCTTTCTTAAGCAAATTACACTCAGGTGAACATGTATGCATGCACACCCACACTACTGCTTAAAGCTGACCCAAGGCAATACTTTTCCTTCAATAATGCAAACAAACATCTTTATTGCTTTGTTTGGTGGATGGCATGATTTATGAGAAAAACTTCCGATCAGCAGTATTTCAGGGGACAGTGAAAGGGCTGACTGTAGGGGAGAGGAGAAGGAGACACTGCAGACAGACGTTCTGCACATGCTGCCCCTGGTGGTCATAAGTGGCACATTCAGCTGGAAAAGTAATTTAACTATGATATTTTACTATTGTTTATAGAAGAACACCTACAAAACAGTTTTCTCTTTTCCCTCTAGCTCTCCATTCAAACCCATTCATTTATCCTAGGTAAGTCGAGAGAAGGAGATCCAATGATTATGGGGACTTATTGTATTATAACTCAGGCAAAGATTAAAGGGAGAGACGGGGGTGGAAGGATGAGGGAAGGCTAAAGTGCTGCACTTGCATTTTACACACACAAAGGCTTTTTAATGCATATGCATCCCCCAATTCTTCTTCACAAATGGGTGCACCTTGAGCGAATATATTCCAAGATATCTTTCCAACTAACTTTTGAGGTAAAACAAAAATAGGGAAAAAAAAAGAAAAAGCCACAGTTGGATTCCGGCTGACAACAGAAGAGCGTAACCACTGGATGCACTCAGTTCGCCAGAGCGCTCCTGGTGACGGTCGCTAACGGTAGCCGGGATTCGGCGGATATCACACAGACTGGTTAATGAGCATTAGCATTATAGCTAAGAGATGCACAGGTAAAAACACAGAGGAAGGAACCTCCTGAGGATATGTCTAACTTTTTAAATCCCCCTTTTTTCCTCTCCTTTATTTTCCCCCTACGGACCATTAGCCAGTAGATCCCTCCCCTCTCCGCCCCCTCCCTTTTTTCTTTCTTTCAGCGCGGTGCAATTAGCGCTCTCATTGAATATTGAAGGTATGAAGAAGAATGGGGCTTTTTAGCCGTTTCTCTTCCGCTAAGACCATAGCTCCACTGAGGGATGGCTGAAGGCTCTGACTAAATCAGGATGCTGAGCTACAGCAGCAGCACTTAGAGCCAAACAATCACTGATCATTTATTTAGTCAGCCTTATTTATTCATCCCTGTTTGCTGTTGCTCAGAGCTGTGATTATTACACTTAGGATTATTCTCATATGATTCTCTATCCTGGAAGCAGACAACTGGTCTGAGCTCCTCAAATTAATGAGAAACCTTAAGCTTTGTTTTGTCACTTCAGATGATTATTCTAGGTAGGAAAATGTTGAACACCAATTGAAGGATTCTTTATTGCAATCATAACCTTTTAATCTCATTTTTATTGGCACAACATCACTATTGTCGTCTCAAGTGTGTGTGTGTGTGTGTGTGTGTGTGTGTGTGTGTGTGTGTCAGGATGTTTCATTTCTCCGCTTTGTGCAATTCAGAACAGAGAGAATGGCCTTACTGTACTCTGTTGTGTTGCATGGAAGTTTGCCGGAGGGCTGCATGGCAGAGGAGCCAGTGCAGATCTGCCAGCAGACTTTCTCAGGACTCAACACAGTATGCCGGCACAAAACACAAGCATTGTCTGAATCCATGCCCTATGGCCACATAATCAGACCTGATCCCGATTAACACAAGCCTGTTCCAGCCATGTATAAACAGCCACACATTCAAACACACACACACACACACACAGACACAGACACAGACATGCTTTCTTTTGGATCTCACAAATTCACATGTGCAAACACCACATTGATTCTCACAAATTACATCTCACTCTCTCACAGTCTGATACCCGCTCTGTGCTCACATTGCACTATAAATACATTAACAGTCTTAACAGGACTCAGTATTAGGTCCGGTATGGTGCTGAACGCCACCACTTGTTGGTTGTGGGGCAGATCTCCCAAAGCAAGTCTCTGTGGGGTAAGGATGGGTGGAGGCATTTGAATCCCTCTGGGATCTGGAAGGGTTTGGACTTGTCACTGTGACCTGTTCTGCTGGCCCTGTGTGGCACTGACTCATTTTACATTCATTTATCTGTAGTCGACTCAGATTTGCTACTCACTACTTGTACACTTGATTCTAGTTTTAAACTAATTATTTAATGGTATAAAGATTAAAAAACAAAAAATGAAGTGATAGTGAGGTGCTCTGGTGTTATGCAGCAGTAGTGGAACACACTGATAAAGGAAGGAAAATATTACCGTCTTGTGTCTCCTACCACTTCCTTTCATATAGCCGTGCTCTGTGGTGAGCGTCATAATGCATAACATCAATGCACCACACACAGACAGAGATGCAAATACAGGAATCAAATACACACACAGAGTCATTTCCAGGAAGTCACATCTCACTGTGTGCAACTGGCCACAGGCAGTAGCAGACACTTATCACTCTCCTTTCTTGAGATTTGATGTGTCTCTTATACTGAGCAGCATTCGCTGCAGACAGCTTCATTCCACTGCATTTAAATAACCACAGCAGCAGCGGCAACGAGAAAAAAGAAATTGAAAGGGGATGGGTTGCAGCCAGAGACGAGACCTGCTATAGGCAAGGGCCAGACCAGAGCAGGAGACAGGCTCCAGCCTTTCCTTACAGCTCCATCAATGTTTAATGCAGTGGGTCAGAAAAGGGGCCGAGTCTGGGCTACCACCCTCATAGAGGAGGTCAGCGCTGGAGTCGCCGGGCTTTAAGGAGACAGCAGCAGTGATAGAGGAGTGTGACAGGAGACGACAGTCTGCCACCCAGAGCATCTACTGGCAGTTTAAACAACTCAAAACAAGATAGTTTCACATGGTTTAAGTTTGTCCTAATACAATACTCAGTGCTCATATGTAATGTGTCACTGGTCACTGTAGTTGTTCCTCCTGTCTGCAGTGGCCACAAAGACATGTCTTTGAAGTGATTTTAAAAGAAAAAACATATATATACGTATATTCTGTTCAGCAGAAGGTAATATGTGGGTTCAGCAGTTTAATTTGGGACAAATTAAGTAGTTATCGTTAATCCCATTTTTGTGCCGTCACACACTGTGTGCTTGTTGAGCAAAGTGACTGTAATACAAAGCAGTGACCAGCCATGCTTTCAGTGTACGGTACATATTGGCATGTGGGTATTATTTGAAGGTTAGGAAATATCTTGGTCATGGTTCAGTATTTTAAACATATTTGTTGGCTTGGTGCTTCAGATGGGATGTGTGAACTTGTTCCACCTAAACATAATCAATAGTTTTAATTCTAAACATAACAACACCTGAAACACAGGAAACAATTCTTGGTCTCCTGTATCAAAACTAGATCATCCACCCTGACCTTCATGGATCCACTCCCAGGAATGAACAAAACAGAAATCCAGAACACTAAATAATGGGTCAAATCCAATGATGATCATTCAAAATGAACTCAAAATCTTACGTGACTGCAGGAGTGTATGTGAAGTTGTTTCCCCTTCGACCTAAACTGCCATGAAATACAACACAGAGGCATAGTATTTACCCTTTGGCAGGAACATGAGACTGTAGAGGATAATACTTTATGAGTAAGAGTTAACGCAAGGCTCACAAAGTTTGCGGCTGTTTGTGAGAGGACATCCTGCGATGATAAACACACAGCAGCGAACTGTGGTCTGCGATCTGTGATCAGAGCAGCAAAAGGCCTGCTCTCTTCAGGTCCACTCCAACTCAGTGGGACGCACTTCATAGTCATCTCCTCTCACAGTAGGAAAAGCCACATACAAGCATTCGTGCACACATTTTAGAGCACAGACTACAAGCTGTGATTACCTGGACCAGAGTCTACCTTCCCTGTCATTAGGGCCATCAGCTGTTGGAGGGTCAGTATTTATTTATTTATCTATTTATTTATTTATTTTTAGAATGGGAGCATAAACACAGTTACACAGTGACCTTCATCTGCTCTGTCCATACAGTTGACGATGACAGATACAAAAATGGATACTCACCAAGCAATGGACACGCTGAGTGAGGAAAACACTTTTAGGTCCAATTTGCTAATTTCCCCGCTTCTCAGAATCATTAGTCTTAATTTATTAGGTCTGGTTTAAAAAAAAAAACAATTTTAATTGATCTCCATTTAAATGGTTAATAATCGATCCATAAAATCCAAAGATCGATCTTTTAACTTGCATATTTTTTTCTTCATTGGACATGCGGAGAAGCAGCCTGAAGTATAAACCTGCCTGCCAGTCTCACGTGAGGGCATCAATCACCATACATACGTCTAGTCCAAAACCAAAGAAGAAGAAGATGTCTTGCGTGAAGTCAGCGTTAAGTGCTGCTTTCCCCTGCTTTCCAAGGAACAAGATCTCGTGAGATGTTACTGCCAGCAGTCAAACAAACATGGCGGAAGCGAGTCCACCTCTCCAGGCACTGCTGACGAGTTTAAAAGCTGATGTTTGGATGCATTTTGCATTTAAGAAGTTGGAAGAAAATGACGAGTTGGACAAAAAACATGTAGTATGCAAAATATGCAACGGGAAGATAAAACACAGCGGCAATACGACGAATCTTTGCAACCATTTGACGAGACATCACCCGGAAACACAGTTGGCAGACTCGGCACGGCAGAAAATAACGGAGCATTTATTTTAAGTGAATTATCCCTGACTAAGTCGATATCGAATTGAATCGGATCGAATCGTGAATCCAATCGAATTGGGACTTTGAAATATCGAAACGAGTCGATCTGGAAAATCTGAATCGATACCCAGTCCTATAATTTATATTATATTTATAATAAAAACTAATAATTTAAGCAATTAGGATTGTCAAACTGATAGCAGCAGTGACACAACCAAATCTTTTGTCAACACGCAAACATCCTGCAGTGTACATATTAACTCAGGTGTGTGTCCTGAAGGGATGTCAAACCTGCGGCATCTGTGGTTTTCAGGCAGGGAGGGATGGATGGAGAAAGGGAAGTGGAGAGGGAACGTGGGAAGAGGGAGGCAAAGTGCTGACTCTGACACCGTCTCTGTGTGCCGCTAACACAGGAACCAATTAGCTAGGAGCCAGCTTCCGTTGCCTGGGCTGTTATAGGACCTCCTCTCTCAGTCCCCAGGGCTGACTGCAGCTTCAGGGCTATGGTGGCACATATACTGTATACAGCAGACAAGCTATAGGAGAGACACAGATACTCGGCAGACATGCTATGGACAGGGGCGTGGTGTGGCCTTCCAGACAGGAAGACAGATGCAGCAGGTCAAAGAGGTAATACGTAATGGAGTTCTAACGAATTAAAACAATGCATTCTGTAGTTGAAATAAACAATACTGTGTGATTGATTCATGTCACCCCATCTTCACATCAAATCTTGTAACCTCACGTACCACACTGTCTGCAGCTCACTTCCTTTCAAATAACAAACATAGTTCACATTTTCCAGACTCTGACACTGTGATAGCACAAATGCATAATATCATGCACACTGGCGCAAATGATCTCTTTGATATTGTAGGCATGTGCACAAAAAAAACAAATATTACATCTACAGACTTGCATTTATACTCATATAGACACACACCTCCCTAACCTACACACACCACCTCACCGTCCTGCTCTAAGAGGGCACCGGGTGACGCAGTCTTTTTATGACAATTATTGATCCTCTGGAGCGCAGTAAAAACTATCCTCAGACAGACAACAAAAATAACTGTAACCATATAACAGCTTCCTGCCAGGGGAACAGATCCCACAGAGTGGCCACGTGACTGGACTATTCCTGGAGCATGCTGTAGACCCCTAGCAGGGCCCAGGGCACTGACCAGGCATACACTCACATACAGGACAAGAAGAGGAGACAAGAAGGTTATAGAAAAGTGTATGTTCAGACTTTGTCAGTTCTTCCGGCTGAAAAATGAGCATTTCATGTATTTCTGTTCACTGAGAGGCTTTCAATTTGATTGTTTTCGTGCGGCTTCTCTCCCTCACCATATGGTGCTGCTCACTTTTAATTATGATAATATCAAAGTCTTTGTCTTGCATAGTCCATTTATGTAATAACATTTTCCAATGCAGTATGCTCACGACATACACCCACCCATACCCACACACTCTGCACATTTCCTCCAGTGGAGATGTAACTTATCAAATCTATCCTCTTCACAAACCTAAATAACTTTGGAGTATTACACTGACAGAACACAAAAGGAGAGGAAGCTGAATACCAGTCTTACTTCAAGTGTAAAAATGTTCTATTGTATTCATGGCACTGTGGTTGAATTTGTACCGCAGGGACAATGGACAAGATAAGTCAATATTTCTGCCTCAGAACAATTTGGTTGTCTGTGGGGAGGAATTATGTTATAAAGCTGTCTTTGATTCTGCCACATTACCATTAGTAAAGCAACTAAAACACAGACAGTGACTACCTCAGATGAAAGAGGTGATGACAGGGACATGATAGTTCGAGAAAGTGGGAGCTCTACAGTGGGATGTTAGACTCAATACTGTACAATAGAGGCGCTAGCAATGGTTTATAACATTTTCTCTTTGACGTATTCCCAGAGCCCGATCAGACAGGCTCAAGTTACCCCTTCATCGTATCCCTTCCATAGACGGCATGGCTTCATGTCGTCGGAAAACACTTCACAGCAGAGAAAACACAGTTGCCGTGGTGTATCTGTGGCTGCACATGTGAAGCCATACAAGACACATTGATCATGAAGTTGCTGATGTTTATGTCTGGCTTCTTCTTTTCTAAACATGTTACAGCTCACTCAGGTTGATGGGAAACTGAGTGCACTCTGTCTCTTGCAGTTGGACAATGAATATACTCCAGATCAGCCCCACACCCATTTGTAATGTTACTTCTGTATTTATTCTCCTGTTTTCTTGCATACACATCTCTACAGCACGGTGTCAGCGCTAAAGAAAGGTCTGGCTGCGCACATTATCATTCTGGTGTCTGTAAAACAAATAAAAATCATCTTTGGCGGCACTAAACAAGGATGCAGTGATGGTGCCCTTGCGAAACAGCACTGATAGCAGAAGAGGAGAATGCTAAAATATGAATATGTAGCTATATGTTTTCATCAAATCTTAATTTAAATAGTAATATGTTTGTTCAATAGTTATGTAAGCTACTTCACAATCTTTCCACATACCCCCTGCAGAAGTGGCTGGATTATGGGATGTCAGGCCGAGGCAAAGATAAAGAGAGACAAGAAAAAGTAATGGAGGACAGATCTGAGGGAAAAAAACATTGTGAACTGCCTTTTATAACTTTGGATAAAAGTCTAAGCATGTCTGGCTAAAGAGAAAAAGTCAAACTGTGTTAAAAGGAGATGGGGTGGAGATGTAGGAGCAAATGGGCTCTGGTCTGGTTATGATCTGGTCTTGGATACAGAGCAGTAAGCTGGCTGGCAGACAAACAGTGTTCAGTCTTGTCAAACTCTAACACTCCACAGTCCACATTAGATTCTGGCTCCCAGCCAGTTCAGTGACAGAAACCTCTCATCAATGCCATCCCTCATCTGTCCTCAGAGCCCTATTGTCTGCTGTGTTTGGACTACTTCAGCTCTAATCTCACTTCAGAGTAACATGTATTATAACTGAGGTACTGAAATCATATATGCTATTTGCATTCTACACTTGAAGAATTTATTTCCCAAGACGCCATTAAATACTATACAGCAGCACACAGAGAGAGCAAAGAAATGTGACATAACTGATCTTTTTTTTCCTCCTAATAACTTATCGTCTGTCCATGTTATCACCTCGTTAGTGGTTGCAGCGCTGCCTACGCTAAATGAGACGTATGCCGAGCAATGCTTTGCAGCCCTCCTGCCCCTCTGGGGGAGCTTTTGACTGGGGAAGGTCTGTTTGATCTTGATGCTTATCTGCTTCATTTCTGTCCTCTTATGTGGTACTCGCCAGCCATCACTGTGATTTGTGTGGTCAGACTCAAGTCAAGTACATTAACCACGTAGCGCACAGATGTACACATTTAGCTGTGTAAACACACACATATACTGTACACACACACCATCAAAAAGAAGTGTAAACGTCGGGGGGATTGAAATGAATGTGCTTTGCTACCATTTCAGAAACGGTTTGTTTAGACTGCATTCATGTACTGCTGAAGAAAATATCTGCATGCTGCTGGTGATTTGTTATGTATTTCAACAGGTCCAGAGTCCAATAGTTGTTTCTTCTGCCAGAATGACTCATTTGCTCAGTATTCAGAAATCTGTAAAATGCTCCCTTTCTTGCATCCACATGCCCAATCCTGTAATTACTCCAAGTTCTCTACTAAAACGAGGTGATTCACAAGTCTTTTAACTACTTTTGAAGATTTAAAAATGAATCACTTTTGCCCAACTGGAGAAGAAAAGCTGTAATCTGTGCATCAAAAGCAATGGTTAAAGTGAGCGTGGCTCCTTTAACAATGTACTGGACACAGACTCTGTTCTGTCCCACTGGACGATGTTTGTGCTTTCATGTTTAAATTAGGAATTTGTCTTGTGCTGACTTCATGTCAACAGAATTTTGACACGGTCACATTTTCCAATATGGTTGCCGCCACAGCTAGCCCTTGTTGCGACACCATGTGAATGACCAAAATTAGTTTTGCGTGTTTTTGGTGGTTTTTATGGTGAATAAAAAAAAAAAACATTAGCTGAATCTATTCTATTAGTGTTTGATTGATGTGCAGTAACTGTAGTGCATTTCCTTGGATGTTTGCTGGATATTCTGCCTGCTGAGGCAACGCAGGCAAAGTCATAAATAATAATCAAACATAAAAATAAAAGCATTTCTCTACCTTCAAGCTGTAAAAATCAATGCGTTTCAACACGGGTCCCTAAACCTACCAGACAGTGAAGAGACACTCAGATAAATAGAATTAGACAGTGGAAAACCATGGCACAATAAAAAAGAGGGTCAGTGAAATTGAAAACACTTATTTCTCTGCTCTATGTCCTATTCCTGTATGCTAGCCCTGTGCATCTATATGTGAAATAGTTTCCTATGCCATCCAGAGTCCTTCACGCTGCTTGGTAGCGACATCCCTAAATATAAGGAAGATAAGTATGCATGTAGATTAGGTCGAGCACTGGAGATGCACCCCTAGAAGGAGTTGGCCTGTTTTAGTGAAGAAAAGTATTTTCTGTTGGAGAAGGAGAAGCACTGCAGGGTATGGCTTTTCTGCAGCGTCTGCAATAATAGTGTTCGTTTCTGGAGGTGTCTTCTTTCTATGGGGTTTGTTGTGAAAGACTGGGAGGAAAAAAGAGGAGGTTTTGGGGATGCTGGGGGCTTCTAGTAGCAGGTTATCTGTTTAAATAAAGCCCTGCAAAGCTGTGTGATAGGGGAGGAAAAACACACAATTCTTTTTTTTTTTTTTTTTTTAATCCGTGCAGACACACTCTCACGCATGTGCATAAACAGCAACACATTTCAGAAGTTAACATGCAAACATAGTATGCCTCTTTTTCCCACTAAAGCATTATGACTTATTATTTCCACTCTTTAGAGATGCTGTGTAAAACATGTTTTATAGAGTGTTAAACAATAGTAGAGTTTCTGTGAGAACAGTCCTTTTTGTGGTATTGCTTCTGGATTTTGTGTTGTTTTTTTTTTTTTTTTGTTTAGCTCCAACAGCTAAATGAGGGCAATAAGCATGAGTTTACCATCAGACATGAAACACAGTCATTCAGGACAAAATGCTCATTTCGTAGGCTGCAAAAAATCACTTCTGCTGTTTTTATTTTTTTTTGTTTTTTTTTCTCTGTGTGTGAGGCCGTGAAGTGAATGTATTTGTATTCATCTCTGTTCGCTTATCATCCACACACTTATCTTTATGTCTGCAAGAAACCCAGCGAGAGAAAGAAAGAAAGCTAGTGAGAGCAAGAGATGCTGACAGACGCTGGAAGTGCTGTAGATAAAGAGTGGAGATTTCAGATATAGCCGTTAGCAGTTCAGCCATGATGGTGGCTGAACACAGCTGTCAGACCCAGATGGTGAGGTGCTAATAACATTCAGAGTTTTGCAGTGCACCGTTTATTTTCTAATAATAAAACTGTTAGCGCTTGCTAATAGCATAGCCACTGCCTGCCAAGCACATGTTCCGGCTGACACTCATACCACTCTGCTGCCATTTATGCACCATACTGCTGAGCCCAATGGGTCTATAGTAGGCCCTAACACAGCAAGACACACACACACACACACACACACACACTGACCAGTGAGATGTTATGTGTAACCAAGCAGAGTAGAATGACCTAAAGTAATGAACAAGTGGATGTGAGTGTTATAAGCATGAGGGAATAAATATACATTTGGAGGTGAACATAAACACACACACACACACACACACACACACAGTCTTATTAACACATCTGAGAAAACTACATAAAGATGGCTTCAAGATCTGTGAAAACAAGACATATGTTAATGTGAAAGAAATAGACATCACAACAGATATTGTATCAGTCACTACCTCTGAGTCCATTATGTAATATTTCCTACACTAAAATTGTTTAGCAGCTTTCAAAACAAGCTTAGTTTAGTCATTAAATAGTTCTATAAATTAGAATCTCAGTTGGTGAAAACTGTATGAGAGCCTTTTAACATGAGAGATCATTAATGAAACTAATTGGAACAAGTAATAAATAAAAAAAATCCTGAATGGGATGTGTCTGGACAGTAGATGTGGCCAGGACACCCACACTCCCAAGGGACAAAAACAAAAGGTGCTATTCAGCGAAAGTGCTGACTCATCAGAGTGTGTCCTACTATAGAGAGCTGCTGTGGTGTGGCACAGTATGTCACTGACCCTAAAAGACTGCTGCTTCCTTTTATAGACTTTCCCATTTTAGATTACAGCCGTGCTGTGTCCCATACCTAATTTGAAATAATTTCATCTGCATATTTTTTTAAACTAATTGTACACTGTCTTAAAATAATATATATTGTGTATTTCTTTGACTTTTTTTCAATAGCTGACAACAGGCAGCATCAGGAAATGTGGGGAGAGAAAGATCTGGAGTGACATGCAGCAAAAGTCCACAGATGGAATTGAACTTGGGACTTTGTGAGTAAACGCAATGCATCGTAAACTACCGGCTAGTATGACACCGCTCACTTATGCTCATTTTTGCTTCAACTCTTATATCGGAGCAGTTCATTTATATGAAAAGGAGCTGTGTGTGTGTGTGTGTGCGTGCGTGTGCGTGTGTGTGTGTGTGTGTGAGTGAAAACAGAAAGAACAAACTGCGTTTGTCAGTATCATACAAGGTTTCTTCACCTTGCAACTTATTTATTAAATATTTCAGCAGGAGCCAATTTCCTGTTAAGTGTCATTACAGTGTTTCTGCACACACGAACGCCTCCAAAGTGCCACAATTAATTGGACTTCATTTCCAGGAGATAATTTTCGACTGTTAGGCAGGCTGTAAAAGCACATCACCATGCACATAATTACATAGGAAGGCAGGAGCAGCCCGCAGAATTTATTTTCCACCCCAAATATGAGAGGCTGTTGAGCGGGACTCTGCAGCCTTTGAAGAGGCGTTTATCTCTGTATGCAAACAATTTCTAAATGAGGTAGTGCTATCATGGCACTGAGACGCTGCTTCATTTAGATATTAGAAACTCACTGAGTCCATCAAAAATATTTAGCAAACAAGTAAATGACAGATATGCTGAATTACCCTACTTCACCCTGGTTGACAATGAATAAAGAAAATAGATACAGAAACGATAAACCAGAATAGCAAAAAACCCAACAACGTGAATTAAGTCTAAATTAACTCTGCATACCGTGCCAGGTCTCCAGCTGTCTATGTAGCTGAAAGCAGAAACCTGTGTCTTGGGTAATTGAGCTCCCCTCTGCCAGAGTTATCATTTTGCTTATTATGCAGAGATATGTAACAGCAAAGCAGCTAGATTATCTTTAGTTGGCTCAGATGTGAAATCACCCCTGCACTGCAAGGCTTGAAATGTACAATACTAAAGACTAGATGAGGGGCAGGGGGCTGCCAAGTGACACAGCAGGGGGCTTTTGTTAAAGGTCTTTCCCGTCAGAGTTTGTGGAAAACTGAAATAGAACAGAGTGTTGACGTAAAAAAAGGAAATTAAATGATTCGTGTAAGTCTATGAGGTGGATGAAGCGCTGGTAGGTTGTTAACATGGAAAAATCTGCTCGGTGCACATGCACGTGTGTGTGTGTGTGTGTGTGTGTGTGTGTGTGTGTGTGTGTGTGTGTGTGTGTGTGTGTGTGTGTGTGTGTGTGTGTGTGAGAGAGAGACAGAAGGATCCGTGGCTGCTGTGTGCAGCACCGGCTGGCAGGGTGGCTGTCAGAATGGCCCTGTTTCCTGTGTCAGCTCTAAAATAGGTCCAAACACAGCAGAGATGCACGACGCACTTGGGCTATTTACAGCACTCACACAGTGTGCGCGCAGGATGCTGCCAAGTGTATGGAACCAGACGCGCTCTGTGTTGCACTGTATGTGCTCACAGATTGGGACAAAAAAAGATGTATTCTCTTTGAAAAACACACAATATGACGGGCAAAGAAAGGAGAATAGTGTTAAAATGAAAGTCACAGACTGCTAATGTCTTTGCATCACAGTGTGTGTGTGTGTGTGTGTGTGTGTGTGTGTGTGTGTTTGTGTGTTTGTGTGTGTGCATGCCCTTGACCCCTCCATATGTATGTGTTGTGAGTGTCTTGTGTGTGGTAAGGGCACTGTGCCCTGCTTATGTCACTGCACTCACCTCCTGCTTACTGGAGCGTCGTCCTCTGTGCGTCCGTGACAACCAGCAAACATCCCAAATGACGCAGACACACTGCCACCTTTCCTTCCCTCTCTGAGCATGCCCAGTAAAGCTTTCCATGTGCACACACAGGAGCAGGTTTGTGATTAAATTTCCTGTCATTCTGTCCCATCATTTTAGCACATTAGTTTAGGAAAGCAATACTTCTCTGTATGATTGGCAGTTTGGAGCCATGTGTTAAAAAAAATCCACAACCTGAAACCAGCCTACCTGGCTCACTATGTCATCACCCAACACACACAAATGCTCATCCATGGCTGCACTGACCAATAACCTGCCACAATAGCTTAGGTTAAAGAGCGGAAAGTCAGATGTTACATCACATCGACTACCAAAAAGAGTGTCTTGGTATGGTTCTTTATCTCAGTTTGTCTATGAAACCATATCTATAATGTTGGAGTCTTTCACTGCTCGCTCCCTAAAGCCCTACCTGGTTAAGGGGGAAGTCATTTACAAACAAGAAGACTGACTCAAGTCAAGGGTTGACTGTTGTTGTCACTCTGTTTTGAGAAGGTCCGCCCCCGCTTTTCCCAAGCAACGCAATCTTGACTTGATCAAGTCTCATCTCATTGATTTAAACCAGGTAGAAATATTTAGGACAGTTTGTCACTGCATGTTTGCCCACTACCTGAGCACTATTTTATCTGCTGCTATTTCATTTTTTTTTTACCAATTAACCCCCATAAATAGAGACACCATAACATTGCCAGTCCCTGTTTAGTTTTGAGTCGCTGCACGCCCACACTTTCTCCAGTATGCGCTCCCTCTGCTCTTCCTCTATTTCTCTTCGTGTTTTTCAATCAAAATTTCCATCCTTGGTTTCAATTAGGAAGCCAAACGCTCGACGATTATTTCTCGGGTGAGGTGAGAAATAGAGCGCAAGAGCAGAAACCTGAGAACCAAAACATGCATGACTTTCAACAAAGCACGTAATGCTATGAGGTAAGAACTACAGGAACACATACTCTGTACAACTCAGACGTGTCCCGCAATGTACTGAGAAGACAAGAAAGATGAAAGTTGAACCGGTGCTCACTTTTAGATGTGGCTACTGCCCTTTCAGAATGCATGCATTTGTGAGTGTTTGCACAGGAGCAAGTGAACGGACTTTGGTTGAAAGGAGGAGGTGGTCAGAGGATCACAGCTATCAGTGAACATGTCAGTTTTCAGTCATGAGGACTTCTCGTGCATTCTGGTTGAGGAGGAGGAGGAGGAGGAGACTTGTCTGGAAACTGATAAGACAGCCCAGGCCTTTCTCAAATTATACTGAAATAATTTTAATTGCCAGTGACAGCAGCAGAGCTTTGAATTGTATCTCCCTGTTTGTCTTTGGCTGCATCAATTCCTCTGTCTCTCAGTCTCCCGCCCCATATGGCTTCCCTCCTCTTCCCTCTTGACTCTCTTCACCTCATAGTCTATCATGCGTTTTCCCCAAAAATATCTTTTATACTTGCAACTGTCAGCCTCCATCTGGGGCTGCTGGTAAGCGAGTGTAAGTATTTTTTCTGTCAGTTTTGTGTGTGTGTGTGTGTGTGTGTGTGTATAGCAGTGTGAGCTTGGAGCGTGTTAAGACTCAGGGGTCACTGGGTCGATGTTTAACACCCAGGCACTGTATGACCAAGCTTTGAACCAGAAAAGTGAACCAAGAACTCTCCTCTTAGTTGTTTTGTGTGTGTGTGTGTGTGTGTGTGTGTGTGTGTGTGTGTGTGTGTGTGTGTGCATGTGTGCATGTGTGTGCATGTGTGTGCGTACTTGTGCTCCATGAACCAGAGAGCTTGGGTCAGATGCCTCCAGTGTTGGGCTTAAAGCTGCTTTGAATGGGCCAGGCTGTGCTCATCTTCTGTCTAATCTTCCTGCTCTGGTGAGTGTAGGGAGGAGGAGGAAAAATCCATAGTCTTTTCATCCTCTTGTGACCACTGTGCCTGCGAGACAGCAGCCGTGGGAATGGAGATGGATCCAAGCAGCCCTGCCTCTGACCTCCCTCTACTCCAACACAAGTGTGGAGATAACCAGGGCCACAAGGATCGCTAACATCTCTCTTTCTCAGGCACACACAGACGTATGCACACACACTCATGCCGACACATACACACTGCGGCGCAGACATCTCATTAAAGCAATAGTAGGTGAATGTTGCAATAGCAGTGTGCCACTGGGAGAGAGGTCTATTAGGGATACTATCAAGAGACGGGGGAAGGAAATGAAGTCGGTGTGCTCGTCCTGTTTACATCCAATTCTGGTATGCTATGTGTTTGACGTATGTCTAATTTTGACCCAGACATCCGGATGAGGAGCCAGCATTAATACTTATTGGCTGAATCATTATGATAATGTAGTGACTAGAGACTTAATAAAATAAATATCTACTACCCAAAGCGTAAGTGTGCGTCCACATGTGATTCTGTGTACATGTCCGAAACAAACAGAAAGACAGCAGAGACAGCCAGCCTGAGGGAGGCTACGGCAGGCGTTTCATCCTAAATTACTCTTCCCTCTTCTTTGTTTCCTGGGGATTTTGGAGTGATACTCCCCTCTTGCTCCCTCGCTCCCTCAGCTGTCACAGCCCGTCACCACAACTATTCCACTTCAGCCGCAGTGATGGAGGGAAAGCTTTGTCCCTCTCCATCAGCCTCCCTTCACATCCCTCCCTCCATTTGTAGTTGTGGCATACTTGGTTGTATATTGAGAATGCATTAACTTTTTTTTTTTTCTACCGTGACCTATTGGTTTGAGGACACAACAAGAAACTAATGATCTTTTCCTTTTTGCTAACAAGAGTCTGTTACTGTAGTGAATACAGAGCCATTCCTTTGGTCATGGCTAGTATCCATAGAGATGCATGTGTCTTATTATGGTTTGTCAGGGGTCATTAGTGTAATCCAAGCAGACAGAAGTTTATACTGAGAGAAGTGCGCCATAGTATTCTGTTTCTGTTTGTGTCTTTTTTTTTTTTTTTTTAGTGTCTATATGCAGCAGCTTCCGATAATGTCATCCTACACTGCTCTCCGCTCTTCGCAACCAGAGACTATCAGCTGTGAACTCATCGCTCTCCTTTAATGGCCAGGTCACAGAGAGGAAAAATAAAACCTAGGAGCATTGCAAAACAGTGAAGATGTTGAGCATGTTCAGTAGAGAGGCTGTATGAGAGAGAGAGAGAAAAGACCAGAACTGTGGCTCTTTTGATTTCTCTTTTTGTCTCTGCCACAACATTCTTTCCCAGGGGTCACACAAAAAGACGACAGAGAGGTGAACGACTGAGTTCACTACTTGGTCTCGCCTGGCGTGCCTGTGTTACACTTCAGAGGGTAACCTTGCGACACATGGCCATTAACTGAACGTGCCTCCTCGGTGCAGCAGTGACGTGCAGAAGTGTGCCGCTCCTCAGACTCCACACTTTAAGCCCCAGTCACTACTTAGTGTCTACAGTGAGCCCTCCTCTGCCAGGTCTCTGAGGACATGTACTCTCCAAGGGTGACACTAACCAAACTCTGTAATTATAATGCGCAAAGAGCATTCCTAAGCCTGGTTAGCCAGAACTATGAGGGAGAGGGACAAATATTTACCCCTTCCACCCGTTCTGTCTGTTCCTCCTCCGTTAACATGCCCCCGCCCCAATAATTTAACAGTAAGAGCAACTCAGCCTTGTAAACACAATAGTTATGTCTGCGCTTACAGAGCCATGAAGCAGACATACAGACTCCACTACCCCGGCAACTACTACTAATACAGACTCCCCTCCTCCTCTCCTCTCTTCCTCTCCTCTTCTTCTTTCCCCTCCTCGCCTCCTCTTTCCTGAATATTTATGTTACAACTCCATAAATACAAAGTTTAGGTGTCTTGACATTCAGCTTTCAGAATATTTTATTTATTTATAGATTAAATGGGGAATGACAGAAACTCAGTGGGATATTTACAGCAGTGTACATTTTGTAATAGTGTTGGATTTAAATTTTTCTTTGTCACTGGACATAGTGCCTTTCTCAAAGTCTTAAGAAACTCTGTACAATTCTAACTTTGTATTGCCCCCATCAATATTCATTCTCCCTGCTGTGTGTTCAGTATATTGAGGCTGCAGAAACCCTTCTGAGAATCCATTACCTGCTGATATTGTCAAATAACACATCCTTGTACAATGGTGTGTATTATGTCATTCAAAAACTAAAATTTGCTGGTATTTTTCTTGCCTTTTCCTACAACTATTCAGCAACATTAGCAATCAGTGTGTCTGTGGAAGCCCCTGCAAAGTTTAAACAAGAGAACTACTTGATTAGGTTTAGATAAAGATTGTGGTGTGAGTTAAAACAGGCACAGCAGTGACATTACAAGTACAGAAGTTTGGTAACAAATGCCAAAGGTCAACATTGCCTTCTGGTTTCACACGGGACACAAGCAGCAGTCTTCTGGGTGAATGTCTGGTGTACCCATTCACCCTGACCTCCTCCTTACACAGAGTTTGTCACGTTTGTCACTTTGTCACCTGTCCTGACTCAAGACGACATGGGTATAAAGGACTAATACTGCATTACTTTTTGTAGGTATAGCTATGAACAGTGTCAGCCTGAACCAAAATAATTGTCACATTTAATACTAGGGATACTTAAATAAAGTGCAATACTGACAAAATAAAATGAAACACCCCTCTTCTGTGTGACACACTTCTCTCACTGATGTTATGTTTCCCTGTTCGCTTAAACTAAAGATCCGGACATTTACTTAGCGGTCAACACGCAGTGCTTTTGCTTCCACACTACAATCAATTTGTAGGTACAGATACAGTATATACATGCAACAGTGTATACATGCAAATTTGTAACTAACTGTTTTACAGAAACATATTCATGCTGTACACTGATTCAGCAGGACAGCTGAAATCAATAAATCAGTGAGGTGTCAGGGAAATTCCAGCAAATTAGGGAAGCGTGGCCCTTAATAAAAGCTGTATGTTTAATAATGTGATACCAAATATTGTATTAATTGTCTGAGCCAAGGGAAACATAAGCCTTGTCGCTGCAGAGCGCAGACCACACAACTGAAGACATGTGTATGTGTCTCAGACATGTATTAATAGGATACTCCACCAGACTGTTTGTCTTAACACTCTGTAAACAGTGCGGCAATATCTCAGGCTTTAATTCCTGTGTCTGTGCATGCATTATGGCAATCCTGTTTTGATTAGACATCCTAACTCATTTTAATTAAATACATAAAATAGAGAATAACAACTTTTGGTACACGCGTTCCTGTCTGACAGCATGGAAGTGAGAGGATCGTATCGTCTCAGAGGCTATTTGTGGTTGATGTTAACGGGCAAGCACAATGCATTAAGCCTGGAATGTAAGTAAAGTGCACTTAGACACTGTGTGGACAGCATCGTTTAATGTGCAGCAATAATTCTGTTAGGCTGTTGTTTCTCATTGCTTCTCTTTAACCCTTCTCTATATCACATCCCATTGTCACCCATTGCTTAAATGGTCGACTGTGAAAGATGAAAGATGAGGAAGGACACTGCGGAGCTATTTACTTTCTACTGTTCTGTCTCCCTCTGGTCCTGTTTGTCTGAGTGAAGCAAGATACTGAAAATACTCCAGAAACATTTGATACAATTCACTGGTACCTGCCGACTTTTATTCTCACTGTAAAATACTGAGCCATGTTGTGATTTAAGAGTGGAGTTGAACTCTATCGGGATGAATGCAGCCCCGGCCTCCACAGAGGACCTGCAATCCTGGGTGAATGACTGTGAGAGCTGCTGTATGGCAGGATGAAGTGTGTTCATTTCCTTATTTATTGACTCACTTGCTTTTCTCTGAGTGTTTGAAATTAATAACAGCCAGCAGAAATCAGACAGAGGGATGAAAATCAGCACTTTCCCTGCAGTGAAGCCATTCATCAAGCTAACGAGGGGGAGAATAGGAGTGGAGGGGGAGAGGAGAGGAAAAGTGACGTTTGGAGAGGGAGCAGAGAGCAGGAGGGAAGCAGGTGCAGTGTGAGGCGGGTGGGGGGGTGATGATGTTGGGTACAGAGGCGATGGGAAAGAAGCTAAGTTTGGGAGGAGGAGGAGGAGAGTCATTTGGAGGATAGCAGGGCAGACAGCAGAGGAGGAGCTGTGTGTCACTTTAACACAAGGGGTAGAGCTAGAAAGAAAGACAAGTTTGACATTGGAGTATAAATAGAGAGGAAGGAGTGAAACAGAGAACACAGTTCATTCTGGACTGAGGGATTGGCAAGACAGTACAAAAACCACTGATGATGTGTGCATATGCTTTTTCTTGAAGTCCATGCATTTGCTAATAGCTAATGAGTGTATGCTGCAGCTTCTATGCCAGTTATGTACACACTAACTGCAGGTGGCATCCAGTCTCCACACACCACCAGCTCTCACAGCGATCATGATGATGACGATTAAGGCATGTAAAACACGAAGCTCTCGTTCACCATCTCCAGCAGTAGTATTTTTCTCCCTTTCCTTCCACTGATGGGTGATGATGAGCCTGCTCTCTCCTCTAAGCCTTCGCCCTTGCGATGGCTCGGTCCCACGCTGCTCCGCCTCCCCGACAGTCCACCAGAGACCTAACAGTATCTCACACCCAGAGCAGGGCTGACTAAGCACTTCCTCTCGAGCCTCTCTTCTCAGAGCGAGAGAGGAGCGCCATGCTGAGAACTCTGCCACAGGAAAATAATTAGCAAAGTGGAGCACTGCCCAAACACACTGGGCTAAATCTAGTACCACTTCACATACAAACGCAGCCATAAATCTTTCCCCGTCTTACTGTCTTTCTTTCTTTTTTTTTTGTTTGCTATGAAAGCACCATTTTCACATTCAGTTGTAAAATTCAACTTCACTGTGCGGGTTTTATGTTTATACACATTTGAATTTAATCATTTGTAGTACTAATGGTAACACCAGTGAATGTGGGTACCAGTAAGTGCAGTCTTTTGATGAAGAAGCGTCCAGTGAGAGCTAGAAGCTCCTTTGCAATCCTTCTCTGAGTTGGTTCAAGCTTAGGAAATGTGTGCTCGGTGCCATGTAGTGACGTAAACCATGCCCGTCTCACTGTACATGGATATCTATATTTTTAACTTTAAAGTTCGACCACAGTGTGTTTGGTCACCAAGGCTAAATATAGTCAGCTCCTCCTGAGCGATCTCCAGTTTCTCACTCCTTTCCGAGAGGCAGGTGGAGAAGAGGAGGTGGTGGTGGGGGTGGGAGAACACCCAGTGTTGAATAAATCATCCCCCGACTTTTGACCCATATGGAGCAGGAGGTTGTTTTTGCACTGCATCGCCCCCCCGCCTCTTCTCTCGATGGCCTCTGCACCCCTCCTCTAGCTCATTCATTTTCTCCTCCACTTGACAGGTCAATCTGGATCGATTTCATCTGCCCTCGATGACTGAGACTAACATCCTGGCACCCAGAAATAGAGCTCTCTGTGATAGAAGAGCCTCCGACCAAGCGTTACCGTTAGCATGCCACCCTGAGAAGGAGCTGAGTGAGAAAGGAACAAAACCATTTATGAAACATTCACAGGACATAATTTACTACACTGATGAAAGGAAGCAAAGGACACAGTGAGGTGGACGGTTGTGACTCGATGCGGGTGGTGTGTGTAGATGACACTGTTTCAACCATTCTGCCATACACTGGCCACAAGCTTGGTGTCCTACCTGTTACAGTATGCATATATGATAACACACAGACACACACACACACACACACACACACACAAACACACACAACCCTGCTTCCCCAAACTATATTTGCACTCAGCTCTCTCTCTCAGAGCCTCTTTCACACACTTACTGTGCATATACACACACCTGGTGTTTTATCTTTGTCAGCATATTCTGGGTCCTTCAACTCCCTGCTGGGCTCTGAACTCCAGAGTCTCTTTGCACGGCAAACCCCTGAGGTGTGCCTGCCTTCAACACACACACACACACACACACCAGTCGCAGGTGAGACATACTGGCAGCCTCATACCAATGTTAACCTCTCTTTATCTCCTTGCCATCCCAACATCTTACAGTGTAAATACATGTGTGCCTGGAAAATATTTTTTTCTCGTGCATTGGTGAGGTAGAGGCGCAGTGACACGGTGTCCTGCTGGTGTCTATAGGTAGTCCAGGCCAGAGTCAGGACACTCTTTCCCCAGGCAAGGACACGGAGACCTGGCTCTCCGTCTCCATCACTCAGCCTGTCCTCCTGGAGCTACGTGGCCAGACTGCTCATAGCCCCCCCACCCCCTCCCTCCTCATATGCATGGATTTGCATAAAACAAAGACATGGCTCTGCCTGCAACGTCTGCCTTGGTTGAAACAGTTCAGACCAGGATCGACCACACCACACCACACACAGCTGTCAGGTTCTCAGAGCGCTACATCAGTACAGCAGCCGCAGCGGTGTGGCAATGGAGCTGAGATTTACGAGGCCGACTAAGATAGACACCCTCATGGTTTTCCACTTTCATTCGTTTAACATCCGTTGGCTTGGCATTGTTTATATTCTGCACCCCTTAGCAGTGAGCAGAGGGCACCTAATTCACAGTGATGACGTGGGAGGAGAATCAGAGCACTTAAAACACTTCATCTAAAGATGATTTGTCCTTGTCTTCCCTGATGGCTTTTGTCCTGCTTCCCCTCCTGAAGTTAAGTGGAGCTGGAGAACAGCCAGCTACTGATCCCACGCCCACTTAGAAACAATCCAGAAAATAACACCGAATACATGTACAGTCACACGCGCACACAAACACACACACACACACACACACACACACATATACATTGTACTTCACCAAGGTGCGAAGTCATGAATACAAGCTCATTCTGTCATTCTTATGTGTCATGACCAAGCACATCACAGTGTTTGGAACAGTGGAGCCATTACAGGAACAGTTGGGTTTGCAATAAACATTTGCCCAGTTTCCTCTCTGTCTCTGTGAATTGATTACAGGACCAGAAGCCTCTTTCCTGCCATCCGACACTCTCTGCTTTTCTCTCTTTGCCTTTTTCACGTAAAATCTGATCATGTAAATTACATTTGAATGAGTGGCTATAATAATGATTGGCTTTCTATCTCTGTCATATCTACTGTATGTTGTTGTGTGTGTGTGGATTGAAATAAGGAGGTAAAATACATACAACTCATGATAAAGTTGTGGCACTGGGCTGACAGAGAGACGTGATTGAGAGAGATATTGGCAACATAAAGAAGGTGTGTGCTTTAGCATTTGAACAGGAACTGACACACTGTGGTACATTAAATAACCATTACGGAAGCATGTGCAATATGCTATAACACTCGTCACTCAGAATTATATGTGGTGACTGTTTCCACTCTCTCTATTTAATGTGAGAGTCTAATATTAATGAATAATTAATATAGATTTCATTGTGTAGGTGTATAACAGGAAACAGCATGACCAATAATAACTCTGTATTGTAATTATGTTTGATATTATTATACCGCAGTGATCATTATTTTAAAGCTTGTTTTACGAGTGAGACTTCACTCACTGAGTGAATTTGACAATACATGAGAAAGAAACACAAAAAAATGCAGAAACAGACCAAGGAGCAAGTGTTTTACCTCAAAGAGCCAAGGGCACGAAGGATTGGGACCGGAAATCACAGGTGAAGGAATTTTCTCGATGACCTAAAGGAGCAGATAAGATTGGACAAGACATATAAGAATAGATAAATGAATATCAAAGCACATACACACATAGCCCACGCGCTGTCTACGTCTCTTGTTTCTTCTGCGGCAAAGAGTGACACACACACACACACACACACACACAAACACACAATACAAAGAAACAAGTAGATTCATTCCGAGTGAGATTCACTCTCACCTTGTCTGTCTAGTGAAACGCCGTACATGTATCATAGTAAGCGTTTGATGCGGAGGGAAATGTAAAAATTTGCATGCAAATAGATTCTAAAGGCAGAAGCCATGCATCAAAACACTGTAACCACAAGAGACAAAACTAAAATATCTAAGCATACAGAGCCCATCATCGCACAGGAAGGGCCAAGGAGTTTTATGCAAAGGCCTTCACTCCCACTCATGTCATCAAATTACATAATTAACTGTTCTACAAGGGATGTATTTTATCTTGCAGAAAAAGAAACAGTGGAGGATGTTCATGTCCGATTTTGTGTCTGTCTTCTAACTGGTAATGGACACTTTCAAATGCACCCCCATTATGTTTCTTGAGGCAAATCCAAACAGGAACGTTCATATTTCCTATAAATATTGCAACACAAGTATAAACGTTAGCTTTGCTCTTAACTTTCTGTGCACTGATGCCAAGTAGAATCCCTTTAAAACGCTGTGGAAAACACACTGCAGTGAGGGAAATTTTAAATCAATGGATTTTCAAATAAATGCCACATAACTCAGTTCTACAGAGTATGTAGAGTCTGCAGGAAAAACAGCAGCGATGCAGCATGATGATATTTGTGTCGCAGCAGAAAAACAGTCATTGCATCTAAATCACACAAACTTTTATTAGTCATGTTAACAGCGCTGAAAAAGTAAGCGCGCATGTTGGGAAAAAAAACGACAAAAGGGCCTCTGCAGCTGAATATTGATCACTGATGACACTCTGTAAGTAACTGAACCCTCATAGAATGTGCTTCTCTGCCACCGCTCTGCTGCAGCTCTACATTTAATACAAGCAGGCTTTAGTAATAATAAGAATAATATGTTCAAGTTTGGTCATATATATATGTGGATTTTATTTGTCGAAATGAAAAGCATATGCTTCTCTGAAAGACAACTTTTTACTTTTTTTTTTTTTTTTTTTTTTTTTACTTTCTCACCTTTTGTATAAAGGGACTGCTGAAAGATGGTGTTGCATTTATTTAAGTCACAGGTCTTGGTTTGGGTCCATTTACAGACATATAAAATTACCCCAGTAAGTCCTAACCACCTCATTACCAACATAACCTGCAGCCAGTCTTTCAAGGACAACTCTCTAATGGCACCACACATATCCGCTTCATGCCTGTTTGAAGCTTTCTAAGACTTTCTGCCACAGAGAAAGAAAGAAATGTATGGAGAGAGCAAAGCGTGCTCTGATAAAATAAGCAGTTTAATTGATCCCTGATGTCTGTTTAATTCTGAAGGAGTGAGTGTTTCTGTCCCGACTTCTCATATTTGCCGTGAAGTGAGAGGATTTTTTTTTGACTCTGTATCTGGTCATATTCACAGATGTGGCTGCCACCTGGTTGTGCTGAGACCCCTGACTACTGTTACTGTTGCACATATCCAGCACATCCTCTATCTAACCAAACATATAAATCACCAAATTCCTGAATCCTCATTGAAAAAACACAAAAATTCACTTAAATGTTTTTTTTACATTGCAAACGTCTTGTTTTAAGTCAGAAAACCAGGTTCATTTTTGGGGAGATTTGAGAGTGGATTAATAAATGTTTTCTTGAAAAACACATTTGGATTTGTTGTTTTCTGATGTTATATGTTCTATTTAATCCTAATTAAAGTGTAAAGTCATCACTGACACTGTGATTTCGAGTTTAGCACTCCTACTTATTGTGTCTTCACAACACCCACAGTGCTGTCCTTGAATGATGTGGGTTTGAGAATAACATGAACTGCTGTCCGTGATCATTGCGGCTGCCACGAACACTCCCAGACTTTGCCCAATATACCACTGTGATTAGTTACACCACTACAAAGCCTGCACTACTTATATCATCCCTATTTCCATTTGACAGTAACTTTTTTCTTCAGTTACATGTGGTGAAAAAAAAGAAAAAAAAAAACACATCATGAACTAAACCTGCCAGGCTTTGGCTAAGTGCATCGTCTGCTCTGTTCCACATATTTTTAGGTAACACTTGTGTTGCATATATTTAAGAACATAAACAGCTTTTTTGTATTTAAACCTACTGTATAAGTCATCAAGAGGGAGCTATAGAAGTTATTTTAACATATTAGCTAATAACATACATCACAGACAAAAAAAAAAACACTTCTACGAAAAGTTTTTTGTGTGTGTTAAAATAATTTGACCTTGTTCCAATCCTCAGAAAGAGACTTATGCAATAAAATGCATGTTGCGAAAGTGTAACTATCTTAGACAGTGGTGAAAGACAGGAAATGGGTAAAAATGGCAGTGACTAGTCTTAAATTTACTGTACCACGTCGGCTGTGCATCTCATTCAGTGGGTTCTGGGCAGAGGAAATGAGCTTGAGCTCCCCGGGGCAAGGATTACTCTAATGACTTTGAGAGCCGCCTTGTGCACTGTAACTTTTGACCTCTGCTCATCCTCTTCTCCAAAAGACAACAAGAGACACACACATACTCACACATTTACTCTACAAGCATACATATTATCCACAGGGGCACTAAATCGACCTGGCACACAGGCAGGTGAGAGTTAAGAGATGCAGAATCACATGGGAACAGCAACACAACAAATCCTCTCCAGCCCTTTCCTCCTCTACCCTCTAAAGCTTGGAACAATTCAGACTCCAAACCGGCTCCTATTTTTTGGTCTGTCAGCCGCCGTGCTGCGACTTGAGCGAACATCATGCTGCATCTTATACTGTCAGCCCACACAGCGCCAAACGTTCCATATGAGTGCATCATTGGAAAATCAATAGATTTATCACTTACATAACCCTTGCGCACTGGTGCCACACATATAACGAGAAACATCTTTTGCAAATCAGATCTGTCTTCACGCAAATGTCATTTAGTCTGGAGACGTGAAGTATTTAAATCTCATAAATGTCAGTATACAGAGAAACACAAGGCACATCATGCTGTGGAACAAAAGGCTGGGGCAAATACATGCACAGCCATTTATTGTTTGTACGTGTCTTTGTGGTTGTGCTGGTGAGTGTCTGTTTTACTTTCTTGTCTCTGTGCAGTGAGCATGTTTTCAGTTCTAGTGCATGGACATTAGAGGTCAATCCCAGTAAGGAAACAATCAAAATAAACAAGCTAAAGAGTCTTAACGGGGCAACCATAAACAGAAACCAAATATTTCATTTTTTACATGCCACTCTAAACACATCAGAAAAGCCACCACACCAATGCACAGCCTGTAGAGAAGGGAAGCCTGACTGCTAAATCAAGACAAAATATTCTTTCTTTGAAATGGCAAGCACAGAGCTGTGTTCTTTAAAGGGGAAAAGGCAAACAATTATACTCCCTGAAGTCATTCAGTACATTTTTGTGGTTAATATGAAATATCAAAAACATTGCAGCGCTACTGCTTAGATCAAATAGATGTAATTAGATAAATTGAGGAAGAAGGAGAACGGCTTGGCTGTAAATTGCGTGATGTGTGCATGCTAAGATCCAACACTGGCACAGCTGCACGGAGCTGCACTCACGATTTATCATCTCTACATCGCAGGAGCCAGTGGCCCACACCACTATTAATCATCAGCAAAATCATTTAATTCAGCCCAAGCCTGACTATTGTCTCAGTCTCTCCCCTCACTCGGGGCAAATCAGCCACCGCAGCAGCAGCAAGCACCTTTGAGGAAATCACACAAAACAGAGCAGCATACAAGTGTTGGGTCAAAACTGGCTCTTTCTTTTATTACGATTATTTTTGACAAGCTGTGCAGCACGTCATCTCTGGCAGATGGTGCACACAATGCTTTTTTTATATTTAACAAGTGTGAAATTTATGATGGTAAAGACTACTCATACAGAATAACAGTTGATCACTCTGTGTTCTGTTCACAAACTGACAGTGCAGTGATTTTTTTATGAAAGGTGCTTTGAGTATATCCGTGCATACAACTGTGGCTACGTTGCTGTCGTTCCACACTGAATCTGTTCTCAGAAACCTTAGTGTTTCTTCAGAGTGGATTTTGGCATACGGGTTCTTCCTGTTTCAACAAATTGTTCTAGAACATCACCTTATTCCTCACCCCAGAACTGACAAAATAAATTTTCCTCCTGTTTCAGAAAAGTGGCCTTTTCAGTTAGTGCACCAGTACGGGTGCAAAAGTTCTGCTGCAAGAAGATAAAAAGGGGATGTCTAAATGCCAACTGTGATGCCTCTTTCTGCCCACCGTGAGTGACTGACTTTCACTGGCACCTCCAGCGCCCCCTCACATGCCTGATGTCTGCTGCAGGCCCACTGGCAAACAGGATAAAGTTGGGTGAAAATGGGAAAGTGATGACAGGCTAATGACAGTGAGCACACAGTGTCTGAAAACAGACAGTGGACACACCACACATGCACTGATCAGGAACCAGTGTGGAAAAAAGGGCAAATGGAGGGAACATACACAGCTACAGTGAGATGTTATCCTGACTGTCTTTTAAGGAAACACACACACACACATACACACACACACACACACGTTCACAGACATGCACGCACACACACGTTCACAGACATGCACGCACGCACAGACAGACAGACAGACAGACATACACACACCAATCACAGGTCACAAACTACACTACAATTAACATAATGTACTTTTATTATATAAAAAACATACTGGACTTCCATAGAGGAGGATGTGGCTCATGGAGCAAAATTTAAATTAGATGTTATTTCATTCTACATAATGATTTGAATGTAAAAATGATTTAGAGGGGAAATGGATTTGAAAACAAAAATGACAACAAGTAAGATTTAAGTCTACGTTTTTGGGATCATAATATTGTGAGGAGTTTGTTTTCTGTAGTTAATTTATAGACTTAAAATGTTACACCTGCGTCAGACAATAGCTGCAGGAGCCAGTCTTTCTTTGTGGTTTCCTCAACTTGTCTGTAACACCGGACTTATGAAGCACTCGGGTCAAAATGGAGAAAGTGTCTCGACATTAATTACTTTCCAGTTTTTTGTTGTTTTTTTTGCTTTATAGGTTGATGTAAATTTAGAAATAACTGAAATTACTTTTCTGATTCGTTCAGGGTGGCCCGTTATTAAATTAAGAGGGGCGACCACATGCAGATCTAAACAGTGTTCATCTGGTGCAGTCATCTCCATCACGCTCGTTTTGATTCTAGTTTCATTGTTTCAATCACAAAAGCAAAAAAAAATAAAAATCTCAAGACAAGTCAAAAGAAAAGTGAGAAACTTATTGAAGACAATTACATACATTTATTGCATATCATTTAATTGTATGAAATGAAAAAAAACGAGCACATATGAACATCACATATGGTTAGTGAGTGAAATAATTTTGCACAGCAAAATATATATATATATATTTACTATATATAAGATGAAAGTTTAATTAACATATTTTCAAGATTTATTGGCGAATGGTTCTCCCTCATTTTATACATACAGGGTGTCAATCCCTGACGAGCTAAACAATGTCCAGACATTATTGATTATAATAATTGTTATTGCTTTGCAAATATTGTTTAACACAAAACAGCCTCTCTCCATCGTTATGTTACGATTAAGTCGTAACAGAAAGTGAGATGTGGAGAATAAGTTTTTCCTCAACTTCCACATGATGACAGGCGACATTTTTTTTTTTTTTACCGCATTTCAGTCCAAAATGGTCAATCGGTTCGTTGAAGACACAAAAATAAAAGCATGGCAAATAACTCTGACTTGTGTTTGAAATACAACGGTGACCAATAGAGCTCTCACACCTCTGTTTGAAGCACATGCTGTTTATGTACTGCACAATACCGCTCATTGTACAAACTGGAGCCGAGCCAATCCATCTAAAGCATTGCTAAAAATATTTTTGTGCAGCGATCGCCTTATTAATGTCCCAGTAATATATGCTTCAACCTGTAGCACGTTATCTTTTGCAACTTATACAACTTAAATTAGGCTTTCAAAAAACGTTGTCAAATGCAGAGTGGAGTATCTTTAAATAGAAATGTATGCTTTAAGCAACAGACTATACTTCCAGTAAAGGCGTCGATGATTTCCTTAATAGAGAAGTCTTTTCTTTTTTTTCCCCCGCCGATCAACTTCCTTTAGGAATGCAAAGCGCATTCACTGCAGCCTATAATGACAGCCGGTGGTGGTGCACTTCAACACAGCTGAAATGCACTTGTACAGGAGTTGGGGGGAGTGGGTGGGTGGATGGGAAGTCTTGTCACTTTTTTGTTGCTGTCCCAAAAAAGTGAGGAGGCCATAAATGAAGTATGAATGCCATGCTGGAGATCCGACAAATCTTCAAGCACAGAAAGGAGAAAAAAAAACAAAACCATACATGTCCAGCATGCAGGGAAGTTCAATAAGACATCTCTTTAAAAACAATGAATAGTTTATAATGAATATAGTCTTTTGTTGCTCAACACAAAAGCAGGCAAACTTATGAGATGAAGTGGCGTCAAACCGCAGGTTCGCAATCCTCCAAGTTTGGCAGAAAAAAAGAAGAGTTTAAAAAAAATAAAAAGACCAAAAAAACATATTGTCGATGGATGCAATTTTGACAGGAATCTGTACACTGAATTCAAAGTAAAATGATGAAAAAAGCGCAAGCTGATGAACTTCACAGGAGTGCACTTGGTGCCTGCATGCGCGCCTCATACACTGCTGTGCGTAAAGTTGGATCGACTTTCAAAAATCATATTTTACTCAAACACTGCAAATCTAATGAACAACGATGGAAAAAAATCTTGACAAACAGGCTATGCTTAATATAATGAGTATGATAGCAAAACGTAGATGGAAGTTTTCTGAATATGCCTCTCAAAAATTAAAAACACGGATGACAAAACCCTCCAAATCTAAAAACAATAAAAATAACAAAAAGTTGACAAATTAGTTCTTGGTCTAGAGGGCATTTGCGCCATTTTTTAAAAACAAAAAAAATGTTTCATGAAAACTTTTGTAAGCAGGGGGTGAGTTAACCCATCTTTTTTCACGATAATGTCGAGACTCACATGAAAAACTCCGGGGATGAAGGGTTGTTGTCGCTGCTGGATCCATTTTCTCTGAAGCCGTTGCTGATGAGCTTCTCATACTTTTCTTTGTACGCGTCCCTCTCTCGGACCAGCCTGGAGATCTCCTGCTTTAGGTGATCGACCTGCTGGATCAGTTGCGTCTTCTCTCCCTCCAGGACGTGCCGCTGCTGGACCCGCTTGTACCGGCAGGACTGCGCGTAGCCTCTGTTCTTTAGGGTCCTCCTCTTCTGTTTCAATCTGATCACTTCTTCTTTGCTGACCCCCCGTAGCTGCCGATTGAGCTCCCGCACTGACATGGTGACCAGCTGGTCGTCCGAAAACCTTTCATCCAGGCGCATGTGTGGGTGAATTGTCCCAGAAGTGCCGTTGGACTGGACGCCGGGTGCCTGGTGGTGGCTGTTGCTGCTGTGGTGGTGATGGTGGTGGTGGTGGTGCTGCCCTCCGTTCTGAGCGGCTGCTGCAGCGATGACTGCCGACACCACCGCCGCGGCGGAGCCCATCTCTTCCCCGGCCATGGTGCCCGCTGCTCCGGCTGCGCCAGCGAACTGCTGGCCTCTGGCATAGCCATCGAATGACTGGAGCTGGTGACTGCTGTTGATCAGCGCCTCGACTGCGTCTTCAGGGCTGAAGCCCAGCGCCTCTGGATTCAACTGCTGTTGATAACCGGACATCCAGTAGAAATCCTCTATGTGTGTCTTCTGCTCGCTCCCCGAGCCCGGACTGGGCGCCGAGAAGCTTGGAGAAGGGGGCACCGAGCTGCACGGCGTGCTCATCGGGGTGGAAGACAAGGATCCCCCGGCGATAAGGCGACTGCACTGGCTGATGTTGCGATCGGGCTCCACCGGCTCCTTTTTCACTTCAAACTTCATCAGATCGAAGTCATTAACATATTCCATGGCCAGGGGACTGGTGGGCAGGTCGGAGTTGCTCATTGCCAGCTCTGATGCCATCCTCTTGCTGCTGACAGTCCTCCAAGTGGGGTGAAGAGCAGCTGTCAAACTGGGTTGGTTGGGAAGAGCGTGAGCCAGTTTGATTTTTTAAGCGTTTGACTTGAAACTGAGAAAGAAAAAAAAAAATCAGCGTCCTTTTTGCAGCCGCGGACTTGCAGGCGTGTGAGAGGAGTTTGTCTTTGCAGAGTCTATTGCACAGACACAGCAGTGCCGCGCGCACGAGTAGCGGAGTCCTTTTTCAGCATGTGCAATTCGGCGGTTTTGTATTTCAAACATTTAACACTTTACGGTTCCTTGGTTAATACATTGCGCAGGCGGAGAGCAGCCGAAGGTAGGGGAGTGAACGCAGCCCTGCGCGTTACAAGGCGCTGACTGGTGGGGCGATTTTTTCGAGGGATCACACAGCAGATGAGTTTAAGAGCGTTGTAGCGGCCCTGACGTCAGGATGGAAATAGGAAATTGACTCGGACGAAGAGCCAATAGGGTCGCACACTCCGAGAGCTAATTAACATATTAGTAGCCTACAGAAACAAAAGTTTTCACAACTGTCAAAGGCCATCAGCTGACTGTCAGCTGGGACTCTTAACTCTTTGACTACTATTGCCGTCATTTATGATCACCCTTTTTAATGTCAGAGCAGCAGTTTATCTTAGATTAAAATGTGTGAACAGATATGACGCTTCCATGCTGTAAAGTCAACACAGGAGACAGACTTATAGAGACACACATTTTTGACATCTATTTAAATACATCCAAATATAGTTTATCACAGGTTTTCACCTTTTATTGGATTTAGAGCGTTCAGCTTTTTTATATGGAGGCTGCTTCATTTCTATCTCTATGATATTGCTGATGTTTACAGTATGGTGCATTAATTTATTTGTGTTAAACTCTCCAGCATCTACTTTTGTTGTTCTGGGCCATACGTTGTCAGTGTTGAGTATCTAACTCCAGAGACAATCGACCAAAAATGTGAAAGGTGGATTGAAGAGATTTGTCATGCCTCTGGGCATCATTATAAAACTCAACACTGCCACCTTTTGGACATGCCAGTGCATGGGATTCTGCTTTCAATCACTACAATGGTTCACACAAAGAATACAAATGTTATAATGAAAAACGTGCTGTTTGCAAAAAGCACACAAAAACACAGACATACAAATGAAGTTTATCTTTCTTCATTAAGTAAAAGAGAAAACCTGTTGTTTTAAAGAGAGTGAAAGTAGTGTGGAAGCATCATGTCAGTGGAGGTGAATGCCAGTGAACCCAGTGTTCCATCCAAACTGATATTATGTCCCACTGCCATAAAAATCACTTTATCTAAGCACGAGCCCAGGCGTTGCTGTGGAGTCATATAAACCACTCTCGTACATTGCGCTTTATCTCGGTTCAGAGGTCTCCTGCTTTTAATGGACTCCTTCATGTACGACAGTAACATAAGGCAGGCTGAGTACTTCTAGTTTCCATATCACTGTGTGTTGTAGACTTAAAGGGACATAATGGGCTTAACCATGTGGATTGTTTTGTCCTCACTGTAAATAATCTTGTATTTTTGCTGGAGGAAACAGGAACCCTTGCAATGTTTTTTTCATACTCTTATTCTGTACATTTGCAGAACAGACAACTTGTAGATCACTGCTGGCATGTCACTTTCAGCAGACTGCTATATATTAGTGTGCTTCTGATGCATTAACTTGGTTTCACCAACTAGGATGACATTATTTTAGTTGTACACATTAATGGATACACATAACTAGCTGATGACACATGGTGACTTACACATTCAACAATAATGCAATTTGTATGGAAAAATTGGTGCTATTTGCCTGTCGGAGTGTTGAGTGTCTTTTGTGGCCTTGTTTGACATGGTGCTGACAAATAACCATTTCTTTCCTGTGACAAAAACCTATAATCATAGCCTCTCTCTCTCTCTCTCTCTCTCTCTCTCTCTCTCTCTAAGTGAATGATCTCATCGTTGTGACAACGTGCATTTTTAGATTCCTGGGTGCACACTATTTAATGATACTGTAGGCCAAATCAGTTAGATCCCTGCTGCCAAAAGCTGTGGAAGATGATCCTGCCAATCAGTCATATTTTCATAACCATATGTGAGTTCAACACTTTGCTATGGGCGACCAAAACTGGAGCTAAGATGGTGGCTTTCAGCTTCCTGTGTTTTAAATTCAGTGGAAACCCTCTGGTTTTCTGTCTCTCTCTGTTTTATGTGGCCTTGTCATGTCATAACTGCTATAGTAAGTGCCCAAATAATACAATACTGACAGAGCTTTATGATAGTCAGATGACTGATGACTGTGAAACACAATTGAATATTTTGTTCTGCCACTTATAAAAAGTAAAGGTTATCAGAATGTTTGTAAAAGACACAACATATCGTCACCAGTTGCGGTAAAGGGATTTGATGCATCTGATCTGCTTGTATGTTAATGCAACACTGTGCATGTGGCTCAAACAGAACTCAAACACAACCCTATTGTTTCTATTTCCATTCTGTCGCCTTGTCATCTGTCTGGGCTTACCTGTTCATGGGAAGGCACAGCAGTGGCCCGTTCCCTGGGGTAGAGCCACAGCAGAGCAAGACTACTACACAAATGAATGGAGAGCTCATTAGTCATGACAGAAGAAACTGGCGGACCTAATTTCACTGCTTTTGTGCCTTTGAAGTTATTGATGATGAGAGAGACCTGCGTGGAGAGGAACCGGCTGCTGCGAAGAGGACTTATCAAACCAGGCAGGAAGAAGCGACGAGGTCAGAGAGCAATGCAGGTTGTCTCACATGTTAAACATGACTGTGTCATGAAAATGGACAGTTCTGTTTTTTTATTAATTCCTAAAACTGGTTGATTTTTGAAACCAAAGCAATCACAAGAAACAAAAGAGTGTGTTTATTATAGCACTGTAGCGAATGTGGGCTTCTCACCAGTACAGCTGGTCAGGTTGTGTGGCCTAGTGTATTTAAAGTTACTGGGTTGTCTACTGACAAACATGCATCTAGTGTTGAGCAGTTCAATTTGCAAATCCAGCCCACTTCAGAACATCCTCAACGGTTTCCATTGAACATCTTGTTGTTATTAAAGTCTGTTGAATCGGTTGAAACGACACCAACGTGCTATAAAGACGACAGGATGCAGTGTGATCAGGTAGCACAAGATGCCCTCTGGTTTTGTTTTGTGGTGTTGGTCCTGCATTAAAACTAATTTCTCATCAGCCTCTTGACAGTTTATTGACAATAATATGATACTGTGAAGTCTCTCTTTTCTAGTGATCAGGGCTGAGTTGTAATGTCTCCCCTCACGCACAGACAAACTTGATGTCTCTGAGGGCTAAGGGCTGTCTCTCAGCACTGTGTATGTGTACATGGATGTCTTACGATGGCAGGATGGTGACATCCAACTCAGTTTGGTTAAAAAAAAAAGTGTTTGCAAATAAACAGGGAGCAAACAGAATTGACTTTATCCACTGAAGTTTAAAATCATTCTTCAGGGTTCAACCCCAGAAATGTCCTCTCAAAGAGACGACTGTAACATGCCTCCATCGAACTGACTGAAGTTTGCAGAGACGTTTGCAGAGAAATGCATGACATCTGTCAAAAGCATGCGATAATCTTATCAAAAATACTGGAAACATGTAAACAAATTTAATCCTTTAACCTGACCTCAACAATGGAGAGCATCATTAGACTATTGAACTCGTCTTATTTTGGCGAGCAATAGAGGCGATTGAGTGGAAAGAGCAGAGGTCATGAGTTGTTTGCTGTATGTCTGTTAATGCGTGTGTGTGTGTGTGTGTGTGTGTGTGTGTGTGGTTGTGGTGGGTTGCTCTGTTCCAGTCAGGGCTTGATAAGGCCATCTAATCAGCATCTTTGCATTCCAACACCAGTAAGCCGCCCCTAACCTGAGCCTATTACTGTATCCCATGTCTGCATCGGTGACTACCTGAAAGCTGATAGCACCTGCAAACACACAGGCAAAAGAATAGCTTTCAACATGACAAAAACACTCTGATTGAGCACAACTTTTAACTTTGGGATGGAGAGGATGGAAACACTACTGCTACCCGTACTGCTAATGTGAAGAGCTGGTATTGCTCTGGGGTAATGCAATTTCATCAACAGTTTAGTGAGAACAACAAAGCTGGAATATCAATTTTCACCTCACCAACAGAATGTGGGCACAGCCTTGTCATAATTACCTTAATATCCATTAGTCAGAAGGAGGGTTAGGCTGCGAAGGGTGCGACAGAGGACAGAGCAGACGAAACAAGGTCAGAAGGAGAGCAGATCTGTAGTCGGAGGTGGATTTTGGATGGCCTCTCTGACACTGGTGGAAAGTATTTGGTGGCCTGCAGCTAGTGGGCTTTGTGTGGCTGGAGAGTTCTGGCATGAGACCCCAGGCTTGTATCAGATCTGTGGCTTGAGGGCGCGGGACCAGCAGTAAACCAGTGAATGTGTTACAGTGCTGTGAACAGCAGAGTTGCACGTGTTTTCTAGACTGTCTCAGTGTCACATGACCAGGGGTGACTGAGTTTTGAGGTTTAATCTCTCATATTTATTCCACTTCCCCTTCCAACTGAATATCTGTCAAGTTAAGTAACATAGGTGCTAATTAATACTGTGTGGCCTGTAAATGTAGGCTGCTCTGCTCACCACATGTGGAGAAATCAAAGGATACTGGTCAATATTGCACAAGAGCTGGCTGAGTGTCTTGCATATTAGCCATAATTACATTCACATGAGCATAATGTATTGGTTTGCTGTCATGTGTAAGGTTAATGTGTATTGCAATTTAATGCTATATTAACTGTTGGCTAGCTTTCCAGGGTTATCGCCTTTGGACTTTCTCAGTGCTTCATGCGACTTAGACTTTCATCTCTCACTCTGTGTGTGTGTGTGTGTGTGTGTGTGTGAGCATGCTTGTTAACGCTGTGTTTGCATGTCGGTGCATGCATTTGTATGCATGTCTGTTGTTTGAGTTTTGATATGACTTAATGTTAAAACAAATACTTACAGTACAACACTGCTAGAAGAAACAAACGTGTACTTTACATGATTATGAAAAAAAAATATATGTTTTTGCACTCTTTGGAAATCAAGTAGTATACAAAAAGGAGCAAAGGTTGAGTTTGTGTCAGGGACATTGTATTGACTTGTAAAATGCATTCATAATATCGCATCCACCTCCTTAAAGTGCAGGGCCAATAGGAATTGCAGCAATGTATGCAGGAGTTGTCGCCTCCTACGCGGGTCTTTGGCTGGCATGTCTCTGGCCTCTGTGCCCTTGAGCTCCTGCCTGGAACTGACACCAACAATAAAGTACAATTTTTACAATTACAGAGAGTTAGCAAGATAATTACAGCAGCGATCCAATAGCCATATCAGAGAACAAGACTTTATACCATCCGTAGCTGTAAAGCCTTCTAAAACTCCTTGCCTGGTCGTCTTTTGTGTGTGTGTGTGTGTGTGTGTGTGTGCGTGTGTGTGTGTGTGTGTGTGTGTGTTTGGGTCCACATTGGGGTCACACACTTGACTTTATACCAGTTGATTGGGGATTGCATGTGCAATTGGGGACAAAGTCCATGTCCTCAGTTGTTCAAACCTTGATTTTGGGTCAGTGGTTAGGGTTAGGGTTATGTTGAGGTTAGGGTTAGGTTTAGGCTAAGTAGTTGTTGTAGTCAGGCTTAGGGTAAGCTTTTAGAAGATCAAAGTTTGCCTCCAAAGGGAGGGTAAAAATGATTAAATACCCCAAAGGTGACTTAAACAAATGTGTATGTGTGTGTGTGTGTGTGTGTGTGTGTGTGTGTGTGATGTTTTCAGATCCATTCCTCATCTCTTATAAGGTCATTACACTGAGCTTAATGAGACCAGCTCTTCATTGTATTCAACACAGTGTTTGTCAAATATGCCAATAGAGGCCATTGACCCTGTGACGATACAGGAGCAATGGCGGCCTGCCTAAACCACAGTTTTTGATAGAAGCTGCATACTTTTTAGAAGGGTTGCCAACGGTCACAGGGCCTCAAGTGTTATTGTTCTCATAAAACAGAGAGTGCAGACAGATACTACACAGACAGAAACAGATAATACCAAAATTTTCAAGAAATTAGTAACTTTATTTTCTTTATTCGGTCAGAGAGGTCAGCTCAGTGATGAAGCATGTGTATGCATAATTAGGATGCTGTTGGTGCCTCTGTTGCCTTGTGTTCTGATGATATCCAGTAGGTATGTCCAGTCATAGTATACATCACATGCTAGCAAGGAAATAGGAACATACAAGCGGACACAATGACACAAACCAACTCCCAAATGCATGCAAGGCTGCGCAAATGCACATAGGGGGACACACATACGCATGCTCATAGCCTAATGAGAGATTTTCTGACCTTTCTTCATGTACCCCTGGAGAATATTGATGAATCCCCTTTTAAAAATAACTTTCGCCTTGTAGGGTCATTAAATGATTTACAGTTATTTCACCAACACATAATTATTACATTTATTATGCTGGACTGTACAGGGTTGGGCCATTGTGGTAGGAGGTGGACCTTCGTGAATACATTTTAATTATGTTGCACTCAGAACATAACATCACAAGAAAATAGTTTCAGAGTGTCAAATACAACTAAACCTGTAGCATCGATGGTGCATTTTCTGATGGAAAGAAAACCTATTAGAGAATAGGGAGAAAACACAAAGTTTTATTGTTTTATTGCCCATCTAATCGTATTTAACTTTCCCATATTATCCTGCAATTCAAAAACTCTGGTCTTAAATTTCAGCCATTTCTAATTGTAGGATTTGAGTTGACATTTGAGTCTTTTATCAGCATATAATCTAAATCTTCATGAGGAAAACCTTTGTCACAATGAAACGTGAGCAGATGAATTTTGTCCCTTCTTAGATTGTTCCTATTACCCATGTCAAATCAGACATAATCTAACACAGTGAGCTAAGTAATCATGGGTTTTTGTCACAATTGGTCTTGTGGCAAAACGACTAATCACCATCATTCAAACTGCAGGGTTATGGGATTATCATAATCATAGCCATTTCTGACCTGAAATGCATCATCGACTTAACTGTGCTGCCAATATCATCGGTGGTACTGCCAAGGCCTTTGTGTGTTTGAATCCAGCGGTCTGTATCTGTTCATAATAATGATATCTTCTCAACTGTTACGCTGCTAAGCTGGTTAAAATGTCATCTGACTGTGATTGTGAGCGTGGCCCTTCAAACGCTCCCAGTGGGTGAGGCGCTTAATGTTCATTTGAGCCTTGCGTTGAGCACTCGGCATTAAAAACCCGACCGAAGCCCAAATGAAGATGATTTAAATGAACTCATTTGAGGAACATTTAATTAACACTAGAGCGTAATTGAATGTTTCTCTGAAGTGCTGAGTGATTCCTAATGAAATGAGAAAGACTGGGGAGATACTGACGAGGCTGAGCGCAGATGCTGATAGTCAGGTCTATTCTCAGCCTACAGGACAGATAGAACAGATCAGAGAAGCATCTACCGGGTAAATAAATCCATCACTTGGTCAGAAGTGGCCTAACTTAAAACTGATTAATTTTTGGTGGTGATCGGATCCGATTCAATGGCACCACCAAAAATGAATCAGTTTTAAGTTAAGGCCACTTCTGGCCAACACTGAAAATTTCGTCAAAAACCATCCATAACTTTTTAAGTTACTTTACAAACCGACAAACCAACAAACAAACAAGCCCCGGTGAAAATATAACCTCCTTGGCAGCGGGGGTACCTTTAAATAAAAAAGTTGCCATCGCCGCGGCGGAGGTCTGCGCTCTCTGAATGCTTTTTTGGTTTAAACTGAGCTCTCAGTGTTGCGATGGATGAGCTGGGTGGAGTCACATATAACAGAGAAATGGGTGAGGCAGTATTTACAGAGCAGGTGTGCTGCTTGTCCAGTAAAAAAACATTTCCTCTGGACACATGTGGTTAAGCTGAGGCTACTATTGGCCCTGCCATTACAGCATATATATTTGGAAATTCCCACATGGCAAAATCCTCACACCTGCACCATCCATCACAGGGATTTCCTTTTGCCTGTGCTCTCTCCAAGTGTATATTTTTGTTTGAGGAAGAGCGAGAGAGTGAGCACCTCCACATGCGTATGAAAGTAAATATGTGTCACTGTTTATGAGTGCAGGAACTGCAGCTGCTCCCCCCATGGCCCTCTAAGTGTCTGGAGGCCCAAAGGCCTCAAGGCAGAAGATGCCAAACAGACTTGAAGCAAAGTGTCAAAACAGAGATAGTGATAGAATACATTTTAAAAGTGAATTGTTTTGCTGTTTTCCCTCTTTCAGTCTCATCTTCTGTCTCTGTCGAGCTTTCCCAAGAGAGCCTATCTACCTACTGTATGTCGATTGTCAAAGTCTATTTTCTATTTGTAAAAGAGCTGCAACATAAAGGAAGCGGAAGCTGGTTGGTTAAATGCTGGTGACGCTATTATAAGGTTAAATCTAGAGTATACAAGCCTGCAGTCTGTATGGTGCGAGCACTTCCTGCAGAACAATGAGTCTCCAAGCTTGTCAGAGAGAGAGAGAGAGAGAGAGAGAGAGAGAGAGATTGCAAAATGGGTGTATTAGCATCTAAACTGCTTGGCAATGTCACAAACTTTAACTAGCTTCTTATTTGCAAGCACACACTCTGCTGTGCTGTAATTACTGTAATGTCACAAGTTCAAGGAACACCAAATAGAATAGAATAGAATAGAATTACTTTATTGATCCCAATCTGAGAAATTACCATTTGTATATCGATTATCATCGCATGTCAACTTGAACAGCTCCACGGTGAATAAAGAATCCAAAAAATTGAGGTAAATGGAGACCAGGTTTAAAAACATCTGTTTACAAACTCACATGCGTGCAGTACAATGCAAGTCAAACTCGCATGGGCGAGTAGCACGCCTGCACAGGTGTGAGACTGCCTACGCTCAAATGTTTTTCAACAGAAAGGTTTTAGCAAAGATACAGGTGTTTGGGAAATACTGAGCATATGACTGAATAAACAAGACCTGAACTAAACTGCAGGAATTGTGCAAGAGATTGGAAACACGTGTTGATATAGTGTCACTGCTGTTAAATCCTCCCCTCACATTCTATATTATATTCATTTATTTTATAGTTTATATATTAATAGATTTTAAAAGTTTTTTTTGAAGAATTCCAGAGAAGACACTGAGAGTAATTGATATATTGTTTTTCAAATTATGGGGTGAAGTATTCCTTTAATCTAAAGCCACCACTTGATACAGACACAGCTTTTGTTATGGGCTATGATGGTTCCAGCTGGTGACAACATATAGCACATCACAGGCTTATCACCACAAAATGTTTGGCGTCTATAAGAAAGACAAACATCTACTACTTCAAACAGTGCATAACAGTGAATTTGTTTTTTTTACCTGAAGCATGGAGAACATGTGTGCTCTTATCCAAACGGCTTGGACTCTCGCCAACCACTGAGTCACAGTACCTTACCTTATTTCATGTCAAGGACGATACGAGGTAAATTCATACACACTAATATCAATACATGTAATCTTTCTGCATCTAGCAAAAACAAATCAAGGACACTTGAGGAAATCACTGTTAAAAGTTCAGTTGAGGTCAAAAGACAGATACTTGTCAGCATTGTTCCTTCATCTTAAGTGTCCAAAGTCAGCAGCTCTGCAATGCTGGCTTTGGACAGTTTGGACTGGTGTTGCTTTAATAGAAGTATTACAGATATTTAACCTCTTATCGGGAAACACATGCTTCCATACCCTGAATCCAAACACACTAGTATACTATGTATGTATTCTATGTGAATTAGCTTAATTCTCATGATAGCCATCACATGATTTTTTTTTTGTACATTCAGACCAGTCAGACTTGTTAAGAAGTCAAATGACTGTCTGTGCTCGACACGCTTCCCATGGAGACACAGGGACTAAATTAGCTAATAAAAGCTCCTAATCTTAATTGTGGTTCGTGACTCCAGAGTTCTGGCATTGGAGCACGCACAGACAATGGCACCCAGTAGTCAGAGCACATCCTCTAACCAGGCTGACATTCCAAACAGCAATTACAGCACCGGGCCCACCAATCCAGACCAGAACACCTCCACACAAAAACAATGGGTATCTCTGTTTGCACACAAGGGCAACCCTCTTTGGACCCTCTTCATTCCTCTGTCCCCCTCTGCTCCTGGTCCAATCTTGTTATTAATCTTAACTCGTTCATGAGAAACTGTCGCATGTTGTCACATGGGTATAATGACCATGACAACGGGTCAGGTCCTGGCAGTGTGTTTGCAGACATAGTGTGAGTTTTAAATTTCTACATGTTTTCATATTTACTCTACGATGATTTCCGTCAACTCTGGCTAATTTACATGATTCTTTTAGTTTGCTTTTAGTTTTGTAGGTGCATACATACATAGATAACAGAAGGCACAAACTGTGTATCATAATAGTATTTGTCAGAGGTCCTATTGACTTCACAGTGCGTACTGTAAAGTCAAAGTAAAGAAGGAGACACAGCAGAATATTCTGTTCAAGTGAAACATATTTGCCGGCTCATATGCACTTAGATGATGTCTACCTTTCCTTGCAACTGCCAGACATATTCCGTTAATTTTCTCAGTTTCTATAAGACACATAAAACTAAAAAAATAGTGCTGTCCAAATGTTTGTGTTTCATACACACTGCCTTTATTCATACTACATAACTATGTGTTAATGGCCTGTGTGGCAATTTTGGGAGCAAAATCTGGTTTGTAATTCAGAGCGAAATAAAATATCCCAGATGTTATGGAAAAAGCATCAGTCCTACTGAAGTCGATAAAAAAGGTTTCACACATTTTCTCTGAAAACAGTGCAATTGGCAGCGATTTCTAACAGCCTCTAATTAGGGGCTGTAGATTTCTTCCAAATGAATATCACATATAAAGCCCTCAGAGTATGTAATGGCTTTAGAGTGATGATGTTGAAATAATGAGCGCGATTTGTTCACTATTAACAAGGCCATGTGTAGGCTGTCCTAATCAATACTGATCAATGAGTAGAATGATTTAGCAAGTGCTCGGCCACAAACAAAGTAAAAAATGCAATAAAGCAATGTATCCCACCCATGCATTGCATCACAAATTGATGGAAGAAGTCATATCTGCCACGAGCGTGTTTGTTGGAGGCTGCTTTTCAAACCATCTGCAGCAACGCTAGCTCGCTGCTGGGCTGTGCATGAACCAAGTCTTGTGCAACGCTCCCTCAAAAGAACATTTGTTCACCATCTGTGACTGCTGCTCCCACTCCATGCAGAGTTGAAGAAAAGAAGCAGCATAGCTCACTTTTTTACAATGCATATGGAGATGTTGCCGCTGGATTTGTTTTAAGCCTAAAAAATATAAAATGAAAACAATAAATCAGCTCTATCTATGGCAATGAATCATCAGCTCTCTTTGGATCATGAAAACATAATCACTGCATAAATTAAACCCCATTTTATCACCAAGACCCCTGGCCACTAGTGTGTGTTTTGATGATAGCTATGTGTTTCCTGTTGCACCTCATTCAGGCTGCAGCTGGCTGTTAAATGTATTAGTTCAGGCTGGAAATAATGCAAGGCTGCCAGGTAGACTCACATATCCACACACAGAGTCAGCTCCAGAATGCCAGGAGAATGGATCCATTAGAGGCCACTACATTTTGTTTAATACAGTACAAGTGTTTTTGTGATTAAATGTCCAACAGAGTGCAATATTGATTTCACATTTCACTTACCAGCAGGTGTTTGCAAAGCAGTGCATAAACAGGTTTTTACTCTATTCCAGCATTTTCCCATATACTGCTCCATTTTAACTTCTTGCAATTCATTTTATCAATACTGAAAATCACAGTCAAGGAAAAGTTAACATTTTATGAATGGGAATAGTTGGTCAGAACTTGAGCAACTCAGGGCAGCGAACGGGATCGTGACTCAGACTTGTATGATGTTGCAGCTATGGTACATGAACACAGAGAGCTAACAGAGCTAACATGCCTCTTCCCCGATAGCGCTCTCTCTTTCAGCACACTCACATTCACATGTCCAGTCTACACTGTGTCATTGTCCAGCGCTGTGGGATCTCTCAGCTCGTTCCTTTCTCTCCTGTTTTGTTTGGTTAAGCGGGGGCCAGAGGTTCGGCTTTGTCCATGTAGGAGGAGTTTTGGAAATCTGACAGCTTTAAACTGCCTAGAGACACTTTGTTGTGCACCAATTGGAGGCTGTGCTGCGACTGAACACATAACTTGGAGAGCAGAATGTATTTGCGAGTTTACTTGGCTAAAAAGTAATGTTATATGTCAGCACCAAACTACTGGAATACTTAGAGATTATCCTGTGTTTTGTCCTGCGGATTGTACAAGATTTTACAAAATCGTCAAAGACAAGCATGCTGAATATGAGATAGAAAAGCAAACAACCCAAGTTCACTCATATTTCAATGTATTGTATAATAACTTGCTCCCTGGGGACTTTGTATAGCAACTCACTGCCCCCTTACAGCATGGGTTGAATGCAGAGGACACATTTCATGTATGTCCTTGTATGTATATAACAGTAAAGGCTGTGTAGTATTTATTTTTGTACTGATTCTTTGATAGTGTGTTTATTTGCATTCTATATTTCATTTCCAGTTGTGAACTTGGTTGTGTGTCTGCCTTTCCCATGACAAACCTCCCGCAGAGATGTTGACAAATCTGAGTTTCCTCAAAGAATTATTTCCCCTCTCATTATTCATAATTTCTTTTAATATTCCATAATTCGTCTTCATTATTCAGCCTGTGGATCATGAGCTCAATTACCCATGGCTGAAACTAAATCACCCTGTATCAATCAGAATCAGAAAGGGAAAACTATGGAGCATCAGGACTCGTGGGGACTAGAGGTCTACACAGTGGAAACAGGCCTACACCAACACCCATGAAGTATTTTTTAAAAACAGAGCCAATATAAATACATTTAAGATATTTAGGCTTGATCCAGTATAACTATCAATCTAACTGAATCCAAATAGAGAACTCCAACACTGGCAGCAGCATGACGCATCACGTACATTACCGTGCACATCACAGATCATCTCAGGTGATGCTTTCTGGCTCACCTCAAAAGACGCCTTTTTCTCCTGAGATGATTATGGCACAGCTCATGAGCAGAGCTGATAATGACACATGTTGACACACACAATAATGAGACCCTAAACCAGTAAAACTTGCTGTTATATCCTTGAAATGATCCACATTAAAATGCTATGAACTCATGTTTACATAAATGTAGGGGGTACTTACTAATGTGTATCTATTTTTACATATTTATACTGGGTATATATTGTATGAAACATATACTATGACATTTGGAGCCATGTGGAGTTTTGCTCAAGGGCAGGGTTACCATCAAATTTGGGCCACAGGAGCATGGCTAGGAAAGGAAACCCAAGCTGGTTTAATGAGAGGTCAAAGGTCATTCTGGGTCAAGCACCCTGCTCAGAGACTACATGTTAAACACACTCCCCAGGGAAAAAGAGGGACAGCACAATGTCTGACAAGATCAACAACGCTGGCCTAATTAGAACAAACACAGACGCCGGGGACCAACCATATCTCAGAAGAACAAATGGAACAAAGACAATCTCCTCGTGTGTTGTTATTGTTTTGAAATAAACTTATTTCCTTGAATTATTCTTGTCTGTTAGTGCTGTACTCTTCTCCAGCAACAAGGATTTACCGTCTGGAGTGTAATTTGGAGAGGCTCCTTGAGGAAACAGCCTCCTCAGGGGGAAAGACAATTAGTCCTTCAACAAACAGCACGGATCAGTCGCTTTAATTAAACACCCTCCCCCATCATTGCCTCATCCCTCTTCCCTCCCTCTCTTTCATCTCTACTTTTTCTCCTCTCTTTATGCGAAGGAGCCTGGATTTTTAATCCCAGGCCAGATGACACCCTAATAATTTGTTGTGTGGCTTGGTGAGCTCCTAACCAGTGGATTAGATGGATATTGGTCGGTGGGGTAGTTTGTGGAGTTAGCGCTAACAGGATTTACCATCTACTGAGTATATCAAAGGCAGAGTCCTGCGCTAAGCACTGTGCACTTCACCAAATTAAAAAGTGACCCACAGGTGGGCTCTCTGCACTGTTTGTGCCGATGGGCCATGACGCTAATTGCTTTCTAACTCTGTTACGAGTGCCATCAAATTACACTCGTCAATTAGAGTGAAGAGGGTGTATGGAAGGTCTGAGAGCTTATCCTACTGATCACTGCTGTGTGCTTTACTCCTGTCATTATTGCACACTGGGCATTGAGTCAGATACAGACTGTGTGAAACACGTCTCTGTCTAAGGTTTATAATTCTGACTAAATTCTGCAGCACCCCTTGAAAAGGCATCGTAATGTGATTCACAAGCTTCGTCAACTTTTTGTTACAATGTAGGTCAATTTTTCCACAGTTTCAAATAAATGCTGAATAGCGGTCATGGTCCACATTATACTCTAGAAGATCAGAAGGAGGTTAAACAGGTCAAGCTACATCCAGGCAGCACAGAAAAAGCCTAGAAAGTAGGTGAAGTACAGACGCAGAGAAAACAAAACTGAAACACCACAGAAAACTACTCAACTTGTCCTTTGTGTGGGAATGCACTTGTGTGTGTGTGTGTGTGTGTGTGTGTGTGTGTGTGTGTGTGTGTGTGTAGGTGTGTGTGCATTTCCTTCAATGCGATTTGGTGAGGCAGTGAGAGGAAGGCAGGATATGATGTTGCATGTTCGTATATAACATCTTGTGATGTTGGGGAACCCCACTGTTGTCTTTCAACACAGTACTATCTTTCCTGTTCTGGTGTAACTGTGTATTGTTGTGGGCAGGGATCCCAGAAAACACACCTGTGATTGTGCAGCATTTACTCTTCTGAAGAGCCCACAAGCACAACATTGAACATCTTTGTACCAGTTGCAGTAGATCTCACTCTGCTATTTCTTTGAGTTGCAAATATACACTTCCTAAATAAACGTAGTAAGTATGGCTTATCAAGACATCATCTAATGTTTCCTAATTGCTTTGTGTTTGCCTAGTTTGGCATGGGTGTTGTATCTTCTTAAGTTGTGCTGACCTGACAAAAAGACTTTGAAGGAAGTTTTTTTTTTTTTTTTTTTTTTGTAGCTCAGTGAACCCATAACCTCAGTTTGGAGAGTGACATGAGCTTGGTCGATGGATGGGGGTGTGACATCTGTGTGCGATGCTTTACTGGCAGTGCAGGGCGTACCCTTCCTGGAAGAGCAGCAAAAATAATGGAGGGAAGAGAACAAAGAGAGAACTGACTCCCTCAGTCAACCAGATCAGACAACACACCTGTATCAGGAGGTGAGCGAGTCGAGTGCCAGGGTCAGGGTAGTAATTCCACCTGAGCTCTACCCCTGTGGGCACAAATCCACTCTGACGGCTTTCAACAGGTAGCAGCAACGAGTTGAAGATACAAATACATCAATATATCACTGACTGGGTGACAGATTTCATTGTGGAAAACAATAATGCAGTTAAATCAAGTCCTTCATATTGATATTGTCAAATTTACTGTGTTGGAGGCCAGGAAGCTACCCCTGCTCCATTTTCTCCTTTTCACTCCAGCAGGGTGTATGCACAACAGCTGTTTCTTTCTGCTGCTTTCAAGTGTTGAGATTTTCATTTACTTGACTGCTTCAGGGCACCGCACCTCTGGTGTGGCATACTGCATGTCTGGCATAGCGGGTCCTAAATAAACAAAAGGTCCCTTATTCACCATGCTACACAAGCGAAAAACAGACAGAGAGGGATGGGGAGAAAATCTTAAGTATTAACATTGACTGTAACTGATCTCAATTCTTATTTATAGTGAATAATAAGCTGGTAGGGATGATAAATGCAAGAGTCCTGGAGGACAGTGATGGGCTGTAGTGAGTAAGTGAGAGATGTGTTCTAGTAATGGGATTTGAAACATTACAGTTACCAATCCCAATAGTGGAGGGATTTTGTATGGCAGGCGGCTCCAGTACGAATAGCGAAGAAACGGTTAGCTTGTTGTAATGGCAGGAGATGGAGGGAGAGGGTGTCTAGCCTCAACCAAAAGAGGAAGAATACGCTTTAATGATATTTGAAAAATGTCATCGTCTGAGGCTAGATTTATATGATGACGGTCTGAAGCGTTGCATCTTCACTTTTTATTCTGTGTTTAGACAAGCATTTTCGGGAGGAAATTTGCGTGCATATGGTGACGTAAAAGTGTGTGGAATTCAATTGGGTTTGTATGCTGGGCGGCTAGTAGGTGATTTACTATCATGCAACGCCGCCATGTCCGCACGTATGTAATTACAGACCCTTCCCTGTTCAGTAATACTATCTGTGCAGATTCCATATATTTGATGGAAAGACTCCAGCATGTTTATCAGAGCTGCCAGAGCAGCTTGAAGGTCCAACGCATGGAAATAACCCAGCATGTTTGTTTATTTCCCTGCACTGGCACATGTATGTGACATAAGAGTAGAGCAGAGCAGAGTTTACTCGTTTACTCATCCTGTGTTCACAACGTTTACAATTAGTTTTAAAGTGGAACATTTCAACCTCAGTTTTAAGACTTGTTTTCTTATTTCTTTGCATTTAGAAGAGCTTCTTGTGTCTCTAGTTTCACATGACAGTTTGCAGAATGAAATTTTGAGTGTTCTTGCATCACATTTGATAGAAACCGATGAGTCATTCTTATACTGTATCTTTTCTTGAGATATGAGACAAGCAAGAAAAAGGACTTGTGGGTGGTTTTACACATGCAGAAATGCAAAATGTCTATGCATGTGTGTAACATTGCTTCAGTATGTTTCGTGGTTTGCACCTCCACGTGCAGCGGCATGTTCTGGTTTGGGATTGTTGCCAAGACAGAAAGTCTCTGTTAACCCATTGTGTTCTGGAAGCACTTAGGATAGGGATATGTCCAATAACTCTTTAATGAGAAAGGGATATTTACACTAATAACTACATCTACAGTGTTACTTTCTGCAGCTGGTGGTGGCAACCTGCTCCAACTCAAGTATTCAAGAAAACAATGAGAGCTTTGCACATGTTGCATTGTAAAAGTATATAGTGGAAGTGATTCTGGAATGCTCTATGAAAAAACAAAAAGTAGTCACCCACTAAGTAGGTAGCTGAAATCAGGTCAGGTTTTCTGTGGAAAAGCAGCTCAGGTGAGGATTTCTAGCCACATTACAATCTCACTTTAAGCCACCAATGCACATTTAAATCATCACATTTAGTCACAGAATGACTGTTGTACAGTTAAACTAAAACAAGACAGCAGAGACACCTTCTAACATCCTTGATCTCTGAGATCTCTGAGTATTTTACATTATGTGCTAATATGTCTCATCTGTACAGTGAATGCCTCCACCCTGCGCAGAACAACTTTGGCGATGTTCTGCCTCCTTTTGTTAAGTCAACAAAGGCTCTACAAGTCATCCCTCAAAGCTTTCTGAGCTCTGTCTGCCTTGACGGTGAACACAGTGGTAGTCTTCTGCCTGCAGTGGAGCCAGATCTGTAACTATTTAGCTTTTTTAACCCTTTGTGTGATCTGATCTGTTGGCGCTTCCATGGATGGTTGAATGATATAAAATGGCTGCACATGCCCACAAAGCTTTTCATTGGTTGGCTCATTAGGTGATACATAACACAAATGAAGTAAGGTGCCAAATTAGGAATGGATTTGGACACCTATTAGCAGGTTAGCTGTGGAGGGAAGTGATATTACATTTTGAGTCTGTGGAGTCTCAGTTTTTCCCTAGTTCTACAAACCATTTCCCTTTCCATTTTTTCAAAAGTAGAGGAAACTACTGCCAATTAACACTACATAATTATTAAACAAATAAGTCTCAAGTAAAACTAAAACAAAGAAGTCCTAGGCATGAAGAAAATCAATGCTGTGTGGCTCTTTATGCAGCTGTAATTCTTTTGGCAGATGGACAAGTGATTTCATTTGCACCTCCACTGCAAGAAAAACATGGCCAGGGAAATGAAAACATTATACAGAGTCTGTGGATGGATGTGCATTGGACGTTAGACAAGTTCTGATTCAGAAGGAAATGCATTAAATTTGCAACTAGCTGTGTTACACACCACTGGGGCACATTCATCTCACACCTACACCTGCTGCCAGACAGAAACAGGAAAGCAGGAGAAGGGGGCGGACAGAAATATCACACAATGGATGTTTGATTTTCAAACAGTCGAAAATGTATAACTTGGCAGAAAGCATGTCCATTTCAATTGTCTTTTTGCCTCATAAAGTATAACTCATAAACCTCACAGACCAAACCATAAACTATTACTCCTGCTTGTTTTCAAATCTCCAGACTTCAAACAACAAATTTACTAAAAGTTAGGTTAGTTGAGTAAACACCATGAGTGAAAACCCACTTTGTGTAGCATCACGTTCTGCCTACCCAGAGACAAGTGTGTCTAATTGAAGAAGACATGATGTTTCTCCTCACGATCTGGGCTGGGGCCAAATGTTGAGCATCAGGGGGCAGGGCCCCTCCAGGCCATGGAGGCTCTAAGATTACCTCCCTCTGCTAGCTTACATCTTCAGCGGCCTTGCAGCCCTCCCCCTACCTCCCCTCTTTTCTTTCTCTCTCTCTACATGAGGCCAATTTGTTGTGGCAGCCATGCGTCTCAAGGTCCAGATCTTGTTACACAAATTTAGGTTTTGCTGAAGGATTTTGGAGCTGGTCCAGACCAGATAGACGAGGCAGCGTGTATCTCCAAGGAGTGTGAGGCAGCGAAGACATGATATGGGCTGTTATGTTTGATGAGATTTAATAGACTTGCTTTGTGTGGTGTACAAACGGCATAATCTGGAGGCTATAATGTTACAAATCACTTACTAAGTGTCATCTGAAGAACATTATTCCACTGGGTCCACTTCATGGATCAAATAACCCCCCAAAAAAGCTCTGATAATTGTGCACAAAATTACATGTGTTATACAAAACGTGAATATTGTCAGTCTAAATGAAGAGTTATTCATGTTGTCATTTCAGCTGCTGTTCACTTCAGCTCTTTTCATGACAGCCCCATGGGGCTCCTTTTCCACACAGTCAGACTCGTCCCACCAAGACCACAGAAGTGGGATTAGCTAAGAGAATACTCATCCTTTCCTGGATGAAATCCTGCTGCAATCTCTGACACGGGAAGCAGTGGCCATGGGTTTTGTGCTCAAGAGGAAGAGAGGCTTCTGTGGTTTACACAGTGCTGCTTTTATCTCCTCTGTTGTTGTTTTAGGGATTGGCTGGTTGATGAGAGTAAGCTGGGGGTGAAGTGTTGTACAGGGATGTCCGGCAGTGATAACCATCTCTAGACAGTATATTGCAAGTTTGATGACGGTACTGAGGCCATTACAGATGAGATAACATTTGTCCTTCATGGTTCAGCAGACTACACTGTGTTCTTATCTGCATTTCTCTTACAATACAAGAAAGGATTTTCAAAAATCAAATTATGAATTTGTCAACAAAAACATAATTATGGTAAAGCTCTAACTTGAGGGCATACAGTTGAGATAAACTGTGCCTGACATTACTTTTAGATCCTTTTTGGTTTTGAGCTCTACTTTCTGACATTTTTTTGCCAAATTATGCATTAGACAATTGTAATCAAACAATAGAAATTAAGACAATGTAAAAAAAAGTGAGTATTGTGACAATGCAGTTTATCTAGCTCTAGATCTGTGGCATATCTGCATTATGCCGTTCATATTGTTACTAGTGCTTGGTCATAGAGACCTGCACACTGTGCATCCCTCATGTTTTCTATATTTTACACCAAGCTTATACTAAGTCCGACAGCTCCATTCCTCTCCTACAGAACAGTGGGCAGCGAGGCTGAGAACAGAGGGCAGAGAGAGGCCTTTAGAAAGTAAACAGACACAGAATTGAAGAAACAAGGAAGAGGGAGGCATCTGAAACATGTGGGCATTATGGGAATGTCAGATTGGCTGGACAAAGGCTAACTGTGATGGCTGGAAAGTATGGAATTGTCCCTTCTTGTTTGGAAAACATTACGTGATTTAGTCATTTTCCCACAGACCTTAGGTGAAGCATTGTGAGCCCGTTCCACTGACAAGCCTTTCAGTGTACAGGCGGAGAGTGGGAAGACGTTGATAAACTGGGCGTTCATTGTGAATGAACTTGCTGTCTGAATAGTGATCAGTTCAGTCATGGAAACACTTTTTCTTTCACTTCTTGGGCTTCCATATCAACTCTTTCATGTAAATGCAGCCTGTGGCCTGACATAAACCATTCATGAGGCGTCATGTCAGCTGTATTCGAAACAGCTGAAGTGTGTGCTGGGGTGCAGAGTAAAAGAAGCATGAAAGTCTGCTGAAAACGTGACATATTACTGTCATTAACAGCATTATCACACTGGACTCTAGTTATAATGCTGTTACACTGGCTGACAAGTAGAGGATTTAAAGAGAGCTGTATTTCTCTGCCGGACTCTTAAACATCTCATTTTCCATTAACATGACACCTAGAGCAGCATGTGTCACAGAAGGACATAAATCTCCTGTTTCCCTTCCCCCTCCCCGGCCCCGCACAGCGTGGAGGCAGAGAACACAATCCAGCCAGAGCAGCCCTCCCTCCAGCAGTGTGCTGCTGAACAAGAAAGTAGCAGCAACTAAAACCTGTTCCCTCTGTTTTGCATGCAGTCATAGTTCCAATCACACAATCAAATTCATCCAAGTCCCTGAATGTCAGTGTGTACCTCAAGAGAAGGCCAAGATACACCCCAGTGCTCCATCCCTAGCCACAGCAAAGCAGTCATTAGCTGCTCATCCTTTTGCGAAAGGGCTTCACAAAAGCAGTGATGGATGACTCCTCTCAGTCGTCTCTCCTGTGGCAGAAGGAAGCATGCTGGTCCACCAAAGACCCTGCTGCCTGCTGTCTAATCTGCTCCAGAGATGACATGCAATCAGCTTGGAAAGAGCCCATTTAAAGCCCTATCCTGTGCTCTTAAAGGGGTATCGGAGACTCGCAAATGGTCGTCCAGGGCCTTTTTAATGGGTGTCTAGTTCTGTGCTCTCATGGGGACACCAAGCACACTGAAGAGTTGGGGAAGGAAATTCCTGGGGGTCTATTCAAGTTCTGGTCAAAGACCGACTTCCATGTTTCCAATTTTAAACAGATCTGAAGAGAGCCTCTGGGGATGAGATGAGGATTGTGGAGTGATCAAGAGGGAGACCTCTCTGCCCCACACATACACTTCAGTTCACTTCAGTTCACTTTTCACTATCATTGTGTTTCAAAGCTGTCAATAGGTAAATATTTCAGCGTAGTTCTTTATTATTTGTGTCCATGTTTTTCTGTGCAATTAGGTTAATTGGCTAATTTAAATTGACCGTAGGTGTGAATGTGAGTGTGAGTGGTTGTCTGTCTCTATCTGCCCTGCGATGAGGTGGCGACTTGTCCAGGGTGTACCCTGCCTTCCGCCCTAAGACAGCTGAGATAGGCTCCAGCCCCCCCCCGCGACCCTACGAGGATAAGCGGTAGAAAATGGATGGATGTTTTTCTGTGCAGCCCTGCTAACCTTCCTTACCTTTTGCATTTTGGTGGCACCTGCTCCCTTACCAGATGTACTGTGCTGTTTTCAAGATAACACAACAAATAACAAATAACATTAACAAATAAGACAAATTCATATCATTAATTTAACAACAGCAGATGTGCCCATAGCTTATTTTCTTTGTTGTGTTTCTTGACAACATATATTGTAAGTACATTTCTGTGCTGTATCTAACCCTAATTAAAGTTTGGGGTGTCCAGCATTTCATACCTTCATACCAATCACCTTGGAACAATTTTAACACTATAAAATTCCCTCATATTCCAAAATGGAAATGGCAACATCACTGTCACAACTTCAACCGAAATGTCTTCCCATTTTAGATAGATGGTTTGTCTTGTTAGTCATGAACTTATAGCCTGGGGGTAATACCAGTATAGTGCCTCAGTGACTTTTCTACAACTTTGACTTCATCATGAACATTTTCATAAAGTTTTTAAGCTGTGTTAAGACTATTTTGACCACTTAAATCCAACTAAAAGAAAGAGTCTTTCAAAACAGCCAATATATTAAAAATGTTTTCCTAAGGTCACCATCATGGCTAAGGACAGAAAAAAAAATATTCCAGTTCATTCTGCTCTGCATGTAAATCATCTCCTTTGTCAAAATCACACAGTTTGTTGACTCAACTGTCCACCTTGATCAACACTCTATAAGGAAGGTACACAATCTCACAAAATCGGTTTGTAATCCACATAATTGTGAAAGATGACATATAAAGAGACTCCAATGTGGAGTTACAAGAATAAAAACCGTCCTAAAAATCTTACATATATAGAATATTGCAATGGTCCTTTTGACACATGCACCCCTTGAACTAAAACTGCAACCATCTCTGATGTGACAACAATAAATGTGTGATCATGAAAATATTTGATTTTTGTTTTATTCTTATTCCATTTCATGACTCATTCATTCCCATTCAGTTCCTCTACAAACTGACTGATGAGAGGTTTCAATCAGGCTAAATGAGATCAGAGAGATTCAGTGTGAACAAGAAGCTAAATAACGTTGAAGCAGCTACTTGACTTTTAAGTCTGTTCAGTGACAGTAGCTCATGTGGTTCATGCCAACAATGGATTTTTTTTTTGTTTTTTTTTATATCAAATCCACAGTTGCATGATAAGGTTTTGTCTTGATTTTTTTGAGACTTGCTTTTTCTCATAAGTTCATTTTGTTCATTATGTTTATTTTCCGGGCATCTTGTCAATCCGGGCATCAATCCGGGCATCTTGTCAATTTACGCATCCCTCACCTTACTGACACACTGACCTGCGAATGCACACGCACATTATTTGGTCATTAAGCGTATTCTCATTAGTGGTGAATGGGTCTTGATTAGGGGCAAGTTCACACAATCCATCTGATAACTATCCACAGGGACTTGAGGAGCGAGAGCCAGGAGAGCACCAGCCAGTCAATTAGATAGCCTCTAGAGTTGGATGGTTCTGCTGAGGGGTCACATTTGGACACTTCTGCCTCCCATTGCAGATTTCTTCCCTTGCACAGGCGCACATATCCGTCACTCTCAGAGCATTAGCACCTACACTCCAACAATCCTCTATGGCACATTCTATGCTGTGGCAAAAAACACACATTGCACAAGGTCACAGAAGTCAGGAGTTCTTAGCTGGCTGTGACATTTGTATGTTCCTGTCATTTTTACTTGCTCATGGATGTACACTAACATGATAACACTGAGCCTCAAATTTTGCACAATGCTTCGGTGTTGGACTTTCTTTGGAATGCCTCATCCAGGATAAACAGAAAAATATGTCATATTAATGTAAAGACAGGCATGAGCGTATATTTAAAGTGGGATTCGATGGGAGAGAATTTGCTTTAAAAATTCACAAACCATTGTTTTTACTCTCCTGCAGTAATGACACTGTGTGGTGTATTTATATAACATATATACTATTATTATTTCACACAGTGAGTTTGATCAAGCTTTAGATTCATCATGTCATTAAAAAAAATCTTTAAGTGAGTTCACCTTCATGTATGAATCTTTCATGTATGCTTTCAAAATAAAAAATAAAACTTTTTATGCAACACACAAAATTAACAAAGTGAAATCTACTATAAATGGAAGCTGGTGTCCAAACTTATATGAGGTGTTGGTTGAAGGGAAACAAGACAGCGATGTAGTCGAAAGCAGAGCGAGAGGTTCGGAAAATGTGCAGCTGGCTCCAGCTTATCCTGAGGTGACTCCAGACTCAAACAGCATTCTCATATGTCTGGGCTGGACGCGAGGCTTGGGGTCCAGCCAGCACCCATCACCAAACACTGCCGCTGGGCATGGAGCTGAAGACTCCACTCTGGACTCAAGAGCCTCACAGACAGCCTCAAGCAGTATAGCTTTAGTGTCTGCCAAGCAGCATGGAATGACTGAAGGAAAAATAGAGGGCCTAATAGGGGTGCAGCAGGGAAACCAAATAACATCAATAGATGAAGAAGTAGCTGCGATCAGGCCATTGTTGGTATGAAAGGCAAACTCACCCTCCAGGTATACCAACAGTTGACTGGTATTCTACCTTAAATGAATAAAGGAAATGCCTGAGTTGAAATAAGCAGAACATCAGACATGACACGCATGAGGCGATCAACATGAAACAAGGAAAGACAGAGTAGGTGAGTGTACTGAAAAAATAGACATAGTGGAGAAGGAGAGGCAGAGAACGACAGGGCGCTGGCGAGGCCTTGTCCCACCGAGCAATCTCCAAACCACTGCGTCTTCAGAGGAAAATGTTTTCACCATCCTCTAAGTGCCCATTAACTGTCTATTCCCATTCCAGCCGTGCTCTGCACCGTGCTCCAGTGGGAGATGTGGCCGGAGCCGCCCGCAGTTTTCTAGGGAGGTCTGGCCGATCTGAGAGCGTAGGGAAATGGAGACAGGTCGAAGCTGTGCAGCTTTCTTACTGCATGAAGACATGTACTGTACTGTATGTCAGTCCTCATGCACGCCATGCACAGAGACAAAGTAAGAGATCTCATAAACAGATGGTGTACTCGAGTTAATATTCCCCTCTGCTCTTTTGGTTTTAAATTATGATGTTTAATGCATTCATCATATGTGTGTTGTACATTTCTGCTCTGCCTGTCTCCTCTAAAATTTGGAGGGATAAAAATATTGAGTGTTACGTTATGGGTGGCATTGCAACTTGCCAAACACTATTTAGAAGTATTTGTAGCTTATTTATTTTCTGACATTTCCATCATGGATTTGAACATCTGAGGGTTAGAGTGATTGCACCCCAATTAGGGTCTGATAACTAATCAATAGCTGCATATTCTGCTCGCAGGAAGTAAACAATTAGGCCCCTGGGAAAAGCAGTTCAAATTACACTGCTGCCAATGCTGAGAAGGGTGAGAGTGACAGAGGAAGAGATGGAAGGAAGGGCACAGAGATATGGACAAAGGATTATAGAGCGCTGAAGTTTGCCTGCGTACAGTAGCTGGATGCTATTGTTTTGCTTTTTAGGAAAACTTGTGAAGGCCTACTGTCCGGTTCCCAATTTTGAAATGGTACAACACAGAATTTAATGATGTCTGAGCCTTCTCCATCAAAAATAAAGGAAAGAAAGACAAGTAGAGTGGAGGAAATGAGTAACGCCTTGTCACTACAGTGCTTTGCTGTAGGGGATGATCTGTACCTCCCAGGCTGAATTATGTGGTGGGCAGAGTGAATAACGTGTAGAAAGAGGCTGTTCCTACAACAGCCAGAGCAGCCAGGAACAGACCACGGACAAGCACACCACAAGTGGAAACAGGAAGAACCACTGCAACCCCTCCAACCCCATGCCTTTATTTATGCATTTATTGTACCATGATGAAACCACAAATATGAAGGAAAATATGTAAAGTGATGCCAGTACAGGTCTATTTTTAAATGCTGTCCTTTACTGTCAGTTGTTGTGCTTTCTTATGTGTATTCACATCTTCATATTTTCAGTGCACAAAACAATTTTTGGCTCCTACTTTGCTAAGGGATTAGATAAATTAACATTAGCCCATGCACAAAAACGACTGGTTGAGATTTATATTTTAACATATTTCTATGGAAATAACAGCAAATTCTGATCTTCAAATGAGAATGGCTCTTTGTGGTAACACGAAGAAAACCCCCTTAGATATTCACATCCATAAACCTTTCCTTTAAAGTATTATAAGTAGTAATCCCTTGATTTTATCCCTCTCTTTTGTCTTTTTTTCTTCTGCTGTTCGAATGTCATCTCCAAGCCAATCAATAGTTTAAGGAGTCATTCAAAGCCATTCCTTATCAAAGCATGGTGCTCTGAAGCATGGCGTGGGCCGTCCTCTATGTGCGGATAGATTAGTCTTGTCTTCTTCAGCTCTCAATCAAACTGGTGAGCCGGGTGCCGCACCAGTGCCAAACTGGGTGGATCAAAGGGGAACATTTCAAAGAATAGTGTTAAAAAAGTGTGAATTAACATTTAAGAAGTTTGTTTTGTACAGTAATCACAGATGCTACTTTTAGTCATTGTCAGCTTATCATGTGAATGACTGGAAGGCCTAATACAATGATGTTGCTAATAACATTGATACTGGGTACTGTTACAGATTATTGACATGTTTTAGAAAATATAATAGATGGCCTTAAGTAAGATATTTGTTGAATATAAGAGAAAGTAAGAGGAGAAGTTTTACTTCTGGTAGAAGAACTAAGAGGAAAAAAAGAGGAAAAATCGATTGATTATCTTTATCCTTTATCTTTATCCTTTGATGCAACCTAATCCAAGTCTTAGTGTGGGGATGTTGAGAGTAAAGCATCTGAATATCGAGAAGTTTTGGGCTCTAGGTGCTGCTTTTTGCTATTAGTGATGCATTGCATTAATCTCTTTTGCTGTCAGAGTTAATGAAATAGGGTGATAGATGTGCGTGAGATCTTAAACGTACTTGTACTTGTGTGTGTGTGCGTGCCCTTAAACCTCTGGCTCAGTCTCGTGGTGGGCTTGTGTGAGGCCCATCGTGGAGCATGGTGAAAAGGAGCATTGTGCTGTGGGAGTGTTCTCCCAGTGGGTAAAGCTTGTAAGCCTCTCTCCCCTGCATGAGGTCTGCAGTCGAGGCTCTGAGCTGTGGTCTGGATGGCACCAGAGACTGAGACAGTACCAGTGATGGTCATACTTGTTGCCCAGAGACACGATGAAGGGCACATATGGAAAATATTCTGTGCAAATATGATGCTAAAGAGAAAGAGACAGAGAAAGACTGAGACAAAAAGCCATGAAGTCCTGTCAGAAAAATGGTGGGATAGAAGTGTGTGTGTGTGTGTGTGTGTGTAGGGGGGTTTAATATAATGGCACAGCTTGAGCCTGTTTAACCAGAAGAAATACTTCTCCTCTCATACTTATGTTACCAGTTATAGCTCTATAAAGTAAAAATTCTAAAGTAATAATAAATAATGCTGTGAAATAGCCAAGTTAGATCAAAGGTCAAGTCATGTAAGGCCATACTCTTTTCCTCCAAACTTAAAAACAGGGTGTTGGTCCTCACTCATAATTTCTACTCGTCACAATGTCATGGAGGCCGAGAGAGGACGCCTGTGTGTAAGCTTCTACAGTGTGGATGCCTTTTATGTGTGGCTGAGCAACTATATCTGGAAACACTGTTATCTTGTCATACATCATCTTGTCACATCAGCAATCTAAATTTTATCTTTGCTCTAATCGCTAGTCCCCAGTAGATTGCAAAGGGACTGTCAGGAATGACTTGAGGGAAGTAATGCATTGACATGGCCCTCAGCTAAGGTCACATAAAACACATGTGACTGTGTATTTGTTTCTGTCTGTGTGAAGAGTATTTCACCCTGTAACACTGCATCCCAGTCCTTGCCACGCCTGTGGCTTGTATGATGATAAATTCAGTGCAGGTGTCATCCTGGTTACAGTAGGTGAGGATTGATGGTCTGCAGAGGATAGCGATCCATCACCATCGCATCGGGATTTCAGGAATCTGCTCCTGATCACACCGCACAGCAGGGGCCGTGTGGTAACGACCCCTCTCAGCGCGACACCACAGGAAATCTATACCAGGCACTCAAGGTCAATGTACTGTTGGAAAACTACTTAAGCCCTGACGGATGGAGGGCCCGTCTGCAGATGAGATGCCATTGACAGCTCCTCCTCCTCCTCCCATACTCAAAAAATGCACACACGTCCAGACTTAAACAAATGTTTGTGTCCTTTAAGGTTAGCAATTGTCTGTCTTCTTCTCTAATCTTTCTCTCTAATCTAAATCATTTTTTGTTATTTGAGATACCAAATAATGACCAATCAATGAGATGCCATCATGTCAAGAGTGACACAAAAGAGGCATATATCTGTCAAATTTTATTCAATCAAGTATTCAATGATTTTGTATTTCAAGACATTTAAGTGGAATTCCATCTGGATATCACGTTGATGTTGGGAGGGATGATCATTTTGTTTTGCCTGAACCAAACAGGAGCAAGTGATTCATCTTATCCTTTTCTGTTGACATGGAATCAGCAGTAGTGCTTATTAGGAGCCATTAGCATTTGTTTATCCATCCATCCATCCATCCATCCATCCATCCATTTTCTACCGCTTATCCTCATAGGGTCGTGGGGAGGCTGGAGCCTATCCCAGCTGTCTTAGGGTGAAAGGCAGGGTACACCCTGGACAAGTCGCCACCTCATCTCAGGGCCATTTGTTCATCAGGCAATTTAATTTAATTTTGCAAATTTCCCCGTCTGTGGGACGAATTATTGATTATCTTACTTTAGAACTGATATTTCTTTAAATCAGCAATAACAATCTATACAGCTGCATTAATCTCATCTGCACATTTTCCTGAAGCTGTTCTTTAGGGGTGAAGCTTGGTTCATGTCAGCAGTGTTACAAGGATATGTAATATACACCAATTGAAAATGCTGAATTTTAAACATATGTTAAACAAAATAGACTCATAGCCATCACTTTCGGTGGGCTGCAGGAGAGTGAAAATGAGCCCTCCACAATCAAGCCACCATGAGGTCTGCCATGAGGATGACAGAGCAATACTTCCTGTTTCCCCACTACCTGAAGAGAAGGAATCATACTTCTTTTTCCTTCTTGTTTTTCTGACAAATATAACGTGGCCTTTGGTTATTTTCTTGACTATTGTGTTTTGAGGAAAAATAACTGAATTTTCAACTGAAGTGGTGTAACTTAAGTAAAGCAAAAAAAAAAAAAAAAAGAAAGGGCAAAAGTCTGGTAATTTTGAGCACCTGACCCCCCTGACCTTGTCCCCTTAGCCTTTGTTTCTCTTTGTACTTCCTGGTTCACAATTACATTGACGATTACAAATTTTTGTATAGTATGAACAGTGCATGACAACAGCCTGTGCCATAATATAAGCCTGTTTGCATGCACATGTGAATCTCTTTTAGTTTGCTTATGTGTGTTACAGCTATTTGTTATAGATACCATGAATTAAGAGACTAACATTTTGGATGAATTACTGGGTTTGTCTCAGCTTTGGCAGCTACTGTGTAACCACAAACCCAGAAGTGGTGTAGCTGTCCTTTCTTTTTCCAACCTCCTCTTTAGGTTGCCCTCTTTTGCGTCACGTTTGCATTAGATTTCCAGCCACTGTTATAGCACAGATTCATCACTGCTATTCTGTACCAGTAAGGACATTTAGAAAGCCACTCCTCGGTAGAGTTAGATATATCGGAATTTCCAACTTTTTTAAACCAAATTACTACATACCTGTATTTGTTTATCAAAGCATATAAACAAAGAAACATCAAATAGATTTATATGAAGTATACTGCGTCACAAAGCACCTGCCCTGGTAAAGTGCACTTTAACACTGTCTCGTAGCCAATACTGTGCTCTCTGCTCTCAATGAATTAGAGTAAATGAATCATGATTTTGTTCTGCCCCACCCAAAATTGTTTACTCAAGACTATCTGTGACTGATTCTCTAAAAATTTGGCATTAATCTACAGAGCACACAATACAAGAATGAAGATTGTCTCAAGTATGTTTGTCATAAATAGATGGTGCTCTTCATTGGCTCAATGACAGACATTCCACAAGGCCACAAGGTACTTTTCACTTAGCTGTACTGTTGTGAAGATAGCAGCGATCTACATCCTGTGTAGCAGTAACGAGAGGTTTTCTTGAGAAGACCTCAAGAAAAAGTCCAGGTTCATTGAGAAGCTGAGAACTAGTCTGTGTTCCTCACACAGGAAAGCCACAGAGATGTATTTCGGGTAAGAAGGGAAGGGCTTTTGAGTGCAGTATAGTCGTATTTGTGTAAAAGTTGTGAAGTATCTGTGCTGGATATGGTACAAGTCAAGCTAATGTCTTATCACGCTAAGAAATGTGTGTGATACTCCCTATGATGATGGAATTTAATAGTAGCTAATAGCTTAATTGGTATCACCTTGCAGTTTTCTGATTTAAATGCATGCAGTGCAATCACAGATAAAGACGAATAAAAAATTCTTCATTTGATACAATTTTAGTCATTTAGTGACACAAAAATGGAAAAACTCTTTTTCAAGTTATGTTCAATTTAAAGATTTTATGTGTCACCTTAATCTGCCACAGCAAAATAAAAGCACATTTCATGAACACATTATATCTGGGTGGCAAATTAAGTCTGCAGGCTACACACAAGCACATCACCAAATGGTGCTAGAGTGATCACTCATAATCATTAAAATAGAAATAAATAATGTTCTACTAGACTTGGTGTACAATATATTTAGTGTAAGTATAGTGGCAATCCTTCATTGTAGATTTATGTTACACCTTCTGTTATTTTCACATGCATGCATGAGGATGTAAAAGGACAGTCATACACACACAAACATGCAGGAAATGAATGTAGACAGTTGTGCTGTGTAAACTTCCCACACCCACACAACACACATTGTGAATATTGGCTTCATCTGCATAATGGATTATGTGGGTCACCATAGAGGTGGTCTATTTTTCTTACTCCAGCTCATCTGTGTGCCTTTTTCTTTTTATACCTACAAATTAGTGTATCTAGACAGCACAACACATTTGTGTTCGCTGCATTCTTTCCTCTAACCTATTTAAGTCTGAAGTCACTCACACCTACTGTAGTACAGCCAACTCTGCATTTAACAGACAATCACGATGCACTGCCTTCCAAAACCATATTTCCCTTTCGGTGCCATACTGCACCAAGAAGGCTAATAACATTGAGGATGTTTATCTTTCTGCCTGATGGAAGTATGATTTGTTGGATCAAAACCACACAGACTCAAGCCAACAGTAGCATCACAAGGCAGGAAGGAGGGTAAAGAACTCAAGTAACATGCCTGCACAGCTAAGAGAATCTAACCAAACACCCAGCAGTGAACTAGCGGGAACAGGCCAGGATCCAGAGTAACAGCCTTGGGTGTCAGATTACATGGACAAGAGTGAACTGACAGCAAGGAGAGAGCACAGAAATGATGTGGTTTCCCCCCTGCGTAAAACTAAATGAGCTTCCACTGCTTCAGAGCTCTTGAAGATTAGGTCAGAGCAGAGCTACAGACAGGATAAGTGAAAAAAACTGCATTGAATCATCCAAAGATGACATATTCATTGACATACACATAATAACTCAGCCGGTTTGTCTCCTTCAGTGCATACAAGACAACGCCAAATATACTTGGTTGTTTAATGACCCCTCATTTGAACACTTGCAAATGAGTATAACATTACTCGCTCAGAGAATAGAGCAGAAAGCCCTTATACTGTATAACCCTTATGTTCAGTTTTAGCTGTCTAGAAAACATCCTGGTAGGCTCACAATACTTTTCTGTGTGTCAAGAAGCTGTTTGGGAAATGTGTCTGACAATTTAATGTGATTTGGTAAATCTGTCACTGCCACTAAAGGCTGTCGCACAGTTTTCAGTGTAGATTGTGTTAAAGAGATCAGAGGCTCAGGTTGGCGTGTTTTACGACCCCTGGAGGGCACTGGCAAACCTTACATTAGCCCTAGTCTGGGCCTAGGAGTCAGCCGCCTGTTTGGACATGAAAAATTAGCCAGGCCCTCAGACACCGGTCATTATGTGGTCGCCACTCGCCTTTTCCACCATAGCTGGGCCAAATGGGACGTGGTGCCGGGCCAAAGAGCCAGCATTCAAGGCTGGCTATTCATGGCAGAACTTCCCTCAGGAATGGTCACGACGCACAGGGAGCTGTGCAATTTATGGAAGGAAGCGTGGAGGTGAGGGACGTTTGAGAAGATTGAAACAAGGAAGACGACAAAGACTAGTGATGCAAAGACAAAAAGAACAGGGTAATGAGGAACAGAAGGAAGAGGGATGAAGCAAGTTGCTGTCTAAAAGCCAGCTCAGTGTCTGGAGTGGAGGCCAGCTCAGTGTCTCACTCTGGGATCCACTGGCATGAGACAAGGAGAAGCCATAAAATGCTAACCAGCATTACCTTTTACCAGTCAGAGGAAAATACATTTAATGAATGAGCAGATCATTTAATTACAATACAACTTCATTTTTCCAACCATATATAGCCCTTAAAAGAATAAGAGCTTTAATCCATACATCTTCATTTATGGTGTGATGATGAAATAAATGCTTTTATGTAAATTGTGGACTGGCAAAGAAAAATGGCTTCCACAGCAAAAAGGACATGAAGGCGCACAGTTTATAGTAAATTGAAAGAAATGTGTTTTTCCAATATCAACATTTTCTCACTGCACTTACTCCAGCCAAGGTAGTAAATCATTATTTCATGAGGTACTGGTAAGTACCTTGAATAGTGTTGATGGACTTGTTATCAAACGGATAGCTACATTATGCTACGTGTGTGTCTGTGCATACATGTATTAAATAAAAAAAACTTTATATACTTTGGCCCTTAGAAACACAAACATGTGCATATGGACACAAACATAACGTTTCATTTTAACCTACTTTTTAACCTATTTTTCCGTCACTCTCATAGAATTAGTATTTTCACTGAGGTTATCTTATGGGAGCTGACCTGCTTTTAAAAGAGGAAAGAAAGAAAACATACACTTCTCTCTGCAACTATTTAGAATTTAATGTCAGTGTAACTGCTGAGGCTTGTACTGTATGAAGCCATTGTTTGCAAGCTACAATAACAGACGGACTTGTCATCATTGTTATGTGTAAAGCTCATCTTTCACCTCAACCTCACATGGCCTCTGATAATAACGCTCAGGCTACCCAGAGCCTCGAGGGCTTCAGTGGGTGTTTCAGAGGAAGGAGACACCAAAAGACAGGAGAGAGACAGAGGAAGGAAAGCATATTAAGTGAGTAAGAGAACATATAATGGGAAAAACAATAAGTAGAGTTGGACGGGGAGGAATGGAGGCTGAGGGGCGTTGTTTGTGGCCTACTCTTGTTGCTGTAACCACAATGCTAAAAGTCCTCGTCATTGTGGCTTCTCTGTCATGACAGTGGTCAGAGGACATGGAAGTGATGCCAGAAGAGACCTCCTACTCCACCGTGTCCATGCCAACCTTGGCCCACGTACTATGAACAATAATACAACACACAGGCATCCATAAACACACACACACAGACACACATCAGTGTCACAAAAAGTCCTGTACAACCCTTGATAATGTTACTTCACTTCTGTGCAAACATACTATTAACTAATACTAATTATTTACAGCTTAAAGACATGAAATAAGAGCGAGTGCGTCAGAGTCTCCTTTTCTTTCACCAATAGCATGTTGACTAGAGGAAGACAAGCATTGAAGTTTCAGGAGTAGACTCAAGTCAGACACATTCACAGAAGCACTCATTTTTTGTATATAAGACAAACTGCAAAGCTACTTTAGTTGTCACATTTATGAATAAAGAAAAACTAATATTTGCTTCATGTTGGAAGTTAACTGAACAGTAACATGGAGCAAGAAAGAACTTGACACTGTAAATAAAAGTCACTCCCTGCTCTTAGCCATGCTCACACTCAATACCTCATTTACTGTGAGTTTCCTGATGCTGAGGCTTTGAAATTTCATTTTTGTTTGTTTTTTAAAGGTAACAAAAAATATTATTTTTACAAAAATAAAAGAATGGGTTGATTTCAACAGTATAGTATATATGTAGAAATCCAGTCATTATCAATGTTATACTTTGTAATCATCCATGCAGGGTAAGACTTTAAGCTCCCCTTGAAGTTTTTGCAGCCGAGCCGCAAACGGTGCTCACCCATACTGTAATTTTTGTGGCTTAAGGCTGTGAGAGCTGGCAGAACACCACGGCACAGAAGCTCCTTCCTTATAGATGTCCGACCCCACAGCTTCACACACCAGGGCGGATTTTATATCATTAAATAAAGCCCTTTAAAGCCATCTTTTACAACCCCACGTGACCTCACTTCATGAAGGATAGCCTTTGTTTTTGCGTCTAATCACAGCCCCTTAAAGTTTTAATGGCAGCCAGTAAAATATCGATAACTAATATCAGCTGGAAGCCGGGCTGGGTTTTTGGCAGGTAGCTGGAGACCCCCTTCTGGGCTGTGTCCGCCCTAACTGGCATGCGTCCAGGAGTTTGAAGGAGTACAGATGTGTACAAGACTCAAATGTTCTGCCTCTCAGAGAGGAGACAGGGAGTGATGGCATTGTGTAACACGTAAAAATTACTTTGTGTAAGTTAGAGTTGTTTTTTGTTTGACAGCTCATGTCACAGTTTTTTTGATTGACAATTGAGGTAAACAGAAGTAAAGTCCATAGATCAGCAGTCTGCTACTTGCCCTGCAGGGTCACTTACCTGACAAAGACACCTTGCTGATTGTGATGGCCCTGAGGCAATATCTCCCTCCATATGGTATGCACTACACTAACATGACAGGCAAACACAGCACATTCACCGGCGTTTAGCCCAAAGGCACACAAACACAGGTCACTCCTCAGTTAGAATTACCCTCATTAAGTGTCAAAACTGCAGTGAGCTGCAGAATGCAGCCATAACTATATTAATGCAAACATTAGCATGGCTGAAAATATATAAAAACTGTCTAGTCAATATTTGCGTATGCATTTCTGCACTGCAAAACAAAATATCTGCAAACTGATGCCCAAGTTAACTATCAAATGCAGTTCAACAACAGGAGAGGATGGGAAAGGGGTCAGCTGTGACATCAAAATGTGTTAAAACGAAGAGACCTTGCATGTCGAAAAAGAAAAGATAAAAAGACTGTTTACTCTCTTTGTAGAGTCCAGGGAGATCTCTCATTTATCTCTCTCCTTAAACACAGTGGTTCACCCTGCTGCTAAAAGCCCACCTCAGCAGTTTCTCTCCCTCTCCTTACCCTTTAATATTGATGATTCTCACAGGATAAAATAAGTTAAGTGGAGATATGGTAATCCCTCCTCAGCTTGCTGAACTCGTTTGTTTACTCTGGGGTGACTGCAGTGATGTAGCTACGCCTTTCTAGTCACATATAATTTCACGTTTAGCAAATGCTCCCCTCTTTAATGTGCCCACTATCAAGGTCATGAATAGCTACATTTTTTTCAGCCTCTGGAATTAATTATTCACAGATAAAAAGCAAACCAGGGTTCTTGCTGAAACATGTTGGCGGCCCTCACCTCTTTGTCCAGAATATATTCGACCACTTTCAAATGCCTCATGTTTTGCTTACACGCATTTATTTTGTGCTTGAGTTTCTTTTTTTTTTTCCTTCCTCTCTTTGTTACAAATATAAATGTCTAGTATGTAGGGAACATGGTGGAGTGAACCAAGGTGATGGAATTTGTCACTTTCAGAAGGTTTTTTTTTGGTTATGGCTGTGTGAATGTGAAGATCTAGAAAAAGCTTACATGGCACGGAAGTTTGAAATCCAATATTCTTCTCCAGCCTGCTGTTCAAAGAAGTGAACATTTTGTGCTCAGTCACTGTCAGACTAAAGAACAAACTAATTCAACATGTTCCTGTGAGAGAAGTCTTCACCTGAGCATGAAATAAGTAAAGACCAGATTTATTTCCTGGTAATAAGAGCAATTATGGTGCATGGAATAGCTGGATTCCTACTCAAGGTTACAGCAGTGATGGGCCAGGACACCCCTGTGGATCCACTCTGCCCAAACATTGGAAATGGACTGTGAATTCCCCTAGATTAGGGCCTAGCTTCATTGTATAGTCTGTTTGATAAGGGATTAAACTCAGTAAATCCGTTACTTCATATGGGACTCAGTGTTTGAATTATGCTCTGCATTTTAGAGCTGTTACTCGCCACATTTTCACTTCTCTCTTATTTTACGGTTTGAGATAACTGGTATTAATATGTTTTTTGTTTTTGCCCTTAGCTGCAAGATACAGCATAATTGACAGAAAAGAATACCTTTTTTTGTTTATCTGTAACACGTGGAAATACTACACTAATTGTCAATGCATCTGGTTACTGATGGGAAGAATATTTAGAAATAAGATTGCATCGCCGCATATGTTGTCAAGCAAAGTGATGGAGACACTGACACACAAGTTAGCATTGCCAAAGACAGCTGAGAAATGTTGAGCCATTAACTATTTACAATGGCATCTCCCAGCCACTGGTCACAAGGTTGTAGTTCTCAGAATGAGCAGTCAGGTTAATGATATTAAGCCGTTTAAGATCAATACGACTCAAATCTCACAAGCTTATGTCATGTTGATAGAGCATTCAAGAAGACATTCCTCCCTGGAATACCATTTTTATCAGTTGCATCGAGCACAATTCTTATGATTGGCATACCTACCAATGTCAACATTTGCAAATTGCTGGCAAGCACAACTCAGATACAGAGGAGAGGTGACAATTTTCACTTCATAAACATTCACGGAAATGTCCCACAGCAGTTATGTGCAGAAATCTTTAAGAAATTAAGAGTGCATACTAAAGAACATGTTAATTAATGTAAAAAAAATTAAATTCCTGCCTCAGGGTTAATATTTTCCATAATTAGCTGTGTGCTACAGTTTAACAGGCCTCTTATAAACAGTGAGGATGCACTCTATGTGACTGGGAATAAGGAGGGAGTCATTGTATCGTATTTTATGATCTTACATCATCAAATTAAAACTGAATATCAGATCAATCATTTTTATGTACAAACTGTATGACCCATCTTGAGGTCAAGAAAAGGGCTTGACTTTCATTTCCTCTCTATGCTGCTGGTGCTAAGAACATGAGGTATATGATATTGACGTATTTTGTATTTACACATGCGCGCACACATAAAGTGAAGGCAGTAAAAGCTCTCATCCTCACAGCGAGGCCTCTCTAAAGACAGACACCCCAGTAAGAACAATCCATTTCAGCTACAGCCAGCGTTTGTAATTAAGCTTCATCCTCGCCGCTGTGTTGTCAGATTCTCATGAAGCTGCCTTCTCTTTGAATGAATCACCTGTACAGTTTAATTACTCAGTCTCCCTCCTCAAGCCCACCCACCACCATCAGCCTTCCTCTTGCAGGCCGCATTATCAAACTAGAGCAATTTTCCCCCCACAGCCCCATCTCTAATGCATGGTTGCTTTAATAAGACTGATGGTGGCCAGTGAAAGTGTTAGAGTGGAGCTGTGTAAATGCTCTGGGATAAGTGGGTGGTTTGAAATCCAAACAGGAATCAAGGATGTGTTTGTGACAACCAATGGCATAACATCTTCCAGAGGTGAGATCCCCAGTATATGATTAACCAAAATCAGACCTTAATCAGCTTTAGAGTACCTTCACTGGAGTTTGTAGATTGCACACATTTGAGGAAAAAAAGACATATTAACTCCCAAATGGAAATGTTCAATGTTTTGATTGATTACCATTGTTTGTGCTTGTGCAGAGATAGAAGTTGCTCTCCCTCTGTGTCTGTTGCAATACAAGCTTCTCTGTGCTTTATTGACATTGCTGCTCTAGCCACACATGCCTTTAGTAAGTAAGTAAGTCCCACTGGTTAGCTAACAGCAGCAGCTCTACACTATATATACGTATATATATATATATATGTGTGTGTGTGTGTGTGTGTGTGTTACCCCCTTGTACAGTGTAATAAGACACTGTGTGGCACCTTTTCATACTGAATAGAGAGTGTTCAGTTTAAAACATTTATGGGAAAGTACTGAAAGTGACTCTGACTGCTTTTTAAAGAGATGAGTAATCACAGTGAAGAAGCTGTGAAGCGTCACGGCATATGAGCCAGTGGCAGTTTAATTAATCAACAATAAACAGAATGAAAATGAAAGTACAGGCACAGAGTTTGGTTGCAGTTCTACTGTACTGTGTTTTTTTGTTGTTTTTTTTACAAATTGCCTGAATGTTAAATTTATTTGTCGCTTGATTACAGCTGCAGTTATGACAAGTGTATTTCACCTTTTCATATTAACTCCCCAAAACGAGGTAAAGCATGGGCTTATTTCTCCAAAATGCAGATTAGCGTGAGCACACCCTGAAGCTTTAACTATCAATATGTGTATTGTACAGACTAGACAGCTGTGTATTGTGGCAGGGCATTCTTTAACTCCCACAGTGTAACTGACAAAGCCATAGATTTTTCAAAGGAACCTGCTGCTCATGTGAGGGATGACAGATGCATTTTGTTGAGAGACTATTGCTAATAAGCTTTCCCAGATCAATAGATGACTGCATGCAGCAAATTAAACTGTAAATCTTGTCAGAGATGGTGAATAACTCTTATGTCAAGCATACGGTGTAGCAAATGTGTTTGAAAATCATAACTTTACACGTATTGAAAGTGGACTAAAACTAAGAATAACACAACAGCTTAATTTTGACTTATGCAATTGTTTTATTTCAACAAAATACAGTGCATGCTTATGTTTAATATCCTTGACCAATATACAAGTCGTCACTTTATGTCTTGGGGCAAACCGGAACATGATAACACGGCATGGCGTCTAATAGTTGGAGCATGAAAATGCTCTATGGCAAGCAGGAAAGCACGATGCACAAACAGAGTGTGATTAACCGAGTGTTACCCTCTGTGATATGAGCGGCACTGAGAAAACAGCAAGAGTCCTGTATCAACTTTCACTCAAAGTTGTATATTAAACTATCAGAACATGTTTCAACAAGGAGAGAGCATTAAAGTGAGTGTGTGCAGAGTCGGCTGAAGACAGCACTGACATTGTGGTTTTACTTGTTATGTAATGAATTAATTGTGGCCTTGGGATTGGAAAGGAGACAAAAAGGGTTATTTTTTAGTTTGCTGCTATACTTTTAGTCGCTTGTATATTAATTACAGGTATATAGAATATACTATATGGCAAATTAACTCACATTAATGGTGACATGAGCCATGTGTCACTCTTTCTAGAGATAAACATTATTTCCCTTTCAAGGATTTGGTGAAACTGAATCCTTTATTCGTGAAAATTTGGGAGAAAATCATGTTGTCAAACCATTCCCAACCACTGGTACTCATAGCTGTACTTGGGAGTATCCAAGCTCTGAGCTGTGGTCATGAGACGTCAGGAGAACATCTCTGCCCCGTGGCTTTGTACTGACCACGACTGTGAACATAGCCGAGCAGCGACTGGCCAGAAATGTGCCTGTTGGCAAGGCCAGTGCTCAGTCTGGAGACTGGAGAGGTTAGCACAATGAGGTGCAGCTTACTATGGCAGTGCATGTCATGTGTTGTCCCATTTTGTTTTTGTGGCGCTTATGATGAAACTTCTTTTGCCTTTCCGCTCTGCGGTGTAAGTCCTGGGTCCAGAGGCCAAATCTCTGGTGGGTAGCCATAAGTCACGTCTGGGTTTAGCACATTGCTGAGGCTGGCTGAGGTTCTCTGTGGAACCACAGCCTAATTCACCCAGCGCTGTGAGGAGACGGTCCGTCTACAGCCCAGAGCCATGACCAACCAGTGGCTTTACTGTAAGGCTGCGCGCCAGAGATATTATCCCCTTTCCCTTATTACTGTATCACCCCTCCCTTCTTTTGGCTCTCGACTATTTATTTTTTATGTGTTTGTGTGATTTTTTTGGGACTTACATGTGTTTTCTCAGTTGATGTTTTGTTTTATGTTCTATTTTTAAATATGCTTCAGTATCACTTATTAGCTGTTCAGATCGGCTCGCAATCCAGGCAGACTCGCTAAGTTGTGCTTTATCTACCGCTGTAATAAACACATGTGACGGGGTTTCACTGCCAAATGACGGGCGAGATAAATGTGTGTGAACATTTCACTCAAGTGCTTTACAATACTTGAAAAGATAATCCATTTTCAAGGAGAGAGGAGTGGGTGGGAGAATTTGGCTTTTTAACAGCACAATAATCTCTCCCATATCTCCTCCTCGACATGGCACACTCTCTCCCCGCCACTTACTGGAGATGTGTGGATGTGATAACAGAGAGTAAACATACCCGGGCTGCATGTTCCAGCTCTCTCTCTCACACACACACACACACACACACACACACACACACACACTCCTTTCAAATCATTCCCTGGTGCCACCGCAGCTACTTTACAAATAATGGCCCCCATGTGTGTTCAGGGCTCCAAGGCTGTGTGAGGCAGGGGGACTGGGCCCGGTGCCCAGTCTGAAACCCTGTCAAGATCACTGTAAATTTCTCCTCATTTTCAGCAGCTGTAATTTAACGGCCAGATGTGGAGGAGACTGAGGACAGAATCAGATAAACAGCCTGTTACATATTTCTTTTCCATGCTTACTATGCTGCATGGATATCCATCCTCCACACTTCTTAGTCAAAACAAATTATTTTCAGTTAGTCTGAAATTGATGAGCAGTGTACATAGGGTAGTCTGTTATATGATATTTATCCTATTTACATTACACTGTATCTGAGTTAATAACTTTTCTGTCTGTTCTAGCTGCTGTTTGCCTTTGTATACTGCATGTGTACATATATTTTAATGTTGCTGCAAATTGAAAAATTTACAAAATAAAAGAATACTTTCTTTGCACGTCCCCGTGGATCTCAAGTGCATCCTCCTCAGTTCAATGACAGAAAAGTGCAGGCTTTCATTAGCTAACACTGACATGCCTCTTGTGTCATAAACATTAGTGCACAAGCTAAATTACTGTATATATAACATTGCCTCCCCCTGCAACTAATGGTCCCAAGTTTCCTAAGCTTGAAACATTCACAGTGGCGCCCATAGAGACAGCAGCAGTGTAAATAGTGGGTCGAATCATGGAAAACGATGTTAAGTCCTTGAAAGTCCACGCTAATTGGAAATATAATGGAGGATGAAGGGACACTGTTGGACGAGGTGGGAGGCCTGATGAATGTGTGTGGACTGGATATGTGCTGACGGGGAGGAGCAGCCTGCTGCTCTGGCCTCATGTGGAAAGTCACACTTTATAAGTTTGAGTGACCAGAGCAGGACACAGTATGGTAGGTCGCCGTGCATTGTGGATCTGAGCAAGTAAACCTCGAGGAAGTTATATTTATTCAGCGGAAATGAGATCTAATCACGTGGTCGCACTCAAAAGACTTCCTGTCCCTTAATTCTAATTTCAAAGCTGATCAAAATGATCACTTGTATTTACTGTCTAGAGATTACCATGGAGGTCACATAATCACATCTTTTTCTATGTGTATTGAAGCATGATCGTGCATATTGTACTACACCCCCTCCTTTTCATTTCATCCTGTGGTGCTGCCAGTCTCAGCTCACAGCGTCTACACACACAAGATTAATGCTGCTTAATTAAGAGCACAAAGTGACTAATTGGGGGGCGCATGTCAGAGGTATATGTGTAATTTGCACATCAGTAATGATAAGTTTGGGGAGATCCCTTGTGTCAAAACATATTTAATTGCAACGAGGATTTATAGCATTGGTTGTTAATGCCGGGGTAATTACAAATGCAGAGAGACAACGTGAAAGCATACACATGTAATTCACACACATGCATGTACAGTAAGCATTTTTGAAATCAGGTCTATGTCTTTAATCTTCATGCATCCAATGTTGTCTTTTCAAATTTCATAAAATGAGCACAAAGTCTGACTAAATTTGACATTTCTGTGCAGACAGGAATCATTTAAATATTATATCCTATCACGAAAGACTGGATTGTGGCAATACCACCGATTCGATGCTCTGTTTGTCTCATGAAAATATTTAAGGTCACAAGTAGGTATAGTCAGAGAAGCAAGTTACCAACATGTGCTGCATCAAGAAACATGAATCAGTGTGTTTAGAGCACTTAAGGGTGAGTTTTAAACATGAACAAGAAACACAATACAACCATTTTGGGTAGAAATTAAATCATCACGGCTGCAAGCTTCTTTGCATTTGGGTAAAATAGAGGTTTTGTGGTTTTGTGGTTAATGCTTCCCCTAATCTCACATTTCATGCTTGGTGTCCACATTTGAATGGGATGGTACGAAGTTTCAAAAAGGTTGAGGACTCCAGTGTTCATCTGTAACTGAAAACGGATGGCAGTCTTCCAGTTTTAAATGTAATGGAAACCACATTTATACAAACAAAATCTACATGGAAGGAGGAAGAATCTACTCTTTATTTTTGTTCTAGTTTTGTGTAAGTGAGTCATTATGATGCTGTCAGAAGCAATCAACTGCTGTTTCTGTTGAAACGGAGAAGCACCATGCAGTCTAAATAAAGCCACACACACACACACACACACACACACACACACACTTCCACTCAAGCAGTGTCTTCTTTTTGCCTGGTGTGTATGCTGTGCATGATATATTGTTCACTTATAAATGTGTGTGTGTGTGTGTGTGTGTGTGTGTGTGTGTGTGTGTGTGTGTGTGTTTGTGCGTGTGTGTGTTCATTCTGTAAAAATGGTTGCTACATTGGCCGTGGCCAGACAGTCTGTGACCACACAGAGAGAAGCAGCAGGAGGTCGACACCTCCCTGGTTTACAGCCTTCTGAGGAGGGAGCCTCATTTTCTCCCTGTGTTGGCTTCACTCTTTATTTTTCTGCTTATAGTACCGGCGCTAATATTAGATCAGCCGGGACTGCAGCTCGATAGAAAATGCTTTATGCTTGTTAAAATAATTGCTCTCAGTTTTCCAACTCATAAAATTGCCTTTGTAATTCGGTGGGGAATGTATCTTCTGAGACAGTCACTCTCACGCCAGAGCGATGGCAACAGTTTTAATTAGTGGCATCGAATTTCCACAGAAATGAATCCTAGGTGCTGCACAGAGCGGTAATTGTTGAGGTAATAGTCTTATTAATTCAGCCACACTTAAGGGGGCAAACAGCAACTTCAAACCCCACACACACGTCTTCAGGGGCAATTTTTGGCATTCCAGTGGAATTCAATTCAGTGAATACATGGATACTCGCTTGCTGTATGTAGACATCGGGCCAGTATGGAAACATGCTGTCAGCACCAGCAGAGACCTACTGTGCTGCTTACAAAGGCCACAGCTCTGGTAGTCCTCCTGAAGAATTCCACCCAGAATTCCTTTGTGCCACGGGGCTCCTAGCTGTACGCTGGTTGCTACAGACGGCTTTCACAGGCATGGACCCTACTGGTGTAATCCCATAATCCTACTGCACAGGGGTCTCAGAGCTGTGGTGGAAAGTGGGGTGGGGTAGTGTGCTTTAATTAAGACCTGAAAAGGGGGCAATAATGTTGATGAACAGAGGAGAGAAATTAAAGTAATGGAGAAAAAGAAGGTATGAGTAAGAGAAAACCTGCCAGCACATTTTACAAAAGATCTCAACTAAAGTAAGTAAAATGTAAAACACACAGATAAATACTTAATGACTTATTTTGTGGAGGACAATCATGAAATACTGCTGATATGGAATATTTGATTTATTGCTCAGGATTAAAAGAAACAGTTAATTAAATGTTCCAGGGTCTATGCTTAATGAAAATCCTATTCTTCAATACAAATCTCCTTATTTACTTCTTCTGGCCTCGCTTGTTGTGTCTGATTTCATTCTCTTCAGTTAGTCTGCATTATTGCCTCGTCTCTCCTGCTATTGATTTTGGTGAAAATGGTTATTATAACATAAAAACCTTTGAGTCTCTGTCTATTCATCGTGCTGTAGGAGGAGGCCGGGAAAAAAAGAGTCCTTGCCAATCTCATCTCCAATTTACATTCACTTTAGCTGGAAAACATTCATTTCTGTGTCGACAATCAATATTACTTACAGAATGATTGGAACGTTATTAATCTAGCATTATTCCTGTGTGGGTGTATATTATCCTACTACGGATTTGTGGTGCTGGCAAACAAGGAAAATGCATTATTTTTTCCGTCAATAGTCTTTTACCTTATAATTTTAGTGATCTATGTAAGATATATATTGAGATTTCAATCTGGATTCTGCACCAAAACAGCACTAATTAATAAGGGTGTGACGAGATTAAATCGTGACAGTATTTCTCGTTTAGTGAAAAGATGTTTCGTGAGCACAGGGCAGAAAGAAACCTATCAGATTTTGAGCTATCCAAGCTTTTATTTGTGACCTGTGGGTGGCAGTAAAAGAAACTGACAAGAAGAAGGTGACGGAAAGCAGCGACTGCAGCTCTTAGGTACAGTTAAGCTGGTTTCAAACCAAACACCCAAGGCGCAGGTGCGCCGAAAGAAACCATGTGGCTGTGGCACGCAAAGGTGCAGCGGTCTGAGCTGAGGAGAGTGCAGTGCAGGGTTGGCGTTTGCACTCTTGCACTCTGCAGGAGAACATCTGTCTGATTAGCTGCACTATAGTTTGTTAGTCTGTAGGTGGTAGCTCAACTAGCAGTACTTTTACTGATATTTTAGTTCTGTTTTAAACAAGATGCACATTACGTTTGATTTCTGAACTGAGCCATGTGGAGTTTCTTTAAAATAAAACAAACCACTGAGTACTGTGGCAGTAGGAAGCCAAAGCTGCAGGTAAGGGTGTGTGTAACACAATTAATGTGTCATGCTTTGAATCCACATGGGCTAAAAAATGCTACATTTGTACAGTGATATGCCATGCACAGCAACACCCCTGCTATACTGGCATCATGGTCTCATTGAAATGAATGGATATACTTACTAAGACCTGCAATTGTAATTGGGCAAAACTACAATTTATATATATATATATATATATATATATATATATATATATATACAGGTAACCTTAGTGTAGCAATTTACCAAATAAAACCTATTTCATTTATTATTTCACCTTATTTCAAACACACAGTAACACACAGTGAGACACTGATAATTAAAGAATCATACAAGGTCAAAGGCCGTAGGTTCATTCATACTGAAATGCCTCCCTTATCAAAGTACAGTGCTGTAATCACATGACATGCACAGTTGACCTGGACAAGAGGCTTTTTTTTTACTGACTGATAAAATCTAATTACATTTCAAAGGTTCCCAAAGCCTTACCAGCAGGTAGAAACACCCCTGTTACAGTCATAACACGATAGTGTGTTTCTGTCGTCCTACAGTATGGAGCAGTTAACGCTACTGTAGCAGCAGAGAAGCTACTGAGGGGCTGGTTTCTCATACGCCACATATACTGTAATCCACTAATAGTCAGTCTTTATGTATTTTGGCCAGGCATTTCCCACCCACACTAAAACATTTTGAAATCCATACACTTAGGAAAGCTGTTTTTTTGTGAATATACAACCAGAAACATTTAAGTGCAACAGACAGATGACTGAGATAGCTTGGCTCAGGTCTCACAGCCTGACAAGTCTGTGGCATAAAAAAAACCTTTGAGTCAGCCAGGAACCCTTGTAATTAGGTGTACTGCTGGATAGGCCTATTGTAATACAAAACTACAAGACTACTTGTTCTAAAGTCATCCAAACCCACAGCTAAAAGGATAATAGCTAGGCCTTAGAGTGAAACATAGCTGAGCCACGGAATAAGAGATATTTAGTTTGATTGCTCTGCTGAATACAGAAACTAAATCAAATGGGTGTAAATTAAGAGATTGGTTAATTACACCGACTGTGAGTGCGAACCAGTTAATAAGAGCAAGTTGAAGACTAGATGATTCCCTGGTGAGCAGGCGGGATTACCTCTGTAATCTCCTCTGTCACATATAGTGATGCCCCAAATCTCCCCTCGCTCTGAGGAGCATTCAACCCGTCAAATGAAATGAAAGAGGCCTTAAAGAACACCTCTCTCCCACTCATGCAGCGCTCGACCTGCTGATGGTGTGCACGCTGAAGCTGGGAGATCAGAGTCCATTTTCCTTTAAAAAGAAGAGAGCTTGCACTCTTTGTGCTATTTGTGTGTGTGTGTGTGTGTGCGCGCAAGTGCGTGAGAGAGAGACAGTGAGTGTGTGTGTGTGTGTGTGTGTGTGTGTGTGTGTGTGTGCGCGCAAGTGCGTGAGAGAGAGACAGTGAGTGTGTGTGTGTGTGTGTGTGTGTGTGTGTGAGAGAGAGAGAGAGAGAGAGAGAGAGAGAGATCAACAACAGCTCATACACAACACTATAAGTTCCTCATTTTTGCAACATCAATCTCAGATGGCTGCAAACTTTATTCTACCACATTGTGTGAAGGTTGCAAAATCATTTAAATAACTTCACACAAAAATAAACTAAAATAAAATATTTCAGAAAAATAACTGTGGACTGTGGTCCATCTCTATAGATTTTTTTATACCGTCAGAGGTAGTTGGGGAAAAAACATAAAGCCATATGCTATGAGTGCACTATTTGGGGTTGCTCCTCTTTGCTTCACTAAGTCCAAAAAGGACATACTTGCATTTGCTACCCTGCTAGCCAGAAGATTAATTGTAGCTAATTGGAAATCATCGATACCGCCCTGTCATTCCCGCTGGATCAGAGACACCCTTTATTTTCTTAAGCAGGAGAAAATCAGACTGTCTTTAATTGGCTGCTCCAGTAAATTTGGGAAATTATGGGGTCCATTCCTCCAATTTGTTAGGAAGACAGATGTTATACTCAATCCTGACTGGTACAACTGAAGCAGCACACAGAGGTAGATCTGTTATTTCTGTTATGATGAGGGTGGGATGTCTGTATTGCAGTTACTATTACCTGACTGATGTGCCTGTGGTTCCTTTGTGTTGTTGTTATTGTTTTTGTTTTTTTCTTCTTTTGTGGTTGTTCTGGTTTTATATACATTGTTTAGGTATGCAGCAATACTTCGGTGACCAATTTCTTACTCTGTTTTTCGGGGAAAAAAGAAAAAAAAAAAAAAAGATATACTCAACTCTGTACATGTCTTAATGCCATTGTGTACATCTGCAAAACCCAATAAAAAAAGTAACTGTGGACTGAAGAAATGTAATAGCAATGGCAAAATGCTAATATTCCAATCCCCAGTTGGAGTTAAGGGACTGAGGGTAGGAGTCCTGTTTCTTTTATGCATTATCATAAATCATAGTAGGCCTATTTAGTCATTCAATACCACACTGTCCCCTAGGACCATAATCTGTTTACAGGAGCACTGCAGCTTTGCATAGTACTTTCAAATCCATACCAAATGCATTTTAATTGGTAAATAAATGCAAAATGCATGCAAACAGGCAATTGTAGCCGTGCTCCTGAATGCTTAAATATGGTTCTAAGCATGATGTTCACATTATGGATTTTGCATCACTATATGTTTCCAAGGTGATTTATAATCAGCTAAGCATCCAGTCACTGTTATAGCATAATGGAAGGTCTTGAACCAACCTATGACTTCATCACATTTCAGCATGAACAGTGAGGATTTCACAGATGTCTCACATATGTAACTGTATAGAACTGAAAAGGCCTGTAAGCCCATCGTTTTATACACTACCTGAGCAAATATTACACGTTCATGTGCTAACAAACTGTATTGCCCATTCATTTTCTGTTTAGCACAGCTCCGTCATTCACTCTTTTTTTCTGCACCGACTTAGTTAATTATTTTTTAACAGGACCAAGATCATGCTTTAAAATGTGACTGCTGTCCCAGACCCACCCAGAGATCAAAGGTTAAGGCACAGCTCCATGTGCCGTAGAACATGATTGTGTCGGAGAAAAGATCTGAACTCTTATCAGAGGTGATGGTTGGATCGCAGATAGGGAAAGGAAACCGAATTTCTTTTTCTTGCTTCTGGTGGAGAGAGAGATACCTGTTGGGCTGAATGAAGCGACATTTTCAATTTTTTAAACTTTAAATCTATGATATTGATATCAATCATCTACTTTGTTCTCCTGTATATTACCATTCACTGTAATTAGCACACAGTGTACAGTTTTACATTTTAAATACAAATATCATCTTCTCTATTTCTCTTTTTTTGAGATTTGTGAACGTAAACAAAAATTCATTGGCTAGTTTCAAATTGACCCTATATCATCCATTTATTTTATGAATGTAATGACTTTATAGCAATCGGTTACTATTATAGCACCATAATACAATCCTGTCAGTAAACCCTGGCAGTACTCCAAGAGGATACAGTGTCTGCGAATTAGGGCCAAAGTCAAACATTCCTTTTTATTACTTTAAATGGGGGAAAATGAAGACAGGCATTTACAGTTTTGCCTGACAGCTGGTTTTGTTTGACACTTATCAGGTTTACAATGAAAAACAGCCTGCTAAGTAAGTAACTAAGAGCGAGTGACTATAAGTAAATTGCTATAAAACTTAAAATGTTTGACAGCAAGTCGCATGCATCAAATCATAGATTGAGAGAATTCATATTTGAGCAGAAACAAAAAGGAAAATCATTTTTCAATCGTTTTTGTCCTAAAAATGGAAAATGATGAAAATATGAACAAATGGCTTTGCCTCGACAAATATATTAGATATAAACAAAATGCTTCCAATGGGATGTATTTTTTCTTTTTCTTGGTTTCTATCGGTTCAATTTTTGTATAATGGAAACAGCAGAAAATCAGTATGTGTTAAAATGGATGTTGTGCATACAGCCTACTTTGACAACGTATACTGAACATATTTCTACATATTATCTCCTTTGACTCTATCAGAGGAGGTGGTGGTATGCTATTTGTATGTACGCTGGCAGTAAATCAATACAGCCAAAGATTTAAGATACTGTCCTTATCATGCTTTTATCACATCCTTATCAAAATATGAGCTCCCACAGCCTCGTGGGAGATCAATGAACGTTTCTACTGCTACTGAAACAAACACAAGGGCATCCTGTGGTGGATCCGCTCTTATCTAAACAAATAATCACATGCTTATCACCCATTATTTCATCAGTGATCAAAATCAAATACTTTCTTTAAATCTGCTTCACCTCAGCCATTGGATAGTAAATCATTTCCAAAACAACAATGATCACTGTTATTGAAAGGAAGCACATGATAAACAGAGCTTTTATATGCTCGTAAAAATATGCAGGACCTTGTAGAGCATGTTACTATAGTATACATAACTGTACTCTGTGACACTGTTCTACCAAGAAACTATCTGTGTTTCTTATCTAAAGCTGTATAAAGCTGATGTCAATCAGGAGATGAATGGTAAATTATTAACCATTGGGATATCACTGTATGGTTAACCAGGTAAACACCCAGGGGAAGAAAAGCGTCCCCAATATTGTTTTATACTTAGTAATTACTGCATTCAGAAGTTTTCAAAGTTTGAACTGAAACCCCCTACAAAATATCACACTCTTGAATTTCATGCATAGTATCTGCATTTGTCACCACAACCTGATATTTAACTGGATTTCTGCACACAAGTGCACACTGAAAATACTTATATTTGGCCCAAATCAAGTAACCACAGCCCATCCACTTAGTTATTACGTCTGTAAGCACATATGTCATGCACTGTTGAAACTATTGTAGAGTCACCCAGTAAAATGACATGAGTGGGTCTAACATCCATCCATCCATCCATCCATCAATCAATTATCTACCGCTTATCCTCATAGGGTCGTGGGGGGGCTGGAGCCTATCCCAGCTGTCTTAGGGTGGAAGGCAGGGTACACCCTGGACAAGTCGCCACCTCATTGCAGGGCACATAGAGACAGACACTCACATTCACACCTACGGTCAATTTAAATTAGCCAGTTAACCTAATCCCCATGCATGTTTTTGGATGGTGGGAGGAAGCCAGAGTACCCGGAGAGAACCCACGCAGGCACAGGGAGAACATACAAACTCCACACAGAACTCCACACAGAAAGGCCCTGGGCCCGGGATTCAAACCCGGTACCCTCTTGCTGTGAGGCGACAGTGCTAACCACTACAACACCTTGCCGCCCTAGGTGTAATATGTTACTCTTTATTAGATTAAAGTCATTATTTTTTTATTCACATTAACTGCATGCTGCTATTTTGTCGCTTCGATGCACCCTTACTTGCAGCTTCCTGCTTCTTACTGCAGTCATGGGAAAGAACAATAGCAATACGCTGCTAGGTGAGTCATTTTATTTTGAAAAACTCCCAGAGGGCTTAACAAATCAAACATATGTACCATGTGTAAAACTGAATTAAAATATCACTGAAGTACTTTAGGTTTGAGCTACCACCTATGAGCTAAACATGCTAATGCAAGCAGTCAGATGGACTCAAAGCGCTAATAGCTCAGAAAAACAATAATTATAAATAATAAACAGATTAATTGTGATTTTAAAAAAATCTTTTGACAGTCCTAATTATTGCAAATTGTCATTGGTTACACTATAATGAGAAATGTCAGTGATTTCTTCCACACATTCTATCAGTGTAATTTTTATATTTATTTTATTTTCACCACAAGAAAGAAACTAATTATACTTAGAAAAGCATTTCCTGTTGTATTTGTTTTTACAGATATAACAGCAGGAAACCCAAAGTCACATTATTCAACAAAGAGTGTGTGTGTGTGTGTGTGTGTGTGTGTGTGTGTGGCAGAAACGGTGCTAGACAGCTTACACAGACCCAACAGCAGATCTCCTCATCTGTCAATCAAGCCACGGGGGAGGTGAAGGGTAAGGAGGAGACAGGCACGCTGGCTAATCATTTTGTAATCAGGCGTCAAAACAAAACAAAAAAAAAATGTTTATCTGATCAGCACGGGCGGCTGCCAGAGTTGACATGGATGTTTCTTCCCCCTGTGTCATCATGTCAGGGCTAATGGACAGTGGTAAGGAGGGGAGTTAATTACTTTTGATGATGCTCCCTGCTAATTTCCCATTTATATGGAGTCCCTTTTCTCCTCTGCCATCAGCCAGGCAGGCGAGATGCTTGGCTGATGTTTGCATCAGATCCATCAGAATATCTACACTATGGCTGTGCATAACTAAACATTATGGACACGATTGTCTCCATTCTTCATTGTTTTTTTTTCTTCTCAGGCGACAGTAACTTGGTGTCCTTGCTCAGGACCCTTCGGGTCATTTTTTTTAACACAGTTTCACACACAAACGTGGAAATGCATTCCTTTCCTTTTAGGTCTTTCAGGCTTTCTGACCTCTGCAGGCCTTTTAAGTTTTAGCTGAATTTTGATTATTCATTTATTCCTTTTTTACTGGAACACCCCCAGCTCTTGTGATTTGTTTCAAATATGGATGCCAACTGAATATAAACGGTATCAGTGCAACAATCTATTATAAAGTATCTTCCACTCCTGTGCTTTATGGACATGATCAGTTTCCATGGGGTGTCATTCGCATAGTAAGCATTAGTTTATATGAAAGTAGTGTTCAACAGCTCCGTTAAACTTTTAGTTAAAACTTAGTTAAAAATGAGATATCTTGGCTTTTTACTTATTGATTTTATGTTGTTTTTAATCATGATTTTGTTGTTTTTATTCATTTATTTTACTAATTTTATATGCATATGTTTGTTTTACTTTTAGCCTATTTAACTTACTTAACTTACTTTAATTTATTTAACTTTAACTTATATACAATAATTGTACAGCACTGTGGTCAACTGAGGTTTTAAAAGTGCCATATGAATAAACTTTGACTCAGAAACACAATGGATTCAAGGTGTATATTATTGCTTCTCAAAAAGCAAAAGTTGTTGTTAGACATTATTTTTGGCCACAGATTCCTTCCCCGGGTGACCAGCAGAGTAACGCTGGTCTGGAGTTATGACACCAGCTGTTGCTCACCAAGAAAAACTCTTTGATTGGCAGACAGCCATCTGAGATGTTTCTACTCTGACTTTTTTTCACTGTGTGTGAGTGACACTTTTTTCATCTTGTTCACTGTCACAACCTCTGTCACTTTTCTTTGCTTCAGCAGTACTCACAGTGACATCAAATCTTGCCACCAATTTCCATTTCTTGCTACAACTTACTTCCTGCCCCAGCCCTTTACTTTCCAGTTATTATTTTAAACTTTTTAAACTCCGGCCTCCTCATTTTGTCCTGACCCTGACCTTTTACCTAAACCTCCATTTTACCTTGCTCAAAATGTTGAGACATAGAGGAGAAGGAATGACATAAGGTCACTTTATTTACTTGTATGCTTGGTGGGTAAAGCAGATCGTTCATTAATTGCAGGTTGGTTGTTGGAGCTACTGTCATTTCCAACCTCACATAGCATTTAAAGGAATTTCTGTTGTTATTTCTTACACTTAACTAGGTCTAAATCTATGCTCCTGACAGCTGACGCTGAGACCCAGAGAACCCCTCCCTAAACCATTTTACATTATTATATGTTATCCTAATGGTAGCAGTCAGCATACTTAATACTGGTATTGGGCCTGATAAACGATAGGCCTCCTGGCTGATATATGTGGAAGGGCCAAAAGTGAATAGGGACATTTTATTCTTGGCCATCAATCTGGGGCACCGGGATCTGTGGGCACTAGAGGAGACGGTGGTAATTCATTCTGAGAGGGACTCAGTGGGCTACGCAGTGCCCTAAGGGGTGGTGATGGGTCCTCACCCTGTGATTGAGATTCTGAAAGTGGAGCTGTTTTATGGGATTCTTAATTTAGAGAGACAGGCACTGCCATAGATGTCTTGTCAGTAAAGCAGGGGCAAAGGGGCACTGGGATCTGACCTCTAAAGGGGACAATAATTAACCAGAAGTTGGAACAATTTCAACTGTGTGTGTGTGTGTGTGTGTGTGTGTGTGTGTGTGTGTGTATGTGTGCATATAAGGATTGAAAGACAAAAGGAACTAATCTGTTACTATGCTAAGGAACTGTGAGCCGTGTAGGCAAGTCTTAAATGATTTATATTGGTCATCTATCTCTGATTGAATGGGAAGTGGTGACATCCATGTACCTTGTAGGTCACAGATATAAATGATGATACACAGACAAGCATGTCCCCAGCGTCTCCTCACAGTCCATATAGGGAATAATAATCAATCTTTCTGTCACAGACTCTCTGGAAAAGTAGCTGTTGTTGAAGTGACCAGCGCTACCTTGATGCTCCAAACAGTGGGTCTATGAGGGGTTGATTCCTTCAGGGATGGCTCTTAGAAATCAAGAGATTGATAAGCATTTAAGCATGACACCAATCAATCGCAAAGATAAATCCTCTGTGTCACTCTGAGCTGTGTGCTATTCTATGGGAGACAGGCATTCTCCTTGCATGCAAACAATGTCCCCAATTTGTCAGGGACACAATAACATCTCTGGCAGACCCCATTTGCATCACTGTGTGAACAACAAATGTAATTGATCACAATATTGATTATGGTATTTTGGAGAAAAGAGATGTCCCTGGAGAGCAGCTGAACAGTCAGATCCCTGGATTTATCTTCTATGACCTTTCTGAAGAAATCTAGGACTAAGTAAAACTGACTAAACATAAAGAAATGTCACCTGGTTCAGACCTCTGAGGAAAGAGGAAATAAAAACTAAACTAAAGTTTTTTAAAAGTGAAGTCAAGTAATTTTCTCATAGACTTCGTCTTGTAACCAGAGGAGTCACCTGCTGACTGTTGGAAAAAATGTAAGATTAAGACACTTCTGCAATGGCTTCACACTTTTTTATTATAATCATTCAACAGAGTCCGGATTCGATCTTATCTTTGACTCTGTCTAACTTTGGTCTTGATTTTTACGTGACCAAAGAGACGTCTTCCTGATTATGGCACAACGTGGTTGTAGAATTTACTTCTATTACATAATGCTCAGTGTTTATCGGTAACCAATTTCCTTGTTGTTTTAAAGCTTGTATGATAAGATAAATGGTGACATTCATAATGATGCAGAGAATAACAGTATGCATGACGTTTGTCACGTGGAAGAAAAGCTCTCTTTTTTCATGTACAGAATGTTTTTCCAATGTTTAGATCACTTATATAGTTTAGCTTAGTTTAGTTTAGTTTTCAAGTCTTCTTCAGTACAACATGATCATTTGTAAATCCTAGTCCTGTTTAGTTTAAAGCAGGGGATAGCTACCTTGTGATTGACAGGTCGTTTCAACGAATGGAAGTTGTTCATGTTTTTTTTTTTTTTTAGAATTTCAACCCTTCCACAGTGTGTTTCAGTTTATTAAAGTTAACTTTAGCATTATGCTTGCCTAAAAATGTCTTGTTCAACATTTGGTTCACAACAAAAACAATACCTACGTGACTGAAGTTGTAGCATTGAGGACATTACCCCACTCATCCAGGAGGTTTCTTCAGTTCTGCCACCAGTCAGCAGAACAAATGATGCAGTTGCACCACTTGTTTGAGTAACTCTCTAATTGAAGATGTACATCACACTGCAACAGTTGCATATTATTAACACACAAAACAAGGGCCAATTGATCATTAGTGCATCAATATGTAGTTTGCATAAAATTATTTCCTTTAAATAGTCTGTGTTTGAGGTGACCCAGGGTTGGCTCATCAATAATGTAAATGAGCCATTAGGGCATTAAGAGGCTGTCTGTGGGAATGACAGACCACCAGGCGTCAGTGAGTTAATATCCAATACAGCACTTCCTGTCACACAGGCCAGTGGCTAAGCTGATTATAGACACAAATTATACCTACATACATAATGCCTGGGTCTTTTTAACAGTTTAAATGTGTCTGTTTCATATGTTTGAATAACTATATTAATTTACAAAAGGCACACTATATATCAAGTGATTCACAAGTTTTTAAGCTCTTTGATATATGTTTACCATTTTTCAGTCTCTTAAGTTCTTTAAGTTATCTTACAGCAGACTGTTTCCTGTGACACAGCTTCAAATAAAAAGTGATTAGAGATGATTACAAATGTGATATACTCCTGAGGAGAATTCCCAATGAAGCAGTCAGTGCTCATCTCTGACCATGCCCTTTGCCTTAATCTATAAGTGCTCCTGGCTGCCACCTGCAACCTTGAGCCTTCCCCCTCTCCATGTCTGCCAATAATAAGGAGCCAGATGAAGTGGCAGTGAGGGGAAATGTTTACCATGAAATTGTGTGTGTCATCTTTAGAATCTGTGATGCAAGCCACAGAGAGGGATATCAATGCAATCCATCACACCATTGATTCTTGCAGGATAAAGGATTCAAACCCACAGCCTAGAGGTTATTTAGACAAGAAAGAAAAGTGAGTCAGTCTGGAGCAAGTTGCCGTTAGACACATGGCTAACCCTGCTGGTTTTAGTGTCAAAAAAGCAGGTGATTTGTTTCTACCCCTTGCTGCCAGTACATATTACTTTGTGGAACCAGTTTGTGTGTGCGAGTTGAAATTCACTTGAATCAGTTTGGACACCGGCCCATGACACTGAATATGTATTTATATATTTAGTATTGAAAAAAAATAGTTATAATGTGCGTTCTTCCGTGCTGTGAACAATACAAATCAAATGTGTCATATTATCACTCTGTGTCCCAACTAAATTGGGATGTTAGGATAATGATATACTATTATACAGTAAAAGCTAAAATAATGTGATCCTTACCTGCCATACCACTCAGTGCCCATGCTCTGCCATCAACTCTGAATGCTAGCACACAAGGGGTCTCGTTAGCCTACCATTACAGGTGTGACAAGCACACCATAATAGCCCAATTATCCCAAAATGCCAAATTTCACTCCAAAGGAAAAGGAGTGTGTAGTGATTAATGGTGAACACTTAAGGGGAAGAGTTAGACAACGCTGTTGGATAGGAGGAAATATGTATCAGGCTTCCACCACTGCAGATGCTTCCTCCTTCCTGACAACTGCAATTCATTTGAGATGCTATTAACATGCATAATTATGCTAATCAAGCAGTAATTAAGTGCCAATTCATCAGAGACCATTTTTTGTCTGTAATTTCATCAAGCATGTTGGGTTTTGTTTTTTTTTCTTGCATATTTCTTTGTACAATATTGCCCAAATGAAGCACTCTCATTTTGTCTAACAGCCCCTTTGCTGTATGCTTTTGAAGCTGGTAAAAGATGTTTTGGAGATGCAGTGTATCGCATTCATTGCATCTATACAAGATGTTCATAAAACCACAGTAGATTAATTCATGAATAAATACAATGAAGTCTTCCTGAGCCTGAATTAGAAAAAAATGATCAGTGCTTTCCAAAATAACCCATATGATCAATGAAAAAGAATTGAGCGCTTGCTGATCTGCTACTGCTATGGTTAAAGGGGAAGCATGATATTTTAGGATATAAGCTTATTTGCTTTGAAAAGATTGATATCACACATAGATATGAAGCTACAGAAAGCAGCCAACAAACTTAGCTTAGCACAAAGACTGAAAACAAAGGGAAACAGCTAGCCTGGCCCTAAGGGAGGGAGGGGCTTTAGTGAGAACAAAGCAGTGAATCAGAGAAATTAAATGTTTGGCCCGAACACAATAAATTAAGAAGAAAGGAGAAAATACAGACAGAAGAGAGGATTATTTTATATACACTGTTTTTAGAAATTAACCTCAAAGCAACAGTGTTTCCACAGAGCCAGTAATTGTATGCTATCCATACTCATTGCTCTGTGGATTTGCCATCTCTGAGTGTTTGTAACCAGCTTGAGATTCATGAAATGACCCCTTCGCACTAAAAACATATTATGATGCTGTTTTAATTGTGGCATTATAGTGAAAAGTGCATAATTGAATGTTATGAATAATGAAGGCAATCTGCTCTTAATTGATTTTTGAAAACAATGGGAGCTAATTACTTCCGGTAAATGTGGTAAACCTGCAGTGTAGGCAAGGCAGCCAATTCACGCAAACAGTGTGTACAAAGCATACAGCATACCACTGTCATGACAATTTTACTCAGCATCACTTTAAGAGTGTTATTTGCATTCAGTGTCTGTCCTCTTTTCAGATTGTCCGCATTAACCTCTACTGATTGACTTTCCCTTTGTGTCCCTGAAATGGGCCCCAAAGAATAAAAGTAAACTAACCACATAAAGAACTGCAGTCTGCATCTTCTAACAGCTGTCTACTGATCCCAGGTGATACACAAGTCTTTTACACTGAATAGAGCTTTGGACCATAGGGACAACAACTGGTATTACACTTACCGAATGACGTCCAGTCATCGTTAAGAATGTACAAATACACAGTGTGTATAAATATTTTTAATTACACATAGCAAAAACCTTCATTCTCTGTTTTCTCTGTTATTTTTTTCCTGCTTTGATACACAATGCAGCCATGTCTTCTGAGGCCATGTGGCACGTGTGAAATGTTATATGCTATGGCATTGCTCTGTCCAATTTCACCATGAGAGTCAGACAGGTGTTATCATGGGACATGAAAGCCTCTGGTGATGTATGTCAGTCTTGATCACCCATGATGATGGCCTGAGGTAAGGAAACTGCCGCTGTTCCCCTGACATGGGAACTCTTTTGAGTTTCAGCACTTTTATGATAGTTTTGGCAGCCAGAACGACCATTCAGACATTGTAGTGGACATTCCCAGCTCTGTTTTTTTTATTCATTTATGCTTCAATTTTCCAGATCATTTTCCTTGACCATGATAGCATTTGTCATTTTGCTCCCTGTGTGTCTTAGACGACTTGCGAAAGTATCACCTTCTCTAGTCTGAATCCAGCTGTGTGTCTTTTGACCCTGAAGGTTGATCTGTGTGTTGTGCTGTGTGGCCCCAAGCCTCTGGAGTCCTGTTTCACTTGGTGTGTAGTGTTTATAATGGGAATAAACCACCACAATGACAACAAATGAGCAGATGAAATGTTGACTAAATGACCAAAGTGGTAACATAAAACTCAGTCTTTAGTGGGTTGGACTCCTTAAATGTCTCTATAATTGTCTTATCTCATAATGACTGATGTCTCTCCTCTCTTTCAGTGGACTGGCCACATTTTTCCGGCAATGAAAAAGACAGTCCACAAACTGAACATGACAGGGAGCGAGTTGCCGTAGCTACCAGTAAAAGGGCCCCTTGGCGCCAAACAGGCTGATCAGAACCAAGCTTCTCGACTGCACTTTCCCAAATCACATCCCATCATACTTGTTTTAGACTACCGCTGTCACAGTTTTTATGTGGTGAGTTCAGTTCCTCTGCAGATAATTCAATGAGATTTATAGCCTAGAGTTTTGGAGTAAATAATATAAAACAACATATAAACCAGATAAGGCTGTTGCACGGGATGAACTCAGCATGGAAAGCAAACAGAGAGGAACAGCCTGCTTGACAGTGGCTGGCTCGACACGAAGAGATGGGCTCTGAGGTTTGATGGGGCAGAAGAAGGTTCGTGCAGACGGCTGGCTGCTCCTTTTGACGGCGTGTCAGGATTGGCTCGCAAGCTGCTCTGCCACATCTGGGTGATGCAGTCATCATTGTGGCAGGCCTGTCAGAACAAACTGGTGCGCCGGAGACAGATACAGCTTTAGTGGCTGGATGGGGAGTACGCAACACATGCACTAACCTAACATGGAATATGTTCCCCAAACTGGCAAGCTGGTGGCAAGTTAATGACAGGAACGACCAGTGACATCATATACAACCATGATTACGCTCCACTAAAGACATCTGAGTGAGTCCATAGATCACACAGACAGGGTGATGACTTAAAGCACTAACACACTGGCTACTGGTGTTACTTTAAACAGGAATAGAATGAAAGGCATTACTTTAAAGAGGAATAGAATAAAATATAATTTCAATGGGAAATCTCAGCACAAAAGTGATACAGCATAAATAAACATTTCTCTGTCTCTGACACACACAGAGAAAAACACAAAAAGAAGATGAGACAGAGACAGAAAAGAAAGGGCTCAGGCATTGCCAAGAGGGGCTTTGTGTTGCATCACCAATGCAGTTTGTGTTTTTATTTGTGATGTATTCAAAAGAATTGACTCAGTCTCAGTGGGAGAATAATGTGTAATCATTAGCAAAGGGTTTGCAAATAATTTATGCAATCTAAACCATGATAATTTACCTCCACTTTTTTATTTTTATACTGCCATTAACAAGTAATTTGGAAACCAATAAATGTCACAATCGCTTTCACTTAATTAAAACAATAGGTATATAACAATAGGTATGTATAATAGGTAGGATGTCAGTCATACCACAGTCTCCTGCACGTTATTGCTAAAGCGTTATGAGAGAGGGTGACATAAATAATATCAATTAAAGTGCCAGCTTGTGGAGGCTGGATCACATTACTGGAATTAGCTAAGACACACTATTATGAAAAATGCCATTCTCTCCTAGTACATGCACACTGATAAACAAATGCAACAGAGTGGAGAACTCATTTTAGATATGTTTACAACGTTTAAACTTTCTCTGTTTCTTTGAGATTTATCATTTGTATGATGACTATTTCATTTTGTCAACTAAATGCAGAGGCAGAAAAAAACATTCCCGCCCCTCACTGTGAAAGAGTATAAAAAAGCACAATTAAACAAGAATGCAATATGATAAACAAGCTGAATGTGGTACGCCTCGCAGAGTCAACTGTGAAGGTTCAGCACCGTTTATGGCACATAACATATCCACAGGCAATGCTGACATCTGCTGGTTCACAAATAAAACATTCTTTTTAAAAATTCGTCCAAGTATTATTATTATTATTATTATTATTATTATTATTATTATGTATACTGCCAGTTATCACATATATCAGACACTTCCCAATAATTAAAATAAATATTTTTATCTCCTCTGCATTTGACTTTTACATTTGCAAAACCGACCATCCCAATCCTCTTTCCTGCCACCCTCTAATTTCCATTTAACATGGATCAATTGAGTTGTTACACTAATTTATTTATGAACCTGTCATTTGTAATCATTGATCAGGATGTTCTCCGTTAGAGAAGTAATGATATGCAGTGGTAAAAGATTCCTATTTATTGTGTTTGGTCTAATTGAGACTGTGTGCACCTCCAAGAGAGTTCAGAGGGGAGCTGAGTGCTGCCCCGTCTGCCAGACCAACAGACCAGCAGAATACTTTGTTTCATTACAGCTCTCAAAAAGCCAAGAGCGGTTCTGTCTCATTTGGCAATTACAGGCAATCATGTCTGCTACGTTTCATTTGGCCTTTGAGCTATGTCAAAGCTTCTCTATTTGATATTTAGAGTTTTTGAAAAACAGCAAACAACTATTTGTTATGTCAGGATGTCACAGAGTAATTCTCCACCTGAGCAGAGAATGAAGTTGCTCTCCCTCTGTGTGTGTTATAATTCGAGCGTAACCCTGTTGACATATCTGGGCTGACCACACATGCCTTGGAGTACATGCGTACTACTGGCTAGTTCAAGGCCACGGCTCCGGACTGTTCTCATATGGTGGTGACAGCTGATCACTACAAACCGACTGACGGCACTGTGTCAGAAGCACTCTCCAGTTAGCCCTGTCAGTGTTCCCCCTTTGCTCCAACAAAAAATAGTAGTTGAATTATTTCCCTGATACTACATAGATGTTTCACACAAAAAATATGCCATGAAAAAGAGCCATTGTTATTTTTTCTAGTTGAAATCAGTTCAGATTTAAGCTGTACAATAAGAGCTCATCCAAGAGACTGGTAGAGAGTTGAGAAATTTATTCTTGTTGGAACAACAGACAAATAACCAAAACTACCAAAATAAAAGATCTCACTAAGAGTTGCCCTCTTGAAGCAAGTCAATTTGACTCTCCTTTTTTGCTCTTTGGATTTACCTTGACCTAGATGACTGAGAACCTTCACAGACCATAAAGCTGTATATTATATTTCATTCTTTTGATCACATACTCAAAGCATAGTACATCTCACTGGGGTAAAGCAACTATGTAGTGTACTGGAGTGTTCTTTCTTGTATATTTTTTGACCAATAGTGGGCAGTCTTGAATCATCAAGCAATTCAAGATCCTAAGATCCGTGCTCAGGTGTCTTTCTGACTACAATAAAATAAACTGCAACTATGCCAACTGAAATAAAAAGATTAAAAACATGAACTTGAAAACTACACCTATTATTCACATTAGAACTGGATACAATAAATGAGCTAAAATGTAAATATGAGCAAGCTGTTCAGAGACACATTTCAGCACCAGATGGCAGCAAATCATTCACTTTAATATTCTCAAAAGATTGTTGACCTGTTTTTTATTATATTACTGTATATTCACAATGATCTTATGAAATAAGGCAACATTTGGGTAGGAGACTCAAACAAACCAAAGGTGCAGTACAAAAAAAATTGTTGAATTTTGGAATTTTTCTGAACGCAGCTTGTGTCTTTTTATACTGTGCAGTCAATCCAGATATACAACAAAAAATGTCATCAATATTCTAACTAAATCTGCAGAAGTTTAGATACAAAATGATCAGTAATATGTATTGTTATAAAGCAAAAGTATCATCTTTGGAATCAAACTGTATACGGAATGCAGAGAGCAGCTTTCATAAAACGATTCACACAATGTCACCATTCATCACCATTTCAGATGAATATTGCTGAAGCGACCTCTGGATTAAAATACATTAACAACAAATAACAGCACCTGTTTAACACAGCGTTTTGCAGCCCATCCAACAAGTCACCACATGGATTCATCTTGGGTACATTTCTGCGTCAGAATTTCCACTGATTCACAAAGTCACTTAGTGAGTGAGAGGGGAGTGTGTTGTGTTTTAAATTCTTGTTTCGGGCTATTAGCTTGAGGTTTTATACCTGCCTGCTCCCGCCTCTCAGCCGGTCTGTCCAAACTGGGGCTGAGACCCTTCAGCACTGCAGAGGGCAATCGAGAAACCCCATTCACTGTCAACGTTCCACTCTCTATTGGGCAGATGTAGTCTGCAGATTCATCAGGTTTCCTCTTTCTGAGGTGACTGAACTGGGTGAAGCCCAGCTTCTTTGGCTGAAAACACAAAAATGTCCAACCCATTAATAAAGTATTTGATGTAATACTGTAACACTGCTTCAGCCACATAACATTTGGATTCTGTGCCTTACCTTTACTTTAGCAGTGGTTGTGAGGGGCACATGGCCTGTGGCGTTGCCGTACTCTCGCTTCTCCTGAGTGGCCTGATTCCCCACCAGAGCAGAGAAGGCAGTGGCGAGGTGACGACGGAGCAAAGTCTTCTGGGGAGGAATATTTAACAGCAGGGCCAAAGTCTCTGAGCTGAAGCGAGGCTCCAGAATCTATTGAAGTGTATATTGACAGTTGATGTTGAATTTAGGTCTGTCTCCTGTAATGTAAATGTGGAAATCTCACAGACAAGCTCAAAAGATAGAGTACAGGACTTACAATCAGCCCGCCGTGAACGCCACTGCCTCGTAGATTAGGAGCATACTCTGCTAGATCCACTGCTCTCAGCCACTCCATCACCCGATGATTAGACCACTGCACCACCTCTGAGGGAGAGGGTTGTTTCTGAATCAGTAAAAAAATATTAAATAGAAATATTAATCGTCAAGCTCCCTCATAACTGTCTGATGCTTCTTCTAAATACATAAAAGGTTGGCAGAATGAAACTTTGACAACACTGGTACTTTGGAGGCAGTTACTGTATACAGTATGAAAGGAAAAATGCTTGATGTCTGTCACCATCTTGTGGGCAACTGATGTGATGACACCTCTTCAATTTCAACAGAATTTACACTCAAATTGCAACATGAATTAGAACATAAACACTTCCTTTTCTGTCTCGGCTTACCTCTTCTCCTGGCCTGCGACGAAGACAGTTGGGGTTGAACTTGTTGGCATGAAGGACGTGGATGGCACATTTAATACTGAGATGATGAAGCTGGCTGGTGACCTTCAGTGTCAAGAGGTCATTCTGAGTGAACAACAAAGGAACATCATTGAACTTTGTGAAAGGATACACAATTATAGTATGTTTAAAATAAATGTATTCCCTGGCCTCCACTTTAAATGTCACAGTACTGTTCATGCAGTCATAAGTCTTACCACTGTGAGGTACTGTATCATTCGTCCATCCACTCTGGCTTCATGGAAGTGGTCCTTATATTGAGGCAAACCAATATCATCCAGCCAGCCTAAAAGGGTGAAAATCAGACATAGATTCACTTCACAAACTAAACTTTTGAATGATAAAACCAAGTAACATCAACTGTAACTGTAAAGACACAGTTCCTGTTTTTGCTGGCTGTTTTTTTTTTTTTTTAATGTATTTGGTTTGTAGCATGAGACACTCATTTCTCTATTTGTAGATCTGATTCAAATGAGAATGTGCAGCTTAAGAAGTTCAAAGTATTCCATGTAGAAAGAGTCTTACGGGTAACCCAGATGTAGTCCAGCTCTGACGATTTCTCCACAACCTTGGTGGTGAACGCCTTCAGAGCGAGCTGCAGCTTCTTCCTGTGCATTGGATTCTTCATTCCCATCTCCTGAGGTCAGAAAGGACTGTTTGTTACACACACCATGCAGTTTGATTTATTCTGAAAAGTCTTAAATGTGTTTTTCTCTGTTCTTAATGCACAAGATATTTCACAGTTTTTATCTCAAAGTGCACTTTTATTCTCTGACCTTCTCTAAGTCCTGAGGTGTGGCAGATAGCAGAGTCTGTCCATTTTCAACCCATTGCCTGGTGAGATTGACATACTGGCCCAGTCCATAGTCCTCTAGCCAGCCACATACCTGCTCCTTGGTCCACTGGCTGAATGGAACGGTCATATCACTGAAATATAAAGCACAAAACAAAAAACTGATTGAGAAATTGATTGCAAGTAGTCAACACATATTTTAAAGCAGCAAAGTCTAACGGTGAAGTGGCTGACGGGCAAAAGTAGTGTACTACAAGGTCAGGCAGAGGCACACAAAGCTTTACCGTGATGAGTTATAAGATTCAGGGGTCCTGGTCAGTCTGGGTCCTGCTGTGGCACGCAGTCCACCTCTTCTAAACTGACCATCATCTGGATCTGCTGCCTGGAGCCCTCCAGACTGGGTTCTTCTCAGTCTGTATGAGTGAGGGCAAACATGCTGCTGTAGAAACTACTTTCACTCTCAGTGTAAAATCATAATAGATTTGGCACCATCAGCATATGTTAATGTAATTGTTGATAAATATAAACAAAAACATGCATTAGGAAGTATTTTAATATTCAAAGTCAATCATGTATTACTCAGTGACAGTTTTGTGTAATTGTGTAATTTCAGTAATGATGGTAGAGGATGCACTAATATTTTTTTGATTCTTCTCTTTGCATTACCATACTGTACAGTATATGCTATTTACATTTGAATTACATCTATACATACATACTTTATTTGGGTGCATTAAATGTTTGGTTGTCCTTTATTTGGTGTTCATTTGTGTTGGTGTATCAGTGTGTTTTACCGCACTCACTTTCCCCAGAGTCTCTTCAAACTCCTGTTATTCTTCATGTACTCTGGTGAGCCCACAGCTCGTTGGCCAGGTTGTGTGTTTGCTGCAGAATGAACAGGAGAATTACCGCCTGAAGCGCTGTCATCACCTTTTTCCAACTTTCCTGTAATAGGTTACAAAAACCACAGTCAGTGCAATCACAAATACAGTTCAAACTGCAGTACCACAGAGGGCTGTGCAACATTTTATAGATGCATTTCATGTGTTAAAAATGGCAGAAATAATAGACTGGAGACTAGATTACATTTTCTAAATCTATTAGTATCTAATAGTTTCCTGTAGTTTAAGCAGTGTTGAAGATACAATCTCAATGATGATGACTGAGTAGAAAGCAGTAAAGGCATTTTTTTTTCCTCTTGGCATACCAAACAGAACTTTCAGAGCGATTAAGTAGCGGACGTGTGGCGGGCGACCTTTTCATAGTCAGCAGAGGGAACACTGGTTGCAGACCATTGAGTGAAATAATTCCCTGGTTAATGCTCCTTGAAAAAGAGATTTAAGCTAAAATTTACAAGGTGTGATCTTTATGATGCTGAAGTCACACACCGCTCGGCGGCAGAATACAGCAGGGAGAAATCAGGGTGGGGTTCAAGTTAAAACTGGTTAGTGAAGCTGAGGAAGGGTGGAGCAGCTAGGATGAATGTGGTCAATCACAGCAAGAGAGAGGGTGTGTTTGGAGAGAAGTTTTATCCCATAATCCGTCTGCTCTGTCAGAAGCCTCTGCAATTAGATGCGATCAAAGGTGAAGTGGTCGTCTGGTCAAAGGAGAGTGGTTTGCTCCAAATATGAATGCTATATTTGCTCATGGGAAATACTGTCCTTGTGAGTATTCCTAAATAATTATAGACTGAATTAATATGTCTGGATTTACTTTGGCTGGACTCTCCATCTTCACTCCCATCTGGAGACCTTTGACTCTGGATTTCACTGCTGCTGTCTCCACTGCCATTCTGCTCAGACAGGGAGGAATTCACAGGCAGCGTCTGACTCCTGGTGTCATCCTGGCCACTCTGGATAAATCACACAAAGAAGACACAAACAGTGTAGACAGATATACACAACCCTTCTAAGCAATTCTCTAATGCATCAGTCACGTAAGAAACGGTGACAGTAGCTTGTATGTTGCCTAGTGTAGAAAATTAAGGAATTGTAACCTTCAGAATTGACTATATATGTTGAAAAATGATGATAAATTATTGACATTTGTATGATGATCAAAATATACCTTCTGTAAATGTGCTAGGTCATTCATGCTGCTCGATAGAGGCTGTGCTTCTGTTCTGAGAAGATAAAAACACAATAATCTCAGTAAGATCCAACTAAGAGATATTGGAGATTTGTCCACTGCAGCTGCGTCACTACCTTGAATCACTGTCCTTCTGGGCAGATGAAATAGATGTTTGCTGCGAGGAAGAACTGCTCGTGGAAACCTAAAAAAAAAAAAAATAAATAAATCATAATCAGGGTCATGCAAACAAAAAACTTTAATTCGCAGCTGACATTGTTTCTACCTACTTCAGACTTTACATCCACCGATTTTGCACTGACTGAGTCTGTGTTCTTGATCAGTGCATGCTCTTCTTCCTCGCTGCTGCTTGACGGAGTCCTGCCATTTGACAATGAGTGAACAGCAGGTGGTGCTACAGTAACAAGGAGAAGAAGCAATGCTGCTGTTAAGGAGGGAAGAGTTGTGGCTTTCATTACACTCAAACGCTGATGCTAACATCACAGGGAATGCCACAAGGGAAGGATAAAGCAGTGAACAAGCTGATTACCTTGCCTCGTGGCCTGGCTGACCTCTCTGAATTGCCTGCACTGATTCAAGAGCAGAGTGAGCTCTTCGATGCGTCGGTCCTGAAGAAAAGTTAAGATGTTTATCTAAGGTTAGGAAACACGTATACAGACTTTCTGCTTCTTTTTAGCACTGACCAACACGCCACAGCAAACGTCCTTCTTTCACCATATGGCCTTTACATCAAAGTAGTGGATAGGGAGGGGATTGACACAAGCCTGGCTGAAATCTTAGTTGTGGTAACCAGCTGCGTGCAGTGTGTGTTTTTTGAAGCGGTGCCCATGCCTAGTTTTGTCATGGTTCTCTTAATGCAGCTCACTCCAAAATTAGGCTTGGCAGATCGAGGCCTACTTCAGTGTGGCTTTGCCTGAAATGGCTCGCCTTGGGGTGTGTGTATGTGTGTGTCTTCAGTAGTGTGCCACATGTAGGCCCTCATCTGCGAGTCTTTAAAGTCCAAGATTCTCTGGGAGGGAGAATACAAAAGCCCCTCTGTGCTATAAATGGTTGGAGGGCGGCGCCTCTGGGAAATGACAACATCTAAAACAGTTACCTTCCAACCTTTTAAAACAGAATGATGATAGTGCGCTTATATACAGGCCAGTGAGACACTCTATGGTGTAGTAAACTGGTGACAACACACACACGCTGCTCTGTACTGCATAATCACATACAGCTGTGTTGACCAATGAGAGAAATGGTTTCCAGATTACTGGCAATAACTTACCTTTTCATCATTGGCAGCGAGCAGTGATTTCATTCCACTCCTAAGCCTCTGCAGCTCCTGATCTATAAAGAGAAACCCACACTGATTATCAATCTGTATAGGCTGCCGGCTATGTCATATTAATTAGAACTTTGTAGACATGTTGTGGCATTTAGAAAAAAAGGAATGGCATAACTACATGCTAACATGTTGTAGATTTATTCCTCCCTGGAGTGTCATCCAAACCCAAGCCTTTTTTTAATTTGCTAATCATAGCTTTAGCCGTGTCAGCTTTTACATAGTTGGACCCATAGACACTTCCTTTGTAACTATTGCAGGCACACAAGCAGCATTGCTGGTGAGTGACAGTAATTATACAAATAAGGTGACCCAGAAATGTATCTATGAAAATGGAGAAGAAAAAAAAGACATGACAGGAATTCATAAAGACAGTGGACATTTTAAAGCCAGAGGGAAAAGAGGTAGTGCATCAAGTCACTTTTGGAAACCAGTTGGTGATTGTCAAAGCAGAAGGAAATAAAAGACAACAAAATAAAGAGACATTTCAGAGAAAGGAAATAAACGAAAGAGAGCAGACATGGCCCGTGGGTTTAAAATGATTCTCATTAAGTGCTGTTCAGGCTTACATTTGGTGTTTAGCCTCTTCCTGTACATCTCCTCTGGGAGAGAGAGAGACACAGACCCATGATGAGACAGTGTTTAAAGGGCTAACACAGACTTTTCCCACAGCCGTTACTGCAACTTAATGAATGCAAAACGGAGTCACTTTGTGTGTCACCTATCAAGCCGGGTAACTGTCTCTGAGTGAGAGGCTGTTGTTGGCAGGTCGGTGGAGTGCTTGAGGCTGGGTGCTTTGCTTACCTGTTTCAGGGTTCTCAGAGGATAAAGAGGGCCTGGCCAGCAGTTGAGTGTGCAAGCTCTCGATCTCAGCGTTCTTACAGAGCAGAAGGTGCTGAAGGCTGCTGATCTCTGCCTGTGGGTGCCACACAGAGAGGAATATTAGTAGAAAGACACACATACAGGTCTGTGCCAACACACATCTCTAAACACACAGTGTAATTTACGCACATCTCAGTGCCTGTCTATGCCCACACCTGAAACTGTAATCAGGAATACCTCCTATATGTGAACATAAAACAACCATAATGAAGCACAGAAAAGTTTCTTCTCTGGATTGTAGAGAACCAAATATTAGACCAATACTGTCTGGAGTTTATAGTCTGTTTTGAAGTAACTTGCAGACTATAAGGAAAACAGATGGTAATAAAGTTAAGTTCAGGCTGATGTATTTGCCAGTGTGTTCTCTCTGTATGTTGTGTAGAGGAAAGTGAAAGTTTTGGTCTCACAGACCAAATTATACCCCTGATTTAGTTTATCAAAACATTACTGCCCACTCCATGTCCAGATTGAGAATAACACATTATGTGAAATGTAATATTCCTTAATTTGGCAATTCTGGGTAATCGTCATATAAATGTAGAGATGCCAATAAGATATTTGATAAACATCTAAAATAAAGAACGGCAGATGGTAATATTGTATTCATGTACAAAGCATAGCAAACTAGGGCATTAAAATGGACATATCCATAATTAAATCTGTTTCTACTGGACATTAAAATAGAAGGTGAAACTTTTCTCAGACTAAGGTGTCCGTGCAAAACAGAATGACTCACTTAACTGGCTGGGACACTGATTTGGACAGCATTAAGGAAAGTTGAGTGGACAGCTCGCATTGGACTTTGGGCAATGATGATGTATTGTAAAGTCTAGACACCATGGAAATAAGACTTGTTTTTTTTTTTTAACCTTTGATGCTTTGAGTTTCTTCTCATACTCTAACTTCTGATCCTCCAGGTGCTCCACTTTGTCTTTGAGAATCTTGAGATCTTTAAATAAGCCCTGGAACACAGAGAAGGACACACTTTGCAGACTCAAAAACTGGATTATTTCTCCTAACAGATAGGAATTTGCACAGTTAGAATTAGCGCTGCTGAGGATATTGAGTGAGTGCTTGTTTCATCTGAAGTTCAGGATTACACACACACCAAAGTGAGACAACCCATGCTGTACACAACATGCAGGCAGGCTGTGCCTACATTTTCTTCACCACAGTGGTATTGCTGCTGTGCGTCTGAGCTACCCTCTTCCAGACTCTGTGTGTCCCTGTCAGGCCCATCTGGAACCTCTTCTGAGGTTCTGTCACCGGACGGCCCGGGGTTTGAGCCCTCGTCCTTAGTGGAGGCCACTGGAGAGCTGCTGTCAGGCAGGATCTCCATCTCCAAGGCCTTTTTCTCCTGGATCTTGCTATTTATCTCCCTCTGAAACCTACACATCTGCTCCTGCAGCTCACTAATGAAATTCACCACAGTCTGACAGATGTAGTGAGGGGGACAAAATTGCAAGAAAAGATTAGAAAGCGAAGAGGTTATACCATAGATTACATGTCTATGTGCTGTATATGTCTGTGGATGTTATTGTACATGAATGCAATCCTGAGAAAGTGTAGATTCTTCTTCTTGAGCTTAAATACATGAATATGCTTGTGATCCAGTGTGAGGAAAACACACATCGTCAGCTGAACCATGAATAGATCAACATTATTACTGATTTACATGCTGTTCCTTTTCATCATTGGGTAGTTTGCATTTGCATTGCATTTAGAGGTGATCCGTGCCCATGTTCCTTCAGAAAGAGTGTAAACAGCAGTCAAGCTATGCTCGGACTGTGGACAGAGGAAGTCTCACTTGGGGTCTGGTATAGCGGAAGTGACAGATGATATGAAGAGCCTGCATGGCTAAATTTAACTGTGAGCTTACTGGCTCCACAACAAGGAGGCTTCCACATGTTGTGTGTGGGTGTGCTCTAACATGCATATGTGTGGACATGTTTGTGTAGGAGAGGCAGCACATGGGAGGCCTGTAAAGTGTTCGAAGATGATTTTTTTTTCTCCCACTACTCTCCTTAAGTCCAAACAGCTGTTGGAGAGAAAGTTGGGTTTGTGTACACAATGAAAGCAGGATTAAGAAGTGTTTGAAACGCCGCTGTCTGCTAAATCACATGTGAACTATGGTGCTATTTTCTGCTTAAATACAAATTCAGATAAATGCTCAGACATATTTAAATAAATCTTTTTCATACTTAATAGAGGGAGCTTGTCTCTAGTTATTTTTTTTTTTTTTTCAGATCGGCCAAGTGAACTTTTACCCACCACCAAGAACAATATTCTCTTGGCTGAGGTCGACACACACTCATATTTGGTCTGCCATCCATCATGGCAGCTCTGTTATGCAGGAACTCTTTTAACCTGAGGACACAAGGGCTCTTTGACCAGCACTGTTTTGACAGTAACTACACACATTACTGTATCCTGTCTGGTAGAAGTGTTGCTTTCCCTTTTCTCCAGTTCATATGATCACTGAATGCCCAGGATGTGTGCTGGTAACCTAACACATTGGCCCTAAGCATGATTTAGTTTAAACTGACAAAAAAAAGACTGAACCCCATGGAGATTCTTTTTTTCCTGTGGACTTTGCCCAGGAACAACAGAGCCAGGGTTTGGGTAAATGTTCCCCTCCCTCCATCCAGAAAGTGTTTATGATCTTCCATAAAATCAGCAGCTGACTTTAAGGTTAGATCCATCAGAACACAAGGCAGAATTTTGTGTGTACCCTCTTCATTCCTGGCACAGTTACCTTCAAATTTCCGAGGACTGAAGGAAAACAGAGGTTCCTGAGGATTTTAGCTGAACTAATTTGTACTTGCAAACAGTCCTTGGTAAAACAAACTGTACAGTCATTTGGCTACGAGGTATTCTCATTTATAGTACAAAGTCAAGAATATGAAGTTCAATTGCAAAATTAACAGTAAAATATAGCTCAAACCTAAGAAGCTGTTCCTATTAAAGAAAATAAATCAGATAAATCAACTCCAACTTGTACTACACAATACAGCAACCTTGTTTTGATGGATACATACTGGCTTTAAATAAGTTAAAACAACACATACATCCAGTCTTTACCATATATTACAATTAAAACACCAGGAGGAACTGGCTTATTTGGCTCTGTGGAAAGCCCTACCTCTGCTTTGTGCTGCCTTTCAGCCCCATGGTCCTGTTTTCCCTCCATGTCTGCCAGCTTTAGTTTCAGGTAGGACACCTCCCCCATAAGATTCAGCTTCTGGGTCTCCAGTGACGTCCTATGCAGGAGCTCCTGTCATCAACAACATACAGCACGAGCATGAGGCAACACAAACAGACATACAGAAATACATAATCACTATCCATGACACATAGCACTCAATACTTACTGAACAAAGGCAACATTAAATATTGTATGAGGCACAGCAAGCCTCCTGCAATGACAGTCCCCTCAGACAAACCCGTTGGTTTCAGACGCTGTTTGAGTGGCTAAATATACACAACCCATGACCACTATTTATAATGCCCATTTCACGGCTCACTCAAAGTCCACAGCAGAGGGGGAGAGAGAGTGAGAGAGAAAGATACTGTGAAAGCATGCAAAACATCCATAGAAAGAACATTAAAATAACTTTGACAGGTGCATTTTCCTGTCTGTCACTGTGAACCACTGCCAGTCAAACTGGTGCTGAGAGAAACTCTGGGTCTGCTATATGTCTGTATATCTATATGTTCTGTCATGCAGATCTGTCAGCCTTTAGAGTTAGAGTAAGCCAGGCCATCCAGGCATATGTATTCCTAATTTGGTTGATGTCAAGCAGGTGCTAAATCACTTAAATTTCAGAAATGAGCATTGGAGGCAGGCAAACAGTACATATGGATACATCCATTTAAAACTCAGGCTTTGGAAAATATCTGGGCTTCTTCTTGAGTGTGCACATGGAAAATATTAGAGCTTTTGTCACCAGGAAGAGATTTGCGGCTCAGGTCCAAAGCCTCATAATGACCATGTCTCTAAGAAGCCAGCCCTGACTGCCCTTTGATACACAGCACACATACAGCACTGTACGTAGACACACACTCTGAGCAGTTTACAACTCATCAGATACTTAAAAGACACATTCCTTTCGCTTATAAAATGAAGTCAGCGTAGGTTGAAACAGTGTACATGAATGGAAATTTCACAAGAGCTCCGTTATAAGAATGAGACACTGAGTCTGTGGAATACCTGGTTCATCTTACTCCGGTGCCTGCCTGCAGCGAAGGAGGAGAAAGTGTATTTCTCCCATGGATGCAATGGTTTCAAGGGCCTTGTAATTTCAGTAGATTACAGTTTCATAAATCCATTCCAGTGGCCTTCTTAGTGCTTAGCAGAGTCTCTGTGGTAGATTTCAAGTGAAAAGCAAACAACTGCAAGTTCCACACACACACTTCTAACTCTTAAAGGAGCACCACCCCTATTCTTTCTCCCTCCCTTCTCTCCACCTTTTTCAGCTGTTCCTCCTTTTCTCATTTGTCCCTCTGCTGTCCTCTCTGTGTGTGTGTGAGAGAGAGAGAGAGAGAGAGAGAGAGAGAGAGAAAGCATGCTGGGTCTTGGTAGATACAGGTCAGGGGTGTGGCTAATGGTGTTGTAATCACCTGCCCAGACAGACCAGTCTGGCCCTGTGTAAACCAGAAAAGCGCTCTGAGACACTGCCATGGAATGAGTCTGAGCGTCCTAAATATTTTGGTTGTCGGGGTAATCTGCAGCCGGGAACACTGGCATCTTAGCAAGGAGTTTGTTCCCAGGAAGTAGAGCTCATCCCGAGTTACATTCTGCAGCTTATGAGAAAAGATTGGTTTTACAGAAGAGTCATATTTAAAAGATAGATGGCCAGTCTGGGGCCCTTGTCATATCTCATTAAATGGAAGAACAATAGTGGTATAAAAGCCCTGGATGATGGAAGTCAGATTTTCCTGATTGTGATCCAGTAATACATCAAGCTTTTGGTATTGAGTGTCCAGTCCAGTACAGTGTTTTACAAAAGCTCTGGAAAGCTGTGTACCTGCTGCAGCATCTCTTCTGTTGAGTTGAGTTTGTGCTGATGCTCCTCCAGAGAGTTCTGCAGGTCGCTGATCTTGGCCCACTGAGCGTCCACCTGGTCTGTCAGCACACTCACCTGCGTGTATTGCATGTGGACAGAAAGTTTGTAGAGATGAGGGGTTTTTTTACACTGAACCATCTGTTTTATCAGCAACCCACTTGACAATAGGAAAACAATAAAATGATTCTGCCATCATTTATTTCACGTTTTGTCACTGCTGTCTAGGTGAAATTCAAGCCTCCTTCACTACAGAATTTCTCACAGTGCATATTGATATCAGCTAATTTCATTTAATTGCTGTCCTCAATTTTTGTTGAAATTTCTGGGACTGTGCCAGATCAAATGGTGCAAAATTTTCCTCTAGGAAGAAATCAATGATCCTCTGCGCTCACAACACTTCAGTGGCTCCAGCAATGTCAATACAAGACAGGTTAAATGTCAATCTGCAGAGGGACTATTATAGCTACATACAGGGGTAGGACAATGAAACTGAAACACTTGGCCAATTTCGTGTTGGAGGTTTCATGGTTAAATTTGACCAGCCTGGTGGCCAAACTTCATTGATTGCACATTGCACCAGTAAGAGCAGAGTGTGAAGGTTCAATTAGCAGAGTAATAGCACAGTTTTGCGTAAAATATTGCAATGCACACAACATTATTGGTGACATATCAGAGTTCAAAAGAGGACAAATTGTTAGTGCACGTCTTGCTGGCACATCTGTGACCAAGGCAGCAAGTCTTTGTGATGTATCAAAAGCAACGATATCCAGGGTAATGTCAGCATACCACCAAGAAGGACGAACCACATCCAACAGGAGTAACTATGGACGCAAGAGGAAGCTGTCTGAAAGGGATGTCCAGGTGCTAACCCGGATTGTATCCAAAAAACATAAAACCACAGCTGCCCAACTCACTGCAGAATTAAATGTGCACCTCAACTCTCCTGTTTCCACCAAAACTGTCCGTCTGGAGCTCCACAGGGTCAATATCCACAGCTGGGCTGCTATAGCCAAACCTTTGGTCACTCGTGCCAATGCCAGACGTCGGTTTCAATGGTGCCAGCAGCAAAAATCTTGGGCTGTGGACAATGTGAAACATGTATTGTTCTCTGATGAGTCCACCTTTACTGTCTTTCTCACATCTGGGAGAGTTATGGTGTGGAGAAGTCCCAAAGAAGCGTACCACCATGCCTAGAGTGGAGCATGGGGGTGGATCAGTGATGGTTTGGGCTGCAAATATCTTGGCATTCCTTAGGCCCAATACTTGTGCTAGATGGGCACATCACTGCCAAGGAATACCGAACCATTCTGGAGGACCATGTGCACCCAGTGGTTCAAACATTGTATCCTGAAGGTGGTGCTGTGTGTCAGGATGATATTGCACCAAATCTCCCATAGCCTGCACGGTCACCAGATCTAAATATTATTGAGCCACTTTGGAGGAACGAATCAGGAAATGTTTTTCTTCACCAGCATCACATAGTGACCTGGCCATTATTCTGCAAGAAGAATGGCTCAAAATCCCTCTGGCCACTGTGCAGGATTTGTATTTGTCATTCCCAAGACGAATTGATGCTGTATTAGGCCCTGTGTCGGCCCTACACCATACTAATGAATTATTGTGGTCTAAAACCAGGCATTTCGGTTTCATTGTCCAACCCCTGTAACAGTTAATCATATACTAATAGGCTGGTCTGACCAGCCAAGTTTTGAAGCAGATTTTCTGAAGGAATCTTTTATGTGAGACCTGAAGAAACAAAAAGGGCACCTGCTCTCACACACCTACGCGCTGCAGCGCGAGGCAGTGCTAGTCTTGACCTGTCTGAGATAACCACTTGTTCAGCATAACAACACACACCTACAAAGACACACACACACAAAAAGGAGTGTTCTAGCGGCACCAAACCCATCTTTCAAACTGTTACGCAACACTGACAACATAATACTCTGATCCACCTTTGCCCTTTCTTTCCTCGTCTCTCACTGTTATGTGATATGGGCACTGTTAAATATCATTTCCCACTAATGGTGTGGTGGAATCGTATCCAATGGAGTTGATTCACCTTTATAAACAAATGTCTAGGCATACACTAGGTTAAAACCCTTTTAAAGGCCATATAAATTACACACAAAGAAACAGATATCATTGTATTCTGAATGTTAGGAGTGAAAAGTCTCACCTGCAGAATTAGTGACTCTTTGTCTCCTTCCAGACGTGATAACCGCTCCTGATAGGAGTCACTGTTGCCAGATGACTGGAGGTTTACCTTTAGAATTAAGGTTGTTATTAAGTTTAGTAAGTACGCTGTTAATACAGAATAGTTACCTAGTAGGTTGGTTTTGTTTTCTTTTTCCAATTAGGTTGCTGTCTCAGACATGTACACACCCAGCTCTCGGCCTGAAACTTTCTTGTGTCAGTGGATCATGTGTGGAAAAGTCGGTAAGAGGTTTACAGGTCCTAATCCAGTATTAAACGTTGTGTAAAACATGTTAAACCGGCTGATTATTGGAAAAAAACAGTCGGGTGAGGACTGAGCTCAGGGCTGCCTGCGCAGTCACGGATTTCAGAGCCATCAGTGTGCAAAGGAAGCAAAGTGCAACCAAATGGGCTCAAATTTCTCAGAAATCCAGGCTTTCAACCACAATCATGGAAACATCGTGTCGACCAGCATCTGTTCTGAGCCAGCAAGTGGTTTGCAATCATTTTAAAACACTGTTAAGCCTTTAATATCGTGTGTGTATCAAAGTGAACATGTGTTTTAGCAGTGTAACGTTTGAATGTATAGTATGCACACTTTAAGCGTTATTCCAGATATTATTTAATTTTTTGCTTACCATTTTCTAAGATCACTATTTGGCAAAATAGTCCCTGGCTAACTGTTTAGTTAATTGTGAACAGTTTCCATAGTTTTTTCTGTGCTTTGTTATTTTCAAACTGTTTTTCAGCCAACAGCACAGGAATCCAAACCTAGAGCCAGCTCCTCCTCATAACTACACACATAATATAATTGTTGTTGACAAGGTGTTGAATTGACTTAACAGTGTTTTGAGGTTTGATGCGGGTGAACATGTAATTGCTGTAATTACAGGGCCATTGCATTGTGCAGGTGTTTCTATTTGTCTTCATAATTCAGTTTTTGTCTTTCATTATTTTTATATCATGTGATTTTTGTTTTGCACTTAACACTAAACACTTGATCATCACACTTGAAATCATGACGATTTCTTTGTGGTACTGATAAAAATCAGCCGTGTAGATTATATCAAAATATCCCTAATACATCAAAAATCGCATACAATAATGACTTTCAAGTATGTGCATGAAAATACTTCCTCTATGGATTTAACAGGGGCAGTGAGGACTAATGCCCTCTTAATGAAAAAAAAAATGGTATGTGCTGTCCAAAGACTCCCTGGAAGTTTGCTTTTTCCAGTCCATAAGGAGTGCATGCAACATAATCTGCAACACTCCTCTTCAACTGACAATTAAAACATGCCCTCCTCCCAAATTATCTACCATGGCAACCATAATTATATTGTAAAATCCAGAAGATTGCAAGACCAAAACAAACAACTGAGAGTTCTGACTGAGAGCACAAACAGTATAAAGGTATGAGGGGCAGACATGCGAGTGGACAGTGTCTTACCTTCCTAAGCCAGGCAAAGTGCTTGTAGAAGTCAATATCGTACTCCATTCTGCAGGCCCATTGTACTGTAGGTCAGGCTCTTAATGTTAGATACTGACAGACTTGAGCCAGTGCTACAAAGCATTGAGGAGGATGACCAAACACCAAAATCCACCATGAGACAAAACAATGGCTCTTGTGCTGTGCTTCTCGATCCCTGTTACAGACCCTTCATACTGCTGTTGAGAGGACCTCAGTCCATGTGGGTTGGAGTCTGGGCAGACTGAGACTTTTAGAGCTGAGGCGAATAACTCAAACTATGCCAGTTGGCTCTACTCGCTTTCTTTCTTCTCTTCACTTTTTTCTAACTCTTCCTAACTCCCCCTTTTTGCTTTTCTTCTGCTTTCTCTCTCAAGCACACTCAAACTGCCTCAGTATTTCTGCTGCACTTCATGGCCTCTCATCTTTTTCTGTCCTCCCTTTCTTTCTCCCATGCCTCTCTCTGTCTGTCTCTAACGCTGTCTCGCTCTGTCTGAAGTACCTCTCTGTTGAGTTAATTTTTGTGGGGCTTCCTTGAGGGGCACAGGGGAGAGGAAACTTTCTGCAACACATGCTTGTCAGATGTGGTGCGGAGCACGAAGTCAGTAAAGACGACGCAGAAGGGGAGGAGGAGGCGCTGGAGGAAACTGAACATGAATGTGAGTGTAAAGTTGACTGAATATCAAATTAAAGTAGAGGAGAACAAATACAGCTGACCTGGACCAGACAAACAAACAATTTGTACAAAAAAGGGAGGACAGGGGTAATGCAGGGGTATAAGAATGGAGGAAATGAGGAAGTGAAAGGGGGGAACAACTGCTTTTACTTTAGACAGGAGCTCTGGATCTCATTACCAGTTTGCTGTACATCCAGCTTCAAGCTCACTACTTCTCAGCAGACAGGAAAAAGCCCAGATCTTGATGACCAGGATCAAAGGCCACTATATCATAAAACCCACTAATAGAGTTTGATGCTATGGCACTGTTGTTGTTTTTTTTTAAACCTAACTAAACTGTAACAAAAACTATAGACTGGATAGTTTACCTGTCTCTCGAATTTGATATGTCAGGTTGGGTATTGGTTTTACATGCTTTGTGTTACATAATGCTGTCCAGGTCCGCCATCACTGAGTGTTGAGTGCTTTTGCATGTGAGTGACAGGGCACTCACCTTATCTCTCTCCAACCATTTTAGTATAACATGCACTGTATCCGTGGAGACTTGTTTCCTGAGAGCGTCCTGGTCTTCCTCGCTGTCCTGCCCCTCCAGCACTGTCCTGAGGGCCTCAGTCAGCTGCAGAACCTTCAGGGCCGGGTCTACAGGTGGGGCAGGGGTCAATTGTGAGGTGCACTCTGAGGCTTGCCAATCCTGGCCACTTAACTGTGTAAGAGCACTGAACAGCCCTTCACCTATTTTGCCTGTAGAGAAAAACACAACAGCAAATAAAAATAACAGAGAACAAGTGATTTCTTAGGACTCAACACTGGCTAAACTGAATAAAAGGTGACTGGCAGGTTGCAGCACAATAAGAATAGTTCCTGAAATGGCCTCCTGAGGGCGCTATTGTTACGGGATGTAAATAGCTTTGGAAGGCTGCACTGTGGGTTCTAAAATCCACAAATTAGAGGCTCAACATAGGTGAGGTTACTGCCATAGTTGCAGAAAGTACAAGCAGGCAGGAGGCAGTATGGACGAACGTACTGCTGTGTTTGATTATTAACTGTCACCTGTGGTGTAGTTCATCCTTAACTAATGGACTGTTGTGTCTATTAATAGAACGTTGTCTTGTGACCCAGTACAAAACCCACTAACAGGTTGCTGAGATTGTGACAACAACACTGACTAAAATTTGTCACCTCTGCTAGAAAATACAGAAGGGAAGACAGTGGGAAGTAACTTGGGCTTTATGCAAATAGTTAAAAACTCAAGGAGAAGTAATAACAGTATACAAGTGTTAAACTGAGTAAAGGATATAGAGAAGAAAGATGACATTAAAATACCCATCTAATCAAAAACCTGCTTTCTTGTGTTCCACAGAATCAAACTGGTCTATCATCCACTAATGCTGTAATTCTGTTCTTAACTCTTTGTCATAACATAGATATCAGTAACAATACAATACAATATATAATAACAACAACAACAACAAAGTTTTTTTTTTTTTCTGTGTACTGTATGTGTATGTGAAAATCAAATGGGTAGTGCCGGTTTTACAGAGGCCTGCAATTACAAACTGGCCAGTCTATTGAAGGTCTGATAATGAAACAGAAACCCTTACCAGCAATAATGTCATCCATTTGTTCCAAGGCAGCCTCCAACATGTGGCTGGCATTTGACGCCATGGCAACAAACAGTATTATGAAGCAGTGCTAGTAGATCCTCATTCACTGGTATGAAGAAGAAGAGTGTTAGCTGGTGGAATGACAGAGAGCAAGGAATCCTCAACAGAAAGACTACTCCCCTTTCTTGTCGCTCTTAGATCTTTTTACGGCAAAGCTGTCCTGGCATCTGAGTGACTTCCAAGTAAATAACCTCCTGAATGTGGTTTTAGGGGTTTGAACTCCCCTGTCATTTTGTGGCCACAGCCATACTCATTGTCAGCGCTGTTATCCACATGAGGCCAAAGCTCATGTTTAGAATAGTCTCTTTGTTTGTTTATATACACTTTTTCTCCACGTCAACTACATTTGTGTATGAATTTTGACCAGTTGGTGAAAAAAAAACAGGTGGTATGTAAAATGGATAATGCATCTATATTTAGCCTAAAAGCAACAGTTTTTGGTTGGGACACATCTCCAGTGGAGTCAGTGGACCATAGTAACCTGATTTGATTGACACTGATGACAGACAGCACACTTGATAATGATAATCAATGCACATTGCATTCAGTTTATAGCGATACCATCAGATTAAAAACTGTCCTGTCACTTAAGGTGTATTATTATTTTGTATGCTATCTTGTTTTAGGGTTACTGTGTTGTAACAAGAAAACATCAGCAGGATAAGACAGAAAAAAAAAATATGAGTTTGTGGCTTTTCCTTAGATCACCTGTCACCCGAAGAGAACATTTATCTGTGGAGATAAAATGTTATCATTATTATTACATCATATAAAAGATTATATTATAGTGATCATATCATTGTAAATAATGTAGAAAAAATCTATAATGAGTTCCACAAACTAAAAATGATGTGATCTAATCTAAAGCTCACTAACGGCAAAATACTATATATGTATATATATATATATATATATATATATATATATATATATATATATATATATATTTGTTCTATTTTTTTTTATTTTTTTTTACCGTAAAACCTAAAGATTATGGTGGCATATGGTGATCGCCTTTCATCCCCAGGGTTGTAGGTTACCACGCTCCTCCTGTTGTCATTGTGTCCTTGAGCTATAAACTGAGCCCTCTTATATACTATATGGCCAACACAGTGCATAACTAGGCAAGAAAAAATAAATATCTTTTTAAAGGTAGTCACACCTCTGCAAGCCTCTGGATATTGAATACAATATTTATCTTATTGTCAGTTTTTTTTATTGAGAATTAGCATGTATTTAAATAAGTAATGGACAGTATATTTTTTCAAATATGATGTACATAGCTGTTTAATGTTGATTCACAAACATTATCAATCTGTACAGTCATGTTATGGCTAACCATATGTATATGTAGTACACTAAACTGTAGTTTATTATCATTCACACTGCTCTGCCACTTTGTCTTTGAATTTTTCAAATACCACTGCCTGAAGAATGGAGAGAAAAACAAAATGGTAATTTAAGTCATAAGTTCAGATCACAAATTTGTACCCTGCCATTGAGATTATGAGATAATCATCATGGACCTGTTCTGAATACAAAGGTTGCAAAATAAATAAATAGTGTTCCTTCATCACAGGCTTTGTTGTCTGTTGATGGAGGAAGAATCTGTCAGATCCACTTAAGTACATCACTATTGTTAATGCTGCTAACTTACTATGTAGTATATGTTACAATATTATTAAAGTTCATTAAACAGTTTATGTATATTTTATCTAATACTGTATTGTAGATGGACAATACTTATATTATGCTTGTATTTGCTGTTATTCTGACAGCTAGAATTCAGCTATAGTTAATGAAAACAGATAATGGAAATCTCAAGTATGCATATGTTAAAAATAAAGTTATAAATGTTATAAGGGAGAGAGGTCTGCAAAACTTGAGCTTGAGATACAAGTTTGACCATGTAATATAGTGTCATATCCCATGAGCATGTGCAATCTACTTACTGTTATTGTCACGTAAGTATATAAATAAAACATCAGGTCGGGAATAGACCTCGGATAAGAGTCACCATTTTCTTTTTTGAATAAACTCACATTCAGTTATCCCTGCCTTCTCTACTTGTGAACACACTTTGATTTAAGATAAGATAAGATAAACCTTTATTTGTCTCACAATGGAGAAATTTTCAGTTTACAGCAGCAAGAAAGAACAGACTGCAAAGAAAATCAACACACACACACACACACACACAATATAAATATTAAGAAAAAATTATAAAAAAGTAAGAAATTTAAATTTAAACTTAACTGTATATCAGTACAGGATAAGAAATTAAACTGTACACAGTACAGGATAGTATATGCATACATCCATCAGTGCTTAAACCTGTATATATCATATACATACATACATACATACACACAATATATGTGCACATCAATATATATATACATCCATATACAGAGGCATATGCATAATGGCAGGTGTAGCAGGTGAAAAAGTGGCTGTGCTGTTTAAGTAATTAAGAGTCCAGAGTTCAGACATGAAGATTAAACAGTCTGACAGCAGCAGGCAGGAACGAGCGGCGGTACCTCTCCTTCCTACAGCGAGGGTGGAGCAGTCTCTGGCTGAAGGAGCTGCCCAGTGCTGTCAGAGTGCCCTGGAGGGGGTGGGAGGGTCTGTCCAGCATAGCTGTTAGCTTAGCTAGCATCCTCCTGTTGCCCACCTCCTCCAGAGTGTCCAGGGAGCACCCCAGGACAGAGCTGGCCCTCCTGACCAGCCTGTCCAGTCTCTCTCTGTCCCGGGCTGAGATGCTGCCTGACCAGCAGGCTACTCCATAGAAAATGGCTGAGGCCACCACAGAGTCGTAGAAGGTCTTAAGGAGTGTCCCCTGAACTCCAAAAGACCTGAGTCTCCTCAGCAGGAAGAGCCGGCTCTGCCCCTTCCTGAACAGAGCATCCGTTTTGTCTGTCCAGTCCAGTTTATTGTTCAGATGAACACCCACGTACTTATAAGTGGTCACCCTCTCTGTGTCCGTACCCTGGATGTTCATCAGTGCAGGTGGAGAATGTTGTTTCCTACAGAAGTCCACCACCAGCTCCTTGGTTTTCCCAGGGTTGAGCTGGAGGTGGTTCTGCAGGCACCAGTCCACAAAGTCCTGCGTCAGTCCCCTGTACTCCCGATCATCTCCATCAGTAATGAGACCGACGATCGCAGAGTCATCTGAGAACTTCTGCAGGTGGCAGGTTGGGGAACTGTAGGTGAAGTCCGAGGCGTAGAGGGTGAACAGAAATGGAGCCAGGACAGTTCCCTGCGGAGCCCCGGTGCTGCAGAGAAGCATGTCTGACTCACAGCTCTGTGCCCTCACATACTGTGGTCGGTTTGTGAGGTAGTCTGTAATCCATGTGGTGAGGTGGTGGTCCACTCCAGCATGCTGCAGCTTGTCCCCCAGCAGGATGGGCTGGATGGTGTTGAAGGCACTGGAGAAATCAAAGAACATGATCCTCACAGTGCTCCTAGCCTTCTCCAGGTGTGACAGCGATGAGTGGAGGAGGTAGATGATGGCGTCCTCCACGCCGATGCCGGGCTGGTAGGCAAACTGCAGCGGGTCCAAGGATGAGCTCACTAGCAGCCGCAGGTGAGCAAGGACGAGTCTCTCCAGAGTCTTCATCAGATGAGACGTCAGCGCCACCGGCCTGTAGCTGTTGAGCTCCTTTGGGTGGGGGTCTTGGGCACTGGGACAAGGCAGGACGTTTTTCACAGTTGTGGGACTCTGCCCAGCTTCAGGCTCAGGTTGAACATGTGCTGGACAATGTCACACAGCTGGTCAGAGCAGGTCCTGAGGAGCCAGGTGCTGATGTTGTCCGGACCTGCTGCCTTCCTCACCTTCATCTTCCTCAGCTGGTTCCTCACCTGCACAGCAGTAACAGACAGGCAGGAGCCAGGAGGAGGAAGCAGACTGGGGGTTGGAGGTGGGGGGTCGTTAACCACTGCACCACCGTGCCGCCTAGCTCTTAAACCAGCCAGACAAAATATGTTACATGAAATGTGGAGTCTCACAGTATTGTTACTCTAGCACAACTCCCCTGTTTCAATAATTTATGTGTCCACGGTCTTCATTTCACAAAAGCAGTCAGATGGCATAATTAGTAAACCAGAACACAATATCAAATGCAAAACACTTTAAGTCTGGATGACAAGGCACTCATCAATATGTAAAAGAGTGAGTAGAAAAGGCCACCCGAGCATGTGGCCCATTGTGATAAACTATCACCTCTATTACAGATGTAATTTGCAGTTAATCGTTAATCACATTCTTGAATGTCGATCTTGAACCTCTTTAAAGCTCATTTTGATTCATCTCGTATTTTGAAAAAGGCCAGTACTTGAAACGTTAGCTTTCCTCTTGGAATTCTGCATAATTTAATCAGGGAGGAAATTAAATTTTATAACATCTTTGTTTTTCTTCATGTTTTATGCATGTTTTCACACACAAGGCAATTCCAGCACAAAAATATTCATGTTGTTTACAAAGACTACATTTAAGAAGTGGATGTCACTATGACATCAAATATTTGTGAGCCCTTTGAGCCAATTACCATGCCTCAGTAAACATTGTAAACAGGAGGTTATGATCTCATCACAAGTTGGAAGTCTTTTTAATACGGCATGATGTTAATTTCATAAATTATGATAGGTTTTGACTTCTTTGTGATTGACAGGTTACGACTACAGATCTGTTGACTGAGCTGGCATTTTGGAGATAAACCATATCTTGGTGTGTTTTTGGTTTATGAAACTTAATTATGCCCATATTAGTTTCCCAGTTGTTCTGAGCTCCACCCTTTCTTGTCACTTCTGGTCACACTGGTTAAAAACGGTAAAAGTATCAAGATGGAAATGGCCAAAATGCAGTGCTCGAGGCATAACAAAGGATGGTGTTACTGTGACTTCTTCCACTCTTCTTATCTGCAGCCCATGTTTCTAAACAGTTAAAATATCCTTCCTGTCTGACCTGTTGTCCAGTAGTCAACACACAATAACACGTTTGATGTAGAGCACAGCAAAGACGTCTGCATGTTGCCCTACAGGGTCAAATGAAAAGAATAACATGGCTAGACTTAAATGGCTACACGCACAGCTATAGCAAGTTATTCTTCCAGTCCACTAGTGTCTTATTTATTTATGTATTTTATGGATGAGGACTGGCATTACTGCCCTTTATGTTGACTGGGCTCTTCCTAATTTGCTAATCACACCCTTGAGGATATTTAATGTACAAATATACAGAGATTAGTGGCTCAGTCAGGTAAGCCATTTAAATTGCTTCATAGATCTATTGTTATAAGTCAAGATCATTCCAGTTTGAAAGGCTCCTCTGTGAAAAAAAATGAGTTTTTAAAACAAAATTAGTGTAGCAACAGCCAATCATTTAATTCACAAAAGACAGTCATCATAGACTTTGCCTTTGTGCCATGGAGTAAATGCCAGACAGATAATTATGCCAACAAATTAGATGATCTGAAAAAAAGTGAAAAGAGTGCTTCTACCTTTCCTTGTCTCCATCCACCTGGCTGGATCACAGTTGTACAGCCTCCTATAAATGTGTCATACACAGTGCCCACTAACAAGACCTTAGCAAGCAACCCACACACCTCTGTCTCTGCAATCACAACCTACACCCACCCTCTCCTTTCCTCTCTTTTAGGTGATTTCCATCATGATATACATATAGTCAGCACTTTCTATAAGTGGACAAGATGGCAGCAATATGGGACAACCTTGACACTCGTACAAAGGAGCGCTGCAAACCATCCATAGATAGCAGCTCTCAGCTGAAACCCCATCAGGATAACATATCTGTGTAGAGTTGCAGATGCAGATGGTGGTCCGGCATCTGCTTCTGTGATATGACACACCTTGAATGCAACTGAAACATTTTTTTTAAGGGAATAACAATCATTTACTGTGTGGTTTTAGGAGTCGAGGGAAAGGAATAGATAGAATAGATACTCAAATCCAGTTGAATGGAGAGAAAATAATGAGGCAAAATGTGTTTTAAATACTGTGGGTACAGTATATTTAATGACATGAAAACTTACCCAACCAGCCAAAAAAATAATAATAAAATAAAAATGGTTTGCTGTCGTCATGACTGAATGAATTTATTTTTGTTTTCAATTCAATCATGTTTTAAGATCCTCATTCAGAGTGAAGCTGAAGTTGATGGAATTTGCAGCAAATTTATCTGATTACAGTTTGTTTCAAGTGGCTCAGAGCAATCCTCTCAAATGTTTTATTCATACTGAAGTTACATTCTGTTCCTGCATAGATACAGTAAATTATTAAGACGAAGCTTCTAATCAAATTGGCTGGCACATGCAATTAATAACCATAAAGTACAAAGCATTATCAGCTGTTTATCAGCTTCAGCTCCTTTTGCCAAGGGTTAGGATACATATCATATAACATGAAGTGAGCGGTGCTATACAGACAGACATTGTTCCTTTTGGCTCTTTTATTTTAACATTATAGTTAAGTACTTTATAGTTATAAGTCAAAATCTTGGTTTTGAATACATAAAATGTTTATATGCTCCTAACTATCCACCCACCAGATGCCAGATGAAGCCAGTGTGGAGAAAAATATGGGGAATCAAATTGACCTGTGGGTTTAGTGGAACAGTCCATCTGATTAGAGGTGACGCAGTACCAATATTATCAATGAAATACATATTCTCCAGATGCAGTCAGTTGTACCGCCCGTCCTCACCTCCCCCACCCCTTCAGGAGGATCCGTCCATCATGTAATGTCAGAGCAGGAGGCAATCAGATGACATCAAGACATTTGAGTTGAATATGAAGAAAAATTAAATGGACAAGGACCAAGAGGAAGATAAGAGGAGGATAAGAGCCAAGAGCAAGAGGAGGATACAACCAAGATGAGTACAAGACGAGGACCAGAGGAGGATAAGAGGGTGACAGGGCCACGAGGAGGACAAGACCGAGACTAGGACAAGAGGAGGATAAGAGGAGGACAGGACTTAAGAGGAGGATAAGAGGTGGACAAGGAGGATGAGAGGAGGACAGGACTAAGAGGAGGACGAGGAGGATAAGAGGAGGCCACTGCAGAGCACCAGTGACTGTGCTGATGGAGCTAGCAGAGCTAGAGATAAAACATTATTATTATTGTCTTTGATTATTTACATTAAACTCTCTTGTTTGTGGTCGAGTGGTCCCGTGTTAATGTGCAGTTGGCTTTAATTAAGCGTATCTGTGCTGTAAATCTTTTGTCGTTCAGATATTCGAACACAATATGTATTATTCACAAATGAGCTAAGCTACAAAATTAGTACCTTTTTAATTTTTGTAGCCAACTTTGAGTTTATGTTAGTGGTAATGCATCTGTGCTTTTGCATTGAATTATATCATATAATTACAATATAATATAATATTGTGAATGCAGGACTTTTACTGAAGTCATCTTCTTAGTTTATTGAAATATTTTAAATAGTGTCCTTTACTCCCCCATACACAGTTTTCAGATACAGTTCATGTGTCTAGTGTTAGGAGAAGGCCCACTACATGGTCACACATAAAGAGTATTTGTTTGAGTATTTGTGGGACTCAAAAAAAACATTCGCTGCTCAAAAACTAAGTTATATTTCATTTATTTATATTATATATTATTTCTATGAGCAACATGAGGTGTCACTGAAGACACTGATATGCTGTGTAATGCTAACATAGTCCTGTCTATGTCTGCATTAGAGTAAATGTAAATGTACTTTATTTATACAGCCCTTTACAACCACCATTTGGGGAACCAAAGTGCTTTACAATATAACAATAAATAAAAACAATAAGAACAATAAAAACATTCAAATGAAATGAGATAAAATAGAAATAAAAGCAAATAAAAATAGACTAAAAATGCCACCACACTACTGGGTATTAAAAGCCATCCTAAATAAATAAGTTTTCAAGCTAGACTTAAAGAGGCTCAGGTCAGAGATCAGACCTGAGGACACATGATGTTCTTCACTCCTCATCACTGAATGTGCTGATATACATAGCTGTCGCTCCTCATGTCTGTATTTGACACAAACCAATGTCTCACTTATGTGTGAGCGTTCACTTGTTTAGCACATGGCTTTGCCTATTAATAAGCAGCAGTGTTATGCTAGGCTAGGCTTTACAGGAACAGTGTTAATAGATACTGTACATCATGGTGATGTGTTGGGTCTCTTTTTCTGCTGTGATCTGTAGCGTTTAGCTTCTATCTTTATCATTTCAGCCTGTATTCACTGCTGAATCAGTTTGACATCATAGATACACAGCATATTGTAGACCCGTCTGTCTGCATCTCTCTGAAAAAGCTTTTTTTTATTTTTCAAAAATGAGATAATATTAATGCCGAGAGTGACCATGTGGGCTCCATGCAGCTCTGACAGCTTGATGGGCTTGGCAGAGGGTCAATTGCTTTGAGGGTTGTGCTTACTGAATTCTTCACCGTAATGGCATCCAGTATAATGTATATGTCACCTGAGGGATATCGTCTAATGACCAATGATAGACATTTTTATGGCAATAACAACATTTTATTGTGACTGATTCACCGTTATAGCTGGTCTCTCAACAACACATCACCACAGATAGAGAAGTGCTGGTTGTAAGCAAAGTAAGCAAATATCTGTAAGGAAGATGAAGGGAACTGTTTTATTTTTATTTTTGAAATTGGTCCAGTATTGATGGATAATGCTGTAACAGGCAGCTGCAAAACAGAGTAAATTTATATTCATTTCATTGAAAGTGCTTGTGACAACATTATGAAAAGGACAAAAACTTTTTCATTATCTTTTGCTTGATCCAGTCAGTTTGTTATGTGAGTCCCACTCAAGGAGGAATCTGAATATTCATCTACTCTGACTCAAACAATTAATATAATCTTTTAGATTGCCGGCCTGCACTTGCATTTCACCATGGATTTATTCCACTATTCCACCATTGTCATCTGCCAACATGTCACAATATTTTATTCACCGTATTAAAGAGGATATATCAGCGTCTGAAGGTTTCAAATAAGGACCAACACATTGAATGTGTCTAATCCTGTGCACAGTATAACATTTGATTGTTCACTGCAGGGGCAGCCATTGCAAATGTGTGCTGTGACAAGGTATTTTTTCCCCCCAAACTTCTTTGGACTAGTTGCTAATTTGGCAAAGGCTCATTTCTGAGCTGTGCTGAGCCTGCAGGCTTCCATAATCTGCTCACACATGCGGCCTTCCTTGCCTGTTTCAGAATTCTGCTCAGCTGTTTTTTATTGCTTTCACTTCTAATAACTTAAACAGAAGGCTTAATAGAATCCTGCAACATAAATTTAACATTAACAACACATTAACAATATAATTCAGACATTTACATTTTCAGATTTTATTATTTCACAGATGTTCTCATTCCAATCTAAAGTGTGTTTTTTTTCTTATACACCCTGAAAATAAAAAAAAATAGTGCATCATTCAAACATTGAACTGACAGAAATAAACAATGTTTTTTCTAATGGAATAATATTTATTGATAACAGTTAACATATTCTTCTTACAGATACTTTGTCTAGAAATCAACAGTCACTGCACATCAACTGACAGAACAACACATTGTATTCCCAAAAATAGAAACATAAACAAACAAGGAGAAGATATCCCACCAAACCATGACCTCATGCACCAATTCACCACCGAATTTAAAAAAATAACAGTATGGCAGTTCAACTGGTTGTAAGTACACTGTGCAAATACACACTCACCTCATTAAAACAAGTAACAAGACTATGTAAAAAAAAACAGTAAGTACTGTATAAACCCAGGAATAGTACAGACTTAAAAGGTCTGCATGTGCCTTGTTGTTTTTCTTATGGAACATTATAGAAAAGAAAACATCCATCTTTGTGGTCATTCAACATGCAACTGGTCCAGTTGAGCAGGGCTCAAGACAGTTTGTGTCTCTCTTTTTCCACAGTAGTTTATCGATGCCTGTTTTTTCTTTTAGGGACATATGAGCGCAGCTCTCAGCAGCACTACTGACAAAAGGTACAGCCAAGGTGTAAGGTCGATCAGTGCCCCTATGGGCAGTGTTGCTCAGGGCTACGGAGAAGGAGGTGTCTTCAAAGAATTGCAGGATCCTCCTTGGCTACTACCTGTGGTGCCCTGGTACTGCACAGAGGAGTCAAGCAGAAGCAATGCAACAACAAGTTAGCACTGAGCCATGCATGTGCAAATAAATAATCCTCTCTCACACTTTATAATAAAAACAGTTGTACAGTCATATTAAATAAAACCAGTGCCAATTTTTCAAAATGCCAGCTTTTCATCTTGGAACCTCCAAACAAATGTACCAACCACCTACAGAGTTATGAATTGGGCAGCAAAACAAACAGTGAATGTCTCCCATTTTATCTGAGATTTTTGTGACGACGGCTTATTTATGTATTTGCTCAATTTTATTGGAATAGACCGCACTGCTGTCACTGGTTTATTTGCCAACGATGAGCAAAAATATAAAAGCTTTTACAGACAAAGTGAATTACTTGGCAAGCAAACATGCAAAGAGGTTTTAAATGCAGCCACGTCTGTCGGCATTTTAGACTGCAGTGCTTTAGAGCTTGGGGAGTCGTGTGATCATGACAGGCCTGTGAAGACTTTTTGACTGGTAGGAAGTAAATAATAAATGTTTTTTGAGGCTCCAATGAGGATTTCAAAGCAGTCTACAAATACAGGCAGCCCTCAATAGCAAGCTCAACTTCCAGTTTTCTCTGACCCTCACTGTCTCTTTGTATTTGACAAGACATGAACCTTTGATGTGCAAACAAATGCACACAGTTTGTCAATTTTTCCTGGCTGAGTGCACAGGTTAGAGATACCATCCTTCAACTTCTCAGCGATATTCTTCAACTCTGCTGTCAGAATATTGCTTCGATATCGCTCTCCACTCTTCTGTAATACCGACTTTATTACAATAATAATAATAATCATAATAATCTTCAATGATTTTTTTCAAAGAGGATATGTTTGGGTTACTGCATTTATCTTGTTTACCTCATATTAAAAACATGAACTGCCCACAGAGACCTGAGTGGCATTCGTCTGTAAACCCAAGTGGCCCCACATGCCTGAGGCTGAATCACATCAGAGACTTATCTACTTTGTCTCTCTGGCTAGTTTCCTACTGCACTCTAAAATAAGAAAGAAGAAAGACTAAGAATCAGAACTCTAGCACACTCTCAAAGACAAGGTCTTCTCTCCTGTGTCACATGTATGTGTAGCACAACATTACATGGACATCCCTTGTGCTTTTCACGTGTCATTTGTACACCAAGCAACAAACCTATGGCTGCTGAAGTTAGAGTGAGGCAACAAACCCACTTAGGTTAAAGATCAACATTATGGTTGGGTTTAAAATAAGCAATGAGTGCAATATGCACAGAAACATAACATAAGTACCTGTCACTGAAAATCATGTCTTGGCCTGGTCTTGAATCCTGGTTAAAAGTTGTGTTTGTTGGACACATCTACCTCCCGCCCACCATAAGCTTTCTTTATACTTTATTCCATGACATACAAATGACAACAGAAGCAAGGTTTCCAGCCTACTGTACCATGAAATGTCTTCTATCACAAGGCCGATTTTGTTTATGTCACTGTTTAGTAGCGTGTAGCCATATTCCCATTACTGCTGACCAAAAATCTTTTCACAGGCTCATTGTAACAACACACTACTATATCAGTGAATACTAATGGACTCACTGTGCCTTAATTACTGGGCACTGACAAGCTTATTCATTTACACTTTCTGCTCTTTTTCCAGCAGGCCTCACCAGCCGTGCTGTAAAATCTTATGTTGCCCATACTTTACATACTTTTTTTGTTTTTAAGAAATCTCACAAGTGGACTCATTACTGCCATTGCCATTTTTTTCTGTTTTTATGTTTTTTTTAATTATTATTTTTACGTCTATTTTTATGCAACATAACAGAAAAGTCACATACATAGTTCAAATAGTTAAAATGCATTATATTTATTTAATTATTGTGTTAATATTTAATTTTTCACAAAAAATATATTTCTTCATTTTTATTATATTGTAAATATTTATTACTATTATTATTACTCGCTCTACTATTTCATTACTGTTGTTTGTTGCTCCTTCTCACTGTAACTTGTTTTACACTGCTGTAGGGGATGAATAAAAACTATTCTATTCTATTCGGCATGGTGATGCAGTGGTTAGCTTTCTGTGTGGCGTTTGCATGTTCTCCCCGTGTCCGTGTGGGTTCCCTCCAGGTACTCTGACTTTCTCCCAAAGACATGCATGGGGGTTAGGTTAATTGGCTAATTTATTTGCCCTGTGATGAACTGGAGACTTGTCTAGGGTGTACTCTGCCTTTCACCCTAAGACAGCTGGGATAGGCTTCAGCCCCCTGCCATTCGGTTTGAATGGAAAAAAACAATCATATGCCTTCGTCTCTCATCCTGCTCACGCCCCCCTCTGTCCCTCCCTCCTTCCCACTAGGCAACAATGGCAGAGAAAATGCAGCCAAAAATACCACTTCCAGTGTTACTTCTGACAGCTCACCCTGCTAAACAGGCAAAGAGAAAAAAGAGGGAGGCAGAAAAGACTGAGACAAAACTCTGGATAAAACTAAGAGGACAAACCAGAGTGGACATCGGTGGAGACATTGAGACATCTGAAGGGACTGAAAAGTTATGCACAAGTTTAAGCTTTCTTTCTGTTGGACAGGTAATTATTTGTTTAGCTTCAGGAGGAGTTATTATTTTCATGAAATATGTAATGTTTGCTAACTTAGCTACTTTTGTTGCTCGTATTAGCCCAATGCTAACGTTAGCTTCTCTGTGGGTGTAAGCCAGTCGTAGGTGCCGCTTGTATTGAAGAGGTTACAGGGAATGACATTTTGACCATACAAAAGACAAAAGACAAAATGACTTTCCTCTTCCTGCTGAATCCTACTGTCAGATGTTCAAGTTTGAGGGGGCGTGGCTTTGGGCGGAGCACTGATGAGAGGGGGAGGAGGAGGCTGAGAGGAGGTGCTCTCTAACATGACAGAGAAGAGCTTTAATGTTGATATCCCAATATAATATTGGAAATCTACATGAATGGAAGAAATGTGTTTGCCTCATCTGCCACTGTCCCTTTGTCTGTTTTTTTTCTCACTCTTTAAAATATGTCCACGTCCACTGAGTGTTTAATATAGACGTGGATGGTCGTTACTTGAAAGCCTGGTGCATCTCATACAGATGCTAAAAGTTGTCTGATGGGCAGTGCCGCCCCTCCCTAAACGTAGAGCACACAGTCTGCGTAGGGCCTCATCCTTCATAAGGAGCCACATTTTGCGCGAGGGGAGACATTTGCATATATGCGCAATGGCTGCACGGCACGAACAGCATCAAATTAGCTCGAGGAAGGAGAGGCGAGACCTGTAATCAGCTGCAATGATTGACAGCACTCGATATCTGATCAATCAGAGGGGAGCCTCCAAATAAAATTTTGCTTAAGGCCCCAATTTGGTCAGGGGCGGCCCTGCTTATGGGTGTCACAAGAGTTTGACACTCTGGGAATGATTTAATTTGTGTATTGTTAGTAAGACTGGTGGTAGCAGCATGTCCCTACCTGCGGTTAAAACCTACATGTGTCAGAAGAGTTTTGACAGTGGTGGTAGCAAATTATGGTTAGAGCAAGAGCAAAAAAAATCTGTGTTCATGTTGAAAATGTGGTCAGTCCCTGTGTATGCATAGAAACACATATCACACCTGTCACAGTAATGTCACCTCACCTCAACAATAGGGTGCCAGTGGGCAACAGGTTTTCGGGGACATGTGAGCATTTCACTCCAGTGGTCTCGGCCGAGGCTGTCTGCATCATTGCCAACTCGACACACACCGATGACCTCATTATGGCCTACGCTGTAGGTGCAGGAGGAAAAGAGAGAGGAGAAAAATATGATCACAACTGACGACGCATCACTATATCACAAGTGTGAGAACTGAAACTGTCAAGAGTTATTACAATGTATTTACTCCAGCCTTGCCCTACAGCAATGATGAATTAAAAATGGCCCATGCAAAACAGATAGAAAATACTGTATGTCTTATATAAATCCTCATAAGAGTTCCTAACCGGTCATAGTCCATCACTGCGATCATAAGGCTGATCTGCTCTATATTTTCTGGAGGGACATCGAAGACAATGGCCTCATTATAGACTGGATTCAAAGTGTTTCTCTTTGTCGAGGTCTTCCTCTTCTTCAGTCTGCGACCATCACACATTAGTGAAACCTTCACGTAGGGATCTGTGAATATGAGGGAAACAGAATTCATTTTCATTCAGGATCGCAGCGAGACTCCATAGTTATTAGACAGTATCAATTTTTAATTACCTGATGCACCAGTGATATCCATGGCCTTCAGATTGCGGGCCTTTATCATGGTAATGGTCAACCTGCCCGCAGTGGGCAAGTAACAGAGCGAAAACATCAACTCTCCAAGGTCCACATTATCCTGAACGACAATACAGAACACATTTACTGTAAGCATTATCGTTGACACTGATATTATATCATACTTCTTTTTATTGTGTAAGTATCTATTACTTTTATATTAATGAAAGCAACTTGACAGTGACTCTTTAAATGGCATTAATGATATTATTTCTAGTACAGCTGCTTTTAATTACTACACACTAGCTGAAGGTGATCAATAATGGCATGGCCATCTGACATTTGGTTACAGAATTGAATACTCTCTTCTGTCACACTGCCCAAATAAAAGCCTCCCACGTTTCGCCTGACATGGAGGCTTCTGTTGAGCTGCAGAGAGGCAGAAGCTCACTTATCACTTGCTCTTAAAATAACTCCACCATAGAAGTGAGAACCAGGAAAGCACACAAACGTGTCTGATGGAGACAGAAGCACTCTTCTCTTGCTAATCTACTGGTTTGTTGGGAAGCTCTTATTGGTATTTTGAATCAGGTGTCACCTGCTGTTCACTTTGCTATCATTCCTAAAGAGCAGCTCAATGGGAATAATTAGAGTGTGAATATAAAACATGCTCAGAGCTGCTTCATTAACTGTGATTGAGACAGTCCTGGAAATGACCCGGTGCTCAGCACAGTGAGGGGGTCAGAATGATGAATTTTATAGAGGGCCAACATTTAATAATAGTCCATAATAATGATAATAATGTTAAGTAATAATGGTCCAAAATTGCATGGGCTTGAGTTAAAACCTTAACATTTTCTTGGGGATGGATCCAATTAGAAATTGAGAATGTATATGTTAATCCTGCTGCATTATGCATGCTGAATGCCTGATTGATACCCTATTATAGGGAATTATAGTATATTGTATGATCACTATGGGTAAATATACAAACCACTTTAACCCTATAATGTCCCAGTTGGAATATTATTGGAGTATCATAGCTCTACCATAGAAGATGGCACAGTCTAACATTTTAAATAATTAATTAAAAGGAATAAGTCTAAAGAGATTGCTGATTGTGGTTGATGTGCTTGCCAACATGTGAATATGGGGAGCACTGGATTGAGATGATGAGTTAATGGCATTTAATTTCTCAAATGTATTGGGAGATGAAAATAGATAAGCCTGAAACTGAACTGCATGGAAGCAGTAGAAGGAACCTTTTTGTAGATAATTTCAAGCACGTGTAAAGTTTTTTTTTTTTTTTTTTTTTTTTGGATTGCACAATATGCAATTTGCTCTGCTTGAACTTAACAGTATATCCAAGCTAGTTCGTCAAAGTACAATGTGCACTAAGTGCTAACTGAGGTTGATCTACATTGGGCTTGTGAACTGTACAGAGGGAGGGGATACACATATACAGTAATTGATGTCCACTTTAAGACATACAGATCTATCATGATCAGTGCATGAACTTTTCAGATGTGTGTTTCACACACTAAGACATTAGAGGTAATTGATCTTCTTGAACTTCATTATGAGAAAAACCATCACAAAAACATATTTTCAGAAACTAGGCATAATACTTAGAAAAGCAAGCAATACTATAGTAGGAGATACAGTGCAGTAATATACATGATAACATATACGTCTATAGGCTTAACAGAGTATAAAAAAAGTTTAATTAAACTGTCTTGTCTCTTTCTCACACACACACACACACACACACACACACACACACACACTAGCATTTCTATCATCTTCTATCGTTTGTCAGCATTGCTAAGCATGATTGTCCTTTTATGTGATATGGCACCAGTAGAAGCAGAGAAAGAAAAAGCGTTTGAGACGTCCCCTTCTGAGACCAAAATCCCAGTCTTTTGCAAAAATCAGAATCAGATATTCAACAAGTCTTTTGTATAAGGTATTATAATTTGTGTGATGGATTACTGTTATAGACGATGCCGCCGGAAAATGCATTTCACACCCCAGCAGTGTCCTGTGGGCTTTATATGCTTTGTCCGTCTGTGCACACTTGAGATACAGGTAGGAAGAGCAACAACTGGCATTTACTTAAATACCTGCAGGTCGGTAAGCAGGCTACATCCCTGATTTCAATCTGAGAGCTATCGATCAAATGAGAAAAAAAGACACATTTAATAGTAAAGCAATAAAAAGCTTTTGTATTTTCAAACTCATGAAAAAAAAAATGTTCTTCCATCAGTCTGTTTCTATTACAGAGCTAAACAAGCCAAATCTGGCAATAAAACAACCATATGGTCTGTCCCTCAGGCAATCATGATAATAAGCCCATCATTCCTATCAGTTAAGCCAATGAATCTATCTGGTGATTATGACAAATGGTCTCTACTGCAATGGATAAAATGTCCTTTCTGCACTGGTGTCTAAAGATGATTAGCTTGAGGTTATGTGTGTGGGGAATGTGTGCAAATAACACCTGAGGACAAGCATTTGTGCTATAAGTGTTAGCGTCTCTGTGCACTGTGTGTGTGTATGTGAGCTCAGTGTAGTGTAAAACTGGGAAAAAAAAAACACTGAACAGTGTGAGAAAGGAACACTCCACATACTGTGAATCTGTGATCCCCCATCGCCACCTGTCACATAGCATTCTATTCCAACTGGGTAACATTGATTAACAATCAGTAATAACAAGCAGCAGCATCGGCACCACCCCAGAGAACGGGTCCATGTTGATATATTACACAAAATATCAGTGTTCTTTGTCAATATTAATATTACCCTCAGGATTTTATTTGACACAGTGATGGAACAAATAGCTTCATGTCATCTTCTCAGTGTCTCTCAGCTGTTTATATCTCCCATAGTTCCCATAGCACAGTACAGGGCTCTACTAATATTGTTCAGCAGAGACTTATGTAATTTATCCCTTTGTACTGATATGTATCTTCATACAGCAGTCTCCAGACACTGGATTCTAGTTGTGAGTACCTCTTCTATTTCTTATGTGCACTGTAGTACAGCATAAGGCCATAGTGTCCATCAAAACCACACAAACTCAAGTGATTTTTTTTCTATATTGACACCTTCTATTTAAAAACCAGTACTTCTTTTTAACGTACTCAAAACCCAGTTAGACTATGTATTTATCCTGAAAGTGGGACACAGCTGCTGACTTTGTGGAAGCCAAGTGTGGTTATGATGGCCGTGTGGTCTGTTCTGTGCTACATGGCCTACATGTGCATTTCAGTGCAGTAAGGGTGGTCAGGCAAAGACGATTGGATGGATCTGGTGACCTGCCTTTGCAGGAAGTAATGGTCATGGCGGACAAGACAGATGTGTGTGTGTGTGTGTGTGTGTGTGTGAGAGAGAGAGAGAGAGAGAGAGAGAGAGAGAGAAAGAGATTGATTCAGGCCATTAGCGCACTGTGTGAGCTGATATTTCAGTAGCCTCCTGCAGTCATTCCCAGAGACTGGGTCAGGACCCTCAGGTGGGTTGCAAGAGATTTTATTTGGGCTGCTGAGTAAGTTTGCAGAATTTGTTCCATCATCTTTTATTTAACATTTATACCTGCAGTACACCTCAAATCTCATAAGAAAGGCTGTTTTGCTGTTTAAGTGGAAAATAAATTAGAGCCACTTAATTGCATTTATTCGGTCTCACTTAGAACTTGGACGTTTTGATTTATCAAACATTTACCTCTGAGGTAAATGGCGATAATTAAGGAGTGTTCACACAGCCATTCCTTCACTGTAAAGTGTATATTATATGGACAGAAACCTTAATCAGACACTAATAATAAGGAAACATTACACAGCATTGTGTGTTGTGTAGAAATGAGCATGGCATTATTTCTCATGCATCCTACTTCAGTTTTTTATACCAGAATAGTCACTCCACTGTGACCTTTTTCCTTATCTTCTTACTTTTGCAACCATTATGGAAATTCTCATTGAAATTCAAAATGCAAAATACATCATCTGTTCACATTTTTGCATGTAAGCAACCCAGACTATTTTTATTTGGCCCTCTGGTTCTTCATACAGTAATAGCTGTCTGACAGATCACTGTATTGATTTGCTTCTTGACAGGCGTCTGCCATCATCTGTGTCCTCCTTGCAACTGCCTGCTTTTGCTGGGCTTCCTCAGATATATTTTTTTTCTCGGGCTGTTAGAAGAAACATGCAAGTTTAGAGTATCTGCTGTTATTATAATGTAAATTCTGTTGTACTATACAGCGCTTTCTTTGTTTTGAAACCAAAGAGTTGTGACTATGACAAGTGATGCCTCCAGCAGGTTTGCTTGTATCTCTATGGATGTGTTCCTCGGGTGTGCTAGTGGCTTGCAGCTCTGCAACGGATGACAACTGTAATGAACTAAAAACAAAGCAAAATTTCCTAAGGCTTGTTATTCACATGACTCCTCAGATTTTTGAATTTGATTGCAGATTGTTCTGAAGTTTGGTCGAGACAGGTAATCAGGTTTTTCTGCACGTAACGAAATTTTGAACTGCATAATTAAAGTTTTGAACTACATGATCATGTTAGAATACAAACAGTCAGATAGTCAAGTAGTGCGTGACTCAACCATGTAGTGTACAAACATCAGTTATTATTATCCGAACACGTTTTTCTTTTTTTTTTATTTTATTTTCATTAAAACTAATATAATACTAGAACATGATAAGCAACATATGTTCAGGTAGACAATTCTAGTTATTACTATATAAATGTTATTCTGTCTGTTACTCAGATTCACCACTATCAAAACATGTTCAACAGATGCCTTTCAGACATATTTGTGCTTGTGCAAAGCAACACTACCATCTGGCATAAAGATTAATGGACACATAGTGGAGCAGTTATTCTGAAAGAAGGAAAACAAAATGATGCAGCTCTCTTATCTGAGAGACAAAGCAGAAAAACACTTTCAAGATTTTTTAAAGGCTAAATTACATACATCTCATTACTACAGTGTTTTGCATATATTAATAGGTGGATGAATGAGCCACAGGTGATTAAGGTACAAAACTTATCAAACTGAAATGGCTGCAGTGCAGACCAGTAATATGCAAATGAGGGAAAGGGCAGCAGGAGATTCTTTGCTTATTAGATACACAAGAAGAGACAGACACAGCTCTTCAGTGGTATGGTCCCATGCTCCTTTATATACTCTAGAACTGGCTAAATTGTGCCAAGTAGTTGATACAAGTGTTATTTTAAATCATAAAACTCCGGTATATTACAATTTGGATTCTCTTTTTTTGGCCTGTGGAGTTTTGCTTATGATTACACTGAACTTGTTAAAAATAGATCCAACGGGGCAAGAGCTGTGCGATATGAATAAAACTATATCCCGATATAGCCAATTTTATATCCTGATAATGATATATATACGATATAGTTTTTTTTTTCTGATGTATTGTTACTGGTAACGTTATTTTCGCTCTCCTCCGTCTCCTCTGTGGTGTAATCTGTGTTATATCTCCAATATGCTTTTATTCTGAAGGCTTACTTTGAGAGCGACCAGAAGTCCAGCTATGTTTGCGCTGTACTTTTACTTTTATTACAGTTTGGCTGCTAATAAAGATGTGGTTTGAGCGTTAATAACTTGCTGCAGGAATCATTCACACACAACACAACATCCTCCATGCTGCTTTAACTCTGTTTACTCCTGAACTGCCGCAAACAGGTCCTTGCGGGTGACATAAACATGCTAGCACAAAGCAGTAGCGGTGCTGCAGTTACATTAGCCTTCATACCATCATGTCTATGCTTCATACAATGAACATGTATCTCATGATACATTTGGATTATCCAGCGGTCATTCCGACATTGAGATGTGCTTTACACGGCGTATCTAAACCACAACCAGAGTAACGTAACTTAACGTTAGCAACAGAGCTAACTAAGTAGCCTAGACATTAAAATTGCGATATAAACAAAAGAGGCTTATATCATACGGTAGACATTTTTTCCCGCACTACGATATATATCGTAATATAGCACAGCTCTACGACACAACAAAGCCCACATTAGTCAAAGTTATTGGGAGGAGAAAACAAAGCTCATTTATAATTAATAAAATGTAATCTTAGCATATATATTTGAGGGCAGGAGCTATGTAAATCTAACCCACCTTTACACCTGCGCCTCACTGATCTTGCTTCTCTGACCTCCCTTGGATGTAAAGAATTGTCTGTAGCAATCAATGGCAGGGAGTCTTATTAATGCCACGTAAACATGCCATGAAGAAACGGATCAATTGTCCTTTACAGCTTGAAAAGCTCACACACTGAGATGCCTGTGAATGATGAAGCAACCATCAAAAGCATATACCAATAAATATCAAAGCATATTGTCCATCAAACACTAGATAATGAGCTTTGACTTGTGTGGACAGCAACAAAAGCACAGAAATATTGACACTGGTGGCATCCCTCTAAAGTCCTCACAAAGACATACAAGAGCGCACACACACAATCAATAAGGCAACATGTTCAGTTAGGGGATTTAAATCCCATTGAGCTTAGGCATAAGGATTTAATTTACATATGTTTAAAAAAATGTAAAAAATGTATTGTCCCAGCAGAGGTTACGAATGAAAATGCCTTTTGCCTTTTTTAGACTGAAATATAATGTGTGTGGTACTAAAAGACTTCACTGATGGAAGGAATCTTATCAGTTTTCTCCAATAAAAAGAATATCTGCAATGTCATTGTCTTCAAGAATCGTCTTCTTCAAAGTGAGACCTCTTGACCTTACCTACCAACTAATTATTCGCTCATTAATTCAGAGCTGACAACACAATACTTTATTTGATACTTTTTAGCGACAGACTGTGGTAGGGTGATCCCATGGGCAGGTATTTAAATAGCACATTCAGGGACATTTGACGTGTCATTTCTACACATTTTAAGCTTTTTGTGTCATTTAATGGCAGGTTCTCCATCCCATTTTGTAATATATGGACACATGGCTGTTTAGGAAAAGTTTAAAAAAAAAAAGCTTGTTCCTTGAATTAAGTTATTTTTAAAATAAGTGAATGTAGACTTCTGGTTTCACGTGGGACAGAATCAGCTGCTCCTGGGTGAAAGTCATGTCCCTATACAGACTTTCTCTCTATTAATAAGACCCTGCTTCTGAAGCACTTTCTCAACTGTCTAAGCAACTTGAAATGACTTGAAGTGATTTACCAAAAAAAAAAAGAAAAAAAAAAAAAGCTGTGCGGAAATGAAGGACTTAAATGTGAGCCAAATCTCAATAATCTGTTAGACTTCATAAAAGGCCTTTTGTAGTAATAACAATCAGTCATGTTTTAAGTGAACAAAAGTGCTGACTCACCGAGGAGACATACTGGATTTCCCGGCAGAGTTTCGTCTCCCTGGGAAAATCTGCCAGATCCAGGAAGTTGTCCACAACCACTTGGCCAATAATGTCATGACGTGAAAACCGGTCAAAGTCATAGACACTGAAGTGTAGCTTTCGTGTGGGAAGCTCAGAGTATGCCACAGGAAACAGGAAGACCTCATCAAACACAGGGTTCAGCGTCTTGCGGTGCACCTTGGTCTGGTGTTTGGTCTTACGATCAGGGAGCAGGTAGATCTTAACATAAGGGTCAGAGGTACCAGAGAAATCTTTGGCTGGGAGGTCCTCTGCTTTGTGGATTTTAACTATTAACTGTTCCTGGTCGCAGTCAAATTTGAGGATAAAGTGGAGGCGCCCACATACCCCACCTCTGCGACTGCCTTCGTCTCCCTCAAGGGAGCGCTGTTTGTACAGCTCTGGTTTGAGGCGACCCAGACCCAGCCCCATTCCAGTAAGGGAGTCCTGCCTTTGGAACTGGGCCACGTTGAAATCTGGGTTAGACAGGTTCATGTGCCTGCGAATGGACCCTTGTCTGTGGGCAGAGGAAAGCAACAAATCAACGGAATGAATCATAAAAGACATACTGCCACTTATGTCCATACTTTGCGATTCTGCACTTGATGATTTATACCCAGTGCCTACAGCTATGAACTTTATACTGACCCAATCTCAGAGGGTGGAGGTTCAGTGGTCTGTCTCTGCATACGAGGGTTAGTGTGAACTCCATTTTCCCGGCTTTTACTTTGGGCATCCAGAGGGATGTCTGGGGATGTGTGGCTGATCTTCATAGCTGCCTCTGATGTGGCCATGACCACAGGTGGTGGTGACACAGGAGTCATCGGCGCCTCCACTGACATCACAGACGCCACAGGAGTGGGCTCTCTGGCGATGGAGCACTGTGATGACTCACGGCGGTTGTGCGTCGGGGGGTCCACGGCCGTGTAAACCGGCTGCCTTGGGGCGGGTTGCGAGGGCAGAGGGCTCATGGTCGGGTTGAGGTGCCCATGGGCCTCCTTGGTGGTAGGGGAGAGCCCACGCTCCCTCCATGGTATCCAGCAGAGCTTCCAGGAAACAAACAGGGAGACCCCAAACAGAGCCAAGCCACAGGCCGTCACTACCAGTGACAACAGACTCACCGATATATCTGAGAACGTGACAAGAATGACGAGCAGTAAGGATATGAAGTTATGTGAAAATACACAATACAAATATTTTACCATTGTGATAATGATTAGCTGAGTTGTCATTCACCTGTGGTATCAAATGATGTACTTATGATAATGATGATTATCTCTGTGGGTTTCTCATTTTCCTCCACAAGATTAATTACAATTAACTACATTTATTAAATGAACCTCTGGATTCTTGTATCAGCCGCCTTACTGGATTTGGCTCTATGCTGTAATTTCCAGCTCTTTGCAGTTAACAGAGGACTGATATTAGAACAGCAGAAATGTAAATCTCCCCTTTTGGGACAAATAAAGGATTATCTTAGAGGGTTGCAAACAAACCAAATGCCTGTTCATCCATTCTCTTGTAATATTGTCAACATATACTGTGTTAGGGCATTGAAAGTGTTGAGGTTACAACCTCTTTATATTGTATCTGTGGTAATGGGTAGTGTACAAATAAATGAGCACAGAGTGAGAAATAGCCAGCTTGTTTGCATCAACACTGAAAGAGAGAAAACAGAATGGAAAGCCGTTAACACATAATTTACACAGAGAAATCTTTGAAATAACCTTTAAAGTTGTCAGACAGATAGATCTCTTCTGCTAAAGCAATCATTATACAAAGCATATGCCAGCAAACTGAAGACATCTGTGTAAAGATCACAGTTATTCAGTCGTTTTAACCATATCCACCAACTCCTATGCAGTAGTGGAACCAGACATGTTCCTGCAAGAATACTATGGTAGTAATCATGTACATTATCAATGTGTGTCAGTGCACTTGTTGGAAAGAGTAGAAACAGTGGCTGTGGGAGTATAAAAACTAACAGGAGTATCATAGTCTTTCATAGAAAGCGTTTATGGTTTCAAAGCATGACATGAATATTCCTGCAGTATAATTTTTTTTGCAGCGGCACAGTGTGTGCAAGTCTCTACGGAAAGGGAGGTGAGCTGTGAACAGTCATCAAGGGCTTTCTGAACTGTCTCTGTTCTCAAGACGTGGGTGACTTTTCCCAAAAGAATTTATTTTTTGAAAGATAAATCAGAGAAGCTGTTGCAACACAACAGTGCCAAGGTCCAATATATCTACTCTTTGTTACTAGTCACCAAATATGACTGTTCTCTGAGATTATGAAGTGATAAATTTATGAGACTAAAATTCTCTGACACGCTGAATACCCTTGATCTGCTATAAAAACACATGCCTATTTCTAAATGAGTTTGTGTATGTAGGTAATTAGGCCTCAAATAAAATATATCAGTCCATCACAGAATTTACAATGGCCTCATGTTTTTGTTTACTTGAATGTAGTACAGATAATCTTATTTCCCATTTTATTTTGTATGACCTGTTTGTAGTTCTCAAAAGTGTGTTGTGGTTTTTAGCCTGTGGTACTTCATCAGCGGAGCTTACGTCAGCATACAGGCCACATTATAATAAGGAGTGTGTTTCTGAGATGGCCTCATGACGTGCAATGATCAAAGAAACATGCTCTATATGCTGTGCTTCCTGGATGATAGGAGGTCATTGTGAGGTAAAAACAGATAACAGAACTGAACTGAATGCATTTCACAATATGACGGTTATCTTTTTGATATACTATGGTGTCTTCACATTTCTTAATTCACTCCAAGTTTAAACACTGCCTTTCACAAACATCGACTGGGGTAAAATACAACTGACATTTACTTTGTAATTAACAGATAATGATAGTGTGGTGAAATAATAACTAGCATAACAAATATTGTTTTGAATTTTAATGAGCTATAATAACAGCACGCAAAGCAAAGGGTACACGTAATGCTGTATGCTGCATTCTCAGTGGACAGTTTGTCATGAATTGTTTTCCATCTTGCCCCCAACTTGTCCTAATGTAAAAGTCTGTTCTACTTTAGTCTACCTTAAACACAATACTATCCAATGAAAGGTTTAGCCAGTAAGTAAGAGTGATAAAGTCTAGCTTATTTATTTCAAGTGCTCCACATTCAGATCCCTGTATGCAGTATTTTTAAAGAATATCCAGTCTTTATTATCTTCTTTTGAGTCATAGGCAATGGGCATGGAGCAATGGTTTAATAAATCCTGAAAACAATGATGTATTACCTTTGTGCCCCTTACTGTGGAATGAAAAATAACAAGCAACCCAATTATACTTCAGTGTGGGAGAATATGGGACTGTGCTCATATGTTCGTGAACTGGAAAAATTAAAGTTATAAGGGTGGCAATTTTGAAGTTTAAACCAGTTTTGCACCTGTGCAGTTCAGTAGAGGGTGGACTTTCTGTTAGAAAGTAGGTACTGTATCCCTACTGTCGTTCTATAAGAACAGACAGTGCCCTGCCAAGGGAGCCCAAGTCCTCAGGAAGGGTGCTGAACTTTAAAGTAGTGGCCAAACTGAATGTTTGTGTCCATAATGTGATGTCAGTGGGCCAAAAAAACACTTTTTCCCATAGACTGACAATGGGAAAGAGACGTCTGTAACTTAATGGGTATTAGTGATGGAAATAAACTTCCCAGTCTGGACATTTGCATAGCTCTTCTTTAAATCATTAGGACCTAAAAGTTGTAAAAAGAATTAATAGCCACATCTGGCTATTTCCCGTCACTATTATGCCTACATTTCAGTCCCAATAGGTGCTTTAGCACTCGTCAGTCGAGCCATTTTGGCCTCATGTGCCACTGAGTGAGTCTTAAAGATCACATATTATGCACTTTTTAATGCACTTTCATATAGGTCTCAGACATCCAACAATATTGTATTCAAAGTGTATTACCCCAACCTCAGCCCTGGTCCTGAATTCCAGCCAGTTAAAAATCACTGTATTGAGCTCTGCTGAGAACAGGCTGTTTCTGTGTCTGTACCTTTAAATTTTCCAGAGCTGTGTCTGACCACGCCCCCTCTCTGGAGAGAGGAAGTGGCTCTCTCTCTCCCTTTACCATGCACTTCTGTTTACTTCTAGATGTGTACTGGCACTGGCAAAAGAGGCTACTAAGGTTACTCTGCAGTGCACAGACAGCAGAACCAGTCAGTAGTCAGAACAATCCATCTATCATCTACCGCTTATCCTCATAGGGTCGCTGGAGCCTATCCCAGCTGTCTTAAGGCGGAAGCCAGGGTATATAGAGACAGACTCACATTCACACCTATGGTCAATTTAAATTAGCCAATTAACCTAATCCCCATACATGTTTTTAGATGGTGGGAGGAAGCCGGAGTACTCGGAGAGAACCCACGCAGACACAGGGAGAACATGCAAACTCCACACAGAAAGGCCCTGGGCCCGGGATTCAAACCCGGTACCTTCTTGCTGTGAGGCGACAGTGCTAACCACTACACCACCGTGCCGCCATAGTCAGAACCAAATTACAAATAACTGTAAAGTATTAGCTTCAAATGAGCCTTGTGCTCACAGAGCTTGTGTTGAATGTCTCCTGATATTAATTACTCAAGGACACAAACGTTAGCTCTGAGGCTACCCGTGCTCCGTAAACATGAGCTCATACAAATTATGCTTGACTACACAGCTGAAGTTGAAGCATGGTTCGGCACAAACTGTCCTGGACACTACAGGCTGTACAAGCTGTAAATTTATCCATTTTGTGTTGCTTTACTGTGTAGCTCTACTTCGAGCGACGGCCTGTAAACATGTCCCGTAGGGTAGCTGCAGTGCTAGCATTACAGGGACATGTTTACACTGCAGCTACCGGAGCTAGCGGTACCTCCGGAGGGTAGCTCCGGTAGCTGCAGTGTTAACGTTACAGGGACATGTTTACAGGCCATCACGCTAAGTAGAGCTACACAGTAAAGCAACACAAAATGGATAAATTTACAGCTCCACGTTTGTAGCTGTGTCCCAGACAGTTGGTGCAGATTCATGCTTCATCTTGAGCTGGTTAGTGAAGCCTGCTTTGTGAGATGATGAGCGCACACATGCTAAACTTTGGGAAGCTCTCTTGCTACGTTTCCAGCTAAAATAAATCAATCCACTGGGTCTTCAGAGGACAAACAGAGTAAAAATAGTTTCCTATACTCGTTGAAGCAGCCAACACACAGAGCAGCTGCTGTGCTTTGTTCCTAACTTTATCAGGTTTGTTTGTGAAAGTTAGCAAGGAGAAACAATGGCGGCTGCTCTGTAACTTTAGAGGAGGGTTGTCTATCCAGGGGGGGAGGCTGGCTCAAAGACAGTGTCCTCTACTGGAGGGAGGGCCATTCCCCTTAGCTATGTAGATAAGGGGGAGGTTTTAGACTCGCCTGTTTCAGCACACATTGGCAAAGAAGAGGAGCAATCAGGGGAGGGAGGTGACAGACTTTTTTCACGCCTGCAGCTTCATTCACAGGCTCATGGGGACACATACTACTGTTAGAACACCTTTATAGAGTGAATTTTGCATAATAGGTGACCTTTAAAGGAATGAACAGGAGCCTGTCCACAAGGCTGTATCCACTTATTTTTACATATCAAGTGGGAGCCCTTAGGCTAGGGTCAGGACATCCTGATTACTTTAGCTAATTTTCAGTGGGCAAATGTGAGCTGAGGTTTGGAGGAAAGTATTACCCAGACTCCTCTCTAGGGGGTGGAGCCTGTGTGAGTAAGAATGGTTGCCAAGCAACAACTATAGTGGGAGGAGATAGTTTGAAACTGGGCGGACAGACTCTGTATGTGAAGGCACTTCCTACTTTAAAAGCATTGTTCATCCAGTGAACCGTCTCTTGTGTCATGGCCGGACTACGTTAGTTATTGACTCAGGATATTTTGAGGCACTTTGTTTTTTGTACTAAATTGTGTCTACTATCTACTGAGGAGCTCCCTGCATAGCTGCTGTAATGTTTATTTTCATTTACTGTATTGAAATATTGAAAAGCACTTGCACTTGTGTGTGTGTTCTTTTTAGTAGCATCAGTCTGCTGTATCATCCTAACCATGTCTATTATTGGCTCAGCCTCGTTCTGTTCGAGTGCAGCGCTGCAGACTTGTGCCCAGTTTATGTGCTGACTCAACAGGCTGCTAGTTGCCTACAGTAATGTAGTGAAGGGATTTTGTTGATGTCAGTGTTGATGAAGATGCATTTTCAAAAAACTAGACAAAAGTAATGTAATATAGTAAGTGTAAAATGACTGTATTCACTTTAATCATAGTAATGAATAAAAATAACCCATTTCACCAGTGACTGGTTTTCCTGATTAACCACCCTCATATGTTTTAGCACAGTGTGTGACTTTATCAAGCAAAAACTGCAGGAGTTTTTAAAAAGTCATGCTGCTATGGTTCAAAGAAACATAATCATCATAATCACAATAAACATAATGAGTATTATGTTCCCCTCCCTTTCCCCTTCCTCCTTCCCCCTGATTATCAGAGTAGAAAATGCTGTTAGATGTTGTTTTTTCACATGAGCTTGCCATGTATCTTTTCTGTGAATGGCTGGCTCTATGAAGAAAGTGACACAACCTGTCACCTTTAATAACCAGACTGTAGTTTGATCTCTTCTTTCAAAGTGTCTTTGAGCAAACCATGATAAAGATCATTAGACGAATGAGTGAAAGTGTGTCCAATGAGGTGCAACAGTGCTACAAACATGCAGTCCATTTACAGATAATTATTACACCTCTACATCAATAAAACATCTTGGCTATCAAGATATGCTGTTCACTAGTTACTTCATTTAGTAGTAATAGTTACACTTTTTTCATTTTACATTCCATCTCCTTCCACGTACAGACATGTATGCAGGTTCAGTAACATTTCTGGTTTGAGTCTTTGATGTTGCTTCATTGACATGACAGACTGGTTTTCTCTCCAAGAGAAAAAACACGTGTTTTTAAAAGGGTATCTTTCACAGAACATCTCGCAACCAGGAATCATCTTAAAGTCAAGTATTCTGTAGCTTCTGTATTTTGTTCATCCATTACCATGCATTTTAGATAAAAGTAAATGAAATGATAGGTCACACTGCATTCATAGACTGTGTGGTGGTTTTTCAAAAGATTTTTGACAGTAACAATTCTGCAGTACATACCATCCAAATGCAACAGCACGGTCTAATACTTGACTGGTTCTCTCTGTGTGTGGGCGCTGTCATAAGACCTCGCACAGGAACTCAGACAAACTGTCCTTTCCGTGCTCTGAGATTCTGTGAATACCACATTATGTGTGATTTGGGAGAGTAATGTGGAGAAATTGAGGGACTTGCCGTCTGAGGACATTGAGTCCACACTCAGCTTGGCAAGCCGCCTGAAGGGTGCTGCATGGAGGACAAGAGTCTCTAGACATCTGGGAAGATTCATAGACTGCATCACAACAGAGAAGGTGGACCAACTCTGAAGCACAGGGCCTTCAAAAGTGCAATAGTGTAGGAGACAAGTAAGTGTTGAAAAAAGCAATATATGATTTTTTTTTTAATTTTTTTTCTTAATTATATTATTATTTTTACTTAAACACATTTTTGTGAGTAATTTTCCCTCTCGAAGCACAGTATGCTTAGTGTACTTAGTAACATAACATGTTTTGCATGTGACTGGTCCTCCAGGCTGCTGCCTCACAGAGCATTAGTTGCATTGACCTGCTGGTCCATGTCAAACTAATTAAAAACAGCAAGTCTTTGGATCAGGCTTTGGCAGCCATTAGTAAATGTTGTGCACATTCTCTTTATGCCAAATTTGAGATTAATCTACAGTTACAGTCCTCGTGTCTGTACAGTAAATATGAAGCTACAACCAGCGACCAGTTAGCTTAGTTTATCCTAAAGACCAGAAAAAGTGAATCAGCTCTGACCAGCAGTCACACAATCAACCTATTAGCACCTCTAAAGATCATTAATGAACATATAAAATCTTATTTATTTAAACCAAACTTTAATGTGCTGGACTAATGCTGCATTCATGTCACATAGTCATAGATTAACGTTGTTAACTTGTGTCGCTGAATGACCTGAGATGGCTATATGATTGTAAAGCTGGCTGCATGAGGATAAAAGTAATGAATACATATTCTTTGAATTTAGAGGTATCCTTGTTTGTTTGGTGATACTGGAGCTCTCATGAAAGTTAAAATTTGCCAGTGGTATGATTTCATTATAAGGGCACAGCCACACAAGCAATGTTTTGCTGCTGTATGTTGGGGTGTTGCAGCATCAGAGCCAGCGACACCAGCAGAAAAAAGCTGGCTCTGTAGTGGGTTTAAGGCTGGACTCCTTTGAAACTGTGATGGAGAGGAAGATGCTCAAAAAAACAGCTATCCGTGGACAATGAACGGTACACAAATATTCATTTTTGCACATGTTACCATCTCATAGCTCTAATATGACATGAAACATAAATATTGGCTGGGAAGGATGTCTTCCTGATCCAACTGATGAATTAAACAGTGCTGATCAAATATGAATCATGATTATTTTACTGCATTGCCTTTCCCCCCTCAAAAGTTTCTAAAACCAGATTCATACTGCTCTACTGTAGCTGTAAGGTGAGAGTTTGTTGCTGTCAGTGAGCGTTTGGTTGTGGCTTGACTGTTGACATGGCAACAGGGTCTCAAACCTTACCTATAACAAAGAAAGATCCTTCTTTGAGCTACTTCCTTTGTCATTGTATTATGGGTGCCACCATCATGCTGGGTAGCATAACACATAGAACCTAAACTGAACTTTATAGGCAAGTCATCCTGATCGCTGACTGTGTGCAGTGCAGTAGCCGACCATATCAATTCCACTTTCCAGACTGTCAAAAGACAGGACAGGATGTGATAAATAAGGGTGAGTAGAGAGAGCTGGGAGATTATGGAATAGAAGAAATCAAAAGGATGAAAGCAAATGTTGAAGGACAGGGGCACAGAGAGAGAGAGAGAGAGAGAGAGAGAGCGAGAGAGAGCAACCATAAATTTACCATCGTGGGCCATCATGTGGAAAAGAGCGATTAATGATAATGGAAACTAATGGATGCAGGATGAATGGAGCAGGTGTGTGGAGGAGCTACTGCAGCTACTGTGCTTTCTCATCCCTATCTCTGCACACACTGACTCTCTCTCTCTCTCCCCCTCTCTCTCTCTCTCTCTCACACACACACACACACACACACACACGCTATTCCAATGAAAATGATCAAACGTTGACTCCGTGGTCACATTAATTCCTCACATGAGACTGAATGTATGTTTTGGCTTTCACAAACGTCGTCATTTTACTGCAGTGCTGTTATATCTAAAATCCAGTCCATGCTCTTAGTAAACTATTTGCCTGCTATAGGTGAAGGTGAAGACTCGAACGTTGTGGTAAACTTTCACAGAAGTAAGTAGGACGCTTTAAGTGTGCCACGATCGGCGATCGCATCTCCTCCCGGGGAGGAGAAAAGCCAGTGCACTGTAGTGCAGTTGTAAATGATGTGTCATTATGTGACTACACCATAGCACCGCCGGCATCTTTGCACATGTGTCAGGGATGATGTGGACCAGGCGATTAGACGAGACGAGATTCATGAATCTTTTACTAATGTCAGCCTGGGTTGGAAATAAGAATTGAAAATATTATAGCGTTGAATTTGTGTGAAATGGATAGAGGCTGTCACCGTGCAAGCGCATTCCGTTCCAAGATAAATCAATCAAATCTAATTATTAGTAATGTGATAAAAAGGGTGATGTCGAATTTCAAACAAAAGACCAAAAGCTTATTGAGTTTTAGGTGCAGAATGAGCAAAGACAGAGGCCACGCGCGCCTTCACTTCGCTTAACTATCACCGTTGAATCACGCGTGCAAAATGATGCCTCACCTGAGTCGGTGTAGCGTGGCCTGGCGAGGTCTCGGAAATAGTAGATAAAATCCAGACAGTGTTCATTCTGCACTTCCCCCTTCGAACAAAGATCTGACAGGAGTTCAAGCGCCTTTTGACAAATCTCGTCATCTGTGTCTCCAGGCATTTCCCTCCAGCATCCTTGGAAATGGAGGGTCTCTTAGGCTCAACCGCACCACTTCGCACGCCTGACAGTCACCAGTCCACGCTGCTCAGCACGGCTCGTGGAGTCAGCAGCGCATCGAGGGGCACGCCTACCCGCGCGATGGAGTCGACGCTCCGTGCTTGAAAGAGAAAAAAAAACACGAGTCCAAGTGAGCGTTTCCCTCAAAGATTTTTTTTATGTAACATGCAGTCAGACCGTGCTGCTGCTGCTGCTGCTGCTCTGGGTGGAAGCCACCGGTTGAATCCACTGCAGCGCTGTCCAAGGTGCTGAAATGTGCGCGAGCTTTCAGAGTCGGACTCTGGCTCCAGTTAAGGTGTGTGTGCACGAGGAGGTCCACTGTCATCTCATGTTTTTAACGCCTCCAAGTTGGGAAGGGTGGGGGGAAGTTGAGCAGCATGTAGGAAGGAATGGGTGGATGTGAGAGCGACACAACTTGTAGCAAAAACCCATCACTTCTGCGCTATCATGAGCCTGCCTGGTGTGGTTTTACTCGACCAATCAGAGGATGACATGATTTTTTTTCTCGTTTTGTGAAAGCACCCAGTTGATTAGAGATACAAAGCGAGATGTCATCACCATTAGAACCAGTGGAGTTGCTGTCATTCCTCAGCTGAGAGGTTTCGTGGTGCTCAGAGGTTCATCTGCAATGACACCCATGACTTGTCTTGCCTTATCCTGTTCTAATTTGAAATTAGGAGCAGCCATATGAACACAGAGAGAGCGAGGGTGTATTTATCTTCCAGTTTTTATTTTTCAGTGTATTTAGTTGTTTCTGGATTGTTCGGGACATAATTATAATCAGTTGCTCCATATATTTCTCATGGGACAATCAGTGTCACTATTCCAAAGATTATGCATTGTTGTGCTACCATTGCTGTTATGCATTTGCTCACCCAATCAGTGAATAGTCTTTCTGAAGGCACACAGTCAATTTCACCTCTGCTCAGTTCATTTCAATGATTGACAAGCCCAGTAATTACAGCATAGACTGTATGTGGTTTCAGGGTGCATGGCATTACATGAGTAGAGTGGTGTGTGCCACACCACATTAGAGACCAGGCAGTGTAAAACATGCTCCATAAAAAGGCATATATATATATATATATATATATATATATATATATATATATAATGTTCACTGAGGAATGATCAATTCTATGATATACAGTTAAATGGATCGCTGAGCTGTATAGAAGTCATGAAAAGAATGAAGTCATCGGAAGAAAGAAAGTTCAAAGAGGATGCCAGTAGAGCTCACACTGAATTTCCTCATGTAAATAATTTTTATTAATATATCAGAGCTTGGGGATGTCCCACATTTTCTGATAATTTAATAATAAAAGGAAAAATAGAAAAAGAAACCAAGAGATGTGTGACGAGGGGATGCTAAAAAATACAGAGAAATGGGAATGCTGTGTTGGTAATTTACGTGATTGTTCCACCTACAAAAAGCCCAGCAGTCATCTCCCATCAAAGATAAACACTCCCTCTAATGAGCTGCACCCTTTAATGCGTTTATCTCCCTGTTCTGCTGTCTTATAAATGGCATAATTGCTCTCCTACCTTGTAATAACAGGAAGCCAAACAGGCATTTTAAAATACTTATTTCCTCACAAGATTCAAGATCTTTATTGTCATACAAGTACAATAGTGTGAAATACATTCGCTTGGAGGCCCCATTAATGAAAAACAGTAAATATAAAAAGATATATAAAATGTAATATAATAACAAAACATAAAAAAGCAATAAAAACTATCCATTAAAGAAATACAATAAATAATAAAGGGACTGCATTTAAGGTGATGAATATTGCACAAACATTGTTTTTATTGTTTTTGTGTTGACCACATGTACAGTTCTTAATGAAGCTGGTGACTGTGTTTGATATTATTGTATTTCTGTACAAATGATCCAAACAGTCCTGTAGGATGGCATCCAAGTGGTTTGACCAGTGGTGTACAGTCCTATAGACGGAGAGAAGGTGAATAGAGGTGTGATCTGATTTGCCGAATGGTGGGCAGGGAGGTCTTTGTAGCCATGGCGATAAGAGATGTAGTACAGATCCAGTATGTCCAGTTGTATTCCATCACGCGTTATACTGGATGTGTTTGTGCAGTGTTGGCCTGGTCAAAGTCCCCTGCAACAATAATTAGTCTCTCGATGTGTGGCCTCCTGCTAAGTGTAAATTCCTGAGTGCTTTCTCAAACCATGTGACCAATGTGAACTCCCTGGGGTACCAAATGGCCAACACCGCAACATAAAGCCCACTTGGTTGGGACAGTGGACGGTTACGACAGTCTCAATATTCCCCTGATCACACCCGGCCCGGTTAATCATAAGGCACAGCCCTCGTTCTCCCAGAGAGCCCGAAGAGAACATTGAATCCTCTTGTTCTCTTCGAACAGTCAAGGAGGTGGGTGTTTTGTGAGTGGAGAGACAAGTAGGTGTTGGTGGTTATGATGGCTGTAAATGTGTAGTAATCATGTGTGTATGTGTGGGTTTCCCATTCAAAAAAAAATCTTCATACAGCAGTAAGTCTGCTTTCTTGGTGTCCATGGCAACTGTAAAAGACAGAAGGCACTCATCACCCATTTCTTCTCCTCAACTCTCATTCTGTCAGCCTCCTCCACACCATCCATTAATGCTGCAACATTTCTACTCAGTCTCCTCCCCATCTGGATTTTATAATGATTTTCTTCTGTTGTTGAAGTCTTCTTTCATCCTAAACTACTTCGCAATATTTACTATATTCACATTAACTCACTGCCCCGTGTTGTTTCTCTCTGTGCAGCTCATTTTATTTTGCTCATGCGGTAATTTATTTTTTAGTTTACCAGCCAGCTCGACAGATCAACAACAATGTGCTCGGAGTGATAAAAGGCCAGTATAAAGAAAGGTTACACACACTGCAGACTGCATTCCCATGAGCTCTCTCCCTGCTGCCACTGCGACTTGCCCTCGCTCTGGTTAAGTGGGATGAGGACAGCGATAAATTCTATTATGAATCAGCCACCTTGCCTATGCCACCATGCCTGTTTTGAATCAACAATCAACCTATTGGTACATATTGGTGGATTTCTCCGCTTACATGAAGAGATTAACAGAAAAATAAAAACACTTTCTTTAAATGAAAACCAGTTTTAATGAGCTGTAGTTGTTGGGCCATCATTGAGTAGTCAACATCTGCCAGACATACAGACACATGCAATGCTACCTCATATGAATGGAAAACCATATGACATGATTACATCACCAAGGGATTGTGTACAGGGAGGAAGGTAGGGAGTGTGTGAGGCAGCTCAGTACGTTTCCTTCTACATTACTTGTCAGAAACAACCAAGGATGGAGGAATGGAGACACTGTCATGCTGATACCAATTTTTGTGAGCACAGAGAGAAAAATATGATATCAATAGCGATATAGTGATGACTCCACCTGTCACGACAATAAGTATTTTAGTCTTTTTGAATGTCATTTTCAAGCCACGCAACAAAAACAAAAAAAAATGCCTGCAGTTAGATTTAGGCAACAAAATAACTTAAACATGAGCGTTGGCATTAAAATAAGTAGCAGAAGTAGCTGTAGTAGTAGTAAATTAAGCAAAATACATACAGAAGCAAAGTAACCAGTCTCAGGGTTGGAGGTCCTGTTTGACCTGCCCACAATAAACAGTCTTATACTTTTTATTCTCTGAGTTTAGTACATTCATGTCAATACAGACTACAAGGTGTTACAAATGACATACCAAAAGCAAGAACACTGTTCTTATGTGTCATTTACAACCAGGCTGTTAATATTGCTTTAATTATGTTGTAAAAATAGTTTACAAGACCATAACCAATTTGAGTTGATATATAGAAACCAAAATGCATGTAGTTAATGTTTGTTTTCGGCATACCTTTACATGTTGAATTTAACTTAACATGATGCTTTGTTTGAATAGAGTTCATGACCTCTCCATTCAGTATTAGTGTTCGTTTAAATGCAAATGGACTGGTTGCCTTGGTTATTCCTACAACCATTTTGACTGGTTTTGTTGCAACAAGGACCATCTGTAATGCGATGTGTTTATTTTTTTGTGGATTCCATGTTTCCTTTGGTCAAAAAATGGTGGGAGTTTCCACTTCTGGCTTTGCAATGCAGAACAGATAATCTCAATAAACCTGTTTTATGTTTGCATCTGCTGCTGCAGAATTCAGTAGATTCGTTTCAGGGCTTTGGTGCCTTGGTGTTAATGATCTCTTAAACATGTGTTTCACACTGAATGAATACATGAAATTGATATATCAAAATGTTTTCTTTGGTTTTCAGTATGTTCAATACTTAGAGAATCATCATGAGTTCCACTGTAATTACTAACTACTATCAGAGATCAATTCATTTTAGAGTACAAAGTCTCAATGTGAAGAATGCTGGATCATAATAGTAAAAGACGCAAATGGAGTTTTCTGCATGTTCTTTTTAAGTGCAGATGTAGGGAGAAGAGGAAGCACATCTTTGACAAATGGACCCATCAGCCACAGGCAGACAAGAACAACATATACGTGACTAGATGAGTGTTGAAGAGATTCATTACTCGTTATTTTCTGGAAATCTTACATCTGTTGCCCAAGCCTCTACGTGTGTTTTGTAGAGGAGCTGTGCAGAAAAGAGGAGGAGGATGGGTTGGAATTTTCTCTCATCTCAATTGCTCTTTCTCTGCCTCTATTTTTCTCTTTTGCTGAAAGAGAGGCCTTGAGGGTTTGAGCAATGGATATCAAAAAACAAAAGGCACAAAGGCTGAACCAATTCAAGACATTTGATATGTGTGTGTGAGAGAGAAATCATGCCGTGTGCACGAAGAGTAGAATAATGTTGGGTGTTAGTGTGGGGGGAGGGGATAAGAAGGAAAAGCTGTAAGTTAGAGAGAAAAAAAATACATCCAGGCGATACACAGAGACATAATCACCATAAAGCCAAATGAGGATTCTCAGACTGCGATTTGTAGAACCATACATGTATCATCCATTAATGGTGGCCAATGTAACAAGACTAATGGCCCAATCTAGAGCCAGTTGTTGTAAAAGTAATTTAGATTATTTGGAAAATGGCAAAACCAATGTGTAGAGTGTGTGCACCTTAGAAGTGAGTGGTATGGTGGCAAATAGTGAGAGCTGAAGACAGAGTGAAAACAGAATTAGTTTGGTTTATCGAGTGAATGAACAGTAGAAGTCATAGTTGGCCAAAAATTAATGCTGCAGCTCCTCCAGACTAACAATGATTAGCTTTTTTTCTTGAGGTCATATCTCAAACTGTTTCACTAATATCTGATAATACAACCTTTAAATGTGAACTTTTCCCTTAGTAGGATTGATTATTGACATTGGTTTCCAAAAAGAGAAATCGAAGCCCTGTTAAAAACCCCAGAATCATGATAATTATACCGTTATCCATATTATATTATATTATAAACCATTATATTGTATGTCTCCCCTCTCTCAATAGTTGAATCACATCAGAGGCCATGTGTTGCATAGCTGTACACTCGTGCTTGAATGAGCAGAGCTATGAAATAGCTGTGATGAAGCTGAACATCTCTCACTTCAACTGTTCATGTTCACGAATCAGCAGGAAAGTAGAACAAAGACAACATGCAATCCTATCAGCAGATAATATGCATGGTAATTACACTAAACCTGCTTAGATGATATGACAGGTCCCTCTGGAAACACAGGCCTGTATGTAGTTACAGGTGACATAATGAGTCAGTGAGGGGCAGCTGTGCAGGCAGGTAGCGGGTCACAGGGGTAATCAGCTGATGAGAAGCAGGTGTGAAGGAAGCTCACCAAAGGAAAGATAACACAAAATAACACAGGACACAGGCATAGGCAAAGGGCCAGTATGCAGGTGTCATCATGGCAGTTTGATGTTTTGAACCTCAACAGATTAGCTAGTATCATGCTTGGTAAGATGCAGTTCTATTTCCCACCCACTCACTTTATTTAAATGTGCATCATGCAAACCCATTACATCTGGTTAACCAACCTGTTTACTCCATAGACAATGCTCAACTCGGTCCCCACTGCACATTTCATCCTCATCATCATCATACACAGTGCTCATAGCACTTATTTACCAGGCAACACTTTAAAGTGAGAAAACACAAGACTCAGTTTCCCATAAGACAGCACTGACACCACATAAGGTACAACAGGAAGATAAACAGGAAGGATCCCAGATGAGCCAACTAATGATTTACGACTGTGATGGCTGCCCAGAGGTAAGACGATAGGGACACACAATCCAGCTGTGATGGAAAAAGAGGACAGCATTCAACAGGAACTGCTCACTGTACACCAGGTTAATGAAATACAATTTTAATTACACTGACAGATTTTATCAACATCCCCAGTGTTTTCACACCTGCTCTTAAACCCTATGCTTCATAATTATTCCCTTTTCAATGTGAGTGAGGCCAATATAATTTAATGCAGACTATAGCTTACTTGTTAAATGAGGTGAAACTAGACAGTTCTGACAAAACATTGCTCGCTCTCACAGGATGTTATTACTGCTTCATTGCATGTGCTGGTATGAATCAAATCAATGAACAATCAATTTCACAATTGAAATCACAGATTTCTGTTCATTTAAACACTGTTCATTTGAGAGGCAGTTGACCACATGGTGCACCATGATGAAAATGCCAGAGCTGGTTCACTGTGGCTCTATTCCCATGTGGAGGATAAAAACACCTGAAAAAGGCAAAGAAGTAAAAGGCTGTGTGTCCTAACTATCTGGTCAGCATGTAAAAGTCAGAGTGGACTTGATTTTTGGAGTATAATGATGTCTGTAGTCATGGCTGTTGCTTTCTTTAACTTTAGTTAGCACTATCCTTAACAAAAGAGCCTACCACAATTATGTGATGTGAGGCATCACCTTACTCTCCCTTGACTTTGTTGCTGACCTAAGACAAAAAGTCTCTGTCTCTCTCTCTGTGTGTGTTTCTCTCTTGGTTTTGCAGTTTGCCATGCCTGCAGAGAGAGAAAAACAGAAATATAGCACCAAGTGCAGCTTATTACAGCTGGTAACTTACTGTTTGTTGCTAATTATCCAGCTTATTTGTGCAGGTGTAAACAAAGAAATGTACATTTCTCTCTGAGAATTAGGGCTGCCACTGTGCTGTTCCACATTATCAGTCAGCGCAACAAAGGTGAGTGACTTAAGTATATGATGTTATTGGTCACTGTCAAAAAAAAATTAACAATTTAGTTCATGTCTTAGATATATTTTCTTTTGATCATCCTATGATCTCTCATGTAAAAATAAAGAGGAGAAAATAAGATAATTAGTCATTGGCAGTTAAACTTAGCTGATGTTTTTTGACATGGAGCTGCTCTCATGGTCTCTGGCATACTTACAACTTTTTGTCCCACAAGATTTACAGTAATGATGCAGGCAGTACACTGTGACACCTGCTGCTAACGGTACAGCCAATGGTACGCTAATGGTACATGGAAAATGTTGTGTTGTCAAACAGGCCAAGAGTAGTTGAAACAGCAGCTACCACACGGGATCCATGCTCTCATGTGTTCAACAACCAGACCTGCTTATTCCCAAGTGTGCAACAAATTGTCCATTAAAATAATAATAAAAAAATTAAACATCCGAAAGGTAAGGGGGTGGAGAGTGACGTTAGCTAATTAATAATAGGCAGTTAATTTCAACCATGAAAGCATCAAACTTTGAAAGGTTCATTATTACCTGAATGGATATCCACAAACCTCTCCGCAAGTCTGAATATTAAATAATGTGTGAATGATGCTAAGATTAACCACAGAGGCACAGGTTATTCTCTGTAACCAGAAAAGATTGGATTAAATCGAATTAGATATTAGATATTACTCTCTTGCCAGCTTGCTTTTTGAACTACTTTATGCACTCCTCGATTTTTATCACTGTGTCATGTTTTACTCACTGTAGGTTGATTGTGTTGCGTCAGTTTTGTCTGCTGTGATAACTCAACAACATGAAGGTCCATGTATTTCAAATCGATACATATAGAATTAGATGTTTCTGTCCATCAGCTTGTCTTTGTATGAGGACTGCAGCTGTACCATATGTTAATCGTGAGAAAACAGAAGCTGTCTTTATGCTTCTACTGCATGGACAGGAAACCCAAAGGTCTTAGAAGACGTAAAGACATACAGAAAGACGAGCAAAGGAAAACATTAGTTCCATTAGGTCACTTCTAATTTAACTATTATTATAAGTTTCTACAGCTGCATTGTTGTGGGAATTGTAGTACATTTCCCTGTGTGATGACATGAGATTAGCTCATAAACTATCAGCACTGCACTGATTTGTCTCACTTTCTGTGCAGCAGGCACTTTCTGAAAATTAGGACAAACTTTCCAAGACTCCCAAGACAGTGGTTTGTGGTAAGAATGTCCTCCCACAATTATTAAGCATCATTACTGCAGTTGCCAGACAAAGAGGGCTGACACAGTGTTCAGGCCAAAATACACTTTTGAGATCCAAACATTGACACACACACACACGAAGAGAGTTAATTTGGATACATATAGGTAGCTTAACAGCAGGCAACATAAACTGAATAATTTTGGTGTCAAATTTTGTTGTTACATATTTAGGATACCAGTTGGCAACCCTCCTAGGACCGCTGAACTCATTATAGTCCCAGGATTGTACTGTATCTGTACAGAGGGTGGAGGAAGTAGGAGTGCTTTACATAATGTGATATAACACAAAAGCCCTTGTAAATATATTATATCCTAAGAGGCGTACAAAATAACACAACAGCACCTTAAACCATTGTCTCAAAGATTTCAATGGAGTCAAATACAGCCCCATATTTGTTAAATAAGATCACTGATACCTGCAGCTCATGTAACAAGAGGCCCCCCCTTTAGTAGTCACGAGGATGCCAACCTGTGGTAATGTGGCAATAACAATTGCTGTGCAAATCTGTGCTCACTGGTTAGTCCTTAAAGTGCAAAAAACATGAATGCATCAAAACCTAGGGGCATGCCATAGCACATCTATGCATAACAAAGCTTATGCATATGGATGACTACGTCAGAAAGAGATAACAAAGTGATCTAATGAAGGAGCTGTTGAGCCGCCTTGTGAACTTACTGGAAAAACAGTGTGGGTTTTTGCTGAACTGGAGCAGAAAGTAATATTACTTAGGGACTGAGGGAGACTCATCTGCCTGTCCATCATCTCCACCTGTGTGATTGGCAGATTGCAAGCTGCTCAGGGAATGAGAAGTGTTGCTCTGCTAGACTGTGTTGCCTCAGGAGGGAGCTTCCCAGAGAGAGGTTAACACCTGCTAAACCCACCGAGGCTCGTGGGAGGACGCTCCTATATAAAGGATTTAGTTGGGAGAGAGGGAGATAAACACACACAGAGTTTTCAGCTGCAGTTGACATATCTACCATTTTGGGCAATTATAAATTAAATTGGCATTCGTATGAAATCAGTACACAACTGTTGACCTTTCTGAGTATCTGTCTTTCATTGCTTAGGGTTACCACCTCCAGCACAGCTTCAAGCTGTAAGCTACAGTATAAAGAAAAAAAATAGAGAGATAAGCCTCAAATTGATGCCAGACAACTTGCTCTTTTAATTGATTTCTTGAGCCCACAGTCTAGTATATATATTTCTGTAATAACCAGTACTACAACTACAGCAGTTATACCAACACAGTGTAAAATCTGTGCTTCAAATGTTCATATAACACCTGTTGATTGTAAAATAGAAATTGCATTATTATGTCAAACTATTTCCCCCCTATATTAATATTGATTATTATTGCTGGTGTTTCTGCACAGCCCCAAAGCTGTGAAATATAATTCTTTTATTTGTAGACAATAAATTGAATTTACATTTGAAAGGATGGGATCATTTTGCAATGCTTAGTCGCTCTCTGTTTCATTTAGCCATGAGGCACTGGGGAATGCTGTTGCTTTGCTAATCATTATTGCAAATTGAATCACTTGAAAAACACAAAATGGCTAGTAGTCACAGAGTCTGTTGCAGACTCCCAGATGTTCCATATTTGGTCATGGCACATTATAGCAATTAGAAAGGAAATAATTTGTATCAAAATGAAGAAACAATGGCACTGATATTACCAGATTCAATTTGTTACAGTTTGATGAAACCATCAATGGATGATTAAAAGATTTCTGAACATATTAACATATTTCCTTACTGGAGGAAAAACAAACAGTGATGACAGTGTCAATTGTCACCACTGAATCTCTGTCTTTGTGCAGGTTTGTCCTTCTCCTATCTCGAGAACTGTGCATCCGATTCATTTCACACTTGCTTCAGGTCACTGCAGATATGAGTTGAGCATGTTGATTGCCTTTAGAGTCTTATTGACTTCCACTTTTGCTGCTGGTTACTGGATATACTGACATTAGAACCAAGCAGCTGTGAAAAATAGTGCCAGAAACTGCAGTCCCTAATATGGTTATTTGAAACTGGCTCCAAACAGGGAGCCAAACAATTGGCCCGGGATTAAATAACTAAATACAAAATACTGTCAGCAAATGGAGGTGTTACATTTGGTAGGACGATTGTTACACCTTGTTTTCAGTCTGCATGGACATTGAGGAACCACACGTAATAATGTTGAAATGCTTTGTGTGCGTCATCCTTTGATTGATTATCTTTTGAGCGATGTCCTCATCCTGAGGATGGTTACCAGCGTGACCAATGTAATACTCATCCTTTCAGTCAGCCTTACACATTCCCAGAGCATCAGCAGCTTCACGGCATCTCAGTGAGAGAGCTCTGTAAATAGACTCAGGGGAGCAGAGGCAGGGCTAAGGTTTCCAGTTGTGTGTTTGTTTGTGTGTGCGTGTGCATGGATTAATCTGTTTGTGATAATGTGTGTACTTACTGCTGCATAATACATGTGTGGAAAAGGCTCTGGCAATGTGTCTGTTCAGTCAAGTCAATTTATCACCATAGCAATACCAGCACAAGCCAACTCCATACATGTCCTGGAAAGGACTTCATCCAAGTAAAGTTGACCTGTTGTTACCTACATATGACTGAAAGTAAGAGGACTGTTTAGTTATCTGTTCTAGAAACTTTTACTTCGTCTCTGCGTCCGGACCAAACACCACATACTGGTGAAACCCACCTAAACCAGCTAAATCGTTCTGTACAGTATATTCTCTGGGCTCATATTACACTGAACATACAGGATGCACCGAGGGACAGTACGCTATCTCATGTTGACTGTGATACCGTGTCAGTAATAATTTATCAGATAGAATCTGTGAGGCTGGCTGTGTGTAGTGCACATGTCCCATGGGTTCAGCATGATGGGGAACTGAATGCTCCAGTTGTGACAGTGATGCAACTAAGGAACATAGAAGTATATGCAAATACATATACATATTTAATTTGTTAATCCCCATACTTTGATTTGATACATGTATTATTACTTTTACCATTAAAGTGAAAAGCCAATGAATTGTTTAGCCTTAGTGAAAACAGACCACAGAGACTTGTGGTGCACTAAAATAGAATGCTTCTTTAATGGTTAATTCTGATATGTAATTGAATCAGACATGTTTCTTTTGTGATTATTCCAGGCTTTCAGATGTCAGGTCTACAGGCGTTTCCATCTTTCCATCACAAATCTGCTGCCACCACATCATGGTAGATTAAAAAGCAGTGAAGCACTATATGTGTCTCTGTGATGGCAGAGCAACCAACTAAGCTGAACCATTGCACCAAACCACCAGCAGCCAATCTCAGGGAGCTGATGATGATGCCCCCCTTCACGGCCAGTTGCCGTGGCAACAGTGCAGCAAGTACCTCTATAGCTCTTATGTCTCTGGTTATGGCTGTCCGTTTCCATTCTTTACGTGAAGCGATTGATCACTTTTCTGCTCAGTGTCAAATTAGGGTGGCAATGGTGCAGAACAGCTGAGAATTGCTTGAACTGAGAATGGTTACCAGTTTGTTAGTGGAGAAAGCGCTTGACAGAGGAAACCTGATGAGAACACTGATCCCTTCAGGGTGAAATCTCCTCCATCCACATGGAAATGGACCACATGGGTTTTCAGCTGACCAGTCTAGTTGGGACTGTTATCAGCAGGCAAACTTGTGGAAAAGCTGATCTGTATGACTGTGTTGGATTTATCACATAAAAATTACAATTTTCTGTTTTTTGTACCAGCTGGCACAGTTGAGATTGCTTAGCAACACAGAAGTAAGCTAATTATGAAACTGTGTGTTAGGGTATGGCTGTGAAGCACAATGTTATCATGTGATAACAGTGTTAGTCACAAGGGTGGTAGAAGCTGTTAAGATGCAAATAACCATGATTAATGGAACAACTGTGTCTCTTAACAGTAAAAGAGAAGCTGCCACTATACATCATTTTGACATGTCGCATCACATGAGCAGTAAGGAGCCAAACTTTCTGGATCCGGATCCACAACATGAAGAACATGAAGAGCACAGGGTATGACAAATTTATAAAGATAGGTTAGTGTGCATTGTTTATGGTGCTCAGAATCATCCAATCATCCATGTGCGCATCACTGTATGTAGAAACCATGTGGCCTTACTGACTTGCATTGATTGTTCTATTGACATTTGAATGTGCTCTTCCACTTTATTGAATATTGTGGGGAGATAGGTAGGTGTAGAAAAGCTAGATTTGCACATGCTTCTTTGCTGATGACTTCTCTTAAACCAGGTTCTTTGTCTCTGAGCTGCATATGCCATAAACAAACACCTATACACACTTTCCACATCCCAAGCCTATGATGTCAAGTGATAATTAAGCCATAGAATGAAAATAGCTTGAAGCCTTTTGGTTGAAGGGAAAAAGAGTAAGGAGAAATAAACAGGATTTGAAGAAGCTGGAGTTATATTGCCTGTAATAAAGGATTCCTTGGTGAGAGAGAGTCACAGAGTGAGAGAGTTTAAACGATGTGAGAAAACATTAGTGGGAACCATTACATGCTCTGGCACTGCACTGGGAGCCATTAGCTTGTATAAACAGGTCATTCCTCGACTGAGCTCTACTCATTGATTCACAGATAATCTTTATTCGCGCCTCCTGATCACACTAACTGAGAACAGTCTGGTCGGCACAACAGTGAATGTAAGTGCAGTGAAAAATATTACCGGTATGTATATATTAGGGGTGCAAGAGAGCCATCATTGCATGTGTTGTGCATGTATAATGCATGTAATATCTTTCGCAGATAATCAGTTTGGACTTTAAGCATCCTCTGCTACCCTGCTGCTGCAACCACGGCACCATCACACCTCTGGTGTCTCTTGTGGTGTTGAGTGGCACACCGGGTAGGTGTGTGATACATTTTTGCTGCCAACCACATTAACAGTGTTATAGTCTACCCGAAGCCATGCTTTTATCCTTTTGTCTCACACAAATCAGTAGTGCCCACAGAACAGTTAATACAGGCAGACTGTAGACTTCACATTGTCGCTGCAATACGGAAATACAACTTTTCACCAACACTGCTGAAATTTTGGCAGAGCATCTTATAAATATTATAGTATATTTCAGTTGGGACTGTAAATTGCTGGGGCCTCTAACCAGGATGCTAGTGAAGGTCTATACCATATTTAAAGCTATAGTCTGTCATTCTGCGTGAAATGGTTCTTCCATCCTGAGAGTATCAACTTCGGCCGTAACAGGAAAAGCTTAAAACAAGTTCTGGGCAAACAAAATGGCTGGTTAGAAATGTATTGAGTTTGTAAAATTTAAATTGACAGCCCATTTTAGAAAATATTTACAAGAGTTCCACAAAAACAAAATCTCCTTCATGATGCTTTGTGTCCTCTTTGTCTGGGACTTTCTGTCCTTTATTTCCATCCATCACAAGAACCTACAAAATGAACTCTTCTAAGGAGGTCATGTTTTGTGTCTGATAGTCTGCAGTATATCTCAAAAACATGTGTAGAGACTTCCATGAAATTGAGCAGCTAGCCCTCAGGCTGTGGAATAATTGATTCTGTTTTGGAGGCAATTTGGATCTAGGATTTTTATCTTGAGACAATTACCCTATTTAGCCATGACTATCAAACCGGTTGTTTTTTGCTATCAAACTAACAGAGATAGAAACATCAATCCAAATCCTAAGGGTATGTTTCCAGAGTGAGAAAACTACTAAACCCAGTGTTTGTGTTAAAAATAGAAACACTATCTGTTGATGTAGCCTCAAGTTAGAGAATATTGTCCAGTGTTGGTGGAGCTTTTTACTCAAAAAAGAGTCAACTGGACTTGCTTGAGGTTGGTTGAAGACGTTTCACCTCTCATCCAAGAGGTTTCTTCAGTTCTAGCAGAAAACAAACAAACGACCCTGATGAGATCCAGTAAGGTGAGCTGCACGCAGGTGTGAATGTATACTGCAGTGTCTGCGGATGGAGGTCAATACTGAGTTGTAAGTGGCTGATAGGTGGTGTTATACCCTCCTCCTCTGTTCAAAGATAGTGTCTCCAGTTAGACATAAATGGATTCTTTGACTCCATTCTCAAGCCATCTGTCTTCCCTGACATTACTGTCCTCAAAGGAGTGGCTTGTGTCTTTCAAGTGCAGGTGAATCTGCTGAGTCTTGTCTGAGGAGTTGGCTCTCCTGTGTTGAGGTTTTTTGGTCTCCCCAATGTACAAGTCTCTGCATTCTTCACTGCACTGGACAGCATACACTACATTACTCTGTTGGTGCGGTGGGATTTTGTCCTTTGGGTGTCTGTCTTAGTGTGTTACCTGGTTTGAAGTGCATGGGAATCTTGTGTTTACTGCAAATTTCCTTGAATTTTTCTGAAACTCCAGAAATGTAGGGGATGACAACAGTTTTTTGTTTGTCTTCCTTCTCCTGTTCATTGCTGTTTCTGTTTTTGGATAGCCATTTGTCTTAAGAGCATTTCTGATGTGTTTCTGTTCCTGGACCTTTTGGAAAGGTTAGGACAAGGACAGTGCAGTGAGGAATGCAGTGACTTGTACATTGGGGAGACCAAACACAGGAGACCCAACTCCTCAGAACAAGACTCAGCAGTTCACCTGAAGACACTTGAAAGACACAGGCCACCCCTTTGAGGACAGTGATGTCCAGGTTTTAGCCAGGGAAGACAAATGGTTTGAGAGAGGAGTTAAAGAAGCCATTTTTGTCAAACTGGAGAAACCATCTTTGAACAGAGGAGGAGGATTATCAGCCACTTACAACTCAGTATTGACCTCCATCCCCAGAAACCACAGTATCCATTCACACCTGAGTGCAGCTCACCTTAACAGCTCTTAGTTTGTTTGTTTTCTGCTCCAACAGGAGCATAAATCCAGTTGACTCTTTTTTTTTCTTTTTGATTTACCTCATCCTGGATGACTAAGAATTTACACAGACATGTTCTTTCAGGTCAAGGGTCACACAGGTGAATACTTTTTGTCTTCCACACTAAGTAGAGGACTGGGCTGTTTGCCTGTGAAGAGGATGGCTTACAATCCATCATTCAACACCATGAAGCCAATATAGATTCTGCTGTAAAAATGGTTCAAATAGAACAAGGCCGTAGCCCTCCGTAATCTTCCCCTCAATTATCATTTCCCTACAGACTGTGTCTGGGTTTGATCCCCTTGGACTCGATTTCTCAGGATGCATTCCATCCTGGCCAATCAGCGATTGATGGGGGGACGGGTGTTAATGATGACATGGAACATTTGTGTTGTGGTCTAGCTGGTTGCAGTTTGGCAATGGCCGCGGAAGTGAAGGAAGCTATTCAATCCGTTTTGGCTGGGCTCCCAAATATTCAGCAATTGAAGTCAGAGCAAGAGGAATGTTTAACCACTTTTATTGCTGGCAAAGATGTCGTGGCTTTACTCCCCACAGGGTTCGGGAAAACTCTTATTTTTCAGTTATCTCCGTTAGTGGTGAAGGAGTTGACTAGCCTGAATGCTAGCAGCACATTACATACGTCACGACCAAACGTTAGCGATTGGGTAAAATCAGATTCAATCGTTTCAAACAGAGTTCACGCCTCCCTTCTGAAACCGGTTCTCAGTGGAGGAATGCCAGACCCTCTGTACGATATTATGAGGGTCTGGTAAGACCAGGCTAGGTACATACAAATTCTTTTATACATACGGTGCATACCTAGAGTGGAGATGAGGTGCAAAATTTTTTAGCATGTGTGACAATAATCTTTCATTCAACGCTCTGTTTGTGGTATCACCCACTCAAGCTTTAATTTATAATGACAATCAGGCGCTACAGAAGCATTATACTGAGTCTCTGTAGCCTTGCTCTGGAATGCCAGTCAATTTCAGATTAGTGCTCCGTGAATCCCTACAAAATGCGTTTCCTCAGCAACAGGAAGATAACATGACAGCAAAATCATCTCGCGCTATCGCTGTAAAAGGCTTTTCCTAGTCTTTGCCAACACTAGAAAGAGGTGACAGTAAATGAAAGTGAGAGAAAAAATGAGCAGGACAATAAGCAGAATAGCCATTTCAGTTTTGAAATTAAAAATGCAGAACACTGAAGGCACATAATTAGCCATACCCTCAGGGAGGCAGTTTGTAGCTTGGGGCTGCAAACTTCACACAGAAAAGCCCCGGCACTGCCTTACAGACTGTATTTTTTTATTTCAATAAATATGCCGGAGATGATTTAATGCTCATTGACATCTCACCAATTTGTTCCAAGTCTGAGCAGGTTATAAGCTTAGAACATTGATTGCTGCTGTAGTCTATACATTTGTAAAAGAGCCTTTGTAGGGTTAGAGGTCATGTTGATTTTCGCTCTGAGGTTTATTAGTTTATGAAATCCTGTATTTCCTCTGTCTATCCTGAGGGCCCGCCTGCAAAGCGAATGAAAAGGGGAGTTCCTATGTACTATAGCTGCATTTCCTTGCTGGCTTAAAAACTGAAGGGTAGCATAATTTATTTCTTCCCTCCTTTTGTATGTTTGTCAATGAATAGACTGACCCAGTCACATTCAGGGAGGCTCAGAGGCAAATAAACCACATAGAGCAGAGTCTATCAGCTCAATCACACAACATCCCAGTTCCTCTGAGCTTTTTCCACTCATGTCTCATTGCCTTTACAAACTGAAACAAAATGTCTGCCATATTCCACTTCATATTACCAAAACTCAAAAACTCATTTAACTGAGGCTTTCCCCTGTCATTTAGAAGAATTTAAAGTGAAACAAATGACTGTTTAAATACGTTAAATAACTTATGTGTCTGCAATATGTGTCTTTTGGAGAGTCATCTTTGATTCTCTGTAAAATTATTCATAAAACATAATTCAGTGGATAAAATCTTGCCCATGTATTATGCTTTATAAACATATCATTATGTGGATTACCAAAGGATGAGGGGGCAGGATTAGGAGCTTAAAGTCTTAAATCACTTTATGATGATATGAGGTAACACTTTAATATTCATGCTGGTAAGTTGCCAGCCACATCTTATACTGTGATATAATTATTATTATGGTGATAACAGATTTGGACAAAAACAAAACAGATTCATCCAAATATCATACAAATATTACTGCAAGGCAGAGATAGGACAACAGCATTGAGCATTTTCTTCATTTCCATTGAAGACTGCCATAAAGTTCATGTATTTCCTTTGTCACTCCATGTTGTTTAGGATCTGCTTCAGTTGAATATTTCCTCTAAACTACATGTTTTGTTCTAAAAATACCAGGAGCCATACAGTTGGACCACACTGGACGAGCTCCCTATAATGCTGCCCTGAATATCAGGGATGGATTTAGTGATTTGGGGACCACCATCTTGTTTTACTTTTCACCCTTTCTGTGAATGAGAATGTTGGTGTTTGCTGTGATGAAAGAAAGAAATATTCAAAACATATTAAGTATTACAAGTACTACAAAGTATTACATAACCTACACTTTTCCATTGCTGAAGAGATGAGGGCTTTGTATAAGTTCACTTGACAAAGTCGTAAATATACATTTTATGTTGACAGGATGTGTATGTACTAAGCACCTTGTGGAGCAGCGCTTCTAATTTCATTGTATGCACTGTCACATAATGACAAAAAAAGGATTTTGATTTGATTTGATTGATTTGATGAGAACTGTTCTTGTGCAATCCTATATTAAATTTGAGACTTTTAACCTTTAAAAACTCTCCCTAAAGTGTCCATTTACCTCTTTCAGTGAACTTTGACTTATATTCCTCATTGCAGTAAATCAGTGCTAAATCTTTTTTTCATGATTTCTCATCTCATGGGACTAGTCTTAAATGATTCAAAAAGAGCAAAAAAGGGTCAACTGGATTTGCAAGTCCAGTTGACCCTTTTTTGCTCTTTCTGATTTACACAGACCATAACTTAGATAGATAGCCATCCTTTATTGTCCCATAGAGAAATTTGTTTTCAGTCTGTCACAACAATTAGCGCCATGCACAAACATCACTAACATTAAACAATATGAATACACACACAATGCACACTACCTCAGGACATGAATAAACAACAACAACACTCAAGAGGACTGAGTCCATATTATTATTGGGGGAGGTTATACAGTGCAGAGATGGCAGTAAGGTGGCCATACGTCCAGATTTAGGCCGGACAGTCTGGAATTTAAATGCCTTGTCCGGCGTCCTGCACAGCCTCAAGCCGGACACTTCCTTTTTGGAGTTGCACTTGAACTGCATATCGTCTGATGGTGTAAGACTGGTTATAAAAATGACTGGTTAAAAGTGGTGTCACTCAATTCTCTGATTTCTCATTAGTTGAAAATGTAAACAAGCCATCCCCTTTTCCCACGTGCTGGCTGTGCCGGTGTCTCATCTCGTTGACGGAATGTTAACATGCTGAAAACGTGGACCTCATTCAAAGCCGAATGGTCAAAAGAGCACACGATTGTCAGCAAAAATAGCAAAGATGATGATTTGCATGCGTATTGCACACTTTGTCGATGTGATGTGGATGTTAGCACACAAGGAAAGACAGCCATTGAAAGGCATGCTAGCACGGAGAAACAGACAGGCCATAGGCACCTCCTCCCTCCGGTTGTTTTTTCGGGAAGCAACATCGCCTGAAGATGACAAGGTATCCGCTGCAGATCTTCAGTGACTCATCTAGTACGCCAGATTTGTATGTTGCGATTATTTCCTCACCAAATGCCGCAAAGTGTCCTCCTTTATGGTGTTGTGGAAATGGCAACCCTAGATGGCAGATGGGACAAAGCTCTTGCTGAAGCGTACCCCTCTCCACCTCAGGGTCCTGTATCTGCGCCCAGATGGCAGCAGTGTGAAGGATGGGTTGAGAGGGTCCGAGTCGTGAGTTATTGTCTGTACAAGGCAGCTCAGTGGTTGAGCTCTGTGAGGTTAGGTGTGGTTGATGATTTTGGATGTGGTGTGTTATTTTTGTCAGTTTGTTCCTGTTAGTGACAGAGAGCATGTTGTAAAAACAGGGGGACAGTACAGAAGGATGGGTTGAATGATGCTGGTGTATAATAGAAACAGAAGGTGGGGGGGCAACAGAGAGGGCACAGAGTTTGCGGATGACGTGAAGTCTTTGCTGGGACCTTTTATGAATGTTGCTGATATGTTGATCAAATGACAGTTTGTTGTCTACGTTGAGTTTGAGGTACTTGATGTGGCTGATCTGTTCCACTGCCTGGTTGTGGATGGAGGTGGGGACCAGTCCAGAGGGGGGTGTGCGTGAGGTGTAGTTGACCATTTCTTTTGTTTTCACCATGTTCAATTCCAGAAAGTTGTCAGTGCACCATTGAGTGAAGTGTGAGATGGAAAGCTGATAGGCAGTAATTGAGTTATTGTCATTGAGCAGACCTAGAATGGCAGTGTCATCTGAGTACTTGTAGTATGTGGTGATTGGTGAGGGGCTGATGCAGTCATTTGTATAGAGGGTGTAGAGAAAAGGGCTGAGGACACAACCCTGTGGAACCTGTGAAAAAAATAAACCACTGCACAGAAACGTCACATAACTTGTTATTGTCAGCTCTATAATTTTGAACAATTAGTTTCGACTCTTTTCATAGTGTGCTCACTACGCTCCCTCTTAAGATTGCTCTTTGAGACGCTCTGAACAGGAGCCGATCACTTCCGGTGTGCTGAAGCTACATCAATCCATGTCAGGCAAATCGATCACCCATCATTTAATCAAGTCAGTTAAGTCACACAGATGCTGCTACCTAACCACTAATTACATTTGCATGACGAATAGGCTACAACTAAATAAGAAATAGTCTTGGTAAGAGAATCATGAGGATATGATTATATTAGTATTATGATTATTATATTAGTAGGCTATATTAGAATAGAGTAGTATATATATGCATATATATATATATATATATATATATACTATAAGCACTGTGTTTATGAAAAGAACGTCTCTTTCTCATTTCTTTTTCATCCATTTGACATTACAAATTAATATTTTAACATTGTTCTTTGGTGGACTATGTGTTTGCTGAATTACAGGAGAAGGTTGGACAAATTCAGAAAAGATGGTTAATCATATTTTAAAATCATGCACTAATTTCAACAACCCTAATTCAAACACAAATATGAAAGATGGATGAAAGTACAAATGAAGTTCAAGACCCCTGACCACATTGTATCCACTTGAGCACATGATTGTTGTCTGCTAATGATCTCAATGTGATCAGTTCAAGAACAGATGTATAAAGTATATTTATCCACACTGACAATAACAGAAAACTCCAGCTATAAACTATAAAACACACAGGCAGCTTGCTGAGGTCGGTGCCGTGTCCATGCGTAAATACGCTGAGGGAAAAATTACACTGGGCTGCACTCCGGATGTTAGTGCCTGATCTCTGTGAAATGTGGCAGGTTTGGACGGTTGATGTATTTTTTGTTGCGTCCTGACGCATTTTTGGGTGCGGTAAACTATCTCATATGGACATGCAAATGTGGAATATGCGGACAAATTACGATAAATGATAGTCGATATTATTCACACTTGTTTGTCCTCCTAACGTTTCTTATTTTTTTTTATTATTGTTATTTTTCTTCTCCCAGATTTCGGTGCGTCACTTGTGCCACAGCTTTGAGCCCACAGAGCCTTCACAAAACATAAATTAAAAAAGTTTATTATCATATGCAAAGTAAGGACGCGTTTCCCTGAAGAATGAAATTCATTCATGTCTGTCACCAATGAAAGCTAAATAATATAAATCTGAAGTATAAAATAGATCAAAATATGTATTTTAATAGCTCCTTGCTTATTTTGCTTAATTTGCCTGTCACAGCTGATCTGTGAATGATCGGTCACTAAGAAGACTGTTAAGAGTGGGTCAGCTCGATCTCAGAGTTCCTTCTCAGTGAAAGAGCCTCTTAAGCTAGGTGCGTTCTGGGAAATGCATTTCTCTTTCACAGGAGCCCTTAAAGCATTCCTACCACACTCTTAGCGGTAAGAGCCTCTAAACTTAATCTGGGAAACGTGGCCAAAGTGTGTAAATGTCTCTGTAAATAAATAATATAAATCCAGTAAAGCCGAAAGGCATCTTACCTGTGGACTCCCTTGGGGAAATTATGCGGTGGCCGGATTCTTGTTTCTTTAAGGTATTTCTGGTCTGTTTTACAGGTTGCATAACAATGTGTACCTTGTTATGCAAGTAACAAGTAACAAGTACGTGCAAAAAAGCATAGACACAAGGCAACATTTACACTGAGGCAATAGTTCGACAGAAAGACACCACAGGTACAGATGCAGTATGAGTTATCAATCCTAAATGTTTAGACTGACATGTTACTATTATCTTGTTGCAATAATACAGTATATAAAATACAGCTCCTGGAATAGCCAGGGCAGGCACAGATTAGTCACACTGGATGTTTCTTATTCTTGACCTGAAACAGGTCCAAAGACAAAAGGCTTAAAAGAAACTGATCAACATCTGGAGTTCAGAGAGACACAAAGCTTGGAAAATCACATCAAACGGTTGTGGCCAAAGCTGTGGCCTAAAATCTGACCAGGATGTTTTCCATGAGCACTTCAGAGGAAGCCTGATATTCTTTCCCTTCAAAAGGGATTCAGAAAAACAGGTTTATTTAGAATACGCTGCAATGAGTTGAGTTTACACATCGGTAATATTCATTCACTCACTCATTAACAAGATTAAATTAATGTATAAGGAACAGGCAACAATAAAACAGCAATTAAGGCTATATAGATTTAATTGTGTTACAGAATTTTTCTTCCATCAAGCCAGGCCTCTGTATGCATCACTCCTCTTCATGCGAGTCATATCAGTTTTCATTCCAGAGTTGGACTATATTTGTTGTCAACATTTTAAAGCAATATATTTAGAAGGGACATTACGGGTAAGTTGTTGGCAGTGGAGGATGAAACATCAGGCCATTTGCCACTTGAACAGACAGGGAAAACACTAGAATATTTCATAAGGTTAGTTGACAACAGCTGGTGGGTAGCACATTCCTGCTCCACGAAGTACTGTAGGTATACAGTGTTTAACAAATTAATTAGATCACCTGCTGTATTTGTCTCAAAGACCACCCAGCATCATGAAGAGCTTCAATTCAGACTCTTTCTTTCTCAGTGAGAAGAAGAAGAAGAAGAAGAAGAAGAATTCCTTTATTAAATCACATTTTTTCACTCTGTTAGTATATATATATATATATTTCAATTGCACATTGCACATTACACACACAAGTCATGAAACAAACACATGCACATGCATTAGAGGAGAGGTGTCAGAGTGAGGGAGCTGCCCCTTATCCAGGCGCCCCGAGCAGTTGGGGGTTCGGTGCCTTGCTCAAGGGCACCTCGGCAGTGCCCAGGAGGAGGAACTGGCACCTCTCCAGCTACCAGTCCACTCTCCACATTCCGACCTGGACTTGAACTGGCGACCCTCCGATTCCCAGCCCAAGTCACTACAGACTGAGCTACTGCCGCCCCAAAGTGCTACTACGCTAGAGTGCTACTACGCTTCACCATTTTGAACAGGAATGAGGAATAAATTCACCTTTTTATAACCAAATTTGAGCCAGAACACTGGAATTCTCTGAGAGGTCAGAAATTAATCAAGAATAGTGTAAAAACATTAAAACACATTTTTTGGTTCAGAAATTACAGTACAGTACAGCATCTCAGCAATAATAAAAATAACAATAATAATAATAAGGCTTTATCCCTGAATTATTACCTCAGAGGAAAGGACTAGTGTGTAACATTTAGGGGCATCTATTGGCAGAAATGAAACATAATGTCAATAAATATGCATATATATATATACTATATATATATATATATATATATATATATATATATATATATATATATATATATATATATATATATGTACACACACACACACACAAATATACTCTCACTTACTCATTACCAATCATATGTTCCAATAATATGAGATCCTTTTATGAATCTGTCTGAGGATCTCTTGTAAATCTCTTGTATGTCTCAGCAATGTGAAATAATGGAGAAGCAGTCCAGCAGACAGAGAGCCACACTCTTCATAAACACCATTTGTATACAACACAGCTGTGTTCTACAGTTGCTGTGATGTCTTCCTGATTTTAGCAGCGTTTACCTCATCAACTTCTCACAGAACTTCATCTGAATTTAGCACTAGCATGCTTAGCCCGTAGGTGGTAGCTCAAACCTGAAGTACTAGTGTGATAATTTAATTACATTTTACACACGTTGCATATTGGCCGACTGAGCTGCCTGGAGTTTGTTTTGAAATAAAACGTAGCAGAGAAGCATACCACCATGGCCATCCATCCATTATCTATTGCTTATCCTCACATAGGGTCGCAGGGAAGCTGGAGGGTGAAAGGCAGGGTGAAAGGCAGGGTACACCCTGCACAAGTCTCCAGTTCATCACAGGACACATAGAGACAGACAACCACTGACACTCACATTCACACCTACGGTCAATTTAAATTAACCAATTAACCTAATCCCCATGCATGTTTTTGGATGGTGGGAGGAAGCCGGAGTACCCGGACAGAACCCACGCAGACACGGGAAGAACATGCAAACTCCACACAGAAAGGCCCCGGGCCGGGAATCGAACCCAATACCATCTTGCTGTGAGGCAACAGTGCTAACCACTACACCACTGCATAAGTTTATAAATGTTTAATTTTTATAAATTAATTAGTTATTGAAATTGTAATTGTGCATGCATCTTGTCATGAAAACTATGCCTTTACTCTAGGTTGATTCCTCTTATTTTTCTACATATGGCCCACAATGAAAAACGTTTGGCCACCCCTGCTCTACGCACTGGCTCTGTTCTCTGATTGATCTATGCTTCTATTACTACAGCTCTAGATATGATCATCTATGTAGATGTCACACACTGTACCTTTAAGGCCTTGTAGAGAACCCCCCCAGTCGGTTGGCATTAAGGACAGCTATTTTATCTATTTTAAATGGAAAAAGATAAGACATGAGTGATCTTTAAAACATGGCAGCCAACAGGCAAATAGATTATAATTTGTAATGCTAAAACTGAAGTACTTTCCTCTACATCTTGAAAGGTTATGTGAACAATAATTCAAAGTTGGATGTCACATAACCCATATCTGGGAGGTTGAATGTGAAATACATTAATAGCCATGTTTTCCATCATTGGTGACGAAGAAAAAGTGTTCCCTGTACCCTCACAAAACATTCCACTTTCACCTCAAGCAGAGCCACAATCTTTAAAACAAATAAAATAAAGTTCAGCATTCAGCAGGTGATTAATATTTTTAATCAGTGAGCTTTCTACAATATTGTACAATCAGCTCACTGTGTTTTTGAGTGCAGTGGTTCCCCTATAGTTTATTTGGGAGGGTGCCCTGCACCCCAACAGACACCCCTGCCCTGCCATCAGGAGCCCCACCCAGAAATTCAAGCCGTAGATTTAAAAAAAAATACATTATTTAATTTTTATTGTTAAAAACGGTCCTAAAAAAAGCATTCATTTTATAAAACATGCAAAAAAGCTAACTCTAATTTACGCAATTTCAGTCTAATATGTCCCGATCGTTTCATTCATTAAAATGCATTTCTCCTCCCCTCGTTGCTCTCTTACACAGACACACAGTCACTCACACCATTATTAGGTAGCTACCATAACAACTGTTATTATCTCCGAGCTGGAAATTTTCCCAGATTTCATTTTAGAAATCTGGTCACCTTAAATTACGATCCAAACCTTAATTTAGTTACACTCTCGCTACAAGTGGTAAAGGTTGCTAAAACGTAACGCTGTTGGTTACTTGTTTTATGTGGTTGTTTTATGGTAGCCCTGAAACTTTATTTGGAAGCAAAACATGTTTTGAAAATACAGGAAGACATTCAAAAATTCAGTTGGCATGATTTTCAGTCTGGACAAAATTTTATCATTTCAGAAATTTTTTTTAAACATATATTGGGAAATATTGGTTATTGGCCATAACAGCAATACTAATATCGGATATTGGTATCAGCCAAAATTTTCATATCTGTGCATCCATAATCATTGCGGTAAAAAAAAAAAAGAAAAGAACAACAAAAAAATTATTAATGGAGGACCGGAGGTTCCCTGAATGTCCGCCCCCGTCCACAGCCATGGACCATGCTCATTCTGGCCCAGGCTCCCCCCTCCCAAAGCAAAAAAGCTAGAGGAAACACTAAAGTGGTATGATAGACTTAACATCTTCTTATTAGCGCTATCATTGTGTCGTGTGACAGCTCACCATGACACTCGCTTTGCTTGCTCAATATTTTCTGTCTTGAGAATGATGCCTCTCAGCCGTCAAGTTGCTGTAACCTGCTTCAACTGGAGGCTCTCTGCTCATTTGCGGTACAGTTGGAGTTACATACATACAGACAGTATTTGTACTGCCTCTACTTCTGCTTCATGCAATGAAACCTGTCAATGACTCTGTTCTAACATGACAATGTTACTTGGTTCAACAGAAAGCTAACATTAACCTTATTAGCGTGCTTGCTAACATTAGCTCAGGTAGTTACAGGACACAATCAAGCTAAATCGATGCAGACTTTAAATGACTCTTGAACTAAGCAATGTCATAACTTAGGAAAACATGATTCAAAAACATTTAGCCATTGACAAGAGGATAACAACCTACACAAGTTGTTTCACTTACAATTGAAGGCGTATTGCTGCACGCCATCTTGTGTTGACGTTGCTTCCTCATGCTCTCCTCAGCATGCACTCTGCTAAACAGCCTGACCCGCCCTAATGAAGCCCATACATAAGTAAATTAAACTTGCATCTTCTCCAATAGCCAGCAGGGGGCGATACTGGTGCTTTCAAAAAGAAGTCTGTTTTGAAGTCTATGAGAAAATGACCCTTGAGAATGCAAGTTTAAAGGAACGGTATGTAGGATGGTGGCCAAAACTGGTACTGCAATTACTTTCAAATTACTGTAAAGCAGTGCCTCCCCTCTCTCTCTCTTTCTTTCAGCCGTCTCCATCTTTCAAAAGCATCTCCTATACAAATCCTTGTTTAATTTTGGACTTTGTCACGACGTATTTCGGATTCATAATGAGGTCTTTCAGGTTTCGTAACGTTAGATATTATTTATCCGACACTTTCGTAGCTGCAGCTGTGGTAACTAGAGCAGAACTGGCAACCCAGATGCTGACACACTACTGACTTGGTGATGGGAGATAGGTGGAGGGTGACGCATCAGACCAAAACACAACATGACAACATCAACATCAGCTGAGGGCTTCAACTTGGCTTTTTAAATGAGAATATCCTGGCTGGACTACTGTTGTAAGTGATATAAGTATTGGAAATGAACATGATTTCTTCATGTCTGGAGACATCAGGGCCATTTTATGATTAATTTAAATACATTTCTTACATATTGTACCTTTAAGTTACTTCTGTATAGGACTTATTCTATTCTGTATGTAAGTGTAACCTCAACAACGTGTTTTGATGAAAATTGCAAATAACTGAAATACATACAGTATGTTTCAAACAGGGCGGCAGGGTGGTGTAGTGGTTAGCACTGTTGCCTCACAGCAAGAAGGTACCAGGTTCGAATCCTGGGGCCTTTCTGTGTGGAGTTTGCATGTTCTCCCTGTGTCTGCGTGGGTTCTCTCTGCGTACTCCGGCTTCCTCCCACCATCCAAAAACATGCATAGGGATTAGGTTAATGTTTTAATTTAAATTGACCGTAGGTGTGAATGTGAGTGTGAGTGGTTGTCTGTCTCTATGTGTCCTGTGATGAACTGGAGACTTGTCCAGGGTGTACCCTGCCTTCCGCCCTAAGACAGCTGGGATAGGCTCCAGTCCCCCCGCGGGGCCCTATGAGGATAAGCGGTAGATAATGGATGGATGGATGTTTCAAACAATAAGTAGTTTTTCAGTTACATTCAACTGAAAATGTGTGCATGCACTGAATAATATTTTTTAATCCATTACCTCTAGCCCCACATTATGAACCTGATTTATTTTCACAGTTACTGAAACCTTTGAAGCTCATTGAGAAACAGCCTAAATGAAGAAGAGGTTGGAGAGTTCAGTTTTGATGTCAGCGGCCTTCATGGCCTTCCTCCAGAATATAAATATTCATCAGCGTGTCCACAGACAGTGAAACGAATTATAATGTTACAGATACTTGAAATATCTGCTGCATAACTACCACTTTTGAGTTGATTTCCAGTCTGAGTCTAATCTCAGGACAGCTACATAACCAGCCGCCTGCACTGCACTAGAAGGCTAGAAGGGTTTAAAAACCAGCTCACACAAAAAGATAGCTAGTCACACATCTTTCGTTTATTTTTTCTAAGCCATGTGGCTCTTGTCACAGTCTCTGCAGCAATTTTTGTTTGAACAGCTCAGTCACGACTGTAATATTTCCCCATCCAGGTTTCTAACGTGTGTTAAGTGTGTAGGCTTCCCCCCATGTGTGGTTGTGTTGGCATGGAAACAAGAATGGCATTGTGTTGTGTGTATAGAATTTTTCACCCCTGTCCCTATGATGAGGAAAGCCTGACAACCTCCCCTCCCCCAACCCATTACACCAGAGGGTAGAGGGCAGATTCTTTCAAGATCTCAGCCAGCACATGTACATAAAGATTCACTGCACTCCAACCTCCATGTTCCTTCAAAGTGAGAGTACACCCTCTCTGTAGAGAGGGACAAGGATCTGAATGCTCCTCAGCTTCTGTCGAGAGGTTGTTAGCATTAAATTATTTTCTTCTTCCGTTGCCTTTGATTTGTTATTCAGTGTGTATCGTTTTTCTATTATTATGAATTATCTGAAATGGGCCTTTCTGCATAGGATACCCATTTTATTTTTCTGAAGCCACTGTTACTTTTTATACTTTGATGCTGTGATGTGACTGCAGGACCTTTACTTAGATAATTTAGACCAATGTAGAAATACTACAACCAAATTATAATACAAAAATGAATAAAATACACCTCTGCAGTTTTTAATGTGTTTTCCATTCACCACATTGTCACCATTGTAGCTATTATACCTATGGAGTGAAGGCATAAGTCCGCTGCTACAGCTACACACACTGGAGTTTCCTTATGAAGGGCAAAATTTCAAAGCTAATTATCACCATCTAGTGGCAGCAGAAATGTAAACCCCCAACTGACCATAGTTCACTTTCATTCTCCAAAATAAAAAGACATATCCAGGTGACAAGTTGTCACATTTACTTTTATTGTAAAGGTGATAATATTCCAAAATATTAATATGTTAGAGGAACAGAGGTAAAGAAAAGGAGGAGGAGACATCTAGAAAACATCTACACAAGACTTTGGTAAGAATCTTGGGACACATTCTTATCAAAAAATTCCACAGCAAAAAAATAACAAAATCTTCTAATAATGCTCAAAATCATATAGATTTCAATCATGATGCATCTACATGTACAACAGTATAGCTGGGTAAAAAGCCAACTGGGCATTTTGTGTCCTTAAAACAAAGGCGTATAAAACACTGGAATGGCTGGGCACCTGTGCTTTAAAGTCTGGAATATACTGTACTACTTAAGGATACCACAATATATAACAGTTCTTCATCATATTATTAAATCAATTTATATGTCATAATTATATTTTTCAAGATATATTATACCACAACAAGTTTACAGTAATCTTGCAAAAGAGTCTTATGTGTATAAGAGCTAGTTTAAAAGCACAGAGGAATCAGCAGAGCTTAAATCCAGAGTTTTACAGTGGGATCTTTAAGTTCATCTGTCTTGATGGCTACTGACTCTGAGCTCTGGATTTAACCATGACAGATTCAAGCCTGTGCCATTTCAGCCCTGAACAGAGTGCATTGGATCATTGTGTGACAGTGTGCCATGCCCTGTCCTGCTCCCAGCCCCACTGCCACCCCTCCACATCACCCCCCTCCTCTCCTCCTCCCTAGCAGGGGTGCACATTACAAGCCCTGATCTCCTTCCTGTCCTTGCAGCTGGACAGCTGGGCAGTCTTAAACCTCTGCTTAACTGTCATGAGTCGTTCTTGAATACCTCCACCACACAGCTTGGTGCATTCTGTCCAAGTCGACCATGGCCTCATTTTACACCCTGAAGACAGAAATCAGAAAAAGGAAAAGAGAGAGATCATCAGAATAATGCTTCTCTTCTATAATTCTTTGACTTATCCATGTTATAGTTCTTAATGTAATGAGGATGAGGACCAACCTGGATGCTCGGTGGCGACCTCAGCTCTGCCCTGTTTGCTCCTCCTCTTCTCACGCTGTTCCTTGCGTCGTTTTTTCTCGTCACTGTTGGCCTGTCCTCGGTTGCACTTCCTGATTTTACACTTCTTCCTCTGGATGGTTTCAGGACATATGTCTCCTCCGAACTGAGGCTCCAGCTTTACAATGCGTCTCCGGATTGTATGACCCTTCCCACAGGACTTATTGCACTCTGACCACTCAGTCCACTCTGACATGACACAGTCTATGGCTGAGGAGGCAGAAATGACAAAATCAAAGGGGTTTAGGGGAGGATAATAGATGGGGTTTGGTTCAATCCTCTGTAAGTCATAGATTATCTATGAATCCATGTCTTGAGAATACAGTGGGTTTTATCTTAAGGTATAAAGTGACACCAGAGAATACATTTATAGTTTCCACTGCAGTAAACTGATAAGCACTGACGTGAAAAATAAATATAGTTTACATTAACATCTATTGGTCCCAGAACAACATGAATGCATACTTAAATGACAATCCTGGTGGGGGGGGACAGTAATTAATTGTGCTTCTCCTGTCAGGTTTATGGGTTTGGCTGGTTTGACAACACCTTATCTTGCTTAAAGTATCGTTTATCTCAAGGGAGCAGGATGAAGATGCTAAAATTCTATTAAAATAAAGAGTGCGTGGCTTTATCAACAGTCTTTTATGATAACCCTGCTCGCTCAACATGGAATACTGTTACATAACCTAACAAAGAAAAAACAGAAGGTAAATCAAAAGTAGTCAGTTCTAATATCTGATTTTGAGTTTAATAAGACTTCAAATATCCACTAATGTCAGCCAAAATATTTAACATGAAACATAACATGGGTAAACATTTTTCATGGATTGTTTCAATTCTATTTTTAAGTAAATGTGACATACGCTACATGTACTGAGTGGTACTGGTCAGGATAAACTACGTATTGAAGGTATTGTTGTGCAGATTGTAATTAATTTTATTGAGGTTTTATTGCTCTGACTAATTTTAGAATCATAATATTTTTTGGAATACCTTCCCAAGATCGACAATATTTGAAACTTTAAGTGTGAATTGCTACTTGTCATATATACCAGCAAACTCCAAATTACTGTACAGGTAGTTAACTTCCTTTCTCTATACCATGAGCTCATCAGTAAATTTACATTAATTATACACATACAGACTGTGAGTGTGAAGATAGATATACTTACGACACTCTGGTAGCATGCACTTCTCCACCTGCTCTAACTCTTCTGTACACTCGCCCAGCTCCACAGGGGACTTTAACATGCGCTGTCGTGTCCTCCTACCCTTCCCGCAAGTCACACTGCAGTCACTCCAGTCGGACCATGGAGTCAGCATGCAGGGGATTGTGTCTGTACACCACAGGAGTCACTCAGACACATTTCAAGACACACGTCCAACATTCAGATGTGCATTTCATCACCAAACACATACATGGATGAAATATATCAACTCAAAAACAACTGAAGAATATCAGCAGAAAGCAATGTAATCATGCAGAAGACAAAAGCTGATGCAAAGGTTTTATTGTTTGAATTAATTATTGTTTAAGAGTTAAAAACTGAAAGAAGTTCAGAGAAATGACCAAACATAGTCTCATCTGTGCTCCTTACATGGAGTTACAGTTACTGGCCCAGTGTGCTCAGTTGAGGCAAAAGTGTACACAGTGTCAGGATAGATGTGGTCCTGAAATCGCTGTCACTTACGACATTCCGGCATCATGCACTTCTCCACCTCTAGCACCTCCACCCCACAAATGGAGCCATCTGCAGGAGGCATCTTCACCATGCGCTCTCTCCTCTTAATACCAAGACCACAAGTGGCACTGCAGACATCCCATTCCCCCCACTCCGTAACCAGACAACTGCTGGGAGCTAAGGCCAAGACGGAAACACAAGACACAGTAAATTACTATTTGTTATTATTAGATGCATACTATGACCTGACAGATGACACTTGGCAGGGAAAACTCACAGCATTCCTTGTTGACCTCACAGTTGTCAGTCTCCTCTGTGGGCAAGGTGCAGACTGAGCCATCATCAGGGAACTGCTTCACATAACGCTCCCGGGAACGTGTGCCCATCCCGCAAGACAAACTACAGGGAGACCAGGTGATCCACTCTGACAACATACAGGTGGAAGCATCTAAAGAATCAAATGACAAAGAGGGAGATGTCAGCAAACAAAAAGAGAGTCAGTGATTTTAAATGGCAAAATGATGATCAGGTGCAGGAACTCAAAAATGTGACTTTGTGGCTTCATAGGTGTACAGAATGCTGTCTTGCCAGTGGCTCCAAATGTCAACAATTATTGTAAATTGCTTCTGTGTTTCTTTGCCTACATTTTATATTTTTTATTTCCCAGTTTATTTGCCTGTTTGGTTCAATTTCATCACAGGGATGAATGAATAGGGAACGGTGCTCCACCTGAGCGTCTCCTTTGATGTGTGCTTGACAGTCATTAGTCTAATTAGTGGTGACGAGGTGACTTCTGTGAAGTGTGGGACCATGTACGACTGAAACATGTATAATGGGAGGATTTTTCACTTTAGGACTTCCAAGTAAAAGGCATATTTGTGTGCAGTGAGAATTTTAGTCAGGATACAAGTTAATATTAATATAGGCCTGTATACAGTATTATAGAATCTGATGGAGTTACATTTACACAATTCACTCACATTTGCAGTCAGTTTCACTTACAAGTTCAACTGATTCATAATCAGAGAACAACTAGGTTTTCAGAGATGTTAATGACCTATTTCGATGCCGCTCTTGTTGCCATGGTGAATCAGTGAATCTTTGATCGATGACGGGGTCTAATTAGAGGAAGCCGTGTGCACACACTTATCCTGGGTTGCTTTCACCTGGCTTGATGAATCGTGTCTGCTCCTCCTGGCTTGGTCGTTGTGCAACTGATTAAGCCTGGACGCTCTTGTTTTGGATTGGTTGAGCCCAGCTCAGTCACCTATCCTGGATGTCTGAATCCTACTTTTGTGCAACGGGCCCCTGGTTAAGAACCGTAGGTACCGTAATTTTTGACGAAAGTAACAGCTTGTTGACAAGTCTAGATTAATCTCTGTGTGACTGTAAAATGTGAAATTTAACGGCGTAATTTCTCTGTACTCTTTGTTTTCAGTAATGCTGCGTTTATGTGTTTCACAAAGCGTGGGATTTCTAGTTTCTGGGGATACTAAGATACATTTATTACTGAGGAGATTGACAATGTGCTGCCAGCTATCAGACTAACAGTCAGACTTGATTTGATTAATAGTGGTACTTTATCTGTTCAGTCACTCTGAGTTCTCAAGTGTATATTTGGCATTATTATTATTAGCCTACATTAAAATACCACAGGTAACATATTGCCATAGAAGAATGTATTATTGCAGTTGAGATGATGATGATGATTACAAATGTGGATAAACTTCACTACTCTAAATGCATGAAAAATTTTGACCTTTTATGCTGTAGGGGAAAAAAAAATAGCAATGATGCAATAATCTACTGTGACCCTCATGCTTTTCAGTGTGATTCTATCTCACTACCTTAATCTCCATATTGAGGTCCAAGTCCTGCAGATTTTTTGTGATATTTAATTTTAATCTCAGTCAACTGGATTTAGTTTAGAATGCTGTTTACACACCTGATAAATTCTCATATTAACTACATTGCTAAAAACCCTGCAGCACTTAAACCAGGAAGTTCCTATCAAAGGACCGGGTGACACACTGTCGATCCTTCACTTCTTTCTCCTGTCTGAGCTTTTTTCTTTTCTTTTTTACTCCCTGACTTTTGAGGCATCCTACCATCTCCGCCTCCACTCGTTAATTCACTGTCTGTCTGTTACGCTGGGTAAGTGATTATTTCAATCCACACTATAAACAGGTCCAACACAACATATTAATCATTGTGCAAATGTCAAGTAACATTTCAGAGTTTCATGTAAGACCAGTAAATGAAATGTATATTTTTAGACACATTCAGTTGGTCTACCAACACGTGCCTGTGGCTCCTTGTTTAATGTGCATTACTTCTTTGTGAACTTCCATTAGCAGCTGTTGCTCACAGACTTTATAAATGAGGAACACGTCTTCAGCATCAGTAAATTGGTGATCGACCTGGTGGTCTGTTGAGAGAAGCCTTCTACAAGCATCGATGCAAATGACCAACACCTGGCTTAACCTAGTTGCATCTCCTCAGTTTGGCTTGGCCAGTGTGAAACATATTAATCCAGGATGCATTGATCAGATCAGGTCCAGCCTCGCTGTCTCTGTGTTTCCTGGATCCGGAAATCTGTTTTTGTTAAAGTCAGTCTTATTCATAGTGCATGCCTATAGAGTATGTGTGTGCCATGTTAGTTTGTTCCCACACATAGTAGTTTCTGCAGCCATCATTGATTTTATTTGCATCTAATTGAAATGCCCATTCTGTCCTGCTATCTGGAAAAATCAATGTGAACCTAAATTGAACACAAATTGGTCTCATATAAAACTAGTTTCCTTATTTGAAGACAGTAGTTGTCATACAACTACTACCGAAGACAATTGCAGCTTGCTTTTCTTTGCTGCTGGATTCTTTGGTAACTATGAGCCTCAGTTAAATTTTACCTTCAGAAACATTTGAGCATGAAAACAAGAGGCAGAGTGGTTCCACACAAACGCATCACAATATCCAAATGTACACTGTGTGCACATTTATTAGGGAAGTTGTACTTTTGAGGATTAATTTTGTTATTCAACAACTGCAGTGCTCTTGGTCAATCCAAAATGTAAACACTCAAACCTGAACATTTAAGTAGTAAAGGTGAGGTATTGGCTTTCTTAAAGCTATAGTCTACAATTTCAGGGAGCTAGCAAGAGAGCTAGCAAGATTTGAATGTGGCGCCTCCTCTAAGTGCACACACTCTCCTCCCTCTCCTGTTAGTGCTCCGCCCAAAGCCACACCTCCTCAAACTTGAACATCTGACAGTAGGATTCAGCAGGGAGAAGAGAGCCAATATGCTGCATCACCACAGTTGTAAAATGTCCCATTCAAATCCAATATGTCAACGTCATAATGTCACCTTTATAATGCAGACAGTGACGACTATGGCTGTGCAATATGATCAAAATGTCATATCCTATAACCTCTTCAATACAAGCGGCACTGAAACCAGTTTTCAACCACAGATAAGCTAGCATGATAAGACCGCATTGGGCTTAAGACTAAAACATACTCGGCGGAATGGACACGGAGTGCACAATGCTTGAATTTGCAACCGACTCTGCTCTGCACTGTTGTCACACAAAACACTGCTCGGCATCTATTTTTCACATCAACCCGCTTTAAATGTTACATCGATCTTTGGATTCACAGAAATTTCACAGGAAACAGCTAGCGGTAGAGCGCTCCACTATGGAAGCTTTGAGCTGAACGGACATCCAGATCCGCTCCTCTCACAGTCTGCTGGAGTCTGTGAGCACCTTTATAATGGAGATACTGGAGACTATGACTGTGCAATATGATCAAAATATCCTATAACCTCTTCAATAGCTTTAAGAGAATATCTACAGTATGTGTGCACAATTATGAGGCAACTATTAGTGTATGGAATTATTATACAACTAAATGAAAAAAACAATATTTTTCCCATCTCACTTTTCAAACTCAGAATTTATAAATACACATTTATAATTTCCAAAAATAAATCAGTGACCAATATAACCACACTTCTTTTCAATAACAGTGACAAGCCTTCCATCATGGAGTCTGTCAGTTTCTTGATCTGTTCAGAATCAATTTCTTGTGCAGCCGCAACCACAGCCTCCCAGACAATGTTCAGAGAGGTGTACTGTTGTCCTTCACTGGAAATCTCCCGCCTAACAAGGGTCCAAAAGCTCTCAATAGGGTTTAAGTCAGGTGAGGAAGGGGGTCATGACATTATTTTTTTATCTTTAAGGCCTTTACTGGATAGCCATGCAGTGGAGTACTTTGATGCATGAGATGGAGCGTTGTCTTGCATAAAAATAAAAGCCTTCTTGAAAGATGCAGATTTTTGTACCACTGCTTGAAAAAAGTGTCTTCTAAAAAGTGGCAGTAGGTTTGGGAGTTCATTTTGAGTCCATTTTCAACCCGAAAAGGTCCAGCTATCTCACTTCAATAATACCAGCCCATTCCAGAACCCCACCTCCACCTTGATGGCGTCTGAGTCGAAATGGAGCTCTGTGTCCATTACTACATCCATCTGGTCCGTTAAGAGTCACCCTCATCTCATCTGTCCATAAAACCTTTGAAAAATCATCTGTCTTCAGATATTTCTTGGCCCAGTCTTGACATTTCAACTAATGTGTCTTGTTCAGAGGTGGTCGGGATTCAGCCTATCTTACCTTGGCCATGTCTCTGAGCACTGAGCACCTTGCACTTCTCGGCACTCCAAGTAGGTTGCAGTTCTGGAATATGACAGCACTGGAGGATAACGGGTTCCTGGTAGCCTCACGTTTGATTCTTCTCAAATCTTTGGCAGTTAATTTGCATCTTTTCTTCTCAACACGTTTCTTGCGACTCTCCTGACTGTTTGCAACAAAACGTTTGATGGTTCTGTGATCACACCTCAATATCTTAGCTATTTCAAGTGCGCTGCATCCTTCTGAAAGATCTTTTACAATTTTTTGACTTTTCAGAGTCAGTTAAATCTCATTTTTGAGGTATTTTGCCTGAGGAGAAGAAGCTGCCGAATAATTATGCACACCTTTATATAGGGTCTTGATCTGCTTCAGTCACACCCCCCTTGTTACACAAATACATATCACCTGATATGCATAAAATCCAATAAGCATTCAAATTTATACAGCTTGGAGTTGGAAAATATGCATAAAAATGATGATATGGTCAAAATAATCACTTGCCTAAGAATTGTGCACACAGCGTATAATGGAGCAGCCTGTAATTAACACGAGGTTTGTGATTTAACACTTCAAGATTGTGTATTCATTATTATCTGATACCTGACAACAAAGAGATTAACCACACCATGTCAATATGTCACAGTGCAGGAAAGACATTAGGGAGCTCTTGTGTGTATCATTGAGTCTGACTTTCCAGCTGCCCATAAGGAAAGTAACTAAAACAGTATACTAGCATTAATTGAACATTATAAAAATGGCCTCTGCTACCCAAGATGCAGAGAAGCTTATCCATGCTTTCATCATTACAAGTTGGCCTGATCGATACAGTGCATTACTCTCAAGTCTCTACAAAAAGTCTATAAATCCATCACAGTTAAACAAAATGCTGCAGATGGGTTTATCTGGACCAAAGAAAAGAGCTCACACCATCCCTGTTCTTGCTTCAATGATCTTGTTTAAATCAAATATAATATTCACTGACGTGCCCCCTGGGTAGTCACAGTGTTTACATGTTTCCAGATGAGACCCTGATGGAGCCATCAGCTCCTTCTCTCTATTCACCGTACCAAAAAATGAAAGACAAAGCAGAGAGCTACAGTGAAGCTACCTTTGGGAACAGGCTCCTTAGATATAAGGACAGACAGGCTTTCAAGTGACTGCTGATGAGCTCACCATGCAGCAACACTGCCATTCTACTTCCTTCATTATGAAGTACTTTGGCCAGATTAAAATTGTAAAGTCTATTTGATACTGTTTGCTTCCTTCGTAGGCTGGAGGTCCTTGATGTCCACCAGGAGCTACTTTTTATCTTAACTGTTGATGAGGCTGCTTTACTCTAACTGCACATTATTTGCACTATTATTATGATGTTATACATGGTTGGTAGTGGTCTGTGTCTGCATTGCTATGGAGTTGACAACTGATCCATAGCAACAGCCTGTCATATATAACAGCAATCTGCTATAAAGAAAACCGACCATAGACTGCCATAATTGAATATTCAACAAACCTGCATAATAATGCATTGTGCCGTCTTGTAAGCATTGTATGTTTGAACGTGTAATCTGTATCGGGCCTGTAAATGTAGGCTCATTAAATATTCCTACGCCACCCACAAATCAACAGATTTTCTTTCTTGTGAAAATAAATTTGTAGTTGTTGAGAACAGGGAAAAAAGTGTCAGATGTAGGGAATCATCTATTCCTGTTACTGTAGATTAGAGAACACACACAACCCTAATGGGATGTTATTGTCAGTGCTGCTTCATTTTTCTGCCTCTGAAAAGTATAAAAGTAAGTGCCTCTATCAACAAGAATGATGTAATCAGAAATATTCCAGTTTAGTGGAGAAGACATGAGCAGAAAAGCAATCATGTCATCATGAGAAGACATTTAATTATGAAAGGCAAAATGACCAATAGGGTTTTTTCACTGTGTGTATGCTTTTGGAATTATTATTATCCATTATTAGTTATTATGGAATTAAAAATATTTTAGACAAAAAATATTTTAGACACAAACTCAATGGATTTCTACTATTCCAGAATAGTTTTTGTTGAACACAAAAATGCATATTTGTAAGACTTTATCATTATTAAATCACTCTCAGATGCACCGGATGTCATATACTGACTCAGGCTGGATCAGGTATCAGGTAACAAAGGCGCCGACCAATCAAATTCTATTTTTATATAGGCCTACTATATACAGTATGACTTAGACTTTTGTTATGACTAATTTGAACTACAGTTCCTGTTTATTTTGAAGATTTTTTTTTTTTTACAAAGTTGTTGCCATATGATTTATTATCATAACAATAACTAATATTTATGTCAATTTGTATCTATGTATTCATTTGCAGTTAGAAAAAGTCTGATTGGTGCCGCCCTGACAGTAATCTACAGACTAAAATGTGAACACGATGTACACCTGGTGTCTTCCTCTGTGCAGAAATGCCAGTTTTCCCATCCATCCATTATCTATTGCTTATCCTCACATAGGGTGGCGGGGGTGCTGGAGCCTATCCCAGCTGTCTTAAGGCGGAAGGCAGGGTACACCCTGGACAAGTCTCCAGTTCATCACAGGACACATAGAGACAGACAACCATTCACACTCACATTCACACCTACGGACAATTTAAATTAGCCAATTAACCTAATCCCCATGCATGTTTTTGGATGGTGGGAGGAAGCTGGAGTACCCGCAGAGAACCCACACAGATACGGGGAGAACATGCAAACTCCACACAGAAAGGCCCTGGCCAGGAATCAAACCTGGTACCTTCTTGCTGTGAGGCAATAGTGCTAACCACTACACCACCTTAGTTTTCCCATATCGTTTTAAATTTTTGCCGCCCTAGTTTTCCCATATCTTTTTGAATTTGTCCAACTCCAGCCTCACAGAAAAAACTTTTCCATCCCATATATATTGTGCATAACCTCAACCCAGACGTCAACTTTAGGTGCCTCATTCTTCATCCACTTTCTGGTTAGCACTTTCTTGCTTGCAGTCATCATTATTCTATAAATATGCTTGTCCCCAAACCTTGTAAAATCTATGTCCAGTTTCCCCAGGTATAGCACCTCAAATGTAAATGGAAGGTCTACTTTCAATACTTTATCCGTACACTTCTTAAGCTCCTGCCAGAGGCTGTGAATAGAAGGACAGCTCCAGAACACGTGAAAATGATCAGCTCTATCAGCTCCACATAAGCGCCAACGCTTTGTGTCATGGTAAACATTTTGTACTGGTGTTCAAAAAACCTTATGATGTTCTTCTACCTATGATCTCTTCAAGACATGGAGCAAGTTGTCCTCCATTGCTGTTCACTGATCTCTTCCCAATCCTCTACTGATGTAATCACCTGTGCCTCCCTCTCCCATTTCTCTTTTATATATGCCGTATCATATCCCTTTAGGTCTTCCAATCCCTTATATAATTTTGAAATTAGCTTTTCCTCCTGTTTTGATTCATACACTGATATGAACATCTCAATGACTGGTGATTTCTCCCCCCCATGGTTTTTAATGTTTGCTCTAAATAATGCCTTAATTGCAAATGTCTGTATTGATCCTGATTTCTTAAAAGCACATTTGTCTTTTACCTCTTGAAAGCTTTTAATCTTTTTCTTTCCTAAGAGCTCAGCAACAATTGTAGGTCCCCGTTCCCAAATTCCGAAACTCTTATTTGTTTTGTTTGGTTCAAATTCAGAATCGTACCCGATCCACCTTAATAATTCACTGTGTGATCTCAAGTCATATTTTGCAATTATTTCAAACCAAAGCTTCAATGTGTTTTCTCAAATTACTGTGCCCTATCATAGCTTGAATAGGAACCCCATCTGCTGTGCTAACATTGATTTCCTTCCATCTCGCAGTAGGAAGTGGGAAGGGTTGTATATATTCAACAGTGTTTTTATTTGAGAGGCTTGGTAATAGCTCTTCAAACATAGAAGTGCTAGCCCTCCCTTGTTTTTAGGCAACTGCAGTGAACCTGATCCTCAGCTTCTGTCCCTGCCAGATATATTGAGAGATAATTTTGTCCCATTCCCTGAATTCATTATCGGTCACCTCTCCACTGGTAGACTCTGGAACAGGTAGAGAAGCCTCGGCAGTACATTTACTTTTATCACCTCAGCTCTCTGTGTAATACTCAAATAGGATATCAGATTCCATCTGTTGATATCGGATTTAATTTAGTTAATTAAAGGGTTGTAGTTGATGGATTTTAACTGTCCTAAATCATGGGGTAGAGCAACTCCCAAATATTTTATTGATTTTGCTTTGCATTTGTCTCTGATTGCTTGGCCTGGTCTATAACTGAAGGCAATAACTTGAGTTTTTTGTATTTTTGTTTTATAACCCAACATAAGTCCGTATTCTGTAAGGGTTCTCATAAGTGCAGAGAGGGATGTATTTGGACTTTATAAATATATTAATACGTTATCTGCAAACAGGACTATTTTATATGTCCCCCTCCCCATTTTTATACCTGTTATATTTTCATTTTGCTTTGTCCAATAACTCAGTAGTTCCAGAAAAATGGCAAGAAGAAGAGGACTTGCTGAACAGCCCTGCCGACAGCCTCGTTCTAGAGTGATAGATCTTGAAAGACTCCCAAGTCTGTATGACCTTAATAAATGTCTCATGGAAACTGAGTCGCTCTAGCACACTAATCCCACCTGACGTCAAACACCTTTTCCGCATCTAAATTCACCTTTGCCATCTCTAGCTAATTTTGAATCACATGTTGCATTAAATGCAGGGTGAGCCTGATACTGTCTTGCGTCTGTCTATGTTTTATAAATCCTGTCTGGTCTAAATTAATTATTTCTGGTAGAATCTTTTTTAGGCGCCTGGCTAAGATGGCTGTAAACAGTCTGCAGTCCTGATTAAGGACACTAATGGGTCAACAGTTGGAGCATTCCTGCTTGTACTTTCCCTCCTTCAGAATTACAGAGATAATGGCTTCTTTCCATGACTGAGGGGCTTCTTCGTCAACACCCAGTTAAATACCTTCAGAAGTGGGATTAATGTTGCCCTGAGTGATCTGTACCATTCAGCGGTATACCCATCCGCACCCGGGGACTTGCCAGCCTTGAGATTTGAGATCGCCCTGTTTATCTCCTCGTCTGTGATTTCAGCTATGAGAGTCTCATTCTGTTCCTCCGTTACTCTTGTTAAACTTAATTTTCCCAAAAATGTATAAATTTGGGTTTTATTACTAGCGTCCAGTTGAACCTATAAATTGTTATAATAGGCTTCAAAGCACTTTTGAATGTCCTCTGTTTTGTCCACCATTTTTCTTGTATGTGGGTCCCTAATACTGTTTTTTTTCCTGCTGTTTTTTCAGTTTGTATGCCAGCAATTTTGTTGACTGGCCTCCCACCTCACAATATCTTTGTTTCATAAACAGGAGCTTTTGTTGGGTCTCCTGCGCATATAGTTCTGTTGTATTTTCATCATTAGCTACATTATTTTTTCACTTTCCTCATGAACACAGTAACCTTCAATCTTTAGACAGGTACTCACCCTCATCACTGCATCCCGGGCCCATGCAAGGTTCAAAGTCCTGGGTGTGTGGGCAGGGCACACTGAGGTCCAACTGGGCCTTCAACATCCTCTGCCTCATCCGCTTGCCCTTTTCACAAGTGGCCGAGCTGCAGGCAGACCATGGAGACCAGTTGGAGTAGATGCACGTCTCAGGGGTATCATCTGCAAGGTGGTGAAGGGAATAAAGATACTATTATAGCCTTACATTGTTAACTGTATGTGTAATCTTGTAAGAGAGAGACAAACAGATAGATGGGGGCAGGGTCCAGACCTTCCTCTTTCTCCTCCTGAGCAATATCTGCCACTATGTCATCCACATTGTCCGGCACAATGTTGCACTGTTCGCCCTGTGGACACACAGACACACAGCAAGGTTGGGATACACTCCATCACTCTAGAGGCGCTCTGTTGTTTGTTTGCTGCCTCTAAACTCTTCTGCTTCTGATAGCTGTCAGAAAGTGTGAAAGCCGGTAAATAGTAAGGTCAGCATAACCTGAAAAAAGTGTAAGGTGAAGCTCAGTAAAGTAGCTCAGTCTGGGAACCTGGGACCATGTGTGCATGTGTGGAGAGTGGACTGGTAGCTGGTGCCAGTTCCTCCTCCTGGGCACTGCTGAGGTACCCTTGAGCAAAGCACTGAACTCTTACAATAACTGCTCATGGAGCCTGGATATGGGGCAGCCCCCTCACTCTGACACATCCCCTCTACTACTAACAGAGTGAAAACTGTGATTTCCCCATCGAAGGATCAATAAAATAATTCTTCTTCTTCCTAAGTGATGCTGTGCTGTGGCAAAAGGAGCAGAGAATAAACTCCCCACAGCTGCCTCTAGATGCCACTGAAGGACTGCTAACCTTTCTGGTTTCCTGCCACATTTCCCAGAGAAGCACCTCTCATAAAAAAGTTCATATTTCATATAGAGTTAATTTTAATACTGGCCATACATGTTTTATGAAGCTGTATTTAAATGCTTTTTGTTATTTTTATTGGCTGCATTTCAACACATTTTTGGCATTATGCAACACAAGCTGTTATTGTTGATATAACTATAACTAACTAAGAATAACACACACTGATGATGATTGGTCAAAATATTCCCTATATTCCCATACCCATCTGCTAATTTTATTCCAGACTGGCTGGACAGTTTGCTGAATATTCTCCTATTCTCTCCCCAAAAAATCTATCAAAAAACAATATGTAAAAGTAGATATACCCATTTGCTATCATCATCTTTCGTACAATAATGGAACAAACGTAACATTTCCATTAACTACCTTACCTTAACTATTTTGAAACTGACCCACACATTACTTTCTACTAAAAGTTCTAAAAACTAACATTGAATAGCATGGCATGAAACTCTACTCCCTCCCCATTCACCACAAAAACAGCAAGGACATCCAGCACTGATCAATGGCTGTATTGATGGACAGGATTAAACCCATAAAGGGGAAGGACAGGTGTCCTCTCTCCTCTCTGTCTGCTTTTGAGGCTTTTAAATGCGCCAATGCTTTATAACAATGACAGATAGTAAATCATGTCTGTCCTATTTTTCTGTTGATCTATTTTGGCTGATTTATCAGTGTGGCATGGTGTTATCAGTGAAGCAAATAGCATATATTTGAAGAGGGGGTGCAGAGCTGAGCTGGAATTACTGAAGGATCACCTCAAAATACAGCAATAAACAATCAGTCACCATGAGGAGAAAAAGACTTGCAAAAGAACAATCAAAAGGAAAAAAACAACAGAGTACCTTTTCAATTATCTACATTATGATTACATCCTGTAAAAGCTATCAAGTGTCTGTATTTAAGAGAACAGACCTTTCTGGCGATGCGCTCCACCACCACCCTGGCGACTGGAGTGATGGCCCCTCCCTCAGGGTCATAGAAGGGGCTCTGTGGATGATCCAGACTGGTCAGGGGACGGATCTTTTCCTGAGGCGTATTGGGCTTGTTGGGAGACTAAAATGAGCACACAGAAAGGGAAAAAAACCACAAAGCTGTGGATCTTTGGGATTTCAGAAATAACACACTGTCAGGATCAGTTTGACAAATATATTACAATAAGCACAAAGTCACTCAAAGTTACACAAAGGACAAGTCCCAAAGTTGGAGAGCAGCTGTGGAGGGTCGCTGTAGTGTATAAGGGAGATGCTCTTATTAGTCAACAACAGTAAAGATCTGCCAGCATGGGGCTGATAGAAGCACCACCGCCAGAGGCTGTCTGGAGGCTGAAGACCAGCTCATCCTTCATCCCCCCCCACTGAGGCCAAACAGAACAGCTGTGTCTGTGTGTTTGTGTGTGTGTGTGTGTGTGTGTGTGTGTGTGTGTGTGAGAGAGAGAGAGAGAGGGAGCTAGGGAGAAGGGTAATGAGTGGACACTAATTAAAAGATACAGTCAAAGTAATGGCACAGAGAATGGACTTCATTACTCCGTTACAGGCCTGTGGCTTTAACAGTTTTACAGCAGAGGGTCCCATCCCATGTCCAGAATAACTCTGCTCCTCTATTCACTGCTGCATTTTTGGATAGAGGAATTGTAGCCTCCAGTTAGAGCAAGTTTTCATTTAAGCAAATGGAAATATGCTCATCAGGAGCAATTTGGGGTTCAGTATCTTGCTCAAAGACACTTCGACACGCACCTAGGGGGAGCCGGGATTCAAACCACTGAACAACCCGCTCTACCAGCTGAGCCACAGCCGGCCGAATACAAACTGAAAGTCCCTGAATATGCCTGACTAAGCCGAACAGTAAGATTCAGTCGGTGTAAGCTTCACAGTGTCTGTAAGCAGGGACAGCCGTGGTGAGCAAAGCAGTGTGTGCTGGTGAGAGACAGTGAAATTATTCCAACCAGAACATGCAAGAGCTCACAGTTCAGCTGGTTCAGCAGTGAGCTCAGCCAAAGTTTTCACACATGTTGTCATAGATTTTGGTCAAACGTGTTCACGCACGTTTAGTTCTGACTGGAGACACTGAGCACACAGCACCTCAGGTGAGGGAAGGAGGGTGAAGACGCTCCAGGCTGTTCAAAGAGAATTGGATGGGTAATGACAATTGAATTGCAGACTGGCAGTATGTGAGGAGGTGAGAGAGTGATTGTGAATGTGAGCAGACAGGCAGATGAAAAGGAAGAGGTTGGCATAATGACAAGGTCAAACCGCGAGTGTAAAGGTAAGCTGGTGACGAGAGTGAGGAGGAAGGTTACCCAGAGGGTAAAAGGTCGAGAGAAAAGCAGTTTCTGTGGTACAGTGGGGTTGGATGCTTTATACTGTAGAAGCCCACTACTCCTTAAAGACTGAGGATGGGTTGAATGCTCAGATCAAATTGCATATGTACAGTATATTATAAATCTAGTTTAGTCACTCATTCAGAGGAACTGATGTTGTCACTGCATGATGATGATATAGAGTTTATTTCCCCAGTTTATAATTAAAGTTATGGTCACTGGTAAATTTTGTTTTTGTCAAGTAGTGCGTCAAATCTAAGTCTGTAAGGGACTTTCTAGTGACTACAGTTACTGTATATACAGTATAACTCTTGGCAAAAGGACATTTCAGTGTTGCTTCCTTCACCAAAAATACTGGAACTCACTAACAGCACTGAAAAGAATGAGGGAATATATTTATATTAGGGCTGTCAAAATGAACGTGTTAATGCAGATTAATCCATCATTATAATTAATCTGATGTGTTGTTGATCGAGGCTTCCTTCCTTCCATATTTGCCAAATATCCACTTCTATAGTCTCCAACTGGAGGTGACGCAGCATCATTCAATCCTGATGCACAAGTATAGTGGAGCAGATAGACGAAGCATGGTTGATTGTTGATAAATGATTGTTTAAGACAAAGAGACAAAGAGTTGTTTCATGGTGTGTTGTTGAAACTGTGTTTAATAAACACGTTCAGTGCAGATATATTCCCTGCTTTCTGTTTGCTCATGTAAAATGAAACATGATTAATATAGATTAAAAATGAATGATATTTAATCGGGATTTTAATCTACGTTAATCCACAATAACCTGTGATTGATCTGCTTAAGTATTTTAATCGTTTGACAGCCCTACCTTTTATACATGTTAAGGTGACATAAATAATAATAATAATAACACATTAATAAAAATACATTTTTGTAATTAAAATCATTTTTTTCAGTATCCTCACTGACCTCATATGTTACCCCACTGTCAGTGCCTGCATCCCAGGGGATCAGGTCCTGGACCACTCTCTGGACCCAACCACAATCCTTCGTACACAAGTCCTCAGCAGATAGACCCACATTCCAGTCTGGACTGGGCCCCAGCATGGTCAGGAAGGACATGAGGTGACGGCTCCGGTCCACTGAGAATTCAGCTGAGGGGGCGGCCCGTCTGAGGAAGAATGAGAAAAAGAGATGTGAACTGTGTCTCAACTGGCCCATGAAGGTACAGCGTGTCCTTCAAAAGACCTGAGGCAAGACTGCACCTTTCCACCTTAAATGAGCCTAAACTATAGCAAACCTAATGATGCATTTGGTCGAATCCCTGTGAGTATTTCTAATTGAGTCTCCAGCAAGTGGCCCTCAAACAGCCAAAAGAAATATAAGAGGTAAAGCTTCTGATACCCAAGTCATGACATTTTACTGACGGCTAAATTCAATTCAGTGAGCACAGTGAGCACAGTGGGAAGGTTTATCCAGATTTCCAAGTTTTTGACACTGTTAACATTGGGTTCGTGGCCATGCCAGCGGTCGACTCATGCTCTCTGAGGGGCAGTGACAAAGGAAATGGGCACACAGAAACGGTACTGCCATGGAGGACAATATGTATGTCATCATGGAAACACCAAGGAGGGTGCTCAAATAAATGCATAACACCGCAGCAGAGGATGTATGTTGGTTGAATGTGTATCTGCACTCAATAACAAATGTAGCCTGTACTGAGGTGGGCACACCTTATTTTTCATTCGCAGCTTGGTCCAAACAGTGCAAGTCCTGGTTCAAAACTTTTCAGTTCACAAGTTTAAATCATTGATATGATCTGAACAACTGGGAGAATGTGACTGCTGAAATACATTTAACAGAGAATCCATGTTTGACTACATGGTGTGTGTTGCTTTTAAATTCAGCTGATTTCTTGTCGTTTAATAACCTGCCACGGTGATGTAGTGGTTAGCACTGTCACCTCACAGCAAGAAGGTACCGGGTTCAAATCCGGTACCTTCTTGTGGAGTTCGTATGTTCTCCCTGTGTCTGTGTGGTTCTCTCCGGGTACTACCTTCTACTCTGGCTTCCTCCCAATGCATGGGGATTAGGTTAATTGACCGTGAATGTGAGTGTGAGTGGTTGTCTGTCTCTATGTGTCCTGTGATGAGGTGGCGACTGGCGACCTTCCGCCCTAAGCTGGGATAGGCTTCAGCCTCCCTGCGACCCTATGTGAGGATAAGCGGTAGAAAATGGATGAATAACCTGTTGCAATGTGGTTTGATACTAGTTGCTTTTGTGACTTCTCAGGATACATGGTACGTCCAACTCAACTAGTGTGCTGCAGCGAGCTCGTCTCAAGTGGGAAACTCTGAGAAGGGGAAGGTACTTACACTGCCTGCAAATTATAGTGATAAATATTTAGTTGACACATTCCAGACCAATCTATCTTTGCACCACATTTGCTCTGCTCTCTGACTATCTGTATTGACCAATGATTGACAGCTAAACTAATTAGCTGTCAGTCCAATCTCCATTAATCAAGAGTGGGAGGATTCTTGTAGAAACATAGACAATTTGCCAGTGATTCCTTTTCACATGTCATCATGCTCATATAAATCCATTTATCTGCCAGCTCAACTAATGATGGCCTCTGAGGAACACCCAAAATCCTTCTTGTATGCAGTATGTGTGTATTTTTCTTAGAGATGTTGATGTGAAGATTTGTCGGTGTCATGGTGTTACCACATGGACATTTGGAAATTTGATTGACTGTGTTACCAGTGCAACTTTATATCAGTTTATGATAAATAATTTAATTGACTGTGGCATTTATTAAAAGGTCATGTTTATTTAGATGGTCAGCAAGTAAACAATTTCACAAACTATTCTAAAAGTTGGGACATTTTAGTAACCTCAACATTATTATTTTTTTTAATATATTTTTCCAGAGCACAAAAATCCTTGATTGTGCAGTAGAACAGAGGCTCACTGCACTATTATACCACACTACACAAACACACAACATGTAGCTCTTAGAGTGACAGAACTAAAGAGGGTAGCTCATTAATGGTTATATTCTTACCTTCAAACTATTCTTATTTCACACTGTTGACAACCAGCTTATTTCTTTTTTTTTTTTTTTTTTCTAGCTGCTCATCAAATGTAACCTACAGAACACCAAAGTAGTACTCTGGTTATTAGAAAGACATCTGAAAGAGAGTGGGAGTGGGGAGATGAGCCAGCTGAGTGTCATATAGGTAGTGTAGCAGTTATGGATGCAGCCATTTTAATCCAGTATGAAGTGATTTGATAGAGAGTGGGAGGATACAGTGCAACAAAAAGAGTCAGAGGTAGTTTTCCTTCAGTATTTTTGTCAGGACTTGAGAGTTATCTATTCAGTCAAGGTCTATAAGAAACCACACTGCGCATTTAGTGTTTTTTGTGGTGACTGTTCTGATTGAGTTTGATTAAGAAAGGATTTTCCGTCATACAAAATGAGTTTGGATTCTGTTTTTGAACTAGAATTACCTGAATAATCTTTCAATTAGGGGAGTTTTATTTACATGTTGTCATATATGTTGAAAACTCCAGATTGGTAAACTCTAAGTGGTGGTTTAGGTAAGTGTTATTTTAAAAAAAATAAAAAATGCATGCATCTTTAAGTTACAGTAGCCTGATCTCATACTGCAACTGGACTGGCATTATTAGTGAATACCTGCTATCTCAGTGCCTGCCTACGGATATATTCTCTTTGTCTGTGTAGGTAGTCAGTGACATAACTAGCATTTAAATGTCAAGTTCTGAAAAAACTTCCATCTCTACTTTTAGCAACTCCATGCTATAACTTAAACACAGAATCAGCCTCTGTCTTATCTCTTAAGACACTGAGCCGTTAAGACAGCCATCAGAAGCACCATGCTTTAAGTCCAAATGCTTTCAGTCTGAAGGGAGCTGAGGCAAAATGACCATACTGCCCTGACTTAGAAGGGTGTGCAACAGCAACAATCATCCCTCATGAACGAGGAGCCGAAATGTGTGACTTAGAGCTGTGAGATGTTACAATATATATCATAGTGCGGTATAAAAATGTCTACCGTACGATATAAGCCTCTGTTGTTTATGTCGTAATTTTAATGTAGCTACTTAGTTAGCTCTGTTGCTACGCTAACATAAACGTTACTCTGGTTGTGGTTTAGATACACCATGTAAAGCACATCTTGATGTCGCAATGACCGCTGGATAATCCAATCATGAGAGTTCAAAAGGTGTATTGTATAAAGCATAGACATAATGGTATGATGGCTACTGTAACCGCAGCAACGCTACTGCTTTGTGGTAGCATGTTTATGTCACCAGCGAGGACTTGTTTGCGGCTCGGGAGTTAAAAAAAAAAAAAAAAAAGTTGTAGTTTAGGAGTAAACAGAGGTTAAGCAGCATGGAGGACATTGTGTTGCGTGTGAATGATTTATTATCGCTTAAAACACATCTTTACTGGCAGCCAAACTGCAGAGTAAAATACAGTGCAAACATAGCCAGACTTCTGGTCACTCTCAAAGTAAGCCTTCAGAATAAAAGCATGTAAGGGATTACGCCACAGAGGAGATAGAGGAGAGCGCAATGGAAAGTAAAAACACATAAGAAAAAATACTATATCGGGATATATATCGTTATCTGGATATAAACGTGGCTATACCGGGATATAGAATTTTATCCATATCGCACAGCCCTAGTGTGACTAAATAAAATACAATATATTTAAAACAGTAAATAATATAAGCAATATAATAGTACACTAAACAAAAGAATAAAACAAATTAAAAAAAAACCATAAGAATGTCAAGAGCTGAGTACCAGCATGCGGCAGGGGGATCTACTGTATAACCCAGTGTTCCCGAGTCAGGAGCAGACAAGAAGAAGTTATAGCAACTTCTTTCTTTGGCATTAAGCAATGAAAAACATGGGCAGTAATGGCTATGGATGGACTTCAACAAGATGATGAGCATGTGCAAAATTTCCACTCTCTCACTCTCTTTCTCTTACATGCTTTTGCCTTGTGCATTATCATGGCATTCACTTTGCCTTTTCAGTCAACAGTGCTATTATGAGTTTAACATCAGACAAGAAAAAGAACAGCCTCAAACACCTTGCGGTCAGGAAGCCATGAATTGTGACATTTATTCGTTGCCTGACCTACTTTATAATTTCTGACTTTTAAGACTATAAAATGAGTCATTTGAATGGGCCGACTGAGCTCAGACGGAAACTATTACTGATAAAAAATACAAGAGCATAGCATGAACTTTTTAAATTTTTTAATTCCTTCAGAGTCTGTACTTTGCCTGCAAAAAGATGTGGCAGTGAAAGGACCAAATCAAAAACATGACACTGATCTAAAGAACACCTGTGCTTTTGTCAGGTAGGAAAGGCGGGGCTTAAAAACAAAAGGACCATTTTTCTGTCAATACGCAGTGTGGTGCTAAAGTTTTAGCAGTTTTAATGAACAACATATACACCAACACAGTTTGGACCGCAACATTCTTTGAAAATTACACTATGCAAACATGTTTTCATTCTATTTTCTTTTATCATCTAATTACTGGCATAAACTCCTGAGTACTGATGTACAGTATTAACTGACAGCCTGGTGACCCTGAAACATATGAACATGTGATAAAGGCACCTTTTTACCCAGCAAGGATCTACCATACCTTTTCTTCTGGAAAAGACAATCTTACCGTACTGAAGTGTATTTCTTTCTCCCTGCTATTCATTGGGTCCCAGGACAGCCACTGCTCTAAACATACTGCTTTAATATGTGTGATAATGGCTGTTACTTACTTCTCCAGCCTCATTCCTTTCTCATCTCCCACCTCTGCTCTTCTACATCTCTGCTGTTATTCCTTCACTTCCTTTACTCCTTATAGCCAAATTAAATCAAAACCTTGATTTAAGAGAATTCATTGCTGTTTTATTATTTAATATTTAATCACTTTCTTATTCTGTATGGTTGTTGTTTGCTTTTCTTTGTGTCTTTGGCTGTCTCTCATGGTCACTTTTGTCAAAGCAAATCATCTTAAATTGACAATAACCCTTTGAAAAAATCATCATCCATCCATTTTCTGCCGCTTATCCTCACATAGGGTTGTGGGAGGGCTGGAGCCTTTTAGGGTGAAAGGCAGGGTACATCCTGGACAAGTCTCCACTTCATAACAGGACACACAGAGACAGACAACCACATTCACACCTACGGAAAATTTAAATTAGCCAGTTAACCTAATCCCCATGCATGTTTTTGGATGGTGGGAGGAAGCCGGAGTACCCGGAGAGAACCCACACAGACACGGAGAGAACATGCAAACTCAAGGAATCGAACCTGGTACCTTCTTGCTGTGAGGTGCCAGTGCTAACCACTACACCACCGTGTAGAGATCATTAACTCTAATTGAGAGAAAAGCTTTGTTAAATAACAACAACATATGTATTATATGTATTATATGATAGAAATATGCATCGATGCATTTTTTTCCAGCTAATAGATTCTCAAAGGACTCTTTTTTAAGATGTAACAAACAACGCCTCATAGTTGGTTCAGTAAAAAAAACGTAAACTTTCCTCAGGCTACCTCTATATCACATATTGATACAACAATTCCTGTTTTTCTTGCTTTTCTCCCTCCAAACCAACATAATTGATCTGATGTGCTGTACACAGTCTCTGTGTGAAACAAATAATTAGTTGCCTGTACAGCACAGAGTGAGCTAATTAGTGGATATCATTGCTTGTATGCAATATATGTGCTTTTCTTTGGAGACTAAACATGGTTCTCACTGAAGCCCTGTGGTTGAAGAAACAACACTGAACAAGCCACCACTGAAGTTCTTCAGAGCCAACAAGCCTCTTGTTTTTCTCATGAATAAGAGATTAAATGGTGCTTATGAAATTAGGAGTAAATGAGCATACACACTGTTAGCGTGGTGCAGCTGGCAGTTTCAAGGCTCCTTTGAGATGGGTTTTACTAATCAGCGAGCTCTGAGTCCAACTTTGGATACAAACTTCTTACTGTACGTTCCCAAACCTTAAGCCTTAAATCCTACGGTATCACATGTGAAAATTAATTTCTATTAAGTTGTTTACCAGCGGTTGAGAGTAACTTGTCCCATTAACCACAAAGTGTGATTTATCTATGTGTTGATTTTTTTCAAAAGCATTCCATTAGGTTTTTAGATTGATTTCTTACCTTGCATTCATTTTAAAGTGTCATGATTTGAAAATCACTCAATATAATGCATCACAGTGAACATCAACAGAGGTGCATGCTGAACATGTTCCGTGCCCTACAGTTTAATGAGTGCATGGCTCCAGATAAGTGACTGATTTACGATGACCTTAAATTAAAAACACATCAAACACTATTGTGAAATTGAAACAGCAAAGCAGCTTATATGCCATGGACCCATTTCAGACACTGCAGAGTTGCTCAAGAGTAATTAAAGCATAACACAAATTCACAGCAGAGGACAAGTATGAGAGGAACTTCAAAAGCAGAAGGTGACTGCCAAAGGTCTGCTGTCAATCAACAATGTCCTACAAACTACCTAACAGAGACATAGCATCCTCATTTTCAGGTACTTTAAATACTAGAATGTTTACACACATTAATGTTCAAAAAACTGTTTTCCTGCATTCACCTGCTTTGGTTTAGTCTCTTTTAAAGGTCTTGGGGATGATAAGGAAAATGCAAAATAGTCATATTTGTGTATAATATTTCACACAAAAAATTCATAATCTAGATTATTCCAATTGTACAGGTCTGTGTAGAAAAGTTACAATGTGGTCCCATGAAGTATCATTTTTATAACAAGCTAAGCGCTGAAATTATTTGCGGCAGTTTTCATTTATGACTGGGCTGGGTCATATGCAATCTATGTGTTTATTATTATGTCTTACATGGTTCTTAATACACGGATTAATTGTCAGTTTATAATGTTCAGAATAAATCCAGGACACCATGGATTTGTCAAGGAAAGACAAATCCACAATGCTGGTATAATGCTAATCAGCAAATAATAATAATAATAATAATAATTAGGGCCGTACTGAACAGTTTGAAGCATCAGCGAGTCATTCATAATGTTGCCATCAATGTTTCATTAGCTTCTGATTCAGTGCAATAAGCTCATAGAGACCGTTGGGTTGTATTTTTTTAATAGACGAATTTCCCGAATATTATTCACATTTGGTCTGAAAATACCCTAAGACATGAGTCATTTGTATGTTATCCTGTAAGCCCTTGTGTGCATGAAACAATAAGAAAAAATTAATTCATTCAAGCATTAATTTATGATACAGTATGTGAACTATTCATCAGTGATGGGAACTCACTGTGAGTGAAGACAGCGCCAGATGTTTAATGTTCAAAAGGAGGGTGGGAAGGTCTCTGGTTCTGAATATCATGGAGAGCATCTTAAGAGACAGAAGACTCATATAATAGATTTAAAGGTGGAGTAGGAAAAATGGTTCCAGCAATCTATATTTTGAAAATACACACACCCCTGCCCTTTCTTCAGACCTCCCACCGAAACGAACGTTGCTTGTTCCCGAGCGTTCACGGAGGTTCACGAGCACTGCATTGATTAGCTAACTTTAGCTAACTTCTACCTATGACGTCTTCACAGGGAAGAATGTACAACATCGTAATGAACCTAAACAACGAATATTATTATCATTTCAAGAAATAATTATCTGTATACCAGATTAAAAGTTGACTTTTCACTTGTTGTTTTGATATGTGTTCGACGTTATTTCATTAGCAGCTTTCACACTATCGAGCCAAAGCTGAGTGACAAAGCAGGGCTAGAGGCTGTGTCAAGATTGGGGTTAGCTGTTAGCCACGTAGCCTACTACTAGCAATGTTAACAAATAGCCTATCGGTTAGTGAGCTATCTTCCTAGCCTTGTGACGATGTGTTATAGCTGGCATTATGAACGGATTGTTTTGTGGTTAACGTACCTCAATTCTTCCATGCCTTGTGTTTCCATGCCTTGGCTCTCAGTCGTTGTTGCTGTTGTAATTTGATTGCTCTTTGCCGTCGTCCCTCACATAGCCTCCGTAAGAGCGTAACTGGTCTGATGCTGTTTGCTCATTTACAAATAGTCTTAAATCAGTGTCTGTGCTGATGAGTTGACCGCCTATCCTGTATGAAAATGTGTTCTATCATAACGTTTTCGCTAACGGGGGCGTAACCCGGAGGAGCCAGTAGCCCGACAGTGTGAACACAAACGGTTTCGGGGCATGGGGCTTGTGGCCCAGCGCTATTAGCACTGAGGTAGCTATAGAGGGGTCTATTCATTCACGAAGGAGTGCACGCAGAGAGGGGGAGGGAGAAATGGATTGAAGTTTGATGGACGTCTCAGGATCCAATCATTTTGCACGGCCCGTTCAATGGTTCAGGTGTTTTTCCATGATTTTGCACTCTAGAGTGGACTAAAATATTTCGTTTTTGTGACAAACCTTCTATTTTCCTGGTTGCAATGTGGGTGTGAAGAGGTTTTCAAGCGATATGGTAAAAAATGCTCCAGAAAAAGATCTCCTACTCCACCTTTAATGAGATCAAGGATAACATAGGAAGGCAACTTTATGTTGTAATTTAAATTCAAATTATTGAAAACCACTGGGTGCATGGGAACTTAGTGAGAATAACGTATATATTTTGTATTAAATTTTTGATTAGAAAGCAGCAGCACAGTCAGTAGCAGAGCATTACAATAATCAGGATATATACTTACACATTAAGTGGTTGCCAGGCTGGCCACTGTGCTTTCATTTTGATGACTGTCAGGACGTCATCACCCTGCAGAAAAAAAAATAAAATAAACCTTATGGTGAATGAATAAAGATGGTCTGTGTAGTCAACAGATTCCACTTGTCTACATTTCCACTTTGTGCTTAAGTTCATCAGCCCCAACATACATTTTCCCAGAGAGGAGACAGATGGTTGTATGCGCATACAAGAAGCACCCCTCATCATTACAGGATTTAAATGATTTATTTCAACGGATGGATGCATTTGTTGGTTTGATAGAATATGTAAGAGAGTATTTCAAAGATGTTAGATTGTGTGTTTTTTTCTGTTTCCACTTCAAAAATAACTATGATTGAATAAAATCTGAAAGACCTCACATACTAAATGGTGTTAAGCAGACTCCCAGGGACACCAGCAAAAGGAAGGTACATATGAAAGAATACATCATGAAAGGCTGTAAAATACCACATCAAGACTAACTGAACATGTTCTTCCAGTGCACATAAATGTTACTCTAGGATAGATTACTTTCTGGGGTCAGCAGAACTCCTTTCCTATATTAGAGGATGCCATGACAACAGCATAATCATCTCAGACCATGCAGTTGTCTCTATGGTCTATGTGGAGCCAACACTGGAACAAATTGACGTTTAATATGAGATAAACACATCCCAAATTTCTGTCACAGTTAGATGGGAAACCTTTAAATCATTTATCAGACATCAGATTATGTTGTACAGACAGACAATCAAGAGAAAGACAGAAAAAATGTAGGGAGTTAGAACTTTTTCTTGCATTGCACATTTAACAACTATAGACAGAGAGGACAATTATAAGGATAGAGGACACAACTGGAAACATTACTATTGAACCATTGGAAATTAACAAATTATTTAGAAACTTTGATGAAAATCTATATGAATATCAGTATCGATATCCAAACCAAATTCTTGGACCAACTTAATATTCCAAAGATTTCTAAGGGAAGTAAAAATATATTAGACAAACAATTAAATACAGCTGAAATCTCTGATTGCGAACACTTGTATTAACAGAGTTGGATTTCATTAATACACAACTGGCTGACATCTGGTTCTAATGAATCATCTGCACCCAAACTGGATACATGGAGGGCAGAATTAAAAGTGGACATTTCAAAGAATGATTGGACCACAGCCTGTAAGAAGGCACAATCACAAACAGACAACACTAAAACACTAAAATTACTCCAATGCAACTAGTTAATGCAGACATATATAACCCATCAAACTTCATAGATACAACAATGATATACTTGATGTGTTTTAAATGCAATGAAGTTAAAGGAACATTTATACACTGTATCTGGGAATGCGACAAGACTAAGAAAGAAAGACTAAGAGGGAGGTGGTAGATAAAATTATGGCTATTCTGTTCTATTCTAATATTTCACTTGATCCCATTATGACATTTGTAGCCCACTAGACCGCAATCAGTGCAAAAGAATATACATTTATTAATTTTGCTGTATAATAGGCAAAACTTCTGATAGCATCTCCTACATATGCACGAGCTGAGCTGTCATAGCCACCAGCAAAAAACTGTGGTGCCTACAATAGGAGCTTGGATAAAATGTATGGCACAGTGTATGTCAATGGAAAGAATAACTTATATTTAAAAAAAAATAAATTGGGTGAGTATGAAGGAATTTGGAAACCATTCAGCAACCATTTTTTTTTATAAAAAAAGGAGACAGAAGCAGAGCTTCTCCAGCTGGAGAAGTCAGGTTAATTTTGTTGTTTTGTTTGTATCCTTACGTTTACCTTTTTTAATTTTAATTTTTCTAAGGTACTATCCATTTGTATTTCGTATTAACAATGAAATACAAATTTTAAGTTATGATTATAAGAGAGAGAATGAGTGTGTGTGTGTGTATTGAGGGAAGGGGCTGTGTGTTAAATTACAGTGTCACTCATTGGATAAATAATAACACTTGTACTTGTACCTGCACTGTAATGAGTAATGCAAAATAAAATAAAAACATTGTGGGGAAAAAAACACTAACTGAATGAATACGCTTTGTATAGCAGAGCTACTGTGTTGAATTTCATTTTATTGTGTTTGTGTTACTGTGCCTAACCCCTGTTGTTTTATCATTGTTTGTGTTAACAGCAGGACATTAGTCTGTATTTACCATCGGGCTCAGATTTTGTGTGAATAAAACAGACGTGAGGATTTTTATCTATCATGGAGAAAAATTCTGTCAGTGTGAGAATCAATAAAACTCACCACCTTCCAATCAAAAAACTGGGGCAAAACACACTGTCACAAACGTTCTCTTCAAACAGAAAAAACGTGTTAAGTAAATTCACAATGTGCTGAGCGGTTGCAGTGATGTCAGTAGTTCTACTTCCTGTGGTCAGAAAATAACGTTTGTTCCAGCAGCATAATGGCATCACCCCCACCTCTCATTCTGTGTTATTGAATTTCATTGCAGTAAATCTGCCGGGCTGATAATAAACACAACAGACTAATCCTATTTCAGATTTGAGGATGCTACTGATGGATGTGATAAGGATTCAGATATTACACATTTGTGCCTTTGGCATGTTTCCACCACCTAAGACAGCATCACATTCTTAGAGAAGCTTTACACTTTCAAGTAAACATTTCAGCCACTATTAAATCATATTCAGTGACACACTCTGTTGAAATGAATAGCAGTTGACAAGTGTGAAAAGTCAAGGTGCTGCTTTTGGCTTTGGTTTGTTCTTTCACACAAACACACTGGAGCTGTGACACTAATGCAGCTTCTCAAGTCATTACAGGTAAAAGTACAGACTGAGAAAGTTTTGTTTTTTATCAGAGCAGCTGTCTCTTAAATGCGATCAAGGACAGATGTTTTCTTCATCCACTTTTTTTCTGGCTGAAGGTGAAAAGAAAGGAGCTTGCGAATACAGGTCTGACAAAGAATAGAGCTAGCAAATGTTGCAGTGAGACCTTTAGAGAAACATATCTCATGACCGGCTGCGTCCAAGACAGTGACAAGGATAGTGAGCGAGCCAAATAGAAAGCTTGCAATTTAGTCTTTTTGGCAGCCATTTACAGAACAAATTGAACTGTCAAGATGTGACTCATAACTGCTGAAAAAGATTCATTTCATGTTCTGCACCTGCTGCATCCCCAGAAACAAGAGTACCATTTTTTTTATCTCTACTTTGCTCTTACATCCCAAAATAACTATACCTGAATGGCCAAATATATATGCTATATGATTTTTTGAATAAGCCTAGGTTCCTACCGTGGAGAACAATTTGCATGATTCTGCTTTGAAGGTGAAAAACAAATGAAAAAAAATGTTCTCCACTGTGAAGTAATTATAAAATATCAAAGTGGAGAACCTGTGTGGATTTAAGTCTGTACCTTTCTGATAAGAATATTTGTTTCTTCTTTTTCAGTCTGGACTCTCCATAGAATTTCATATGTATCTACTGTTTTTACATATTTTGATAGTAATTAATGATTGATTATTAAATCTGTTCTGTGTAATAATGCAGAAGTTGTGCTGGTTAGGGCACCGTTTTTAACAGGGTTCAGAGGAGCTGACATGATTGGATGTAATTGATGCGTGCTTTTACCCGTTCAAATAATCAGCAGGCACACTGTGCATCGCTGCTCATGAAAATTCTGTACAGCAGAATATAGCAGAAATGACAGTAAGAAACATCAGAAATTAGAATTGCAAACAATTTTATTGCCAAGTAAGTTTGCACATACAAGGAATTTAACTATATGCATGATATATAACATATAAATGTTGTGCAGATATAAGAACAAAAAGATAATAATGTGACAAGTAGCAATAAATAAAGGGTGTAAAAATTAACAAAACAGAGACAATACAGTGCAATATGGCAGATGAACGGAGACAAAAACTGCACAGAAAGGTGCAATTAGGCTAGTGGGGAGCTTGTTGATGAGGCCAGGTGCCGCAGTGGGGAAGAAACTGTTCTTATGGCATGAGGTTCTGGTCCTCCTGCCAGAGGGGAGGGACTGAAACAGTTCATGTCCACGGTGGGAGGGGTCAGCCGCAGGTCCTGGAGAGGTAGAACATTGCCTTCACCTTCTGATGATATGCTGCAGTCTGGCCTTGCCATTGGTAGTGGCAGCAGTGTACCATGGTACCATAATGGTGATGGAGGAGGTGGGGATGGATCAATGATGGCCATGTAGAAGTGCACCATCACTGTCTTTGGTAGGCTGAATTTCTTCAGCTGCTGCAGGAAGTTTTTGGTGAGCGAGCTGATAGTCAGCTCCCACTTGAGGTCTTTGGTGATGATGAAGCCCAGGAAACACAAACCACACAGAGTGATGGGGCAGGTGGAGGTGTGTCCTCCCTGTAGTCCACCGTCATCTTCACTGTCTTTTGATCGTTGAGCTCTACGTTCTCAGAGCACCAGGTCACCAGGAGCTTGACGGACTGAAGCCTGGAGGTAGCCTGGCTATCGCGACTACAAAGCTCTGCGAGTGTAGTCTGGCCAAAATGACTTGTAAACCGATTTCTCAGAGGGCAGACTTAACCTGTGTTTATCAAATGCCTCTGTGTGCTACTGGACAAAGCTTCAACCAGTCAGACCACTCTTTCATCTGACGTATACGTAGCGACGGAAACTGCTTGATCCAAAGAACTAGTGTGTTATTGCCTTAAACACGCAATCGAGCCATTGGAAATGCTAGATTTTCATTGGTCCCCATTCCTGGGGAGATTTGAAATTGAAGAGATAGGAGATAGGTTGCAAAATTTTGTCCAGCATCACAGGAAGTATGGACGGGCCCAGGCTAGTCTGGAGGTGCAACTGTCAATGTGCAGGGAGAAGCGTAGAGGAGCAAGAGCGCAGCCTTGAGGGGAACTGATGCCAATGGCTCTGGAGTCAGAGACATGTTTCCCCAGCTTCACATGCTGCTCCTCAATTAGTATTTTACTGTGTATTGTACATACTGTATATTCTGCTGCATATTGTAATTTATGTGTAAATCAACATGGTTACTGTGTTTATGGCTCATGGACAGGGCAAACCAGCTTATCACACCAAGAAAATGACAGTAAGCAAACTGATCAGCTTGAGAACCCAGGACACTCAAGCTGGAGCTTTTCACAAAGATGTACAAATTCCCACAACACTAAACTGTATCATCCATTCACCATGAAAACCTATAGCATCTAGTCCAAACAAAACTATCTACTCACATACAGCCCACTCCACCAGACATGCTGTGTAATCCCAGTGGAAAAGACACAGATCCCTGACTTTCAACAACTCTTTAAGGGCTTTCCATTTAAAGCTCCTGTTGTCTGTTTTAACTTACATGAATGTGACCTTACACTTTCATGACAACGATCAAAGCAGCAGATATCAGCAGAGAATCTTCTTGAGTCTGTCTTGTAAAATTCCCAACATATCATAATATTGAGGTAATATTCTCTCTGTTGTGCATAAAACAGGTAACAGAGTAAAATCTCATTGTTGCCCCTCATTCCCCTTTAGCCATAATTGAGTTTCTATTCAAATGTAGAAAGCCTCTATGGGATCAATATTTCCCATGATTACCTACTAATTACCAGAAACCTATCACTTAGCAGCTCCCTAGACATTTTGATGGAATGGATAAGTTTCATAATTAATTGCAGACTTGTCAGTACAAACTATACTGTAGCCAAAGGCTCACCTGTCCCTCAGGACCTACTATTCTTATTTTATCATCATTGAGTTTATCTGGTAAAGATATATTTACAGCAACAAACTGTATTATGATCATATTGTATTTAGCGCTACTATTACTGTACATTACAGTCAAATAACTATAAATGCACAAACAAAAGATAACTCTAACTTCAGATTCAATAAGTTTATGTGGCAAGGCCATTTTTCATTTGAAGTTTACTTCTGTTTTAGTAGTCTCTAAAGTCTCTAAAAGATTCACACAAATAACATTACACAAGCAAGAGCTGGTGTATTAATGAGCAGTCATGCACCCTGACACCCCAGTGAACTGCTTTTTATGGCGCTTTTCCACTACACAATAACGGCGCGGCACAGTACGGCCCAGTTTTGTTGCTTTTCCATTACAACTGAGTACCTCTCCTCTGAATTGCCATCTGTCTTGGCATTGTTCTTTCTGTCTTGGCATTGTTCTTGCAGAAAACATCTACCATGTTACATAATTTAAACAGGTCAATCATGCGGCTCTCCTTCAAGTCTGCACGCATTTGGGATATAGTATGCTGACATCCATCCATCCATTCATCGTCTACCGCTTATCCTCATAGGGTCGCGGGGGGGCTGGAGCCTATCCCAGCTGTCTTAGGGCGGAAGGCAGAGTACACCCTGGACAAGTTGCCACCTCATCACAGGGCAGATACATTCACACCTACGGTCAATTTAAATTAGCCAATTAACTTGATCGCCATGCATGTTTTCGGATGGTGGGAAGAAGCCGGAGTACCCGGAGAGAACCCACGCAGACACAGGGAGAACATGCAAACTCCACACAGAAAGGCCCTGGGCCCGGTAACCGGTACCTTCTTGCTGTGAGGCGACAGTGCTACCCACTACACCACCGTGCTGCCCGCTGTCCCATGTCAATGATTCGTAATGGGTCTGGTGCCCCCTGACTTTTCATCCAACAATATTTTAGGGTCAGAGCTCGCCCTTGATCATTGATATGGTGTCAGTGGTTCTACGAGTACTTTTATACATATAGCTTATTGAAAATGTACTTGCACTGACTACAGAATTTACAGGTTAGTACAAAGCTTCTAGCCTTTTGAGAGCCATATAGGAGGCAAACGCAGGATACATGGCAATATGACAAAAGAAAACTAAATAGTGAGGCCAACCAAAAATAACACAAAATGAGGTAACACAGATTACACATTACAATAGATTAAATACCACAAGAAACATAACCATTAAACAAATACAAAATAAAAAACTAAAAGCTGTAAAAATACGATAAGAAGACAACATCACCAGAAGGCAAGTCTATAAAAATGAATTTTAGGGTCAGAATTTTTCATATAAAATATAGTTTACAGTGGCTATTATGATTTCAGCACAAACCCTTGCTAAAAGCTGGCCTCATGTTGCAGTTTGAGTTGAATATTCAGCTATGCTGTTCATCTGTGAAATTATAAACCATCATGGACTCAAGAGAGACAGAAGTAATATTTTAGTGTGTCTTCTCAGTAGTGGTAAAAGTATCAAAGTATGCTGCCACAAATAAACTCACTTTTACCGCTTCACACAACTTTGCCGTTGGGTTTAATGACAGGCAGCACAGACATTTATGGGCTTAATGACAAAATGTGCAACAGATCATTAAACTTGGCACAGAATCTGAATGCATTTCTCAATTAACAAGTATGATGGCTAAACCATTAGTACACCAGAGATAAAGATAGAATAAACTTGCTGCCTGCTTTTTAAAGAGCGACAAAGAGCACCCAAGAATGGCATGTACAAATATATTAGAGAAATGCAGGAGCGTCTGTCTGAGTGAGAGCAGAACAGATGACACATGGGACAATTTGATTATTTGCCAACTGTCTTCACATACCGTCACACCTTCAGTCAAAAAAAATAAGCGTATTCTAATAGTTAAAAAGTTAACAGTTCCTTTCCATATTATTGATGAAACTTCCATTAAAAATCGTTACTTTAGGTTCCAGGCATAACATCATGACCACTGACGAGTGAAGTGAATAACACTGATTATCTCTTCATCATGGCACCCAGGATATATGTAAGGCAACAAATGAACATTTTGTCCTCAAAGTTTGATGTTAGAAGCAGGAAAAATGGGAAAGTGTGAGGATTTGAGTGAGTTTGACAACAAGAACCAAACTGTTATGACTGCAGCTCTGGTGGAGTGTTCCTGCTCTGCAGTGGTCAGGATCTATCAAAAGTGGTCCAAGGAAGGACCAGTGGTGAACCAGAGACAGGGTCATGAGAGGACAAGGATCATTTTCAAATTTGTTTTGCATTTTTTTGCACGAGGGCCACCATACTTAGCTGTTAATTGGACATCTTGTACCACTAATTAAAGTCTTCCCACTGGCAGAACTATTTCTAAACACTCTCCCTGCTTCATGTCAAAGGCAGGTGGAGAAGCGATTACACTTCGGCTGCTCAAATGGAGTGGATTTCCGCTAATGACAGGGATGCCTAAAGCTGAACCCTATTAGCGATGTAACTTGTCGTTTGCTACTCATCTGTCATTTACTTCTACTAATTTAATATTGAGCAAAACCAACTCTACTGTATCCTGCAGGGTGGCAGCTTAGGGACGACCACTCAAGAACTCATTAGAATGGGCTCAAGAAGGTGTATTTTCAATTTATATGCTTTGGTGCAGTGAGCCATTAGTTACTAATAAGCCCACATGCTGCTTCTCATTGCACCCATGTTTCATGGTCAATTTTACTGTTCTCAGTTTTAATTAAATTATTAGACTACCAATTCATCATACTGTTTGCTTCTCCTGCACCTCCACAACTGTATTTCAGTCAGTAAAAACTGATTTATTGCCATTTTGAATAGATGCATTCAGGAAATACATTACTTTTACTGAATAAATAAATAAATACTGAGGCATTAAAAGTTGATCTTTCTCTATTTTCATGTTTTGATTTCCTCTGAGTCCTTCTGATGTTACCTTTCATATTATTTTTTGGGCATTCCACTGAGAATCTTACATTTTTGCTTAAAATATCTGTGAGGAAAGAAAAAATTATTTTGGTTATCATCTATCCATCCATCCATCCATTATCTACTGCTTATCCTCATAGGGTCGCGGGGCGGCTGGAGCCTATCCCAGCTGTCTTAGGGCGGAAGGCAGGGTACATCCTGGACAAGTCGCCACCTCATCACAGGGCAAATAGAGACAGATAACCACATTCACACCTACGGAAAATTTAAATTAGCCAGTTAACCTAATCCCCATGCATGTTTTTGTATGGTGGGAGGAAGCCGGAGTACCCGGAGAGAACCCACGCAGACACGGAGAGAACATGCAAACTCCACACAGAAAGGCCCCAGCCCGGGATTCGAACCCGGTACCTTCTTGCTGTGAGGCGACAGTGCTAACCACTACACCACCGTTTTTTTTTGTTATCAGTCATATTATATTGATGCATCATGTTGTGCATCACAATCCAAGTGTCATTAATCACTGTCAGGCCACCGCAGCCAGACACATCTGCCCAACTGGACAAAAACCACAGCTCAAATTACAGCACAGCCTCTAAAGTGTGATTTATTCAAATATTCTATACAATAACCCAATGTCTGCTCCAAGTCAATTATCCCACCATAGTCCAGCGGAGCTAGGCCACATTTATCAACATCAGGCAAGTAATTCACTCCTTACATGATTTTTTTTTTAAATCTCAAAGAAGGACTGGGAGAAATGGGATCATTCTTCTTAATAACTGATAACCCAAAGTTGTGGATAACTATTGCAGAATTAATCATTACCTAGTTGTTATATGATCTGAAAATTCTAAATAGAAAGCAAATGTTATTTATATTTATATCAGCTCTTGTTTGTCTTCTAGTCTACTTAACAGTATTTAATAAACTATTCAATATTGAAACTGAAAAAATCTATAAAAACTGTACTTCGTGTTATTCCAACTGGATTGGTTTGATTTCACATATCAGCAAAGACCTACAGCTTCACACTTCGCCTGTAGGTGAATCACTATGTGATCGTTCCTTGCTTGCTTGACCCAGAAGTCATTACGGTCCACTTCTGCTCTGTGGAGTGAGAAAGGATCTTTGGGGACACATGAGGGGAGGTCTTTTCCTGGGCTGACACACCCCACTATTGGAAATCTGTCAGTAATTGGACACAACAGCAGGTAAGACTGATGCCAATGCCTGACAACACTACAGTTTCAAACCCAACAGACAATTTGAATTTGTTTGTTTTCTGATTCACCATCTAGTTTGGACTTGTTAATTGTAGGACTGATTAAAAAAAGAACCATAAACAACTTTTAAGAGACCACTGAGTGTCTTTGTTCATACATGTCCATGTCTCCAAGCCATTGTCACAACTGACAGCTGATCCAGCTGTGCCTTCATCATCAAAACAAACTGTCGCTGAGAGTTATTTAACCATCAGATTGTGATTAAATGTCTAAAAGAATTTTTGTTTTCACCAATTTCTTATTTTTTTTTTCCTTTTGTTTTAATCTTCACAACTGCAGCTCAGTAAACAGAAAGCCCATGAGGACAGTGATGAATATTAACATCAGTGTCACTGGTGCATTCATACAAAATTAAGCTTCTCATTGATTTGTTTTTGATTTTGCTCCCCACCTGTTAAATAAAGACACTACATGCAGGAAGGCCTCTGAAACCCTGAGGCCAAGTTTATCCTGCTGGGGTGGAATTGCCCTGCCGTAGTCCCTCACACTGAGGAGATCAGCCATGAAATTGGCTCAATGCGAGCTCAGGGTGTCGCCTTTAAATACTGCCTTAGCGAAATAATACCCGAGTGGAGCATGGTTCTCTCATTGACACTGAAAACCTTAGCAACCCTCACATCTTTTTCTTTTTCTTTCATTACCACGACAACTGTGCAGGGTGGCTGCTCGTCACTCTTCATGCCAACTCTTTTATTTCTCAGGCAATATAAATTTGTATCTATACAACCAATGTGTTTATGTCGGAAGAGTTTACTTGAGCCCTACTTCTTCATAGATCTAGTGTGTAAACATGTTAAATATTTGTGATCTTAATTTAATATACACTAAAATAATAATCATTTTTGCCATAATGGAGCAGCCCTAGCAGTCACTTCTAGAACAATGGTTCTCAACCCTTATGAGTCACGATTCCCTAGAACAATTAAATACTTGAGAACAGCTGTTTGTACGTGGCTGTGCCTGCTGATTTTGAGTGATTGTTGTAACTGTTCTGAAATACTACATGTTAAATAAATATTGCTTAGTTTGAGATGACAGTGTTGTATCGTTCATCAACTGTTGTCCAGTGTGCTCTAGACACTGTGGTTTTTGAAGTTTGATGCCTTTTTCTCCCCTGATCTTGTGACCCTGTTTGGTGTCAGTTCTAGAGATGCTCTGATCCAGTCCTCTAGACATCACTGTTTGGTTCTTGATATCACACTCACTCAAATCGTCACATTTTCCCATTTTTCCTGCTTCTAACACATCAGCTTTGAGGACAAAATGTCCATTTGTTGCCTTATATATCCAGGTGCCATGACGACGAGATAATCAGTGTTATTGACCTGTCAGTGCTCAGAATGTTACACCTGATTGGTGTATGTATGATGTGTTGTGTGGCCCAGGTGCTACTAGCTGTGTGTCTGGGGATTATAGTCTTGTCTGTTTGCATGTTAAGTGATTTTTGTGTTTCCATATGTGGGATTTGTGTCAGGGTGCATGTTGATCCATTCTGCAGCTGAGCTGTTTATTGACAGGGTGGCGTGATTACATGCCTGCTTGTGCATTAATTGGCTTTCTCGTGTCAACCTGGTCAAATGTTGTCAGGGATTCTGAACATCTGTGTGTATGTTTGTACATGTCAGTGTGTTTGTGTTGATTATTGTGTTGGGTTGATGACTGGTGTCAGACTCATCTCAACCATATTTTCAAGGTAAGGCAATCTTGACTTACCTATTTACCATATGATCATTTATTGATTCATAATCCTTTCAACTGTTTTGTGCTGAAGCTTCTTTTTGGAACCACAACATCTCATTCTAGTGTGAATAATTGCTGCATTCACATAATCACTTGTATAAATGTGCATCTTATTACTTATTGATGTGTGTGTGTAAATGTGTTTGCCAGCAAAAATGTGGGTAACTACTCATTTGTGATGGGTTTAGTAGCCATTATTGTTTTCAAAAATGACGGATAATGTCATGATTTTACTTTTCCAGTGGCACTAAATCTGATGGCGAGGGACACTGGGAGTTTAGATAAAACAGCACACAGAGAGAGACATGAAAAGAGTGGACTATTAAAGAAGTGAGTGCCTTAGGCAGCAAACGATGACAGTTTTCTTTCATGGTTTTGTCTTCTTAGAGAGTCATTAGTATCACTGGACCAGTACAGTATGATCATTAAAATTACTGAAAGAACTTTTACTCCTCTGGAAAAAAGTGTTATTCCTATTTTTTATATTTCTATTCCTAAGATGATAATAGAGTCAACCTCCCTGAAGATTTTGCACAAAATACACAGAGGTATAAATAAAGGTATAGAGAATTTTTTTTTTTTTTTTTTTTTACCACTTGTAGATACTGGTAAAAGAAAACGTGACCTGTTGAGAGACAGATCTGGCATTAAGCCTGCAGGCGGAAATCAATCAGACATGACAAGAAGGACGGCATATATTTCTCAAGTATGGAGTAGCTATTCAGTAATGCAGTCACTTTCGTGCACATTTCAGATATTCTTGCTGAGATTTATGAGGATGGCAGACCTCAAATTTAATATAACCCCCAAGTCTTATGCACTGGAGCTATCATGATGTTTCTTGTTACACCACAAGATTATTCAACTGGCCCCAACATATTCTTAAGGTCACTGGAAAGCCCCGTTTCCCCTTCAATATTCATATTAGATACAAGTTCCTAAGTAGCACTAAACATTGTTTTAAATATTAGCAGACAATAGAATTAAGATGCAAGGCCAAAAGAAAGCAAAGCAGGCTCGGGATAAGAGCAAAAAGTCCTAGTTCAGACACAATGAACATGGTTTAAGGCAGTTTTAAATGTTAAATAAAGATGCAGCCAAATATATTGTCTCACATCAGTCTTAATTTTGGGCCACCTAAAAACTTCTGACTGAAATACGTGAGGGAACTTTTGGTTTGTGGGAGTTCAGCCCTGAACCTGTCAACACTACATCACCTGTAAAAGGCTTCATAGAAAGAGTAACTGAAGGGAAATGCTGTGTGTGAATAACATTTTAAAGTGTAAATTCAGAATGACTCTGTGGGTGTCAGGTCTAGATAACTGCTCACTGATAAATCAATTTGAAACAGTCCTCACATGTGTAATCTATGCTCCTGCCAACAGTTACACATAAACAAAGCTGTCACTGTGAAAGGCAGCTATTAAAATAAACCATTCTGTCAGTGACTATCTATTGAGATAATGGAAAATAGATCCAGTCACTGAAGGTTGTGGACTTTTCTTCATTATGAGCAGCTGTGTATTAAATTCTGAACACAAACACAAAAAAGCTAGCATTATGCTAAAATAAGTATACATTCTCCTCAGGAGAAGAAGTCGCTGTCCTGAAGTGTCAGGGAGGAGACAAATTTGTGTTTATGACCTGAAAGCAAAATGTGTGTTCTTTAAAGGAATGTGTCCTGTCAAATCAGTCAAATGAAGGATCTATTGTAACAGAACATAAGTGATAAACAGCACACTGAAGAGTGCATCTTAACCAATATACTGCTCTGCCATTTCTGGTAGTGGTAGTGTACATTCTACTTGAGTCGATATAAATGTAGACAAAAGGCACAAATCAAAGTCTAAAAGCATAAAGGTAATAAATGTCATAATTACAGTCCATAAACCAGGGGCAAATATACCTAACATCCCAGTTGGATCACAGGAAATCCCCCAAAATATGCAAAATAATACGCTTGGACTCAAGGTTCAGTATAAGTGTGAGAATCTGCTGAACGGTAGGACGTTCAGAGGATGGAGTCCAACAGTTTTCTTTAAGTTACTCCTAGCTTGACTGTGTTTCTACTTTTTAATATGTTTGCTCCCTCAAACAACCTGACTTAAGTGTGTAAAAAAAAAGATTATAGTGAAAAGCTCAGTGGAGGCATTTCCAGAACCGAGAACTGCTTGTATCCATTAGAGAAGACAAATCATGCAGTACAAATGACATACTCTCCCATCTTGGAGGGAAAAGATTCATACTGCATGAATAATTTCCATCTAGTCCTGACAAGCGCAGTGAACCTTCATTTGCAATGCTTGATTTAGCATTTGTAATTCCCTGTTAGGCAGGAAACAGCATTTAAACTGGCATTGTCACAAATAAGAAATGGTTTGGAAGAGTCACTGTGTTAATATGGTTTAATATTGTCTGCTTGCTCCACTGACATTTTTAATGATTTAATATGAATATGGGCGAGAACGCAGCTGTACAGTGGTCCACATGCTTTCACAATGCACAGTGAAGAATCAGAAACTGCTAAACTGGATTTGGATGTGAGAAAATAATATTGATTATACATTGAAGATGAACAAAATTACGAAATTAAAAAAACAACACCACTGTTACAGAGCTGCAATCCACTACTTGCTATACCAGCGGGCACCTTGAGGTCAATTTGATGTTGCGAAATAGTCAAAATTTTGACTACTATCATAAGTAGTCTGCAGAAGCTTTGACATTCCTATTGTCGTATAGACATCCAACAAAGGGATCAATCCTACATCGGGTTACTGTGCTATACATTGTAAGTCAAAATACTTGACATCAAATCAACGTTGCTGCTCAATATCTGACATCAAACTGCCGTTAATTTGGTGTCTGACCAAAGTTTGACATCATCTTGATTTACATTTTTGACCAAATCAGGATATAATTTTGATTCAACATTTGATATCATCTTGATGTCGCATTTACATCAGATGCCCGCTGGGATGGTTTGAAAACAATTCCTGGATTTTAGACCCCAACAAAACTTTAAATTAATTAAAATGGTTCTTTGGTACGACATTGTCCTAGAACCACATATGTATGCACAAGGAAGACTAGCAATGTTGAGAATGTTTCAAGAATGTTTATGCGACTCTTAAACTATGGTTTAAAGTTTTGAGGAAGATACAAATCAAGAAATAGGCTAAAGACTTGAATTGGGTAGTACACGACCCAGAATTTGAGCCAGCTAGAGTGGATGGGGGCTTTAAACAATGGGTTAGGAGAGGTATTACCTGTTTTTGTACCCTCATCTCAAACAATACATTTCAGAGGTATGACTCAATTTCAGACACATATGGACTGGAAAAGCAAGACTTCCATGGGTACCTGCAGGTCAGAGACTATTCATCCATCCATTTTTTACCTCTTATCCTCACAGTCTCACTCACCACTCAACCACTCACACTCACATTCACACCTACGGTCAATTTAAATTAGCCAGTTAACCTAATCCCCATGCATGTTTTTGGATGGTGGGAGGAAGCCGGAGTACCTGGAGAGAACCCAAGCAGACACGGGGAGAACATGCAAACTCCACACAGAAAGGCCCCGGGCTGGGAATCAAACCCGGTACCTTCTTGCTGTGAGATGACAGTGCTAACCACTACACCACCCTGCCGCCCTGGTCAGAGACTATTATAATAAAATCTTATGACTCAAAGAGGAGGAGAAATACAATATTTCAGGATGTGTACCAAGAAAAATACAATAAAAAGTTGGTCTGAAGAATATATTCAAGTATACAAGCCTCTAAAAATCACTCTACAACATACATGAAACAAAAATGTGAGTGGGAGTCAGGCTGCACGGTGGTGTAGTGGTTAGCACTGTCGCTTCACAGCAAGAAGGTACCAGCTTTCTGTATGGAGTTTGCATGTTCTCCCCATGTCTGCGTGGGTTCTCTCTGGCTTCCTCCCACCATCCAAAAACATGTATGGGATTAGGTTAATTGGCTAATTTAAATTGACCGTAGGTGTGAATGTGAGTATGAATGGTTGTCTGTCTCTATGTGCCCTGTGATGAACTGGAGACTTGTCCAGGGTGTACCCTGCCTTTCACCCTAAGATAGCTGGGATAGGCTCCAGCCCCCTGCGACCCTATGAGGATAAGCGGTAAATGGACGGATGGGAGAGGGAGTCAGAAATACAAATGTCAGAAGAGATCTGGTTAGAAATATGTGAGACACAAGCAACCACTGCAAACTCAAGGTCATTGAGAGAGTTCTGCTGGAAGAATGTGGTGAGATTTTTTTTATAACTCCTAAAATAACAGCTCTGCAAACAGGCATACAGAGCCAAGGCCTCTGTTGGAGATGATGTGGAACCTCTATGGCTAATCAATTTCATGTTTTTTGGGTCTGTCTGAAAATACAGCCTTACTGGAGAGACTTGTAGATACTTTTGGCAAGTAGCAGGACAGAAATAACCAGAAAATGGTTGCAAGCAGTGGAGCAGCGGCACGGGATCGTTAAAGAAATTTACTGTATGGAGAGACTTACTTTTGTTTTAAGACTCCAGTTGGAGAAATGTATTGAACACTGGGAAAAATGGATTTGTATGCACCTTGAACAGTATGACATTACATTATGATGTATGTGTAAATATTTATTAACTGTAACACTCATGATGATCTCATGTTCCTTGGTCACCCAAATAAATAAAATAAAAAAGTAAAAAAAAAGAATGTTTCTGCAGACAAAACCACAATAAAGCTATGACCATAAGGCTTACCAACATACCATGCTGGAAAGCCCTCAGAGGAGAGAACAAACTGATCAGAAAACTGTTGGCCAATAAAAGCTCAAACACTTGTTCCACACAGCTTTCAACACATCTCTAGTGAAGGAAACCACTGCTGATCCACTTCAACCCTTGAATATACCAGTTAGACATAATAATAAAAGACAATAGTGCAGTTAGTGAGTAAGTGATCAGTGGACTGATTAACCAATGAATGTGTGTCTTTCAATTGCTCTTTGATTACTCACTGTTTAATATCAACACATGCATGTGCAAGACCAATGCCCACAGGACCAGTGATAGACCATCAATCCACCGTCGGTCTTTACGACTCTTTCTGGGACTCTGTGGGCAGATGAACAGTGTGGGCAGAACATGTCTGCAATTGTGCATTGATTTTTTTGAATTAATCAACATTAACGAGGTTCCTGGAATACACCTGCTATCTATGGAACAAAAACAGACTCTTCAGGGTTGAGTTATTAAACAGTAATGATGTTTTCCCCAGGTGTTACTCTTAAAAGCAGATGAGGTAACTCAGATGACCAGGTTTTCAGTGCCAACAAAGCCAGTATGACACTGACGCAAAAGCATAGAAGAGGCTGCTATTGAAACTGCCTGTATCACTCACAGAGTTTCTGGAGAAAAATGACACTAATGGCTATTCCCAGCTCCTGGTGGCTCTGCTAACAACATGAGGGAGGTAACATCCCTTCACTCACTGCAAAAGCACAAAGACGAAGCAGCAACAGCTGTAGCTTCTGCTTTTCTTCACATCCTTTTAGAATATCAGCAGCAGCACATAGTTGTATAATCACCATGCAAAAAAGATAATTAATGTTAATTACCATGCAAATACCTTTGTGATCTTTATTCACCTCATTAATATTTTTGGAAATTTCCTGCGAGCGCAGAAGTATGCAGATAGGCTTTGCCACCAGTATAACATAACAAAACAACCTAACAAGGAAGACTGTGGCATGGACGTATCAAATCTGTAGGAGGAAGACCACTGCATGAATGTCTGTCAGTGTTTCCCCTTGCTTTTTTGCTTTGGGAGGGGGGCAGCATGGTCCGTACCATAATAATTAGGGAAGCACCGATATGAAATTTTTGGCCGATACCGATATCCTGTATTAATATTGCTGTTATGGCCGATAACCGATATTTAGCAATATCGATATATGTTAAAAAAAAAACAAAAAACTTTTCTACAATGATAAAATTTTGCACAGACTGAAAATCATGCAAACTGATTTTTTTAATGTGTTTTTCATTCAAAACATATTTTACTTCCAAATAACAAGGTTACAGGGGTACCATAAAACCAACGCTGTAACACTGTTACAGCGTTGTGATAACAGTTATCACTGTTATTATCTCCGTCTGTGCTCAACACACTCCCTCACACTTTCTGCTTCCTACCCAGATACCGTAAAAAGTGTTTTCTGTCCACAACATGCTCACTCACACTTCAGATCCAGCTACCGTAATAACCGTTGTTCTACTCAACATGCAACATTTTTTTTCTCAATCGTAAAACGCTGAAATCTGGGACATTTCCAGGGATAGCTCTGAAATTGTGCAAATTAGTGTTAGCTTTTTTATTTGATCAAAAAAGTGCCTGTTATAGGCCCTTTTCATTAAAATTAGTATTTAAAATAAATATAAACACAAATATTAAGCAAAGTAAAACTACAAAATTCTCCTCAGTTTAGATTGTTGAACTTTTTTAATATTCAACTGTGTGTCTGTTCAGCCTAAAGATGGAAGAATACTTCATTCTATACTCAAACTGTTCACTGGAAGACCACAATTATTATGAAGTGAAATTAAGAGCTGTGAGTTCTTCTGATGTTGCAATCAAAGTTCTGCCCAGGAATATCTGATCTGTCTGTCCCAGCGCGGAGAGCAAACTATTAATAGACATGAAAAATAGCTTCGAAATTCCAATGGGATGCAGACTGGCTGTTATCAGCACACTGCGTAAAGGCTTACACTGCCTACAGGTGTTAATTAAATCTCCACTGACATACCCATATCCTGCCCTGCAGAATGAGCAGCAGCTCATACACTGCACAGGTGAATCACTTCAGTCACACCGATCATTCTCAAAACAGGACGGGGGGAACATCCTGCAGGGTCACGAGGAAACGTGGCAACAAGAGAAGCGTGCGTGCTTTAGGCAGATGAGTTTGTAAGCGCTGACTGCTTCTCTAGAGAGCTGTGAATTGATTTGCTGACCGAGGTTGTCTTCTGTGGCAATCGCTGAGCCTCGCAGCGCAGTCTGGAAGCTTATAGTGCTGCCTGGCACACTCATTCATCAAGCAGCCTGAGCCATTATACAGACAACTCCAGCAGACCTGAGCCCAGGGCTGGGGGATATTATGAGAGATGAACTGAGGTAACTGCCTTTGATGACCCAGTTCAGCCTGTCTGTCGCTCTCGAAGCTTTTCTTCCGTTTTGCTAACTTTCACTCTTACTTGCAGGCTCAGACTCCCACCCTGAAAGAAGGAGGAGCATTACCGCAGGTCATTCCTACCATCAGCAATAAGACTCTATAACATCAGCAGCACTGGCTGATGTTAACACAACTGGAATCATTACCATCACTGCCTTTGCTTTCAAATCTGTTTGCTCTATCCCTTTGAACAGAAATATTTGCACTGCTATTTCATTTCATTTTATTTCATATTAAAGCCATATATTTATACATGTATAATCCGCCTATGTGCTTATCATACATACAACATCAGAGACTCCTTAAACACCCTCACTAAAGCACTGCATCGTGCATAGCTATGCACCAGAATATATAATTCAGTCCAACTCACAAGAGACATTAACTCAGCATTACCTCCACGGGGATAAACAAAACAAATGCTAAAGGAAAAACATTACTTTGCACAGATAAACAGCATGCAGGACTACAGGAACCTATGAAGAATATGTCACATATAAAATATATGTATATACTGTATATGTATATAAAATGTGTAGTGTTCTGCTTCAAAAATGAATACTGCAGGTATACTGTGTGTGTGTGTGTGTGTGTGTGTGTGTGTCTATATATACACACACACACACACACACATATAATATACAGTCATGGAAAAAATTATTAAACCACCCTTGTTTTCTTCAATTTCTTGTTCATTTTAATATCTGGTACCACTAAACGTATAATACAATGAACACAACAAAAAATGCAGCTGGTCACATAATACTTTATGTCCTATTTGACATTCTTAAGCTTAATTGATTCCCAGGGTATATAAGAGGCCATTTCATGTCACAAGCAGCACTGCACATGCAAAGGCCTAGAGTGGTTTCCTGCTTACATTCAAGCCGTAGCACAACTCAGAAGTTGTCAGCTCTCACATAATGCCTAAAACAAAAGAATTATGTGAAGCAACAAAGGCAGCCATCTTGGCACTGTTGGAAATTGGCATGAGTGAGAGACAGGTAGCGAAAAAACTGAAGATCTCCAAGACAGCCGTTCATTCCAACAAAAAAAAACAAGCTGAACATGGCACTACCAAATTGCTACCTGGCCGTGGCAGGAAACGTCTTTCTACCCCACGAGATGACCGTGCACTCATCCGTTCCTGTGTCAGGAATCGTCGTCAGACCTCCAGGGACCTTAAAAATGAGTGGGCACTGTCGAGAAATGTGACTTGCTCGGCAAGGACAGTTCGAAACCGACTTGTTGAAGCTGGTTTGAAGTCACACAGAGCACGCAAGAAGCCCTTCATCAATGAAAGGCAGAGGAAGGCCCGGTTACTCTTTGCTCGAGACCACAAGGATTGGACTGTTGATGATTGGGCTAAGGTTCTCTTCAGTGATGAATCCAATTTTGAATTGATGCCCACTCCAGCCAACTTACTGGTTAGGAGGAAGCCTGGAGAAGCTTGCAACCCAGACTGTCTTGCCCCTACAGTAAAACATGGGGGTGGATCAGTCATGATCTGGGGTTGTTTCAGTCTGAGTGGAACAGGGCAAATGCAATTGTGTGAAGGCCGAATGAACCAGGTCAAGTACAGGACTACCCTTGAAAACAGTCTTCTTCCATCAGCTGGAAAACTCTTTCCTGCCTCGAATGACTGGATTTTCCAACAAGACAATGCCCCTTGCCACACGGCAAGGTCAGTTAAAGCCTGAATGGAGAACCACAACATTCGCACCATGCCTTGGCCTGCTCAATCACCAGATCTTAATCCAATTGAAAACCTGTGGAAAATCATCAAACTCAAAATGGAGAACCACAAGCCCAAAAACAAAGAAAATTTGTTTGAATTTGTCCAACAGGAATGGGCTGCTGTGACAGCAGAACAATGTCAGAAGCTGGTAGAGAGCATGCCAAGACGCATGGCTGCAGTCATCAAAAACAATGGTTATGCAATCAAGTATTAACTCTTGTGTGTATCATGTGTTTAAAGCAAACAGAAAAGAAAACATGGAATGCTTAAAAGTAGTGTTTTTGGCGGTACAATGCCATAGCTATTGATGTAAGAATTTAAGTAATTTTGGTTATTATCAAGAAAACCATGGAAAATGAATAATCCTTAGTTCTTAAATTAAACTCTCATGAGCTATTTTTGTTGTTATCATTATAATTGTCCAAACAAATTTACCTTTAGTTGAGCCAGGCATTAAAATTAACAAGAAATTGAAGAAAACAAGGGTGGTCTAATAATTTTTTCCATGACTGTATATATATATATATATATATAGAGAGAGAGAGAGAGAGAGATAGAGAGAGAGACAGTATATACAGTCCAAATATCCACTTTTATATTCTCCCTGACGACCAAGTATAGTGGAGCAGATCGATGAACAGTGCTTGATTGTGGTTGAGTGTTGCTGGATAGCAGCTGACTTCACTGAGGCCTACTCTGGTTTACTGTTAAACTGGGACCATCACACATGATCTCATACTCTGATTATAACAATGAACTCCTCGAGGAGCCAAATACCATATTCAAAAGTCATGACACTTTTTTTAGATTAATGTTTTAAATAAAATGCTTTTTCAATTTAAAAAAAAAAAATTGTGGGATGTATCGAACCATGGGTCAAAAATCGTGACACAAATTGAATCGTGAGTTGGTGTATCGTTACAGCCTTAACTGTTATTGATTGAAATTAAAACTAGAACATGTAAGCATCAAGCATAAGTCATAATTTCATCTATGTGAAGAAAAAATGATTGGATGATTGAAGTTTTAATTTCATTTCAAATTTAAAGTTCATCATCCAACATGAAACCAGCTTAAACTGCTGACATAAATGTCTTGTTGTTGTCAGCTCTCACTACATGGAGAGAAAATCATACCCACAGAGTAACTCTTATTACTGTGAAGATGCAGAGAGAGAGAGGGTAATGAGCCTTCTAATGCATTTGAGGGAAAATAATACAGCATTAGAAATGAAAGATGCTGCACTTAAAATAATGGGATAAGCAATAACCTGGAATTAACAAAAGTTGTAATGGTACAAAAAATAAATCTGTGCTTTCTTACCGATTGAATCGTAGTGATGGCAACTGATAGCTAATAATAGTGTTTCCAGCAAACAATCAACATATTGGTTAGATTGTGCTTACATACACATATGATACATGTCTGGATGCTCTAATATGTCCTTTGCTGTCATCAGTCCCATTCTTCTTCATCTGTTTGACTCGTGTCTGGGCAGATGGACTCCAGGTCCCAAACCAACCAAATGATATGGAGATTGCAGTTTGGCGGGGATATCACAGCCTTGGTCTCATTTACATAGGGACAACAAAACAGGTAGTGCCATTACTGGAAGCAGATCTGTTGAGGCCATGTCATGAATAAAAGATCACAAAGATTTATAATGAGGGTTTATTGTACTTAGCTGGCCTTGGTCTATGAAGACCTTCAAAAAGATCAGGGACTTCTCTATTCCACATCCCAAAACGTCATTCATGAGATTCAGCACTGCAGCTCTGTACAGTTCTGTTGTGGCCTCTAAATGTGTCACCTTGAGCTGCCATGCCAAAAACCTTTAGGGGTTTGTGTTGTAATGTGCCACAGACAAACCAAATGTTAGCCGATGTTAATGTAGAGTAAATTACAATGGCTGCAGTTCCCAACAGATGGGATGGAAAGGAAATGAGTAATACTGTCTTTCATCTCACACAACCTGTTTATAGTTGAGTAATTATGTGAGACCAGATATCTGCACCTCTAAAACCCTTTCTCTGATACTATTTTCCAATCCCTTTCCACAACTTTTTCACTTATTTTTGTGTGGTCACAAGCTACATCAGTTTTTGTACCAACAGCACATACACACAAACAGGCAGTGACAACATCTTGTATGACATTGGCAGTTGAATTCACAAATAAATAAGCTACAAAAAACCCTCATACATATAAAACGGTATGAGACACTACAAGAAATACATGACTAGCCTTGATTAATAACTGATAGCAGGGTGGAAAAGATTTCCCTTGGAGATTGCAGATACAAAACTGACTCAAAACACCCCAATGTTTAGCATAAATTATAATTTTAATTTCCTTTAACTGTGTCATCTCACACTCACAAGAACTGACAAATATTCAGAGGAAATATCACAAGACAAACAAGGCAAAAGTCTAATCTAATAGAATAAGGCAAAAGTGTCCAATCTCCATTCCTTCGCCCTGCTACTGCTCTCTTATTCCACTCACTTCTCAGGACAGATCAGACAGATTTCAAAAAAAATCATTCAGTCCTTCTAGTTACAGAGTTCACTGGTGCAAGGCTAGCGCAAGTCAATGGTTCTAGTTTAGTTTAACGCCACATACACTCAACACAAAGTAACAATAACGTGGCACATTTTAACGGGCGTTGACTCACTTATACTGTACCTTTATCCATTTCAAATAATCTGATCACTTCTTGGAGATGTTTGCACTTGTCAGCTAGTGAGTGAAACTGAAACCATATAAAAAAAAAGGCCAAGCTTCGAATTTTATTTTTTTAAATCAAATCCCTTGCCGTCAATCGAAGCTTTGAAGCTTCGAATTTTTTGGGTCAGCTCTAATGGATAGGCCAACAAATCATACAGATTAACCACAAATGCATAACATCCACGTTAAAAAAACATGCATAGTAAAATAATAATAACCTAGTGATAAAGTAAAATGTTTGAAATGAATGAATGTCTGAAAAAAGTAATGAACCCACTCAGACATACATGTACACAAAGCATATCGGCTAACTCTACCATACTACATTTCAAAAAGTGCTTCCCTCCTGTTACACCGCTCGATTTCGGCAATCATAACAGTCCTGGGAACCAAGGCAAGCATTAAGGTTTTGAGAGCTTTGTTTTCCCACACAGGATTATCTCTGCTGGACTCATAAAGCTGACTTGACAGGCCAAGGGAAAACTGCTAGCTGAAATGTAAGACTTACTCCCTCCTAAACATGGGTATTTGCTTTTTTTCATCCAAAAAGATACCAAGAAAATAAAATACTCAGCAAACAGCCAGATGGTGTAGCAAGGGAGAGGCAGCCATGAGGGGTGGGTGATGAAGAACATGGGGATTTCTTTATGTTCTTACACCGACTGGAGTTTTGGTATACAGAGGATATATAGGTGAGGTCGAAAGGCCCCTTTATAGCTAACTATCCAACTGTCGCAAACATGCAGCAACATAGGTACAGGGAGATGTTGGATATGACAAATGATGAGAAAGAAGAGTGTGGAGAAAATAACACAAACAGATATAGAAAAAAAGCCTGATGATTATGTGTGATTATGTTAAAATATTCTGCCTCTGTCATGTACAGTATACGCATCAATTTTACACAGTAATCCAAATTATCCAATTTAAAGACAAATATATTTTGAAAGAGAAAATATATAGCCAAGAAAATCACTTCCTCTACAACTCAATGCACAGTTATTTGTCACATAAAGATGAGAATTCTACTGTTTGTGAAGTACTTAAAATATTAATTCATGGTTCTGTTTTGGCATGTTTTACATCACAAAATCCACATTAAAACTTAAATATCATCACACCTCTTGCAAATATTAGGACACATTTTTTTGTGAATCCTAAGACATTTAAAGGGACACTATATAATTTTTTAAGTATTTTATTACCTCAAATCAGTGTCTTCATTCATAAATAGATCCTCATTGGTGTAAAATAACATATGCCAACAATCTGACTTATCCTCCTGGGCGAAGAATCAGTTATCTGTCTTTACATAGAGCGGATCGCTCATACGGAGGCTTCCATGTCTTTTCCGGTCTATCAAAAACCATACTTATGCCATGCCGAATCCTCATCGCCAAAAAAGCATAAAAGGGCCATAAAATCACCGGAGCTCCGAGCCAGGGATCTGCGGTCAGTGGCCGCCCAAGAGCGCCCCCTGCCCGGCCACGGCCGGCCGGGGCACGCCGGGAAGTCCTCCGGACCGGAGGAGGGCTATGGAGGTCCGGGGGAAAAATGACTGGACCTCCAGGCTAGGTGCTGGGGATCCACGGTGATAGTGGCCACCCAGGAGTTGACCCATTCCACTTACCATAGTTCTAACCATGTTGCAATGCATGCAAAGTCGAATTTAACCACTAGATGGGAGAAAAAATTACATAGTGTCCGTTTAAGCCCCTACACAGTTGACTCCTTAAAGCTAGCCACTTGTCTTAAGCACACTTGTATACATCCCAATGACGCACTGTAAATATAATGTATCACAAACACGTCTACCATCATAATATTCTCACAACTGTCACAGGATTTTCTGAATCACTAATCATGAACTACACCATTTCATAGCAGATAAAAGGTGGTGAATGTCATTGATGTATCATATATGTGCTGTATGTACTAGCACATAGTCTCTTATATGGTAAACCCAGGCACAAGATAATTAGGTAGCCAAGGAATGAATCAAATGGGGGGGGCTGAAAGACCAATTCTGAATGACATGAAGGTGAAGACCTGTTTCATCTCTCGTTGTTTGATGAGATGAGAAACTTAATGATGCAAGAAAATAACTGAACCCAAGTCCTTCAGTTGTCTCTAATCAGGTCTTATATTCAGTGGAAGAAAAGAAAATTCACAATGGTACATTATCAAAATGTCAACTATTATGTGTTTACTTAGTTATGGGACAATGAGCTTTTGTAGTGTTTATATAGTGTTTATATGTACATGTATTTTAATGTAGTTGTAACTCAACTGAATGAAAGCACTCACCACAATATACACTATATTGCCAAAAGTATTCACTCACCCACCCAAATAATCAGAATCAGGCGTTCCAATCACTTCCATGGCCACAGGTGTATAAAATCAAGCACCTAGGCATGCAGACTGCTTTTACAAACATTTGTGAAAGAATGGGTCACTCTCAGGAGCTCAGTGAATTCCAGCGTGGAACTGTGATAGGATGTCACCCGTGCAACAAATCCAGTCGTGAAATTTCCTCGCTCCTAAATATTCCACAGTCAACTGTCAGCTGTATTATAAGAATGTGGAAGTGTTTGGGAACGACAGCAACTCAGCCATGAAGTGGTAGGCCATGTAAACTGATGGAGCGGGGTCTGCTGAGACGCATAGCGCGAAGAGGTCGCCAACTTTCTGCAGAGTCAATCACTACAGACCTCCAAACTTCATGTGGCCTTCAGATTAGCTCAAGAACAGTGCACAGAGAGCTTCATGGAATGGGTTTCCATGGCCGAGCAGCTGCATCCAAGCCATACATCACCAAGTGCAATGCAAAGCATCGGATGCAGTGGTGTAAAGCACGCCGCCACTGGACTCTAGAGCAGTGGAGACGCGTTCTCTGGAGTGATAAATCACGCTTCTCCATCTGGCAATCTGATGGATGAGTCTGGGTTTGGTGGTTGCCAGGAGAACGATACTTGTCGGACTGCATTGTGCCAAGCGTAAAGTTTGGTGAAGGGGGGATTATGGTGTGGGGTTGTTTTTCAGGAGCTGGACTTGGCCCCTTAGTTCCAGTGAAAGGATCTCTGAAAGCATCAGATGACTGTGCACCAGTGCACAAAGCAAGGTCCATAAAGACATGGATGACAGAGTCTGGTGTGGATGAACTTGACTGGTCTGCACAGAGTCCTGACCTCAACCTGACAGAACATCTTTGGGATGAATTAGAGCAGAGACTGAGAGCCAGGCCTTCTCATCCAACATCAGTGTGTGACCTCACAAATACACTTCTGGAAGAATGGTCAAAAATTCCCATAAACACACTCCTAAACCTTGTGGACAGCCTTCCCAGAAGAGTTGAAGCTGTTATAGCTGCAAAGGGTGGACCGACGTCATATTGAACCCTATGGATTAGGAATGGGATGTCACTTAAGTTCATATGCGAGTCAACGCAGGTGAGCAAATGCTTTTGGCAATATAGTGTATTTCTGACACTGATTGGTATTATTAAAGATAATAACTTTACTTTATCCTTCTCATAAACACTCTCAGTCTATAATCAGTAGATTGACTCATATCCCCACCTGCCCTACTTTGCCTCTGATAAATTCATATTGCTGATGGACATGACTGGCAGAAGGATAGTAGGGTTAATGATTTCAACTCAGATGTTTCCATCTTGATGGCAGCCTTCTCGTATAGTGCTCTCATATAGAATGACAATGTCCTGATTATGGGAGAAAAATGTTGCTATGCATGTGGTCTACATGGATGTCATGCATTTATAGCTATATTTAACTGTTGGGAGATTTACATTTTGAAGTGGTGCCACAATTAAACTAAATGTCACCCTGTCATATATGTATTGATGCCTTGTATTGTATTGTATTGCACGCTGATTAAGAGGACCATTTCAAAATGGCACTTCATATCGCAAAGATTGCTGACCCCGGCACAAGAACATAGCTCTCCTCCCTGAGCATCTGCTAAATACAGTATTTCTCACTGCATAAGAAATGCTGATAAAATACATGTATGAAATGGTTGATGCTAATACCAGAAGTGATGAAAGTGTGAAATACAGGTTGTTATGCAGTGAAAAGTGGTCTGTGTATACACAAAAAGCACACCTGCTCATTCAGTGAGAGTCATGGACCCAAAGGAACCTGCATATCTATTATTCTCTACCCACACTCCTGACTGCAGGCCTTCTGCTTCCAGATGCCAGACCATAATGTTCTCATGACAGCTGAACTGCAAAATTATCATTCAAATCCTTACAAAGTGCACAGAAAGAGGAGCACAGGGAGCTATATTAAGAAATAGCTTCCTATTTTCTTCTATAATAGCTGTTTTGCTCATCATGCAAACTAAATGTGCTCTAAAGCTCCTTTCATACTGCGAAAGAGCTTTTGTCAATCTGCCCATTTGACTGTGATAAACACAGAACAAATGGCATTACAGCTATAAAAAACTTTTACATGAATCAATATTCTGTATTGACCTCTTAGATTCAGAAAGTAATCAAGTGGTATGTCAGCAGCCACTTGAATAAATACATAAAAATGTCACTTGCACAAAAAATGTTAACAGAATGGCAGCGTTTCCCAGTTAAGATCACTCTTAAGAGATAAGAGCGCAGTAAAGGTCTTCGCTAAGAAGGATCGCTAAGACATAAGTGTTTCACAGATGAATTCTTAATGCTCTTCTTACTGTTGTTCTTACCTCATTGAGTGCCAGCCTTTTTTTTAAAACAGAAAGTGCCTTGTGCCAGCGTTTTTGCCCATTTTTAGTCATATTTCTAGACCCACAGAATATTTTGTACCATGTCTCTGTAAACATTGAATAGCCCACATGAAAGAAGAGGCTCTCTATTTCATCATGAAAAAAAATGTTTGTTTTTACCTTGTTCCATTCATGTTTTGTCTGGAGGAGAGTAGAGGCCACTTTCACCAAAATCACCACTTTTTGTCCAGAATCTGTCCATTTTGCTCTCTAAACGTGGTCGTCTCCACTTCCTGCTTTGATCTCCGTGGCGTATACCGACTCTTTTTGTCTTTTTGTCTGATTTGATTACAAATCCCAGAAGCCCCAAAATTACTCACAGGCTGCAGGAGATTGCAATCAAAAAACAACATTTTGACGGGGAAACCGTCAATTGCACTCAAGTTTTGGATTTTGAATGACGTCAAAAGCCGTCAATGGTACTCAAAGAGTTAAGATCCTTCTTTAAGATGCTCTTTACAAGAGTTGATCACTTCTGCTGCGCTGAAACTTAATCAGTCAGGCAAATTGATTACCCATCACTTAATCAGTTACACATGATGTTGCCAGAGACATACAGTATATATGTATATATATATATATATATATATATACACACACATCTATATATAGATATACTGTATATCTTCGCACTAAGAGCTTGGAAACCCGGCCAATATATAATAAGGATCAGAGCTGTATCAAATGACACAGATCTGTTAGTATTCCTGTCATTAATCTGTAATGTCTTGTTTTGTCTGAGCTGTGTTGTTGCTGCTCTGTGGCACAGCTGTGCAGTTCAGTGTAATAGAGGATTCCGTAAGCGTCTGTACTGTGCAATAATGAAAAACGCCCCATGCTGTGAGAGGAAATAGAAGATTTCATAATCCCTCTGAGACCTTGGCCCTGGATGCTGGTCCATGGAGAGAGTCTCATTAAACTTCTCATTAGTGACACACTGAGCTTCTGTAATGACTCAATGCATATACAAATCAACTCAGATATTAAAGGAGGGACAACAACAACAGGGCTGCATTCCTGCGGTGTCAAGTCCTCCGATAAGAGCATTTGTACTTGGCAAATGCAACAGTTTTTCACATTAGTTTACAGTCTGACGATGTTCTGTTACTCACCAATTAAAACAACTGTATGCATTGAACCTCAAGGCACATCAACTATTTATAATACTCTTACAAACAGAGGGGCTTTCTTACCAAAGACTAATTTGATCTGGATCTCTGGTGTAAAGCTGTCATAAATCAAATCAAAATGCCTTCTTGTCCACTGCACTGTAAATTTACACTGTTCATTTTAATATATTAATACTTAAAAGGGCAATAATGGTCACACTTTTGATCTTCGGCCGTTTCAGTGTGATGAGTGGCATAGTGTCATGATTGCTTGTGCGCAGTACCAAGGTGTTGAGACTTTGTGGGTGAGGGCTGTTTTTGAGGAGATTCTGACATGCAAACATATTTTTATTACTAGTCTATTACATAGTAAGCAAGGAAATGAGCTGCCAAGCAGTGTGCTTGTATGGGATGGACAAATCCAATTTTTCCAGTTGAGCGTATCACATCCTTACACCTCTTTTAAAACACAAAGCTGTTTTTTAAGAAAATTCACATACAAAATACTACCACTGTCATCTGTACACTGTATTCCAAATTATTATGCAAGTGATTCTTGTAAATCTGGAGGGCTGCTGTTGAGAAAAAAATGTGTTTTAGTATGATGCATTTAAGGCTTTTGGTTTTAACGAAACACTTTGAATCTACAAATCTTTCTAATAACCTTCATCATAAACCATGTGTTTATAAGTGTGTCATGTTATTATGCAAGTGTTACTGAACTTTGACAATGGGGAAAAAAATGACCAAAGAAGAAAAGGGTCAAATTGTCAAGAGTCTGATATAGGGGGAATCTACAAATGATATAGCCAAGAAATTGCAGCATGACAGAATAAAATATAACACTGAAGAAAATATATCAGGAAATTACATGAAAGCTGACTTCTCCAAAGTTATATTCACAGATGATTGGTGGGCAACCCTAGATGGATGAGATGGACATCTGGTTGGATTTCAAGTGGCCATACCACTGAAACTCAACTGTGACATCAACAAGGTGGTGGTGTTATGGTCTGGTGTGCTATTGTTGATGATGACCTTATTGGTCCTTTCAGGGTTCAGGTTGGTGTAAAAGTGAATTCTGAAGAGGACTGCACTTTCCTCAAGACACATTTCCACCATGGTGGAAAAGGCAATCAGCTAAAGTGAAGAAGATAAGAGGATATGTTGGACATTATAGAATACTTTCAACTTGTGAAGAAAATGATTGTCTGATTATATTTGTAGAAAACACTATTATCGTCAATCAATAACATGTTTAAAAAAGTTGCATAGTTTTAATTTCTCACCTACACAGTGGAGTTTGTCATTTAAAAAAAGAAGCTCTGATAAAGATGCTTCTATTCCCAGATGACATGAACATACACCACAACATCTGATGAGCAGTAGCAGCAAGACAGTGCAGCAAGACAGTGCAGCACACTCTTTCAGGTTCCATAAATTGACATGATCAAGATAAAAGCTCTGTGTATGTGTTTGCACATGTTTGCATGGTCTGCATGCCTGCTTGGCTCTGCAAATGAAACTTTGTATGAATACTCTGATCGGCGTACCTCTCGGCTGGAGTGGAGCCTGGCTATGAATATCAATTTTGCATTTATGGCTAGTTGTTCCCCCTGATGCCCCACCTGACACAAAAGAGAATCAGCTTTCTGTTTGTGTCAGCGATTACTGTTTTGAAACGCTGCAGGGCTCAAAAGAGGGAGCCTCCTTCACCCAGCCTCGTTACCTCAAGGACGACGGCCGATTCTGTGTGCTGTCTAAGTTGTATAAAAGTATCCTCTTCTAAGCATACAGCACATAGGCAACAAGCACACATAAGTGGCACTACTCACAGGGTAACTTCAATATTTTTCAACCTGGACCATGTTTTCCCATATTTTTGTATCTAAATGATGAATAGGATCAATGATTTCTAATACTGGTCCAGTATTAGAAAGGGGGCAGCTGCTCACTGGCTGCAGTATGGTGATAAAGCTGTGCGATATTACGATATATATCGTAGCGCAGTATAAAAATATGTACCATACAATATAAGCCTCTGTTGTTTATATTGTAATTTAACATGTAGGCTACTTGGTTAGCTCTGTTGCTAATGTTAAGTTACGTTACTCTGGTTGTGGTTTAGATACGCCGTGTAAAGCACATCTCAACGTCGGAATGACCGCTGGATAATGATAATAAATGTATCATGAATTCAAGACATGTTCATTGTATGAAGCATAGACATAATGGTATGAAGACTAATGTAACTGCAGACTTGATACTGCTTTGTGGTAGCAAAGGACAGGTTTGTGGCAGTTGTCGCTTGGAGGACGTTGTGTTGTGTGTGAATGATTCCTGCGGTGAGTTATTAACGCTCAAAACACATCTCTATTAGCAGCCAAACTGCATAGGAAAAGTACAGCGCAAACATAGCTGGACTTCTGGTCACTCTCAAAGTAAGCCTTCAGAATAAAAGCATATTGGGGATATAACACTGATTATGCCACAGAGGAGATGGAGGAAAGTGAAAGTAATGTTACCAGTAACGTTACATCTGAAAAAAATATTGTATATACATCTTTATCGGGACATAAAATTGGCTATATCGGGATATACAATTTTACCCATATGGCACAGCTCTAATGGTGGTAAGCTGGCACCACCATTTATGTCCACTAAAAGTTGTTGTTTTCCACGGCAGGCTCTGACTGAGTGAGACTTTGAAACAATAACGAATAGACTGGATTAAAGAGGTAAGGAACGCGATTCGTTTCTCTGTAGGATCCTTTCCATGATGTTGTCTGACATACAAAAACAACCTGGGCCTGCCAGTGGAAAACAAAAGCACTTTTAGTGGACGTACAGAAAGATCACATCGACACTGCTCTCGTCTTCACAGCGTCATCCCTCAATACTAGATTGATTTAAAAAAATCATTGTTCCTCTCGTCATTCAGGTTGAAAAATGCCAAAGTTACCCTTTAAGCCATGTGAAGTATTGGAAAAGCCTGATTTCTCATTGGCCATTTTCAGGCACTGAAGAACAGGAGGGCGATAATACCAAACTATTCAGAGGCTTTATTGATCATATGTGTAATCGTCACTATCCATTCATGTGTCAGCCAGTCTCAGTTCAATATAGAGCAATTATTCTCGACAACCACAGCTTGAGCCACACCACACCTGGTGATGATGGGTGATTGCCGGTAATGAGAAAAATGCCTCATTTCTACCAGCTCATATCTGCTGTCCTGTACATAATCAACTGACCTATAGAGAGCAGATGGTTGTTTATGTACTGTAACTGATCTCGACACATAGTATATGGTTGGTTGTGTGGGTAAATTCTCATTCTTCATGTTGTCCAGCACCAATCACAAAGTAAATGTGAAAACAGAAACATTTAATCTTACATCACTATTAAAAATATGAATTTCAGCACACATACTGTACTGGTAAATGAAATCTAATGTCACTTGCTTTTCATTTCTATGTTTAGAGTAAACATTTGTTAATGATCTCGGCCGAGAGCAGTGAATAATACAAAAAAGTGTGCTGTATTAGCAGCGGGAAGGCAGCAATGACATGGAGACCCCATTGCTCACACTATGCACTCATTATCTGCGGTGACTCCAGGTCTTCAATATTAGCCAGCAATAAGCACTCTGCAGGACCATCTGCTCTGCCAGTACGGGTTAATCTATGAGCGTGAGAGGCAACCGTGGAGAAGGAAAGGAGAAAAATTTACCATGCTGTTATATATAATGACGGGATGATATATGTACATAATGGAAATATAAGGTGGGAGCTATGAAAAGGCAGTTCAAAAGGGAAAATTTCTCTTGAGCACAGTAGAGGAGATCTATCTTCTACTTAACCTAGTTGGAATCGATTACTAATTAACACTGAGCTGATGATGGGAAAAACCAGCTGCAGTACTTCCTGTGGATGCTATCTCTAAAGCTCCTCCTGAGCATTGTGAGGACCATCAAGCCACAGCCTGATCAGAGATTCATTTATTTATACTGTCCTAAACAAATTTATTAGACCACCACCAAGTGTCAGGTATTTGCCACCGCTGCTTTAAACTAACAGTATTGCTGATAACTAGGGCTTCACGGTTCAGTGCACGCAGTCATATGACAAATACATCTGAGTGAGCATAAAAAAGGAGTCCTCACTCCAATCCAGTAGGTGGTAATGAGTCTAAAAGCTGCCAGCAACCATCATTAGCTATAGAAGAAGAAACAGTTACAGACACATATGAAAAAGAAAAGTGATGAAAGTATAGTAAGTATACTAAGTATAGTAGTAAGCCTAGTTAGAAGTAGAAAAGCTGCCAGTTTCATTTAACTCACCAGCATGGGAACACTTTGGCTTCCCAGTCCAAGATAATGGAGATGGCAAGAGAATGGTGGACGGAACAAAAACTGTCTGCCGGCAATATTTTGTGGAGGTACAGTACGTCGCTAGAAACACATGAAACATGCTTTTAAGCAGCCTCTTAACTCTTTGAGTGCCAGAACTTTTTTTAAAATTGAAAGTGCATTGTGCCAACGTTTTTGTCCATTTTTCAGTCATATTTCTAGACCCACAGAATATTTTGTACCATGTCTCTGAAAACACAGAGCAGCTCAAATGAAAGAAGAGTCGCGCTATTTCATCATGAAAAAAACGTTTGTTTTTACCTTGGTCTGTTCGTGTTTTATCTGGAGGAGATGAGAGGCCACTTTCACCAAAATCACCACTTTTTGCACAGAATCCATTTGTTTTGCTCTCTAAATGCAATCGTCTCCACTTCCTGCTTTGACCTCTGTGGCGTATATTAACTCTTTATGTCCCGGCTACAAATCACAGAAGCCCCAACATTACTCACAGGCTGCGGCAGACTGTGATCAGCGACCAGCTGCAAAAAAAACCCAACTTTGACGTTGTATTACATCAATGGCACTCAAGCGTTGGATTTTGAATGACGTATTACGTCAATGGCACTCAACGAGTTAACACAGACAGGGCCAAAAATATTACCAAAGCAATCCACATGCTTCCATATGCCGTAGTAGAGGAGCTGGCTTCAAGTATTCATTGAAAGTGCTGTGAAAAGTGTCCCATCCCGTACCACCAGTCACTCTGTGGTCCAGACATTTACAAGTGTGCAAAAGCAGTAGTAGAACAAGAGCTGTCTACTGCACAAGCTGCTGACCTCCCAACTGAATCAGAATCAGAAATAAGATTATTGCCAAGTAAGATTGCACAAACAAGGAATTTAAGTTAACCCATTCAATGTGTATGTGGTTGCGCCGCACAAAGGCACAGCAGTCTGTGCCGAGGAGAGCACTGTGCAGGGGTTTGCACTCTTGCACGCTGCAGGAGAGATACCAGGATATGCACAGAAAGGGGGTAAAGCATATGTGTGTAAAGGATGGAGGAAATGCTCATTCTTGCCGTATCGCAATTTGGCGAGCTGTGGGACGTGTGACTGTAGCTCCTGGATGAGCCGAAAGTTTCCCACATCCTGCCTCCCCTCAAAGTGGCATGTACCGGATCTCCTCCTCCTCATCAACAGCAGCATGTATTTCTCTACACTGGGACCTAGCAACTTAGTCACGGTGTGCCCTGCTCTAGAACTGTGCGATACTACGATATATATATATATATATATATATATGTGTGTGTGTGTGTATATATATATATACGTATATATATATATATATATATATATATGTGTGTGTATATATATATATATATATATATATATATATATATACGTGTGTGTGTATATATATATATATATATATATATACATATATATATGTATATATGTATCGTAGTGCGGTATAAAAATGTCTTCCGTACGATATAAGCCTCTGTTGTTTATATCGTAATTTAACACGTAGCTACTTAGTTAGCTCTGTTGCTACACAAACTTTAATGTTACTCTGGTTGTGGTTTAGATACGCTGTGTAAAGCACATCTCAATATTGGAATGACAACAATGATAATCCAAATGTACCATGCGAGTTCAAAACATGTTCCTTGTATGAAGCATAGACATAATGGTATGACGGCTACTGTAACTGCAGCAACACTACTGCTTTGTGGTAGCATTTTCACGTCACCAGCAAGGACTTGTTTGCAGCAGATATTTGCCTTCATTCCTACAGAAAAATGTGTTTTGGTGGTTGAATGTTATTCTTGATTAATTTCTGACTTCTCAGACAATTTCATGTCATGTGCACAGGCCTTGTGATTAACCTTGAAATGCCCCTCATTTCCTCCATTATTTTTGCGCTTGAATTAAATGGTCGTAAGCTTGAAGTCATTGGGTGATCGTGCCAAGTGGTGGTATGTAGCTGTATAGCCACAGAGTCTGACCTACCATGGCAGAAGTGTAGCGAAAGTCACATGTAGAACGACGGCCAATAGAGAGGCTCGTCTGAGGTGACACTAATGCGTCGCCTGTATTTTGCTCTTACAGCAAAATAAAGTTTTCAGTTGTTAATATAAGGTGTGCATTTACATTTTTTGCATGCATTATTCAATGGATGCATTTTAAGACTGACTGTACATTTACGAATCGAGATACACATTTGAAAATAGTTTTGCTACAATAATGGCTCCAGATCCCGTGTACTGGTTGTGCACACAGTACACAGTAGATGTGGAGGCAGTCTAAGAATAGTGTAGATGCCTGAGAGCACTAATCAGTCTGGACAACAATGTCAAAGCAATTCATTCCATGCTGAACTCAGGTGTGCAGACCTGAAAACATCCTCTGAGGGCCTTGCGGTGTTATGCAAGTATTTTAGTCCGAAAGAACAAAGAATCAACTCACACATTTGTTAAATATTGTGACTGTTTATCTTGCAAATATGTATGTATATCAACTTGAATTTTTGTGTCTGTGGATTTTCTTCCACTGTACATTGTACGTTACGTACAACATATCAGCCATTTCCTGGAGAATCTTACCTTCTGTCGGATCTCCTCCTCCATTTTGACAGGGGAACCCAGCTCAGCTACCTGCTTAACTCCTTCGCTAGAAAAGCCGCCGTATTCCCACAGCACATAGTTCTTAGAGTGGGAGGCACCAATGATGGCTGACCAGTGATTAGCACGACCTGGTAAAATAAGACAATTAAGCGTCTCATTAGTTGGACATCCCAACCCATTTCCCAAAGTTATCTTTTATCTTATTCAATTAGAATGACTGTTGCCACTTTAGAGGCATAACTCTGAAATGTCCATGATGATCCATCAGTTGATCGGCACACAAACAACTGTTTTCATGCCTCATATTTATTGACAACTGATTTGTTTCAGTTTAAAAATTAATCCTTTTTGCTGCAAACCACCTACAGTGTATTACCAGAATTTTATACTCCCTCGTAATCCTTTCATTCACTCTCTCTGCCTCTCTTGCTCAGGGCAAAGGTACCTATACCCTAGCTAGGCAGACACTGCAATATTATCATTCATGTGCTCACACTAAACAGCTCGATGCTCTCATGTGACCTGACTGCTCACACTACGTCCATACACAGCACGTCGGACTCTTGTATCCAGAAATACAATGCAAGAAGAAGTAGAAGAACTGGGAAGTGGATAGATACTCAAGAAGGCTGAACAAAAAGAAACGTGCTGCCTTGGCAATTTGTGCCATTCTCTGTAGAGAAACGAGTCGTGGTACTGCTTCAACAGTGCAATACCCTCACATGGAGTGACCAGGATTTCAAATAGGTTTGATTTTCTTGCGACCAATACGACTGCTGACTGGGAGCTGGTCGTGACATGTTCACTGCTTCTCATTACCCCATGCATACTATCCGATGCACGACACACTATTAAGCCGAGACTTGGCCCAATTCCAAAAATAGTCGCACAAGTGAAAAATCTGCTCACAACAGGCCAAAAATCTCACGGTGTATGAAAGAACAGCAGAGCTCTATATCTGCTCTGTACCTATTAGTGAGAGAAAATGAAATAGTGGTAGTAGAAGTGATGATCCATCAGAGGTGACAGCACAGGCTAAAGCAAACTTGAGCCTCACACAATTAGAGACAAGAAGCTAAAGACCTGCAGAGTAAGGCCTTGTTATGCCTTACACTGTTGTGTAAGGTGGCATGGCTGTTCTAGTATCAATGTTTATGGGTCATTGTGTTACTATCTCTCAGTGGTTCAATATACTGAACAGCACATTAACTGGTTGTCTCATATTCATTAATTACAACCTTAATCGAGCAAGTTCCGTTGCTTTTGACAGTTACTCTCCATTGAAAGATAATCATCGGCATCTTTTCATGACAAACTTCACTATTTATCAGGGTTATTATAGAACAATTTATTTGGTCAAGGTGAGGTTCCCTTAAATAGGCCATAGGTGTGCATCTCATCTTTATGCCCAGTCCGTACTCAGCTTTTCTCTAAGTCACCCTTTCTACCTTGTGCTGGTGAACAAAGATTAATCACTCTGAAAATCTAATCTCTGTATTTGTAGTATCCTGTAGTGTATTATGGAAACATAAACAGTTCTGCACATGACATTGCAGGCATGGTTACTGTAGAACCACTTAAAAATAAGACATTTATTTTTCACTTTTTACGTCAACAAAATTGTATTTTACTGAGATCTAGATGAAATCTCAGAAGCATATACACTGCCTGGCCAAAAAAAAAGTCGCCACCTGGATTTGACTAAGCAAATAGGTACGAGCCTCCTATTGGATAATTACTGCAGGTTCAGCAACAATATGTGCTCAAAGAATGAGGTCAGCTGACTACCTGAATATACTGAATGACCAGGTTATTCCATCAATGGATTTTTTTCTTTCCTGATGGCACGGGCATATTCCAAGATGACAATGTCAGGATTCATCAGGCTCAAATAGTGAAAGAGTGGTTCAGGGAGCATGACGCATCATTTTCACCACAGAGTCCAGACCTTAACCCCACTGAGAATCTCTGGGATGTGCTGGAGAAGGCTTTGTGTAGCGGTCAGACTCTACCATCATCAATGCAAGATCTTGGTGAAAAATGAATGCAGCACTGGATGGAAATAAATGTTGTGACATTGCAGAAGCTTATCAAAACAATGCCACAGTGCGTAATCAAAGCTAAAGGCAGTCCAACGAAATATTGGAGTGTGTGACCTTTTCTTGGTGGCGACTTTTTTTTGGCCAGGCAGTGTATTAGTTTACTGCAAAGGTGGGTGTAACTGATTCATTTTAATGCAGTAGGGATTTGTGCATGTGGTCAATGTTGTAGCTAGTGACCATCTTCAATTTGTGGGAAAGAAATGGCACAGCCACATTATGGGCTGAGCTGCAATGTGTCATTAATGACCTGCCACAATTTTACCTGGATGTGTTAAGAATATGGAGCCTCATGAGAATACAACTGCTCCCTCTGGCTTCTCTCTACATGTTATTAGGACTCACTGATACATGGTGCAGCGCTGTACCTCAGAACCATGCTTGCACTACTTGCAGACAGAGACATTCAACAGATCCCAAATAAAGTCACAATCCACCATCCAATAAGGTCTGCAACAGTGATGTGCTGCTGATCCAGACAGAGGTAAACTGTGATGTGGTTGTTCATTTAAAAAGAATTTGGATGTGATGTTCAAGATCTTTGCTTTACGTTTGTGAATGCCTCATATGCAATCATATGACACCACTCTATATGCTGTCAAGGGGGAGAAGGTGTTGGCTGGGCTCCTGAGATAGGAGGCAGCTGTTGTTTTGGTCTTCATGTCTCGACTTCAATATATTGCTTTCCTTGTGTACAAGGAAACTGGCTATGATAGAGTACTTCTTTATTTGGTCAATAAATGAAGGTTAAACTCTCTCCCCTTTTTTCATTCACCCTCTCTTTATCGCCAGCTAATTCCATAAAAAAAACAATCTTTGTTGACAACCAGGCCATTCTCTGATTTGATATACTTTGTCCAGACGAGCTGCTGGCACTTGGGTTGAAATGTCATGCACTGCTGCATGAAGGAGAGAAAGAAAATAGAACTGTCAAGGTTATCACAGTTGCAAAACAAACTGGTCCCATTGGCTTGTATTACAATTAATTTATGGTCTGGAATGTGTGTCACCACAATGGTCTAATGCTCCTGCACTTGAAGGGCAAATGTTAGAAATAGAGGAATGACATGGGAAATATCCATGTAGTCAGTGAATAACACTGTCTGCCATACAATGTTCTTATCTTACGATAACTGTTCTTATAATGACTAGGCTAGGATATGATGTGAAGGACAAATGCAACTGTAAAATCCTCCTGTCTTCTTTTAAGTTGATCTGTGAGGTGTGTGTTTGCATTTCTTTGTGTGAGAGTGAGTAACACACCAACTACTCCCTCCATAAGATAGTAAATATGGGTGATTTTCGATCTCAGGGTTTATCTTATTTCACTCTAATCAGTATATTGATCTGACCGGCAAGAGCATGACTTAGACAAGGGAGCCAGTGTAATCCTTAAGTCCATTCACATCCTGATAGTGTGGCTCAAGGTTATACACACATCACAATCAACCATAGTACCTACTGTAGTGAACCACACACATCACTATCGAGAGCCAAGTACTGGGCTAAACCACCCACATGTCTGGAACATAGCGTAGAGGTTTTGCAGCTACTTTTCTACAATCTAGATTAAATAATAAGGCTGCCGAATTTATTATCAGAAAAAAAATAAATAAACAAACGTCAATGTTATGTATTTTGTACTTCTCCGTCTGTGGCACTAAACCCAAGCCCAATTATTTAGACTTAAATCTAAAAAACAGAACCTTAAACAGGACTAAAGTCTGACACTTTTTGGAGACCAATTTAAGCTGCAGCTATGATGAGCTAGTAAGTATTTATGTGTAATCACCTGAAAACAAACTATAAAACCCATGTCCACTGTATTGAAGGACATATAAACTAAAGAAACAATGCTGCTCATTGGAAAACAATAGATGTCTATGACATGGTAGTCTATGGAATTATCTTAAATTTTGGCCATACTGGAAATTAGAATAATCAACTTTTTTGAGGAAAAAAGGAACCTCAGCCCACCCAAATGAGTGGTGGAGCGTAAGTTGACATGACATTACAAAGAGCAGAGGAGTTTGTGCTTACGTGGATAGTCTTGGGGATGACTCTTCTCTGACCAGTTCCCATAGAAGGTGACTCTGTACTTTGCTGTTCCACAAGCACAGCAGTTGAGCAGAGGTTTATCTGTTGTGTCTCCATACAGGGATTCTGTACAGTAATGAGAGAGAAATTAAAAGAGAGAAACACAGAAGATCATGACACAGATGTAAAGAGGTTGCTCATTAATATGAGGAGCTGATGAGAATGCTGCCCATCATGCAGCAGAGGGGTGATTCAAGAAGCTGGGCAAAAGCAAAAGGGAGGAAGAGAGGGAGGATGAGCAGTACAATTATTTTGATCCGGTGCACAGTATGACATGCAATATCATGCACAGTCAGGGGCTCACACTAATTTACAATCATTCAAGACTGACCAAAAAAAAAAGAGACTATAACCCTTATTTTCCACTGGATGCGGTACGACGCCAATGTCCGTTGTCCGTCAATACTTACCAGATGCTCCGCCGGACAGCTGGAATCGCAAAAATGAGATCTCGCTGATTAACAAGATCTCGCAAATTCACATATAATCGTGGGTTGTAGCAGAACGTCAGTGAAAGAGAACCACCCGGTGTCCACTGAGTAGAAGGAAAACGATTATACGATCCGCCACGAACACAGATTATTATTTTGAAAATAAACTGGATGTTTTATTTTGTGTCTGTACATAAGTTCCTGTCCCACATGATCTGCTCTGTGCTGAATTCATGCGCTGTACTCTGACGTCAGACAAAAATAGAAGCTCTATCGATTTGCTTCGGCAGGTGTAGGCACGTCGGCAGTTGGCCCCAATAGATAGTATATACATACATACATATAATTAAGTAGTAAGCAGAGCTTAATCATTGTTCCCCCCAGCGCAGGTCACATGACATCTTCTGTTGTTTTTTGGATTGGATATGTGTGCAATTAGTTAGTTTTTATTATATCGCTTATCAATTCGTCCATCCTTAACATTTTGTTTAGTTTTTATTTGTTTACAAATGTGTAAATTGTTTTGTCATAGTTGTCATCATTATAGATTGTTTTTATTTAGTTATTGTCTCCTTATCAGAAAAAACTGTCGTTGGCGAACATGATTTTGATGATGAAAATTTTTCATCAACAAAATTAACAGTGTCCGACAAAATGTTAGCATTGTTCTGCATCCAGTGGAAATTAGGGGTAAGTGGAGTGGGAAGTAGAGCAACAGCAGGGAGATGATGGTGGTAAATTATTATTCCATGTCAGTCAAAGAAACCTACCTTTCTCACACATTTGCTTGGTGAGTGAGCCTTCGTCCTGGAAGTTGATTATCCTCTTCTGCACAATGCTTGCCCTGCACACAGAGAACCAAAAGAGATGAGAACAAGCACTGAGAGAAAATGTAAGGATAAGGGGCAAAAGTATGAGTGAACGCCACAGGGAAAAGTGAGGTTTTAAAGGGAAGACAACAGGCAGCAGAAAATGTGGAAAACTTGGGCATTCAAGATGTGATAGAATCGGAACAGGTGCAGCATTATTCATAATCATCTTTTTTCATAAAACTTCTGAAAGCAGGTGACAGAGGGAAATCAGGCTGTCTTTCAGAAAGAGGCATTCAGTATCTCATAGAAAGATCACACAAAAAGCATGCATTAAAATACAAATGCATAGAAAGGCTGAAAGGCTCGAGAAAAACTGGAAGGAGAAAGACAGCAACTAAAATAAAGAAAGCTGCTAAACTGCCTTTCATTGTTTGACAACAATGACAATAAAGTTCTATTCTATTCTAAAAGAGAAAGAGTAAAATGTGCATTGAAGAAAGTCACTAAGACACTTTGTCATTAAAAATTACAGAAATGCACATGTATTTTAAATATGTAGTTATATACCACACCAATAATAACTGATTGACAGCAACATTACTTCTTCCCAAAATGTGAAGCCTGGCAGAGAGGAGCTTCTCCAGATTGAGCTGTCGAAAAGACCTGTTCCACCGGGTGATGGAGAACACAGGTCTGAGAGGGCCTTTGACATGTAAACCAGCCACAGACAAACCTTTTCAGAGGCAGAGCAGACTTGAGAAAACAACAACAGAAAACAAGACTCCAAGCACCTAACTTCCTCACAAACACCAGCCTTTTATACCAGCCATGGCTGTAGGAAGGTTTCCATGGAGATTAAACCCAACAACGAAGTGCTGGATGGAGGTGCTCCAAGTGGGCCTCATCCAGCTGAACTGTTTGGATACTGTTTATGCTGGAATATCAAACTGTGTTGAGATGACTCCAGAACTGGTCTCTTATACCAAAATAATACATACAGTGACATGGGGGGTATAAACTTAGATGATGAGAGAAAATAGATATTCATTTATCGAAAAAAGTCAGTTGGACAAATTCAAATCAAGATATCTTTCTTTCTTTAAAGGATATACTTCACTTTGAATTGTTGATGATCTTTTTCTTCATGCTATGCTATACTATGACACTGATAATATCTTCTTTAGACATACTTTGCCATGATTATTTCATGAAATTTTTAACATATTAAATTATTATTAGATTTGATTAATCATTCAGCATGATACACAATTTATTGAATACCATGTTATCAATATTTTTTATGACTTCTCTTTTTTCTTGATTTTGGGCATACTATACTATGAATTTGTTAATTACAATTTGCAACGCGCTGTGTAGTAAATGGAAAGTAGTCATGTCATATAAGTAGTCATATACACTTTAGTTTGATGACAAATTCGACAACTGCACTCAGATTAAGACCCCGAGATAACTTGGTTGTTATGCTGCGTTCGAAGTCGGATTTACGACTCGTAAACTCATAATTTCTTCACCTACCCTGACTTGACCACAACCTCATAATCCTACATGGCAGCGCCCTGGATTTGCGCCATGTAGCTTTATACGTTACAGACTTTCCCACACATCATTATGCAAAAGAACAAACATACACCCTCCACGTCTTCTTTGTGCGTATCAATTGTGTTTGAGGACCTCATATTGCTGCATTAGCAAAGTTTTCATTAGAGGCATCCATCTTGGTGTTTACTCGAACACCGTCAACTCGGCTGTGAAGTCATTCCCAGATGTGAATCCCCACTTCCAATACAACACGAACGCAGCATTAGTCGCACCAGGCGTGGATGTATACAGTGAAGTGGATTGGGGATTGGACTTTGCGTTCTGCGCATGCTTGCGATTTCATTCGGCGTGTCATTCAGAAGTGAATGACACACACTTTACAAATGTATGTAAACTTTTGACCATGACTGTAGGTTCCAAATGTCTCTAGCTTATTCCAGCTCTCAGCAAAGTCATAATATAACATCATAATTATATAAGCTGAATATTTGGTTGTGTGTTTTGTTAAGGCAGACTTTCTTGAGAACTTTTGTTGAGCACCGTCAGATGGACATGTGTCAAATTCAAGTTACATATCATGTGGCCAATCATATTTCAAGGAGAGAACTTCATTTTCAGTAATGGTTTCATGTTTCTGGCTTGTTTTAGCTCATGACAATTTGAGCTGCGGTGCAAGGCGACAACAAACTGACACCGACAAACTGACACAATGTTTAAGTCATGCACCAACATACCATGTCTTATTCCTTGCATTTGCAAACTTACTTGGCAAAAAACTTAATGTTGATTGTGATAATGTGGATAAAAGCATGCAAGGTAAGCAAAACCACCAGCACATCTCTAATTGTTCATGCTTTAATTCAATCTCACCCCAATTTCACATCCTGAGAGACAGCAGCATGCTCTGCCTCGTAGCTTGCCCACTTTCCCGGGCTAGCCAAACAATCAAGCGCAGTAATGCTTATTTAACATCCAATTTAAATTCTATCTCACTTCGCCAGATAGCATACCACCACCGATCCAAATCGACCCAAAAGTCCACTCTTTTGAAAGAGTGTCGATGTGTGCATGTTTGAGAGCTTAAAAAAGAAGAGAAAAAGGGGAATAAAAACTAGAATGAAAGCAAAAATAAAATAGTAGATTTAGTCTTTCTATTACTTTGTTTCCACTGGTATGCCCAGTAGATCTGTAAAACATGATACATTCTCATTTTGGTCCATTTGCTCCTTCTGCTACAACCCCAGATTAAATGACTTAATTTTCTTCTAGCTGTTGCTTCAAACTGACTTGGGTCTCCTAAATACATCCTCACCTGGCCTATCCTTCTTGATCGGTCCTCTAGTTGTGCTGAAGGAGATTAACAGACTCTGACAGCTGCATGTGGTTGTGACATTCATCTGATCACTGATGCACTGTCACACTTTGACAGTCCATCAGATCAGAACACATCACACTACTCTCCATAGTGCACAGTGCCAGAGGGGGATGGCAAATAAATTGCTTCCTACCTACAAATAGAAAGATAAGTCAGTGGCAACTTCAGTAGTGACTGCAATACATGGATTATATTTTGTTGTGACTCCTAACACAAGAATTCAGCTGTGAGAATAGCTTCTGACTAAAGTTCCACTTTTTGTCATTGTACAGCTGCAGGTGATGTTTGATGTTATCATTAAGTGCCCCATAATGAGCAAAATGGAAGCCAATTATTTTTAATCCAAATAGACATTATAATCCAGTATACATTATACACTAAGCTAAATATTTGATTTTGAAGTTGTGAGAAAAGATAGATAAAGTTACATTTGAGGAGCATTTAGCAGTCACTCATTTGTCATTTCTAATCAAGCAGCAGTGGAAAAAACACTACAAACAAACTATAATTGTGAATGCCACTCTCAAAAACGATCCTGGCACAGTGAAAGTGAAACAGGTTTCCAACAGAACTTGAAACATGGTGTAAGTGACGCTTTAGCCACCACGGAAGTTGTTGTGTTACGTCACTGGTTACTAAGGTTACTGCCGATGATTGCTGCCAGGAAATTTGTGTGAAGGAAAACTGGGGGATGTCTGAACAAGTTTGCCACTCAAAATGATGGTGTTACTGCTGTAAAATTTAAATTTTTGAAACCAAGGGCTGCTACATATGGCCTCTGGGTGACAGAAAGACTCCATATAGACACTCTGTTCAATTAGATCAGGTTTCCATGTGGCAGGATTCTGTGATTTGGTAAACTCAGAAGCTGACAAATGTCTTAAGAAACATTTATCATGCCTCACAGGCTGTTCTCATACAGTGTTTCTACCTATACCTACAAAAAGCATCCCACAAATTAATTGTAAATCAACTGATCTTCTTTCAGTGGAGAAAAACTCCAGTTATGATTATATATATCATTATATAGTTATAACTAAGTACAATTATCATGATGTTATAGTCAAAACTGTAGCTCAGGGGGTAGAGCGGTCACCTTAATAGGTTTGTAGGTTCGATCCCCCACTCCTACCATCCGTATGGGATAGGCTAAATGCTGAGGTTGAATTTCGTGTATGTATGTACCTGTATATATGCACATGATCAATAAAGCTGATTCTTCTTCTAACTGATGCTATTGCATCGACATTAACCTTTTCAGGATCCACCATGATGTTTCGAACAAACATTCTCTCTCTCTGTGTCACCACACCTGTAGCTGCCAGCAGCTCCTCACAGGACGCTAAATGGACAGCGATCTGTCTTGCCAGACACAACTGCATTACTGAAAGCCCAACGAAGTGGATTTTAGTGGGAGCAAGGTATGCAAGGTACAACAAATTAAGAGTGGGATCCCAGCAACTGAGATACAGTGAGGTAAACCTTGGCCTGATTTTATGCTAGCATATAAGAAAGCTGAAAATAACTGGATTGACTTTAAGGCTATGCTTTGAGTTCAGGGGTTTGAAGGAGCATCATTGCCTGACCCTCTCATCACGGACCAACCTCAGACAGAACCAAACCACCAAGCTCGGTCTTTCCATCTGAAAGACAGCAACTGCCTGTCAATTATATTGCAGCAAACCACTGGGGAGGAGAACCAGTCCTGGGACAACATCTGAGTCACCGAAACACACATGCCACACACACACTTCTAATTTTATGGGCAGATGTTGTTTTTTTTTTTTTTTAAATAACCATGATAATTTGCAGGCAGACAGGCTGACTGAGCTCTTTTGGGATACAAAATGAAATTAAAAACAAACATTTACCCTGCTTGTGGTGGTGATGAAATTGTCTTCCTCTAAACGAATGTATCACATTATGTTATTTCTTTTTGTGCTTATTTTTGTTTATGTACCCATGTTTCTCTGCTAGTGGGCTGTATGATAACGCAGCCATGGTGTCTAGGAGTGTCTCTTTCTCTGAACAGTTCATATAAAATTCATTCATATAAAAAGCCCTGCACTTGTCAGTTACAGGAATTTAATCTCCTCAAATAGTGACACTTAACTGAGGCACACCAAGCCTTGTCATCTTCATGAGTGCTGGGTAGGGTGGAGAACAAAGGCAACTACACCACTCCCAGTCTGTAATCGTGATTTTCAGACACATCTCAACTTCTCAGTCTCCCTCGTCTACTGTCTGACTGGTATTACTATATCCACATCTCAGCACTTTCAAGTATCTCTGTCTAGGCTGCACGTTCCCTCACATTTTGAACTTTTCCCCTCTATCCATGTGCTAAAGTACAATTCTTCCACCATATCACTGGTCTCCATGAGGAGAGCAGACCTGCTGGTCAACACCACAGTGAGGATGAAAACAATACAAGATGGATAAAAAAAGAGAGAGTATAGAACCCAGAGGTTATTTAAAGGGCAGGTCATGAAGATAAGCACAAAGGAAATGGAAAACACAGAGACATACAAAAGGAAAACTCATTTGGCTCTGTCTCAGCCGCATTATAACGTACATTACTAAAAATGCAACATTTCCATCATCCCTTTGTACATAGGAAAGGCAGGGCTGTAGACCAGGCAGCAGTGAAACCAAGTGGGTATATACACAGTTAAATAATGCATTGATCAGAAGGCCTTGTGAGTCACAGTCCCATCTTGTGCTCACATTATTTCCCCACAGTGCTGGATTAATTAATGGATTTCAGCCATGATCTTTCTTCAGTTACATACATGACCATCCTTTTGCATCCAAGCAATCTTAGAATACATACAACAGCAGAATGCACACAACAGTAGAATTGATCGGTGTCAATCAGCCATATAATTAATAAAGATAATGAATAGTTTATGACGCCAACAGGGAATGAAAATTTGACATTCTTTATTGACTATAAATCTGCTTGCCTGAGGGAAGGTATATAATTGATTTACTGTACATGTAGACTTTATATATGCTGGTCGCACGCCTCACATTCCCAGACAGCTGTAGTGCTTTACATTGACTGATCAAAATTTAGACTTAATGCTGTATGGCCAAATTAAACAAAGATAGCTAGATAACCCATATTTAACAAACAAACAATTAAAGTCATTCTGCTACTGTCCATCAGCCTCTCTCACATCAAAACTAGCTTTTATCATTATCAATAAACATTCAGTTGCCAGTTTATTAGGTACCCTTCCCAGTCTAGTGTAAAGACCACACAAAAAAAATGTATGAGATGTGCATATGTACATACAAGAACACATTCTGACTGCCTAGAAGGTAGAAAGCTTTTAGTGTGCCTTGAAAATGTCATCAGGAGATCAGAAATCAAATCTATCATCCGGACTTGCAGGCTGTAGCCTCAAGTGGTCTGCAGGTAATGACGCAGGGAGAATAAAACGCCATTTAAACATTTGACAGAAAGTGGCACCCCTACTCTCCAAATTACCAGACCTCTTAGAGCATAATGGATTTCAGTTCACAGAGTTCAAGGAGCAATTTAGCTGAAACATGATCATCCACCGGAAGTGTGTGGTGTATCTGTAACCGTTTGTGCAGAGGACTCGCCCCTAGGGGTGTTCTGATACAACTTTTTCACTTCTGACACAATACTGATATTGCAGTCTTGAATATTGGCCAATACCGATATTGGTCCAATATGATATCAGCGCTAATCATTCAGACTTTTATTACATATTTTTGTAGTGTGGAATGTCAGAATGCCTTTATCAAGTGATATTACTCAAACATAGAACACTATTCAGCAACAGTGAGTATGAGAAACTGACCTATTTATAATTAACCAATAGGTTAGATCAATTTTAATTTAAATATAAGAATGTTCTACAACTGAATAAAATGAATGAAAACTGAATTAGAAGACACTGAAAAATATCCTCAGTGAACCCAATAAAAACAAAAAATAGTGCAAAATAGCGCAAAAAGTGCAAAATAACCATTAGTTTAACTTAAACCTATGCAAAATAAAAAAGAAATCAGGGTCTTCTGATTTCTCTTGTTAACAAGAGTAACGGTTATTATGGTAGCCGGGTAGGAAGCTCGAGTGAGCATGTCGTGTGCACGCACAACATTTATTACGGTATCCAGGTAGGAAGCAGAAAGCCTGAGTGAGCATGTTGCTCACACATATTATTACGGTATAGGGAGCAGGTTGAGCACAGACTAGAACAACAGTTAGCCGGTCGCTGCTGTATTAACTGATATTATAGCTGGAAACATCACTGGATTTCAGTTCAGAAATCTGGTCACTTTATTTTAAACTTTCTTGTTCTGTGCCACCACTGGAAACTTTGCACTCAGCTGCAACGTTGGACTTAAATGAATAATCCTCCCACACGGCCAACATCACTCCTGCTCCTTGTACAGCTGTTGTTGTGATCACTGGGCTCTGCTGCTAGATAGAAGAGCTGGAGTGGAGTCCGGAATAGACTAGATAGGCTGGAGCCTATCCCAGCTGTCTTAAGGCGGAAGGCAGGGTACACCCTGGACAAGTCTCCAGTTCATCACAGGACACATAGAGACAGACAACCATTCACACTCACATTCACGATCAATTTAAATTAGCCAATTAACCTAATCCCCATACATGTTTTTGGATGGTGGGAGGAAGCCAGAGTACCCAGAGAGAACCCACACAGACACGGGGAGAACATGCAAACTCCACACAGAAAGGGATTTGAACCTGGTACCTTCTTGCTGGGAGGCGACAGTGCTAACCACTACACCACCATGCCGCCCCCTGATATAAACCAATACTCTTTTTTTTGCTGATATCGGACCGATATTTGATATCAATATTGGATCAGGGCATCCCTAATCACCTCTGCTCATCAGGGTCAGCATCAGGGTTATACATACTTAATGGTGACACAGCCGGAGCCACTAGGAGGCGCAGTCCAAAACACCTGGATGCTGGTGCGTCTGCGAGGAGTGCTCTCTGTCACTGCAGGGGGGCAGTTGGTCATAAACTGTGTTTCCTCCTCATCAATTATCTGTGAAGCACAAACACACCCAAAGAGATTAGTGACTAATAAAAAGGTCTTGCCTCAAAAGAAAAGGCTGCATGTGATTTTTATACTTCAAGCATTTCACCATTTCACAATAATTCCCAATGTCAGTTCAAATGCTGATAAATATAATAACATTTAGCAGGTGAAACTGACATTTTTTTTATTTTCAGCACACTAAGACATTTAATCCAAAATGCACAAACATGAGGGTTGTTGGTGCACCAAACACATCTGATAATACACAATAACGTAACATCAGTCTGATAACAGGAGAGGAGAGACGACAACTTTAACTTTTTTTGAGAAATACAGGTTAAATTTCCAGTCAGGTTAAAACAAGACAGCTGCTTGAGAACCACTGTCAGAATAAAAGAGACAGGCCAGGTAAGTTTCTTCATTCCAGTCCTTTTGAAATATCTGTCATTAGCAGAGTGGTGGAGACAAGGACACAAGCTCCTTCAGCCCTTCCAGCACAGTACAAAAAGCTGCTAATGCATGTGACACCAAGTAGCAAAGTAATCAATCCAGTCTGGTGAATAGGGGACAGTTCTTCCACTTTCCATATTGTATGTCAGTCAAGTGGGTGCAAGAATTAAAATGGAGTGGATTATCCTGCTAAAATAAAGTAAATTTAATTGAATTCATCAGTACTCAGATCGATCAGAGAGTTAACACTGAGATGCCCACTCATGACCCCATCACTATCAGCATAAAAAAGTCTCTCTACTGAGGAGACACTGAGCATCTCATTGACTTTAACTGGACAGGAAATTAGTGGAGCGGGTTACATGAGCTACTGCAGCCAGCGAGCTAATATCACCTGGCAGAGACCAAGGATCTGTTTGATAGGAGGTGACATCAGGGCAGTAAAGACCAGGAACTTTCTCACTCCATAAAGCTGTCAGCAGAGAACTTCCTTTGTCATGCCAAGTTATGAATGAGTTCCCTCTCTAAGTGGATTGTGTGTGTGTTAGAGAGTGTAAGAAAGGACAAGTCAGGAGGGAAGCCTGGGAGCTGTGTGTGTGTGTGTGTGTGTGTGTGTGTGTACGTGTGCGGTGCATGCAGCCTGATGGATTATACAGCCCCCCCCACATGTTCCCATGGTTTCCATCAGGCATCCTGGGGTGGTCTGCCTGGACTACAACACATGTTAAATCCAGTGAAGTCTCATGGGAAAGCATTAAACACCATCTGCAAAAAGAAGCAACCAATTTGCTGCTGACTGACCTGTGACCCACTTCTTCTTTTACATGTCTAATTCCAAATTTTCAAATCTGCTACCAAAAGACAGACGGTGAGTGTTGACAAATGGGACAAATAATTGGAAATTTGAGTTGAGTGTTTAAGTGATTAAGCAGCTTAGCTGCTGGTCAGACCCAAACAACAAGACTGATCTAAAATAACACGTTAACATGGATAACTGAATGCAAATGGAACCATTTTGTTTTCCTTCTTTTCTCTCGACGCCTGGAGGCCGGCCCCTGTGGAATTGTGACACGATAAACCCATGACCTGTGTTATAGCTATGTATGCAATTATGTCACTGTTACACACAGAGTGGCACTGATTTCACCCCCCACATAGCCTCGTAAGGCTTTTCTTGTTTTATCATTTCACCCTGCTGAGAAGTAATGTCTCATCGGACATCGCCAACTTCGCCTGCTGGTTTACGCTCTTGCCAGCAAACACACACACATACACAGTGGCAGCTGACCTTCCCAGAAAGCTCAATAAAAGTGCTTTTCATCAAGTCGGGAGCTGTCCTGAGATGGCTGAGATGGGGTACACCAACAGATTTCAAATGAGCTGTATGTTAAATAAAAGCTGACGTCTTCTGTTGCAGTTTCTTTTTTTTGCTTCTTTTCTCTCAAAGCCTGGAGGCCGGCCCACCCAGGGCTCTTTCAGAACGGAGGAATAGTGAGTGTGTGTGTGTGTGTGTGTTATTGGCATAGAAGAAATAAAATGTGAAAGAGTAACTGAGCAGGTGATGATAGAGGCATATCTCTTTGGACAGCAGTTTATTTTCACCGCGCTGACACATGCTGCTTGTAACGAAACAGGTGATTCTCTGGAGCTGTGAAAGAGACCTCGACAAATCCATTCTTTTTACTTTTGATGCCAACATAAAGTCTCCTGTCACACATCTATCTGTCACTCTCTGTGAAACTCCCCACTCAGTCTCATCCATGTCAGGAAAGCAAAGTGACCTGTCTGTTTCTCCTCTTTACTCCTGACGTTTAGCAGCCTGTCACACCGCGCCACGCTCCGTCATTTGACTGAAAAGCACGCTGGCATGAAATAACGACAGCATGAAATCAATTGCAGGGACAAACAAAACAGATAAAAAATCTTGCCGGTGTGCGCTGGGTAATGACAGGACAAATGTTGTTTTATGTCCTCCCATTTTCAACGCTCAGGTTCGCAGACAGTGCCACATCATGGCAGTAGATGTGATCAGAGCAGCATGAGGGCTGTATTGTGCCGCAGGTTCAATAAATAATGTTTTTTTCATTGATGAAGTGACTAAAACCAAAGAGTTCACAAAGTGTGAAAAAGAGAAGTCCAGCTGTTCAACCCATTTAACAACTGCTCTGGGCAGGACTGGGGATTCATTCACTTTATGCATGCCTTGCGTTTTCTTATTAACACCTCATCGCAGGACACATAGAGACAGACAACCATTCACATTCAACCTTAACCTAATCCCCATGCATGTTTTTGGATGATGGGAGGAAGCTGGGAGTACCCGGAGAGACACGGGGAGAACATGCAAACTCCACACAGAAAGGTCCCGGCCCGGGATTCGAACCCGGTACCATCTTGCTGTGAGGCGACAGTGCTAACCACTACACCACCGTGCCGCCCAGAGCTGAAATCCTGCTTCTTTAAACTGCAGTCTAGACTTGGAGGAAACAAACATTGGCAGGACGCAATGAGCTAAAAGGCATGAGAGAGGAACAAGAACCAGTGGCATGGAATTAATTTAAAGGTTATGAATGCGATGTTATTTCATCAACTTGCAATGCACTTCTACACTGTGAATGTGTTGTGATAGCACATACCGTCATGGCATGATGCTATAGCACAATGTGTCACTCTGGTTTATCATTGACTTACATGATTATTATCCTTTCGCACACACACACTCCATCAGCAACTCGTCTCCTTCTCGTCACTTGACTCCTAACACTGCATTATAATCACAAAGGCCTCACATATTTGGTTATTATCACGTGCAACACCAGTTTCCTTGCCTTCTCTCTCTTCTTTTCACACTCTTGGCCCCTCTCTGTTCTGCCAACATTTATCTAATTATCTATTTTACTGTTTATCTTATGCATCATTTGCACTTTAATCTCACACAGTATAAGTTACATTCAGTTGAGCCGCTGCTAGTTTGTTATTTATATTTTACATATTTTTATTATTTCTTGTAATAATTGTGTGCTGCTCTTGTCACTTGTATTCTTTTTTTTTATCCTGTGTTGGTACAAAGAGAGTGCTGTAAACCGGAGTCAAATTTCTAGTATGTGAAAACATGCCTGGCCAATAAAGCTGATTCTGATTCGCTCCCTGCTTCCTGCTACCTGATTAGACTGCCTGTGGGAAATGCTTATTAGCCTCTCAACTACTGTATATCAGCTCCTACATACATGAACTGTATGGCTGCTTATGGGCACAAAAACCCTCATATTCCACACACGTGTGCAGCTCGTTCACGGCCTGGAAAAGAAAAAGCTACATGGGGCTGAGCTGAGAGTATGCTCTTTTCATATGCTGTATCAAGCCCATTAGAGGAGGTGAGGTGAGAAAAATCACACACTGACATGTGAAGACAGGAAGGCTGTGCAAAGAAAATCTGTGAAAAGCCCCCATCCCCCCAATCTACAGTAAGATCTATTTTTTCTCTCTGTGCTTGTGTTGGAGTCCAGAGGAAGGATGAACATTAAGTAGGTCTAGGATGGGTTAATTAATTTCCATTTAATTGTGCTGTGCTGAAAGAGGACTCATACAGATTGGTAGTCTGTTCTGATAGTACGAACAGTCAAAGCATTAGCTGCCACCTTACCTGGAAATTTCCAATGTAGTCCTCATCCCTATCTCCTTCTGAGCCCTCCCTCAGGGCAATCAGGATGAACCCTCTGAAGTAGGAGGGACTGGATGCACTCAGAGTCACTGGATGGAATCAAACAAGAGTGACAACAAGCACCATTTGACAGAGAAAACAGCTGAAGAAAAATCTTACTAGCAAACACACCAGCCCACTGAAGAGGCTTTAATTAACCACCTGCCTGATTGTAGCACAATCAAATGGCTCACCTGTTCTTAAGGATGAAGCTCAGATAACAGTAATTATAACAATGCAGCCAGGCAGTATTATGGGGGAAATTTTATTGATTTTATAAAATTTAAAATGGGCATTCACTTTTTCTTTTTTTAATTTGCTGTACTTGTTAACTTTATCACAATAAGTAGCACAAAATTAAAACTTCAGAATAACTCATTTCTATCATAGGGGACAGCAACAAAATGTGATTATCATCTCCCCATTTCAGTTATTAGCAATGGATGATATAAAAGTATGTGCATTGTATCAGAAAATTAAGTAACCGCAATGCAACATGTTGTGGAGCCCAGAACAGCATGAGCCTTTGAGATTCACAGAGCAGATGGCACATGCCCATTAACAGCTTCCAATAACTTCCACTTTGGACAAAAGCTATCAAATCCGGGACTGCTGGCTTTTAAAAAATATCTGTTTTAACTTTGAAAGAGAATAATATAAAGCATGGATGGGCTCGCAAAGGGATTTGGCTTCTTTTTTTTTTTTATAAATCTTTTTAATGTCTGATAATAAAGGCGGTGTAGCTGTCCACATTAAGTTGAAAGGAAACATTTGTGACTTGGCTTTTAATAGTTGTAGTAAATCTAATCTAACCAAATATAGTTTACTTTCAGGGCACCAGCACTCCCTTCGCATTAAATGTAGACTCTGCAGGAACTTATTTTTAAGTAAGTAAGTTCGGGTTTATTTCACAATGCGCACTCGGTGCCAACCAACGCAGAGCGCGTCCATCTCAATGACCAACCTCTGTATGTGCTCCCTGGTTGGTAGCTCTCCGGGTCTCCCTCAACGCGGAGGCGAAACTCGCTGTTACTCTCCTTCCGACTGCCCTGCGCCCGTAATACCCGACTACAATACCCGTCTCCCTTCCCGGCTCTCTCAGGGGGCTCCTCGGTGAAGGCAAACATATCGCTCATTGCGGTGGAGACGAAGCACAGCAGGAGCAGAAGGCGCGACTGTAGTGCGGGTCTGGTCATCATTCATGCAGGTTTCCCACAGCAAAGTTGATGCACAGAGAAGAAACGCACGTTTGTTCCAGCTCCTGCAAAACGAGAAGCCAAACTTGCAAACTGGTGAAGTGATCCTGTGCTTTGCTAAGAGTGTATACCCATCCTGGTGTGAGAGGAGAGTGAGGAGGAGGAGGAGGAGTGACTGATGCGTTACACGGCACTACACTGAGAGAGAGAGAGAGAGAGAGAGAGAGAGAAGGGGTCCGAGCGCTGTGCTCGTCTCCAAGGACACAGCTATTTACTAACACACTACGTGAAGGATACTGTGAACCAATGGACTGGGAACAAAGACAAACAGTCCCACCAATGAGTGCTGAGAGCAGGAGACGCGTTTGACATAGTTGGACTGTCTGTGTGTGTGCGCGCGCGCCATTACTCAGTAGCTTTACGGAGGGCACGCGCACACACAGAGGCACACAAAGGAAGTGATAAGGCATGTTAAACGGTTGTCTAGGTGACTAATTAAACCATACGTGTCGCGCTTTGCACTTGAATTTTTCTGTGCACTGGAGTGAACTGATGAAATTTCAACTTTGACTCAGTATTTGATGTTATATCTGATTTAGAAGATCTGATCTGACGCCTCATATGCTACATACACTAGTGCTGTACATATGGTGAAAATATAGGCTACAGAGGGGGTTCAGTGGTTTGGGACTGAAGGGAGCTGCTCTTCAACATAAAGCAAAGATATCTCACAGATTTGGTGTCAGTATAATGATCCATCTGAAATGTGAAAAACACAGCTGCTGTCTTATAAGCAAGTACAGTCTCTGTCCACTTCTAGTTATGTAGATTGTAGCACTCTGAGATGCATTATTCCTTCCACCAAACTGAGGAATACTGAAAAAATCAACTGCAATGTCTCACTGACTGAAATTGTGTTGACTTTTCATGGCCCCAGAGGATGAGGCCTACTGTCCATTCCCTGTTTTTTCCCCCTCTAGCACCCCCATCAACTAAAGAGTTATTTAGTCTGATGAACAAATACATATAAAGAACTGACTTTCCCATCCTCAGCCATGTTTTGTAACAATTCATCTGGATTTGTTGTGACACCACAATCCCTCCATAGCGATGATGGCGTCAAAGGATGTCAAGTTTGAGAATTTTTAGGAGCGAGCAACGTTTTGCTTTTGTTTTGTTTTTTTATGAATGCATGTCTGTTAGAATTGGTTTTATACAATTCTTAGATGAAATGTAAGCTCTCTCTCATTTGTCTTTATATTGTCTCTTTCATGGCAACACAGCGGCATGCACATCATAATCAGTAACCAGAAGGTCAACAGAGTCCAGGTAATGCTAATGACAAAGTGTCCTTTGTGTCCAGGTATGATTTAACACATGAAGAATACATAAATGTTTGGATTGTCATTTCTTCAAGACACTCATGCATTTTTCTATTACTATTATTACATATTGTCCTGCATGGATTTGATTGGTTGATTCAAAAGGTAAAAGTTAATACAATCAACCATGTGTTGCAAAGAATGATTTCAACAGTTGGACTTCACCTGACCTCAACCGCTTGCTACCCATTGAAAGTTTTTTTTCCTTTATTTTGACCTTCAGCCTCTCATTAATAAAGAAATACTCTGTTATCTTTCTCTCCTTCTTCTCTGCCTTTTTTCTGCCCTCATTTCCTTTTACCTACCAAAGCATGTTGGTTTGACAGTTGTCTGTTCACCAGTTATCCAGTAATTGAAATTAAAAAAAACACATTACACAACAACAACACTGGGAGTGAACTGATAACTAAAATGATCCCTCGCTTTTCTTTGCTTCTTAATCTCACACAGAATCCTTTGTGGCATGTTCTTGCAACACCCCTCAAGGTTTATTTCAGTCTTCAAAAAGGTCATTGGACATGTAATATAAATGTAACCACTTCGGATGAGCACTGACAAATGGAGAGTGGATAGCTCTGTGCACCTACTGCTGGGTTGATGGATGGATGATGGGGAGGAACGGAACAGAGTCGAGATAGCAGAACGCTACACCAGCAGGTGTCATGAAAGCGTTTTGTCTCACAACCCTGCTGAGTCGATTCTCTTCACCACCTTCAGTCCTCAGGTTACTCCCTGCCTCTTCACAAATGATACTGTGCATCAGAATAACATCTGCAACATCCTCACGTCCCTTTTACCAGTGAGAGAGACATTTACCATGTATTAAAATGAAGGCTGGTTACTCTCCACAGTAGCTCCACTCTACTACATTGGACACATGGAACCTTTCATAGTTTGACGGTTGTGGCATTCCTGACTGTATAAGAAAAAAAAACCTGTGAGTTAACAAATTACAGCTACTGAATATGGAACTTATATAGATTTTTCATGACTCACAACTTTTTTGTATTATACAGTTACATTTTTTGTCATAGTCTCTGCACAGATGGCAATGTCTCAAAATTTTATTGCTTCGTAATGTTAGAGGAGAAGCTTAGGAAACTGCTGTGAATTCCCTCACCAGTCAATAAAATGTGAGTGGTATGTTGTTACTACACTATGCTGTTAGTAGACTATATGTTGTTACTAGACTGTTTGTTTGACATAAAGCACAAAGACTGGAAATAGGGAAAATCTACATAAAGCACACAAATCAACACATTTTATCTCATTGAATTTGTTTATAAACATCAGTATAAAACTGAATTTGCTGTATTGTGAGGGTTATATAGTATATTGCAGTATAAAACCCATTAATATAGCAGAAAACAATTTGCTATGTAAAGATACAATGGAGTCTAACCAAGCAGAGAATGTCACTCTCCCTGTGTGTGTTATAATCTGTGCTTCTCAGTGCTACTGACTAGCTCATGCTAACCACTGCTCTGCACTGTATTCATACGGCGGGTACAGTATTCACAGCTGATAACCCTCTGGTTACCCTTATCCCTAAACATGGTTCTCTCTGTCAGCACTGTTGCTGTTATCTTTGTTAGCACCACTAGCTGTAAGCCACTGCTGGCTGCAAGATTGACTGTCGCCATGTTGAGAGCCGTAATATCGTAAAGACCACCTTTAATGTTTCATTGCTCTTAACACTGTTTTGTGTGTGCGTATGTAAATACATTCAATAGATGTGCATTACATTGTATGTTGCATGTGTGTACATAATAATATACTTTTGATATCATCTTGAGCACATCTCATCATTATCCACCACTTCTCCACAGGCCTCTCAATTTCTCTACTCCTGAACAAGCCTTTGAAAAAAAAAAACTTGTGCTGGATTGTTTTCTGAGAGGAATAGAGGTCAAGAGGGAAAATCAAATTAGGACCTCATTTGATGGTTGTGGAGCAGGAGAGCCTGCTCATTACAGCCTAGCCTCCCGCTGTCGAATCATCAATGCCATATTTACCACGCAAAAGCACTATATGCAAAGACCCTGAGAAGATCCGCCATGTTGTTTCCACTTAATTTGAAGGAGAAAGAGAAGTAGTTAGAGGATACGGACAGGAAAGAAGGAAGACTTGTTTGATCGCTGTCACACAGTTGTAGTACTTACGTCTGCAAGCTGAAATGGACAACATATCCTGAGCATTAGTGTGTTAATGGTGTTGATGTATGTATAACGGGCACTGATGTCAATCAGCACAATTCAGCAATCTTGGTCTGCAGGCAGAATTAATGTCTTTATTTCCACCCTGGCTACACACATACACAGCCCCCCTCCATCTACTGCTTTGGTGGTAATGCATTTTGATGCACATCTAAAAGCCTGAGAGAAACGTGCTGTCGGGAGGCCAGCTAGCGTACGGGGGCTATCACAAATGATTACAGTCAGCTGGAGGGTGACGGAGATCACCAGGTGCTGGAGCCCGATGAGGCATTACTTATTGAATCCTGTCTTTAGCTCTTAGGAGACCCAGGCCATATCTGAATGGCTTTGAGGAAATCAAACACCCTGTCAGGAAGCATTATGTTTCTGTCTCAGATGCTTGACTGTCGCAGCAAAAGTTTGCCACTAGTCTTTAAGAGGCAAAACAGCATTTGGCTGCTGAAGACTGGATCAGTGCATCAATGACTGTATTTGGACAATGATGTAAAATCTTACATCAAAAAGTCCATTGAGACAGTATTTTTCCACTAAACCATTATGATGTGTGTCAGCAACTACTGTATCTGGTTACTCTGGTCTTTGGACCCTGTACAGATTGTAAAGCCCTTTGAGGCAAATTTGTAATTTGTGATATTGGGCTATACAAATAAAATTGACTTTACTTGACTATGCCTCTCTTTACAAGCCAAGCAAAGAAATGTCAGAATACAGACATATGAGAGAAACCAGAAGAGTAACTCAGGTGATCTGAGACCAGATCACCTGGTCTCAGATCAGGTGATCTGAGTCAATATCATAATATCATATCATCTCATTTCACTTCACCAGACAGAATTAAACAACGTGAGAGTGGGGTCAATAACACACAAATGAAAACCCATACACAACAATGACAGACTGAAGAACCAGGATGGTGTGTGTGTGTTCAGTATCACAGTTCCATGATATCAAATCATCAGCAATCTTTTCAGTCTGTACAGTACAGGATAAACGTGTAACAGTATACACATCACGGTTCAGCACGTACCTCGGTTGGTTCGGTACAGGTACAATGATATCATGCTTCAAGATACAAAGTTAAATTCCTTGTTTGTGCAAACTTACTTGGCAATAATCTTATTTCTGATTCTGATTCAGTTGGGAGGTCAGCAGCTTGTGCAGTAGACAGCTCTTGCTCCACTACTGCTCTTGCACGCTTGTACTGTAAATGTCTGGACCACAGAGTGACTGGTGGCATGGGATGGGACACTTTTCACAGCACTTTCAATAAATACTTGAAGCCGGCTCCTCTACTGCGGCATATGGAAGCATATAATATAATATTGGCAATATATTGCCAAAAGTATTCGCTCATCCATCCAAATAACCAGAATCAGGTGTTCCAATCACTTCCATGGCCACAGGTGTATAAAATCAAGCACCTAGGCATGCAGACTGCTTTTACAAACATTTGTGAAAGAATGGGTCGCTCTCAGGAGCTCAGTGAATTCCAGCGTGGAACTGTGACAGGATGCCACCTGCGCAACAAATCCAGTTGTGAAATTTCCTCACTCCTAAATATTCCACAGTCAACTGTCAGCTGTATTATAAGAACGTGGAAGTGTTTGGGAACGACAGCAACTCAGCCACAAAGTGGTAGGCCACGTAAACTGACAGAGCGGGGTTAGTGGATGCTGAGGCGCATAGTGCGAAGAGGTCGCCAACTTTCTGCAGAGTCAATCACTACAGACCTCCAAACTTCATGTGGCCTTCAGATTAGCTCAAGAACAGTGCACAGAGAGCTTCATGGAATGGGTTTCCATGGCTGAGCAGCTGCATCCAAGCCATACATCACCTAGTGCAATGCAAAGCGTTGGATGCAGTGGTGTAAAGCATGCCGCCACTGGACTCTAGAGTAGTGGAGACATGTTCTCTGGAGTGATGAATCACTCTTCTCCATCTGGCAATCTGATGGACGAGTCTGGGTTTGGCAGTTGCCAGGAGAGCGATACTTGTCGGACTGCATTGTGCCAAGTGTAAAGTTTGGTGGAGGGGGGATTATGGTGTGGGGTTGTTTTTCAGGAGCTGGGCTTGGCCCCTTAGTTCCAGTGAAAGGAACTCTGAATGCTTCAGCATACCAAGACATTTTGGACAATTCCATGCTCCCAACTTTGTGGGAACAGTTTGGAGCCGGCCCGTTCCTCTTCCAACATGACTGTACACCAGTGCACAAAGCAAGGTCCATAAAGACATGGATGACAGAGTCTGGTGTGGATGAACTTGACTGGCCTGCACAGAGTCCTGACCTCAACCCGATAGAACACCTTTGGGATGAATTAGAGCAGAGACCGAGAGCCAGGCCTTCTCATCCAACATCAGTGTGTGACCTCACAAATACACTTCTGGAGGAATGGTCAAAAATTCCCATAAACACACTCCTAAACCTTGTGGACAACCTTCCCAGAAGAGTTGAGGCTGTTATAGCTGCAAAGGGTGGACCAACATCATATTGAACCCTATGGATTAGGAATGGGATGTCACTTAAGTTCATATGTGAGTCAAGGCAGGTGAGTGAATACTTTTGGCAATATAGTGTATGTAGATTGCTTCGGTAAAGTTTTCACCCGTCTGTGTTAAGGGGCTGCTTAAAAGCATTTCATACTGTATGTTTCCAGTGACATACTTTACCTCCATGAAACAGTTTTTGTTCCGTTCACCACTCTCTTGCCTTCGCTGTTATCTTGCACTGGGAAGCCAAAGTGTTCCCATGCTGGTGATTTAAATGGCGGCTCTTCTACTTGTAACTAAACACTTTCATCATTTTATTTCTTCATTTTTGTAACTGTTTCTTCTTTTGTAGCTAATGATGGTTGCTGGCACTTTTCTGGCCCATTACCACCTACTGGATTGGAGTGAAACCCGTAACGTGACGGTACGGGACAAATAAATCTACCATTACACCCCTAGTACACAACAATGCATCTACAGCTGTCTCTGAACACTGAAATACAAACACATGATGTAAAATTTAATAAAAATCATTGGTGATATGAAAATACTGACCATGTGAGGTCATGGCTGCGACAACAGACATTTAGTTTATATCTCTGTGGCTCACAACATCCTTATAAAGTTGAAGGCTGAGACATCCCACTGCGTGAGGTCTGGTTTAAATGTCACATTAACATCTATGCTGTCTGTGCCATAAGTGCCGTGACATTCTCCAACACTGGTCCGGCCCACAGACTCTCATTGGCACATCATTCAGAATCTCAATCCTGTTGAACAAAAGGGTCTGTCAGTGGATCACATCAATTCACAATCTATTATGTTTTCTCAGAAATTAATTGGACTATTTGCCATCATGAGTTCAGGGGCCCGATACTGTATGTTCCACTTGTTTATGATTCATTTTGTTGCCAGGATTTTCAAAGAGGATTTGACATTTCTGGGTCTCAGCCTCCACTTGCTGATGACCTTTAGCCAGGAAACAGCATGCGTTAGCTGAAGAGGCTCGTGTTCTCGCTTCTCGAATGTCATGCTTAGAAACACTTCAGGTCCTGTATCTTTCATCTAAACACATCCCACTCTATTACCACTCAAGCCCGTGTAACACTGACCAATTAACAGGGCCACAAAAATCCTAGTTAAAAGGAGATCATACGAGACAAAACACATACTTACGAAAGCATATTAGGGCCAGATTAAGATTTCTTTTCACAGACTTTGAGAATAAAGTCATTATTTACAAAAATAAAAAACAACGATAAAGTTGTAAATTTATGAGATTTAAGCCATAATTTTATGAGAATAAACTCATAATATTCTAACATTTTGTTACAGAGGAGGAGTAAACTTCAGTAAAGAGAGAAAGATACTGGTAGATTCTAACTTCCTGAGTCAGTAAGTCAAATACAGTACGATCTAAAGATGCAAACAATGTATTTCTGCAATGTTGGTGAGGCGCATGATGAGCTACAACCATATTTTTACTGGAACATGTGTTCCCGGTACTCCACGGAAAACATTGCTCCTGAGGAGACAGCACAGGGACCACATACAACTACAAAACGAAAATTTCCCATAAAAATATGATTTTAATCTCGTAAATTTGTCTTTATTCTCAAAAAATTTCAACTTCATATTTGACTTTATTCTTGAAATCTGTGCAGAAAAATATAAATCTCTGCACATTTTCCTGTTAAATAAGATTAGTGACTCGTAATTTTACTAACCTTACAGCTATGAAAACAGAAATGTACAAAATGGTTTAATGGTAAAACCTCCTTTACAATTACATCATGATTACATGCACTTAAGACTAGATTTTTTTCTACTATGACTTGAAATTAATTCACAGTGTGAGGCATCACAAGGCAGTGTAATGCCACACATACTACATACTAGGGGTGGGTAAAATATGCACATACCTATTGTACAATCTGACATAGTAAAATCCACATACATACTACATTTTTGAAGCTTATAATGAGTTGTCTGAGGCAATATTTATTGATGATGACAGGGTGGATAACAGTAACAACAAAACTGGACTGGACTCCATTACTGTGATTACTCTTGACTTGAATCCCATCTGACATTTATAAGCTATAAAACAACATTTATTTCAGGGATATTGTATTGTATTTGATTGCATTTATCACCCAGATGTTGTTTATATGGCCTTGTGAAATATTGCTGAGAAAGTGGTAGAGCTACGTCAGCTGACGATGGAGCACACCATATGGACATTTCACAGCTCCATGGCAAATCTCATCCTCTCAGGGTAAAAACGACAAATCCTCTCCAACAGACAGAGCAAGCTATAGAGCTGCTGGTCGCAGATAAGCTTTCAAGAAAAAAAAGATCCTTAACTCTTTGAGTGCCATTGAGTGACGTATTTTGACGTAACTTAAAATCTGACACTTGAGTGCCATCAACAAAATAATACACTAAAGTGTTTTTTCGGCAGTGGGTCACCGACAGCAGTCTCCCGCAGCCTGTGAGTAATTTTGGGGCTTCTGGGAGATGTAGTTGGAGGATACAGAGATGGTTATACGCCACAGAGATCAAAGCAGGAACTGGAGACGATCATGATTAGAGAACAAAACGGGTGGATTCTGGACAAAGAGTGGCTTTTTTGGTGAAAGTGGCCTCTACCTCTGATAAAACAAGAATAGAACAAGGTAAAAACAAACATTTCTCTCTTCTTTCATTTGAGCTATTTAGTGTTTTCAGAGTCATAGTACAAAATATTCTGTGGGTCCTGAAATATGACTCAAAATGGACGCTGACATTACGTACTTTCTGTTTTAGAAAATGACTGGCACTCAAGGAGTTAGTTTTTAATGCATATTTTTGGAGGTTGAGTGAGCAGCAAGTGGGAATTTCTGCAGTAGTCGACAGTCTGCACATACAGTCAAAAGTTTGTGGAGGTATCTACTCAGGAAGGTGAATGAGCTTGAGTTTTTTTCCCTGAATAATGTAATGACCAACTGGGGAACCTAAATGGAGGACAAATGTGGAGGTAAAAGGGAAGCAGGTGACTGGTGAAATGAGGCAGCGCAAAGGAAGGTGGTGGGATGAGAGCATGGCAACGCAACAAGCAAATATTCTGTGGCACAGAGGAGCAGGTTAGAAGCAAATCATTTTGCATAGGACGGAGCGCAAGAAATAGGGGTAAAAGCTAAATAATTGCCTGTATCTAAGTAAAGTGCCTTTGAAATAGGCCTGCTTCTGACGAGACATTTTTCTCTGGGGCAAGAGAGCTTCCATTAATCTCACCTATATCCAGCAGATGCTCATGTCATTAAATTTAACACACACAGTAGAGGTAAAAATGTATGAGAAGAACAAGAAAGAGGAGGTGAAAAGAAATTATTCAAGTTTGAGAGGATGAGCAGAATGACACCAAATAACAGCTTGTTATGACAGATGAACGACCTCCTGATTGGGAAAAAGAGGGTCAAACTGGAAATGAAACACTGGCTAACAGTCTGAGCCCTATGAGCAGGGGTGCACATAAGTGGTGCCCAGGTGTACATGCGCAATCCAAATAAACAATGCGCCAAACAGACTTTGTAACACACATTTGCATACAGGTAGTACAATACTATCTCAATTTTGGTTTATTTATATAGCACATTTAAAAACAACCACAGTTGACCAAAGTGCTGTACAACCTGAGGCATCTATAAAAACAATAAATTAAAAACAAAATACTAAACAGTTGGACTGCAGTGCAGAGTATGAGCTGCTGCTTTTAGATCTCTTTTTCCGTTCATAAAAATGTCCAAGAGGAAAGCACCATTAAGTAATGCTGCATTTGTGTTGTCCTCCTAACTGTAATTTACGAGTTCCGAGTCGTAAATCTCAAATGAAACACCCCTCGAAGTCGGAGTTCCGACTTGTAAACTTGTAAAGTCTTTACCAACCCCGACTTGACCACAATGTCATAATCCAAGATGACAGTGTCCTGGATTAGCACCGTGTAGCCTGGCGTCCATCTTGGTTTTCCGACTTGTTTACTTGAACGCCGAAAACTTGGGTGTGACGTCATTCCCAGTTCTGAATCCTGACATCCGATACAACACGAACGCAGTATAATTACTGTGGTGTCCCGCCACCTCCAATGAAATGCCAGACTGGAAAGACACGTGTGTTCTTGGAAAAGTGGCTGCAAGAAGACGGCTGGCTTCAGATGACTGAACTATGCTGCGAAAACCCCACTCTGGTGGATAAAACCAGTGCCTTTTAGACAGGGACCAAAAACTTCAATCATCTCCCATTTGATAAGCATACGAATAGCAGAGAGCACCAGAAAGTGACTGAAAATAGGCCAGCCAGGACCAAAAAACCAATGGCCTGCTCGACAGATGGCAAGACAAAGTGAACGAAGAGCAAACACTCTGTAACATTTTTCTGTTCTATCAACATAGTGACACATGGACGTCCAGTGTATGAAGATGATATTCCACTCAGGAGAAGGAGGGAGCCGCATCATGCGGAGCATCGCACAGACCGTTCGCTCAGAATTGATTGAAAAAGTGAAAGCAGCTAAATTTGCATGCTCTTTGATGGATCCGAAGCTATAACAAAAACAGAGCATGAAACTGTATTCAGTGTTTCTGCATCAAGCAATGGAGAATTCCTCCATCCATCCATTATCTACCGCTTATCCTCACATAGGGTCACGGGGCCGGAGCCTATCCCAGCTGTCTTAGGGTGAAAGGCAGGGTACACCCTGGACAAGTCGCCACCTCTTCGCAGAACCCACACAGACACAGGGAGAACATGCAAACTCCACACAGAAAGGCACCGGGCCGGGAATCAAACCCGGTACCTTCTTGCTGTGAGGTGACAGTGTTAACCACTACACCACCATGCCGCCCATGGAGAATTCAGTTCATATTAATTAATCTGGGGGCCAATAGACAAGAACGAGACATAATGGACATGAGTGTGGTTTAGCGGAGTGGAAGATGAAGCTTGTGTCTAAGTTTACGACAGAGACCTTTGACCTAAAGCCAGCTGTTGACTTGAGGATACAAACAGTTAATCACAGACCGAACCAGGAAGAAGGGAGCAGGCCAAGCTGCATCTTCTGCTGGTTTTGAAATAGAGGTAGACCGTGAGGCGGTCATAATGATGCTGAAGAAATCCTGTTGGTTAATACAAATTTTAGTGCTTTTTAATAACAGTAACTCATTATCACTACTTAAAAAGCTGTAATTTCATTTGGTTTTCAGTGTTAGAAAAGGAGTATTTTTTTACATTTATTTTGCAGTGCTTACGAGCAGTTGCTTCATTAACATGTATTCTGTTGAACTGCGTTAAAAAAGAAATATTTAATTGTACTGCTTTTATTAATTGTTACTTTGTATTAAAGGAAATGTAACGTTATCCATTTATCACTGTATTTTGCTCATCCTGTGAGGTGGGTCATCATAAAAACAATATATTTTAATAAAGGTGAGGACCGAGCAACAACCCCTGAGAACAAGACAAAAAAGTTATGTGTACCCCTGCCTATAAACTTTACTAAGTTAAAGCTCCAGCTTCATTGCTTGGGAATTATACGTCATATGTCTGTATTTTGCAACTCAGTTCAAAACACAACAAATGAATTTGGTAACAAAGCAAGTAAGTTTTTAAAAAGTCACCAGTTTGTCAAAATATGACAGTATATCATGTGAGATGGTTTTACTGCTTCACACCCACTTCATACACCCACTACAACTGTATTTTTATTTAGACACTTTTCATGTGAAAACCAGGGATCTGAGGTCAAGGATTTTGGGCCCCATGAAAAGAAATCTTACTGGTGCCTGCATAACTGGAAAATTTTATACTATTACATAAAACTATGCATTTTAATGATATTTTTGCAAAGTGAGCTAGCTTATAAACTATGGACAAAGTTATAAATACAACACTGCACCCTTCGCCCTCCCCCTTGAGGTTGTTTGCACCCCCAGTTTGGGAACCACTGCCTTCATGTATTTCATATTTTGGCTCTCTTTTCTCCCAGCATCTCCCAATGGATAGATCCAATCCCTGATGACACTCTCTCTCTTTGTGAAGGCTGAGCCCTGTTTCTGTTGCATTTACATTACATAGAAAACCAAAGCATACAAGTATTTTTCAAGATGAGCTCCTTGCAACCATTATCCCAAGTAAAGAAGTCAATCATATCCAGAACAGTTTTTTTAGAAGCAAGCACTTGAGTGATGGCAGTACTGCCAAAGTTCCCATTATTAAGAACAAAGATGCATTACTTTGCATATAATGAAATGTGTGGGCATTTGCTGTCTGGCCCAGTATGAGCCCGTCTTTCTCAAATTTGTGAGCCTCACAAGAGGACAGTTGAATATGATTTAATGGGCCTTGAAGATTGATGTATGAGCACTTCTAAAACAGTTGTGCCTCCCTGTAAGGATAAAGTCAGTCCCCTTTGTCTGCTTGATTACAGCTTGGATAAGAGGAAGGTTGTAGAAGGATAATATCTTCATTCATGCTTCTTACATAATGTACAGTGTTTCATGTAATCTAGACAAATTACAGGGTATAGTACACAGTGTCTAAGACAGAAAAGGAAAAAATTTTAGATGATATACATTAGGGCTGTAACGGTACATGTATTCATCGTGTACCATCACGGTACGGGCTTCATGGTTCGGTGCACGCAGTCATACGACAAATACGTCTGAGTACAAAAAAGTCCTCACTCCAATCCAGGTGGTGGTAATGAGCCACAAAGTGCCAGCAACCATCATTAGCTACAGAAGAAGACAGTTATAAAAACAAAGAAGAAAAGTGATGAAAGTGTTTAGTTACAAGTTGAAAAGCCGTCAGCTTCATTTAAATCATCAACATGGGAACACTTTGGCTTCCCAGTGCAAGATAACGGCGATGGCAAGAGAGTGGTGGACGGAACAAAAACTGTCTGCCGGCGATGTTTCACAGAGGTCAAGTATGTCACTGGAAACACATGAAACATGCTTTTAAGCAGCTACTTAACACAGACAGGCCAAAAACATGACAGAAGCAATCCACATCCATGTGCCCAAATGCTGTAGTAGAGGAACCGGCTTCAAGTATTTATTGAAAGTGCTGTGAAAAGTGTCCTATCTCATACTGTACCACCAGTCACTCTGTGGTCCAGACATTTACAAGCGTGCAAGAGCATTAGTGAAGCAAGAGCTGCACAAGCTGCTGACCTCCCAACTGAATCAGAATCAGAAACAAGATTATTGCCAAGTAAGTTTGCAGAAACAAAGAATTTAACTTTGTATCTTGGTGCATGCCATATAAACATACTATGTAAACATGTTAAGACAGTGCAGAAAGGAGAACCAAAAGATAATAAAGTGACAGGTGCACCAAGAGAAAGCCATTCAATGTGTATGTGGTTGCACCACGCAGGGGTCTGCGCTCTTGCACGCTGAGATGCCAGGAGCTGCACAGAAACAGAACGGCAGTGAAAATGAGCACATGTAGTAAATGTAATTGTCACTGACAGCTACTTCGTTCTTAAGAGTACATTATGATATGATGATTTGGTATTCAATAAGTAATAGTTTTCATGTTCTTAAAAAGTTCTGTGACTGCCTTCAAATATAATAGCCAGAAATAGTATGAGGCACACTCTGGTACAATCTAATTCTGGCTATTGTGTGCCAGCAGACAGAGTAACTGAGCTGCATAGAAATCTAGATGAATATAATCTCTTCACTTTAAAATGTGTGCAGAGGAAGAATGTTTTCTTTTATTAAAGAACAAATTAAGAACTTCACAGCAATCCAGCTGTGGAAAGCAAGATTATTTCCTCTAACTCATTCTTAATAACACCTGGTTACCCAGTGCACCAGACATGCTGCATTTCTAGTTCAAAACTGTTAACACCTGGTGTGCACGTTTGAAGAGATGGATTTATACCCTGGAGCCAGGGTGTAAAACTAAGATTTTGGCTCACTGGCCATTGGCTAGTGACCTCCAGAATTCTACTAGCCAAAAGTATTTTTTACCGGCCAAAAAGAAAATCTTGCATTATCTGACTGAAAATATCTACTGATGCATTAGTGTTTGTCTCAGTCGCTTTGGTGCATTTCTCACATCACTGTTTACATCTGCACAACAGTTAGTTCAACCTCCACAACATTTAGTCATTTGTGCACATCATATTAGCAGTTTCTCATTCCTTCCAACAAATCGAAAATGCTTTTAGACATACATAAATTGCTTTGATACAACTCTCTGGCATATAATATTATCCTTTGCTTATGTCATGTCAGTTGAAAATGTCTCCTAAATTGAACAGTTTCTCTCAGATGAACCTCAGGTTTCACTGATGAGAAGGGCTGTGTGAAGCATTAGTTGCAACCAATGATGACACACTTCTCCACAGTCACTCAGAGCTGAATCCCATGAACCACCACTTTACAAGCAAACATGAACTAAGCAGGACTTAGTGTATACTATTTCTACAATACTGTGACACAGAAATAGATGGTCAGCCTCATGGAAGAGGGGTGAGAATGTGAGGAGGAAGAGGAAGAAGAGGCCAAGTACAGAAAGATTTCTTGAGTTTGAAGCAGATTCCTTCTGTGGTTAATGCTGGCAACATAACCCCAGGGCAGGGCAACAGTTGTGTATCATGTTGTCAATCACGGCCTCACAATGGCTGAGCCTGGTCGAAGGGTGCAACCAAATGTTGGGAGAACCACTGTCAATTCAATAATTCAAACATAACGTCAGGAGAACAGGTGTGTACAACTGACTGTAATTCAGCACTAAACAATCTGCACTGCACTACTGTCAATGTGTCCTACATGAATCTTGAAGTGGGACAAGAACTTGCCACTTTTGATTTTACATTTAGACTTACAGCTTTACTGCAGCACCGATTTATTGTACAGTAGTGTTACAGTAACGCTTGCAATGTTTACGGTAATTTTACTCTGCACCATATGGAATGACAAGACAACCTTACAGAGGTGGAAGAAAGCCTTGATTTATTCCACAACAAGAGGAAGACATTTGTGCAATGGTGACTGCAAACAATGTCAATGAGAGAATGAATATTGAATCCATTTTAACCTAACCCAAAGGGAGTTTATGTTTGTTGTAAATTTCAAGTGGCATATACAGTAAAAATGTGAAACTACCTCACTAGTAATGTGTAACTTTACTGTAGTTTGAGTCTGTCTTGAGTATTTTCAGGCAGTGTCACCAAGATCTGACTTTTTTTTTGCAGTGGGAAACACTGACAGATTGAACTGTCATAATGAAAACATCATAAAGCCTTTTGACTATCTTGTTCGTAAACAATGCTGTCAGGACTTTTCATCTTGATGACACTGACACTTTCACTGACATGAATACTTGCTGTTGAGGAATGAACTACCCATTTTGAGCAAGTGACACACTTTTGCAGGATATCTATAGGTTTTGCAGTTTGTACTAATTGTTTTGAGAAATGCGTTAACTGTTGTGTGAGAAAAGCACCAAAGAGACTGAGAAAAACTGTAATAAAAGAGGAAAACTATCCTACAGTGTTTTGTGTACCGAGAACTTTTTAAAATTTTCCAGAGTTATCAAAAGAGGCATCATGTATCACGAAGTTAAAAATTAATTTTTACTTTTTACTTTCATACTCAAGTAAATTTCTGAGCCTGTATTTTCTCACATTTACTTAAGTAAAGGAGTTGAATCAGTACTTCTGCTTTTACTTAAGTCTCTTTTTACACAAGTATCTGAACTTCTACCTTAAGTAAAGAATGTGAGCAGTTTTGCCACCTCTGACACATACACATATCTATGCATAAAGATCTGGTTTGGACAGTAAATCACTTTGTACAGTTGCATGCAGCATCCTCTCAGTTTGCTCTTGCCATACATCCAATATGGTGGCGATGTTGACATATGATTCAACGATCAGTGCCGCATGTACGTATATATATATATGTCTATGCAAGGTCTATTAGTTCCTCTTTAGGACCCTGGGGAGTGAGAGTTTGCCTTATGGTGAGTTCACGGGAAGTAGGAGCTCAGATCAATGTAACCCCAAAGTTTAGTGCTCCCAGTGCTTTCCAGTCTTAGAGACGTACAACAAAACATGTAGTTACTGATTACATAAGTAGCAGATAGCATGAATTCTATGTCTGGTTCATGTACAACTGAATGCACCATGAGTTGAAAACACAAACGCCGGGCACCCAATGCTGCTGCAATGATATTAATCTTTTACCAGCGATGTTTGTCACTTTATGCTGGGAAAGTGGAGGGACGGATCAGTGTCACTATGAATCTGAAGGGGACATGTCCCCCCCGTCCATAGTAACATCTGAGAGTATGGTTCACAGACGCTTGGATATCAGAATTTTCCAGAATCAGTCCTACTGGAGTATATTTTATTTCATTACAGCATGTCCCCTAAACATTAAAACGTCATCGACACGAATCAGTACAGCATCGAGCTGTGGAAACGTGGTTTTATTTACTATGAAGTATGTATATTTAATTGTTGAAATGAAATCTGCAGTGACTGGCTGGTTGTCTTGGTAGCAGCTAAAATAGCATGTCCATACTGTATACAGGGGATCAAGTCTGATCTGGCATGTAAAGCCCAACTCAACATCAGAATGACCGCTGGATAATCCAAATGTATCATGTGAGTTCAAACCATGTTCACTGTATGAAGCATAGACATAATGGTCTGAAGGCTAATGTAACTACAGCACGAGCTGGCATGGTTCAATTCCCAAATCCAAACTGTCCAATACAGTGCTAAAAGACAGCTTTGACTCATGATTTCTTCACTTGGAAAAATACACTATGATGTGTGAAAATTAAAGAGGAAGTCTCAAAGGAAGTCAAATATTTAATTGCATATGAAATCTAGAAAGAATGACAAACCATGCAAAAGATATTGCAGAATAAGTGGGCTTCATCCTCGATACACTGTGTGTGTACAACATTTTATTCCAAACCTTTCAAATATTGTTGGGATATTGTTGTCTGGACCAAACTCTTCTTCAATAAGCCTTCAAAATCACCAAGGCATATCAGCCAGGGTGAAAATCCACCCAACACTATTTATTTATTGTCTTGTTTTAAAAGGTTTCAGCTGAGCGGACAAAGACGAAGATTTACAACGAATGCTGCACCTCATCAATCTGATGAAAATGGAATTCAATAAAACTTCAATAAAGAGGACAACTTCACTGCCTCTTTAATTCATTTCCTCCCCACACCTCTTTGCTGCTACCCTTTCATATATTTTCCTGCTTCTTTGTATTTAAAATTTGAAAGGCAACCTCCTCTAATCAATAAGCCTAAAACTACCATTCATACCTCTTACTCACTCTGGAGCCAATCCCTAATCAGCAGTCTTGATGCAAACCTAATGAGCTGCTGCCTGCTGCTAGTGTTGCTAATGTCAACATCTAACTACCACTGCCTCCCCACACCACCATCTACACTCCATCCAGATTAATGATTAAGATAAGCAAGCTGGAGGGTTACGTTGCCCAGCATTAGCCACAGAAGGAATCTGCTTCAAACTCCAGTTTCTTTTTACTGCTTCCATCTGTAAACTAGGCTGTGCTGAAGCTAGTCTGTGGCTTCTCAAACCAACGTTTTGAAGGAAGAAAACTAAACTAAAACATATGTTATTGAAATTGGTACCAGCATTAAACTCATATACAATTTGTGCTGAATTGTAGCTGTGTTTCCTTAAGGAACATGTTGAAAATAAGGTATTTCTACCTAGGTTGTGTTTTTATATTTTTTTGTTTGTTTTTGCTTAGCAGACTTAATGAAAATGAAATCATTGTGTATTTATCCACCTTCCTTCCTTCCCTGTATAATGACATGACATCCATCTCACAGGAAAAAGTACCCACACTAGTCAAATTCCAATATACATTTTCCTAGACATAAGAGCTACAGGGCTAAAAGTGCTTTCAGCTCTGAGATGAGCATACACCCATCTATCAATCCTTCCATCCATCCTCCACCCCTACCCACACACATACTGTACATATTCAGGCTATCACACCAACCTCCAGGCAATAAACAGATGCATTACCATGAAACATGTAGGTTCTGTTATACGTGGGGATCGCTTGTAGTCTCAGAGATCATCACACTAGTGTGGCATTATCTCCCTATTATTATCTCTATCACACTACCCACTCCCTCAAATCCCAATACCTTACGTGAAACCATTCTCCCCGACTCTTCTCTGATATAATCTCTGCTCGGGGAATTACTTGTGTATGCCCTGCATGTTGGGAGGCGTGTTTCGATATATTGTGGACAAAGGAAGCACAGTGTTGGCGTGTGTGTCTGAAGATGAACTGCAGACAGGGAGTGGGTAGATGCTCTCTGCAGGGTGTTGACAGCCTCATAGCTTTTCACTTTGCCTCTTACATTTACTTAGTTGATATATTCATCCTAATAAGAGACATTAAAAGGCAGACTCCTCAGTCCCTTCACATTAACAGTCATCAGTGCCTGCAACTTGTCGGAGCAGAAATACACAGCTTGTTGCTCATGAAGATGCATCTGGAAGCAGGAAAATAAAGACCAAATCTTTATTTGATTGTTAACTATTTCCTTACCCAGAGGCCAGTCAAACCCAGAGTCAGGAACACATTTTAAGGTCACATCCTTAAGTAAGTAAGAGGGACACAAAAAAAAAACAGACTGAGGACTAAATTCCTTGTCCAGGCATCATTAGTTTGAAATGACTACCTTGTGGTTCAGACTGCGGAATCAGTGTGTGGAACCACAGGAAGAAAAGGACAAATGGTGATGAAAAAAAATCTTAGATGGCAGCAGATGTTAGAGTCGCTTCACTAAAGATTTATGTGTTAATACAGTGAAGGTCTACCAGCTTTCTCAGCTCTTGATACGCCAGAGAGTGAAAACCTAATATGTTGTCCAGATCAGGATGGAACAATGACCTGGAACAGTGAGATAGTGAGATTGGGGACAGGGATGAACTGATTCTCATAAAATGAGATTTGGCTTCCTTTGCACAGTTGTGATTTTGGCCTTATGGTCGGTTAACCACAATAATCTGTTTGTTTTTTAACCTTGAGAAAGAAATGTGACTACTATTAGAGGCAAATTGTCTTCACTTATGGCTCATGTATGGGGGTTTTCGCGCTATCCATCAGTGTAAACAGCACATATTTGGCTTCTCTCTGCTTTTACACACTCCAAAGTAATAGATGGTTCCACTTTGACTGCAATGCAAATTAGTAGACGAGGGTGGTGTGTATTCTCACGCCACTTGTTTACATCACACGCTTTGCTCAAGATAAAAAAAAGTCTCCATTAGGGGTGTGATTAATTTGCGATGATATTTCTTGTTTAAGTGAAAAGATGTGCGTGCACAGGGCAGAAAGAAACCTATCAGATTTTGAGCTATCCAAGCTTTTATTTGTGACCTGTGGGTGACAGTAAAAGAAACTGACAAGAAGAAGGTGAAGGAAAGCAGCAACTGCAGCACTTCGGTAAAGTTAAGCTGGTTTCACACTGAATGCGCAAGGTGCAGGTGCACCGAGAGAAACCCATTAAATGTGTATGTGGTTATGCTGCACGAAGTTGCAACGGTCTGTGTTGAGGAGAGCGCAGTGCAGGGGTGGCGTTTGCACTTTTGCATGCTGCAGGAGAGATGCCAGGAGCTGCACAGAAAGGGGGGAGAAAGCATCGGTGTGTAAAAGATGGAGGAAAGGCTGATTCTTGCTTTATAGCAATTTGGTGAGCTGTGGGACACGAGACTGTAGCTCCTGGACGAAACTCTCCCACATCCTGCCTCCCCTCAAAGTGGCAAGTACCCAAACTCTTCTTCTTGCGGATCTCCTCCTCCTCCTTATGAGCATGAATAAAGCCAGGGCTTTCCGCTTGATCTGTAGGCTAGCAATGTGGTAGCAACGGTCTTGCTCTCAATTGCACCCTACCCCACGCAGTGTACTGCACTTTCTGCGTTTGGTCTGAAACCAGCTTTAGAAAGATATTGGAAAACAAAAAGTATTCCCACTATATATGCGATAGCGTCACCACAGTCAGCTCAGACACATCTCACCTCATGCTGCTGAAAGTACAATACTGACTTTGAAAAAAAAGGAGTTAATATATTTTTTTATGAATTACTTAAGAGGTAGAGTTAAATAAACTCAGTTTAATAAAAGAGATAGAGTTAAATGACGGTCCAGTCATGTATCTTATTTTAGTTTTCTTAAAAGTAATGTGAAAATATTATCTCGTTCTCGTGAACCCATTATCGTGTAACATTTCGTCTTGTGAGCTGAGTGTATTGTCACAGCCCTAGTCTCCACAGAATTATATTCTGCTCATGAGCTACTATTTAAAGAGTCAATTCACCCACTTTTCCATGTATTGTGTGTGATAAGACTACTCCTAATAGGGGTCAGTGTTGTGTTCTATCATAGTTATCAGGGCAAAAGTGTGGCACGCTGCAGAACTGACAAGGTTTGCATGAAATCGAAAATATTGCAGACTGTTGCTGATGTGAATGATCAATTGTGGTGTTTCTCAATAGTTCTTTGTTTGAGTCAGGCTTTGACCAAGAGCTGAAGCCTACTCAGCTGCGTAGAGCTCTTCTATACCTGATTACTAATGGCAAGCTTGTGATCTTAACCTGACAGAGGAGACAATGTCAAGATGTCTGCTGGTCCTCGGATAAAGACATGCAGAGGGCTGTCTGAGTGGGCTATGGAGAGAAATAGTGGAGGGCAGACTGGGGTGACGTGAGCAAGTGGTGTCAGCCTGTGATATTGCCTTGATTGTTAAGTCTGTTTTGTGGTCAGTTTACTTATCGAGCAATTCTGAATCTGTCCTTCTCTTCTACTGTTCAGTTTCATTATCTTTACATGTGCTCTCCAATGAACAAACACTACAACCCTCTTTACATTGTGATAGCAAGTACACTTCATGTTAATTAAACTTCATTTTGACTAAAAAGTGTTAAAAGTGGAGAAAGGGGAGTTTGGAAAGAGCTACATGCTGAAGTGAAAGTGTGTGGAGCTGACTGATCCTCTGAAGACGGAGGCGTAGGGCTCTGTGAGGAGCATTAGACATATTTTGTAGTTGGAAACAGAAAAAATGGAGGACTATCAGGATCAGAGGAAGCTGCAGTACACTTTGAGAAAAAAACATCTCCCACTCCTGGTTGTATCTGTGTGCATTTGTACAACTGAGTGTTGCTTAGGAACATGCCAGCATCTCTTTTAGCATGGTCTTTTGATGTGGATGTAGATTTCTGGCCACACTGACTCCCACTCACTCTCTCTGCACCCCAGAGTACGCTTTATATCCAGCATATGATTGAGCAGATTAAATCACCATTAAAGATCAGTCCCAGTCCTCTGCAGCTTAAACGAAAGGCAACAGGAATCCACACTATATGACACTGTCTGCTTTCACTTTCATAATATCCACAACTAATACTTTTTATGTTTGGATGTGAAATACAGCCAAACAAAAATGAAATTATTAAATTTATTTTACAGTAAATTTAAATTTACTGCGACTCAAGACTAGAGCGCTCTTCTTACATTGTGGTATTAAATGGGGCTAGCACTTACTGCGTTTTATAAAGGGTGATTTCAATATGGGGCGGCACGGTGGTGTAGTGGTTAGCACTGTCGCCTCACAGCAAGAAGGTACCGGGTTCGAATCGCGGGCCCAGGGCCTTTCTGTGTGGAGTTTGCACACAGATGTTCACACATGTTCTCCCCGTGGCTGTGTGGGTTCTCTCCGGGTACTCCGGCTTCCTCCCACCATCCAAAAACATGCATGGGGGATTAGGTTAATTGGCTAATTTAAACCGTAGGTGTGAATGTGAGTGTGAGTGGTTATCTGTCTCTATGTGCCCTGTGATGAGGTGGAGACTTGTCCAGGGTGTACCCTGCCTTCCGCCCTAAGACAGCTGGGATAGGCTCCAGCCCCCCTGCGACCCTATGAGGATAAGCGGTAGAAAATGGATGGATGGATGGATTTCAATATGATCATCCTGGCTTTTTCAAATCACGGTTGTTCGCACAGATGGTTCCAACTTTTCAGTAACAACTGTCAACTTTTAAGACAAAGGGCAGACATGCACAAACAGATTTTTTTTGTTTGAAAGTTCTGGTTTCTGTGACAGAGGGAAAATATTGAGTGTTGGAGGTAGTTAGAAATCATTATAAGCAGGGTTTGAATTAGAATCTGAGCTTTAGGGGGGTCTCTAAAATTACTAATGTTATGAGGGAGATGAATAATGGGTGCTTTCAGATAGAGAGAGTTCACTGTTCATTATGTGGCCCAACACACACACACACACACACACACACACACACACACACACACACACACACAGTAGCCCACTTTTTAGCACTAAATTTATAAAGTTAGACACTGCACTTCATTGTGTTCCCTGCATGACATCCACCAGCACGGCATGAAACAGCCGATTTCCGGCCTGACAGCCCGTTACAGCCTATAAAATTTAACTATGGAGACAGACGCACAGACACCCTCCCGACACACACACTGGTGCTGCCCATGGTTCTGAAGCGCTATCCATTGTTTTTAAAGCAACAGCCAAGCATCTTGACCAATAACTTTGTTATTCTTGTTCGAGGGCGAAATACATACATACAGTAGTCAAGTAAAAAGTGAAATCCATCTTCTTACAGTTACGCAGAGAAAATAGAAAATATTTTCATAAGGTTGTGAACGCCGCCCTGGAACCCATGATGTTGAGGTCCGATGCCCTTTCTTTATCCAAGACTGACCGAACGGGAGAGGGTCAAATTTGTAAATGGGAGGCACATTTAGGTCCACAAACAACAGTGCAGTGAGGCTCCTGTCTCGCAGCCGGTTCCTGGTTTTACAGTATCATTAGGAGGTTGGGAGAATAGTGTCGCTGGCCACTATTAGTCTTTTCAAGGTTTTACCCTGATTTTCCTTGCCTTGCAATTTCCAGTCTCTGAAATCACTGACAGCTTCAATGACGGACTCTCCAAGATGTTTAGCAAACTTCCCCACCTCACACTCTCCAAATAAAAACAGCTCTTTCCCCTCTTTTGGCCAGAAGTGCTGATCCATAGGCTTCAACATAGTTACCAGATCACTATCGGGGAGACGCTTGGTGAGATTATCAATGACTGCCTGGTTAAATTATGATTTATTTATTTTAGGTTGAGTTTCCGTGAGATCAACCCCTTTGAACTTTCCGTTGATTACACTCTCTTTGACTTTCAGTTCTGTTTTCCCACCTTGGTCCTTCATTGCAGAAAGCACCTCAATCGTGTTGTGGATGTGGCGGCTTGTATCAACAAGAGTTCTCTTGTGTTTTTGTAATTTCAGCGAGAGACTTTGCAGTTCACATAACACGTCTGTCACTGTTGCCAAATCAGTGAGGAATCCAGTGAATGTCAGATTCTTATGTAAACCGGAGTACTTGGCCCTCTCTGCACCGGAACGGGACCCATCCTCACTAGCGGACTGAAAATGATGTACTAATACTGCGAAATCCTTCAGCACAGCTTTGACAGTGCTGAAACTACTATCCACCCAACTTATTGAAAACACTTGTCCAATTTTTTTATGACTTGCATTTTTTATTTTATAATACTCAAATCAGTGCAATCCCAGTGATTACAGAATGTGTTCTATACACACTTTTGTTTGTGCACAAACATGGAACAAAAGGAACTGAGGATGGCTCAGATTCAGATGAACAAATGAGTTCAGAGAGTGCTGAAGACATTTGATGCAGTAGAGCTCTGAAATTATCAACACATAACAATAATATACATACATATACATAGACATCCTACAGAGGAGAGTAGTACCGGAGAGAAAAAAAAACAGGTTATATACATATGACCTTATATATCACAATTCCTGAGCATTCTATTATTTTTACACTGAGACATATATGCTGTCAAGGTTACATGCCCCACTTCAGAAAGTACTTTTCCGTTCTGTCTTGCATCCTATATGACATCCTTTCATATGCAGCTACTTTGCCTAGTTCAATCATCCATTCCTGAAAGGGAGGTTCTCCATGTTTCTTCCAGTTCCTGAGAATAATCTGACGTCCAATCATGATAGCAGTTTGTGTCCAGGATTTTAGTGGTCGAGGAAAAGCAGACAGCACTTTACAGTCTCCCAATACATATACTGTAGCTTGGCACTCCAATTTTTAAAATATGCATGTTCAACTGTGCAGCAGCTTCCTCTAACCCCCTTGCATTTTTTGTGGACTGGTGGTAAAGGGAATAAAGCTTTGAGAGAAAAAACTCTAAATGATTATAGCCTGCCACCTCCTTCAATGAGTCATTCACTGTTAACTCTAATCGGTGAGCGAGACAGTGAACTGCCTGAAGTTGAGAGAAATCCTGTTTAGAATAGAATAGAATAGAATGCCTTTATTGTCACTATACACAAGTACAATGAGATTAAGAGCATCTCCATCAGTGCAAGCCTATGCATAGAATAAAATCACAAAAAAGAGAAGATAATAAATAAGATAAAATGGATAGTGAGTTTCAGTCTCACTATGAGTCCAGTCTGTCTCCCCCGTTAGAACAGCTGCTTCGTCTGTGGCAATGCTTCAGTGCATTACACAGCAACTCTGCATCTGAGCCCTAGTCCAGTTCAACAATGTCAAAAAATACATTCTCAACATCTCCATTTCCTATGACATCGCACCTGACATAAATAATCATGTATGCACGTCCAAGTCTAGCGCTATGCTAATACAGGAATCAAATGATTTGATATTAGATATCAGTTTGTTTTTCATATCTTGTGCCATGTGCTCCACAATATGGGCACATGAATAATCAGATCGGTGAGCAGGGCCGACTGTAGCACCATTCATCTCATTGAGCGTCATGATGGGAGTCAGTTGTGTATAAGACAATCGTTCTTTTGCAACAGTATAGGCTGCCCTGAATGAACTAGCTGTCTCCTTAAGCATACTACAGCTGAGCTCTGCAACTTTGTTTGCAAGAATTTCTTTTTGTCTGAGCGCCAATATTTCAACAGCTCGCTTAAGAGCAATGCTGTCACGTTGTATGTAAATTTTTTGCACAACTGCTTTTGAACAGGGCTCTTTACAGTACCGCTAATCCAAGTATCTGCCACATTCACTCCAAACTTTTTCTCTGTGAGTAAGAGTCTTAGCTTCCTTACATACGAGGCATCCAAGACCCTCCACTTTTGCTGCGAGCCAGGGGCTTTTGTCCAGGATTCCCAGTGATTGGGTCCCCAGGTCAGCGCTGCTGGTCCCGGTGAGTCAGCAGTAGCACTTGCCTCCTCATCCCGCTCCTTCTCTGAATGTTTCCACTATGAGCCGGTCCAATGTTCAACTGCAGCAGGGGTTCTGCTAGTGGAACTAGCATCAAACTTTGCGGCACAGCTGGTGCCAGCTGTGCTAGCAGGTGGAGTTTGTTCCTCAGCCGTTTTCTGCTTCTTCACAAAACCAAAGCTAGCTAGGCTGGTAGTAGCCTTTTCCTTATGTAATGTAATGTGTGTGTCTATGTGTATGTGGCATCTCTTCTTCTTCAAAATGTAGCCTATATACGTGCCCTCACAGTGGACATAATTTGCACTCACTTTTCTACTGCACAGTTGTGCCCCATGGTGTTTCGGTGGTGAAGTGCGCACGAAAGAAAAGGTGCATATTTCTTTTGAAAAACATGTTAAATTTAGTCTATATTAGTTTTAATAACATTGAAAAAAAACATTTGTGATTAAAATGATTGATGGTCAAGGCCACAGATGTAGGATTTTACTACCTTTATATGAGCTCATACCTCTCCTTGTGGGAGCTCAGCTCCCACTGGCTCCCACCTAATTCAAACCCTAATGAAAATGATTAGATATGGCAATATATCTTTGCACGGTAGTTTCTAACACAATAATATGTAATCTAATATAAGGATAGATCATGTGTAGTTTAAAGTTATGTTGAGAAAATTGAAGTTCCTTTCAAAATGTTCCTCTCAGAACAGGGTAGTTTGGACTACCCAATGTTGTAATATTGTAACAATTACAAAACAAGCTCTAAAAAATGTAAGGCACATTTTCCACAATGAGTACATATGGACATGGTCTAGACACTGTAATAAACATAAAAGAAATATAATATAGCATTTTACTTACTTCAATCAGATAAATCCAGTCCAGTAACTCGAATCATGATCTCTCAAAAAAAAACTTGAGGTTGTGTGACTTCTTGACCTGATGGCAAACAAATGTACAGGGTTAAAGTCAGATGCCATTGGTGAACACCAAATCTTACTTCATGAAGCTGATCATGTAGGTGACAGTGATTATGAGGATACCTGTATAAATCCTCCAGTGGATATATCAAATGAAATTCAGAAAATAATTGGTTTACTTATCTTGGAAAGTGTGCACACCGTTTCTGGTAAATGAACTGATGATTTGGTGGAGGAGCTTCATTTTATATACACAGCATCTGCTCCAGTAATTTACCGGCTAGTTGAAACATGTTTGAAAAAGAACAATTGTGCTGTGGAAGAGGACATTGTCACTGAATTGTCAGAGGAACTCTGTAAGTCACATCCTAAAAGCAAAACCTTGGGAGTAGATGGGCCATTTGGTTCTGCTTATAAAAAAAGAAAATATTTCACAAAAATAGTATTCAAGGTCAGCATTTATAAAAGTTTGCAATGAAATGCTGTAATTTGAAATGATAAAACTTTTATAATTAAAAATGTTAATTTTGGCAAGCATTTACTGTGTGTTATATTGATTGAGTTTTGTTTCCTCTGTATTTCTTGGTACTCACTGCAATCTCACATTAAAATGTAGGTCATGAGATTAACACAATATATCGAAGTAAGAATTACATTTAAATTTAATTACATCCACTAAGTAAATTCAAATAAATTCACTGATCAAGATATATCATTATTACTATTAGTATGTAGAATTTAATTATGTTTTATTTGTATTTTTTTTTACTAATACAGACATTTCTTTTTTGATATCTACTCACTATTTTTGTTTAGGTTTTAATCAATTCCTTTGTGTATTTTAATTAAATCTACTCATATTAAATGGTTAACTCCAAATGGTCTCATTTAATTAGAATTTACTCAAATACAAACATGATTATATTAATAATATTGCATGCAATCTGTTGCCTCAATTTCATTGAGTGAATACGGTATATCATTTTTTAGTGTGACTTTTCTTCGTATTTCAGCGGTTCAAAGCATTTTTTAGTTTCAAAATATGACAGTGTATTCATCCCATATTGTTGCAGCAAATAACTTCACAGGAGACTGAAACTTAATGACTAAATGTGACAAATGAGTTGTCTCGCAGCAGCCAGTTGCAACAAGGTACTATTATGCCATAAGCTTTGTCACAGTACCTCCTAATAAGTGCATACTAGCACACTCACTCAGACTACATTATTACCAAGTGCAATGTCCTAATGTGAACCAAGTCCACACACACACAGTCATGCAGTGCATGCAAAGTTTGTTTTATCACAGTACACTTTTTTATATGACAGATAAGTCATCCACAAAGAAGATAGATAAATTAAATCCCAATGGAAAGGTGGTTTTAATGAGACCAATCTCCTGCATCACTGTCTCGCCCTCTCATTGTCTTTTAGATGATGTACCTCATCAGCACTGACAAAGTCATTTGCTATCAAACAGAGGTATGAACAGCAAGTACTTTGTTGACAGTGATGTAATGTTCTGCCCTGCTGAAGGGTCCTTATCCTCTTCAATGTTAAAGAAAGAATAATGACAAACAGCATGTCAAGGTGCAATGCAAAGCTATGCTGTATGTTGTTTACCATAAAGGCAATGACTCAAGCATCTCAAGTGGATAAAGGTCATAGCTGTAATATTCTTGAGGAACAATGTATGCATGAATATAAGCTTTCGTGTCTGAATTATTTGTACATTTTCTACCATCAGTGAGTGATCTTTTTTGCTGCTAACATGTTAAAAATGTAATACAAGCACAGTCAATAAATTTAAATATCCAGCAAAGTGCAGAGAATACAATAGGCACCCATAAATACAATATCAGAAAATCAAACATAGAACAGCAGTTGGAAAGCACACTGTGCAATAAAGTGGCAGCTACCAACTGAAATGACTGGCAGTTTGACAAACTCTACATTGAAAGAGCTACTGAACAACTGCAGGGTTTAACTTAAGGAAGATATAGTACCACATAAATGACCCCGTGGCTAAAGCGACTTAAATAAAACACTAAAGCACTGACTGTAATATTTAAATTGGCCAGCAAGCAAAAGATGTATTTTTAGGATCATGCAGAGTGTTGATAAAGCACAGCATGCTCCCAGGTCAGGTCCTCAAAACACAAAGCTCTTTGTGGAAAGTCATTTACACTTAATAATACTGCATCATGTTATAATTAGTCATTTAAAAATCCAATACTAAATAAGCCAATAAAACAACACCTGCTGCTCTGACTCTGCCACTAAATTCACTAGAATTAACCGACTACCAATTTAGATGTTAAAACCCCAGGCGATCCATGCTGTACTATTCCTACTAATTTGTATGCTGCTCAAGCCCTTGAACATGGAAAAAGAAATAGACTGTCATTGCCGGAGGTCTGTGAACCTGCCCTGAACCTGCTCCATTTATTAACTCTCAGTCTGGTCACTTTATGAGTGCACAGCAACACAAAAAGCCAGCCATATTAGACTCAGACGAATAGGACCTGAGTTTGCACACATACCTACGGACACATGCACATCACAGCTATACAAGAAATAAAAGGAAAAGCACCCATCATTAAAATACTGCAGCACTAAACCTGATCCCGCTACATTCAACATTATCCACTGTATGTGTTAATTATTCAGTCTCTTTCAAATTATCAGACCTAAAGTTGGTAATTACTGAAGCTAGGGCCACCCCTCCCTAAATGCAGAACACGCGCTGTGCGTGGGCCTCATCTTCCATGGAGGGCCACATTTTGCACAAGGGGACGCATTTGCACAAATGCACAATGGATGCGCATAGACGCGTGGCACATACAGTACAGCACCAAATCAGCTGAGGAAGGAGAGAACAGACCTGTATGCTGAACACACAGAGCAAAGAGTTGTCATCACGAGCCGGGAGCGAGTAAGAGGAAAAAAAGGCAAAACAAGAGGAAGCTAGCGTTTCTCTTGAAGGTGGATATGTTGTTGAAATAACACTTTGTGGCACAGTTTACCCAAGCTGGGAGAGAGGAATCTCTGTCTCTGTTACAGTGTCTTATATATTGATAGTCTATAAACTTTAGCCAATATATTTAGCCTACAGCTTATCAATTTATACTGTTACTAATAGTAGAATAGAATATAATGACCTTATTGATCCCAAACTGAGAAATCACGTTGCAGCAACAACAATAAATATAATCTCAATATTAAAAAGCAATATAAAAACAGAAAAAATATTACTATTTACAATATCATGTATGACTAAAAAGAGCAGTATAGAAAGTATTAATATGCATATACAGATAAATGATTATGACTCGTGGTGAATATTAATAGTGGTAGTAGTAGTAGTATTTGCATTCTAGTCTATAATAAATATTAACAGTATTATTTTGTTATTATTGTTAATAACAATAATAATAATAATAATATTATATACTTATAAAGGTTGTTAGATGAAATGGGATGTTATTGAATGGTCATTTTGTACCTATGATATATTTGGGATGGGGAAAGATGGGGGGCCTCCAAATAGAATTTCACTTAGGGCCCAATTTGGTCAGAAGCAGCTCTGACTGAAGCAGTGAAGCACGTTTCATAATGACAACAGTGCTGGCCCACCTTAGCAGTCCACCTTCAGCGGGTCTGAGCCAAAGTTGTGGTTTTCGCAAATGTTAAGCACATAATCTGCACACAGAGTAGCGAAGAAATTTGTGACATGTATAGCATCTTTTTGTTTAAAAGCATTTTAATTCCCAGATTCTTAGACCCAGCAAAGAGTCTAATAGACCCAGCAAAGCCCAACTTACTGCACTGGCGCAAACGCTGCAACGGGGCACATTAAAGCCCCTCTGTGTGGGAATTACTCCCATCTAGCGGTGAGGTGGTGTTCTGCACACAATGAATATTATTCTTTAGCCCGCCCCTTCTCTCAGTGCTCCTTTCCTTCTACGGTTGCCGAGGGCGAACATTCGCAATATGGAGAGATTTCAACGAGATGGCATCCGCAAATACAACTACAACCAGCATTCTGTCAGATGATGAGGTCAGTGTTGTTAAATTGTTATTACTGTCATCTAGCATTTTAGTCCGCCAGCTAAGTTGCGCTTTCAGGTAAAAGGTAAAAAACAGAAAAGGTGATATTACCTGGTTGTCTCATCCCAGGGCCTGTAGTTTCAAGATGGTGATGCAACATGGCGACCTGCATTGGCAACGCCAACGCAAACACAGCAGTTTTTTTATGGAGGTCATTACGCATGAATGAGATAATACTTTGAAATGATAAAAACTAAAACTGTTAATAGACAACTTGAAACATCACACAGGGGGGCTTTAAGAATAAAAAAAACAGTAGATAGTCACTAGATAATTAACCCTTCATTAAACAACAGGGTTATGAAATTTTCTCTTTTATTATATCTCTTATCTTATCTATTCAGACTACGATAAATAACCGCTCCCACACTGCAACACACCTTCTTTCACAATTAAAAGAAGTAGTATTTTAACAAGCTTAGTCTTCATTTTTTCATGATTCTGGTTATTATTGCGATCAAATGTTATCAATTTGCTCACTAGCTTACCCGTTGACTCATTACTGAGCTTTTTGTCTCAGGATTAGCATTGTCTTTGAACTGCCAACTTCCAAACAAGCTGCCTGATAGCATTAGGGACAGTTGTAATTTGTAGCATTAGGAAACAATAACAAATAGTTTGCATACTGCACAAGATTTCCACGTCTATATATAGACACTTCCACAGATTTTCTCAGCAGCAGGATAATGATGCTGCATAGGCAGTGTACATTTTCTCTCAGAATACATCTTCCCCCTTCACTGTCTTTCTTCTGATGGGTTCTGGTGAATAATTTAAGGTGAAACTAATTACTTTAAACCAATTCATTGGGGTTACCATGCAACTCATTTAAGAGGACTAATGAGTTTCAAAGCATGCATTACAAGGACATTCATCAAGACCAACAAACCTGGCCTGACATCAGTGCTCTCCAGCCATCTGGATAACTGCATGCATTTTTATCACTTTTCCACCTTTGATCTTATTGACATCAAGCCAATACTTGTGGTGAATCGAAGGTTAAAAAAGTTCAGCCAGTGATTTTGGAGTAGATGTTTTTTTTCCTTTTGGCAGGTTAGCCTTTTCTAAAAAATATGACTTCATAGAGGTGGTATAGTGGTTAGCACTGTCGCCTCACAGCAAGATGATACTGGGTTCAAATCTCGGGCCGGGGCCTTTCTGTGTGGCGTTTGCATGTTCTCCCCGTGTCTGTGTGGGTTCTCTCCGAGTACTCCCACCATCCAAAAACATGCATGGGGATTAGGTTAACTGGCTAATTTAAATTGACCGTAGGTGATGAACTGGAGACTTGTCCAGGGTGTACCCTGCCTTCCGCCCTAAGACAGCTGGGACAGACTCCAGCCCCCCGGCGACCCTATGAGGATAAGCGGCAGAAAATGGATGGATGGATGACTTCATCGATTCTCACAGGTTATGTTATTTCCCTTCAGGCAACAACCTAATGAAAAAAATGTGGAAATACACATTTATTATAGCCAGTCTTTTCCATAAATAAGGCTAATTATTCTAGGGTGATATTATCTAAAGCCAGTGGCCACAGAGATCCTGATCACTAGCGAGGCAAGTGTCCTTTCTTTTTAAAGTGAGACATAATCAGTACTAACTTCACCAGAAAGATATTCAACAGTTTGTGTATTACCTTTGATTTGTATTCATCAAAGATTTAGGTGAGCAAGAGACAAAAATTTTATACCATTATGGCTAAAACTACAAAAATATTATTGTCCTTTAGCACACATCTTCAGTGATTTCACATAAAACAACCACAATCAAATCCTCTGTGACACACACACACACACACACACAGTGTCACATCTTCTACGAAGATCAAAGCTCTTTCAAAGTCTTTAAATTACAGAAATTGTTTTACCTTCAAATTGCAAAATAAGGATAAAAATGTTTATGGGGCCTGAGTGCGATCATACCCCAGTATTATTCCTGTTCAGTTAATATAATGCTTCATGGAGGAGAAAGTAAAGACAAACTGGAAATATTAAGTAAGAATTAAGATTAATTAGATTCGAACATCAATTGGTGGTTCACTCATAATCATGAATAATATTTTATTCTTTTATATGCCATTAATTCTCATCATTGCCAAGAGTGAAAAGAGGGCATCAGCTGTCTCTTTTTCATTTCCCTGAGGGAAGTTTGTGCCGTTCAGATCACCTTAGTTAGGCTTTTTTCCTTCAAAGGCACTTGCCTGACACTTGGGGTGGGTGGTAATGAGAAAAATTACAGGGCTTCATTTTGCCTCTTTAATCTAGTATGCTGAAGCAAGTGTGACACTGTGAGAGAATTGAAAAACTCTTTGTTGTGGAGGTGAGCCCAATAATGAGGTGCCAGACAACACATTCAGTGGGAGACAGGCTTGGACTCAGACACACTTTGTGACAATCTCTATCTACAGTTTACAACATTTACTTGTATGTGTACTTTTCATTTGATGTATAATTCATATTTTTTGGTGTATTTATCGAAAACAAAGTGCTCCATTATCAGAACAGTCCTTGGGTAATGGCTAAGAAGTTGCGGAAATAATTCCACAGTACTACAAAAACCACAACTATTATCTAAAATGCAAAAAAAAAAAAAAAAAGTTTTGCATGCATGGTTTGAACAGTGTTATCCATAGCAGTAACAGTGTTGTGACTGGGGTGATAATAAAACCCAATGCAAAACCAGCTTCCCTTCTGCATTCATGTGGAATGATTTCTCTGTGATGATGTCTTATAAATGTTTAATTGATTATTTTAGTTTACCATAACCTGTGACAGCACATTATCATTTTACTTTGCTCTCAGTGCAGCTCAATAATAGGTCTATTCATTGAGGGTGAAAAGGCTGTACTCTGTGTCAACACTGCAGTCAAACATCTAATCTACAGGCTATCTGAGCTAAGAGTTGAACAATCTTTAACTTCTGCTTCAGGGGCTGAGACAACAAGCTGACTGAATGTTAAGGAGCACGGACAAATCATAGAGGACGATGGCTTCAAACACAGCATACTTTTGTACAAAAGAAAAGTGCAATGAAAAGCTGCCCCATAGTTCACCTTACTGTTCTGCTCCTTCTGCTCTCACATGAATCGGTTTCTAAACATAGACTAGCACCAGGTAGCACAGGATAGGTGTGTGTGTGTGTGTGTGTGTGTGTGTGAGAGAGAGTGTGAAAGAGAGAGAGAGAGAGAATAGAAAATAACATATTTCTACCATTTCCTCTCTCTGATTAAATCTAGGGTGCATAATGCAATCTCCAAGTCAGGTATAATCTGAAGCGAAAAAAAATTGTCTTCAACATGACTGCAGCCGTCCCCTATGTAGCAGATAGCCTGCACAATAGTTATGTCTGCAGCTCTGAGAATAAATACATTCTCCCATGTGGCATTTTTTAGAAATATTCAAGTTTACTCTGTGGTTATCTGGCAGGTTTGACTGTTTTAAAGCAGTGTTCACTTCAAAAAACTAAAGTAATGAATATAATTAAACACCAGTCTTTAAACAAAACAGGAATTCCATACTTTAATTTCATTTACTGTACGTGGAAAGTTTATATTAAATTAGTTATGGATGCATTTGGTGCCTGCAGCAGCATGAGTCACTTTGTGTTTCTTTGAGTACTAAGTGGTCATTACAGAGCCTCATTTTGATGCAAGGTTTGGCGTTCCTGCTGGGTTTGCAGTTGGCAAAGCTCATTCAAACATCAGGAGGGCTGCAGCTACAGGGAGTGAATGTAATAGCCTGTATGTAGTATCTTGACAGCAAAAGTTGTTTGCTTTATTTGTATATTTAAACACGAACCTCCATAGAGAATGTGAGGCAACATCTAAACCATGTAGTAACTTGTGCTATGTGCGCCAGTAAACTGGTAATTTTATGATTCATTTATTGGGTCTATAATTTAAAACATTTCATAAAGGCTACAAGCCTGTATGCCTCCAAGCAGACATTAGAGCAATTTCATTTCATCTGGCAGACCTAAAACACTTGCTGTTGGGATTTTTTTCTCTTTCATTTGCATCTACTGTAACATTAAACATTTAAACACAAATCAGAAATGTGTAAATCATAACATGAAGACAGATCCTTAAGCTGAGTATGTAAATATGCATTTTGATAGATACAAATATTAATAAATATAAACATAAAACAAAGATGGTCTGGGGAAAATTACTGATAAAGTAATTAAAAATACAGATAGCATAATGAAAAATATATAGTAATAAAATACAGATGTATTAATTAAAACACAGACATAGGACTAACAATAAGTAGTTTGGGGTCTGGAGGCACTTATTGAGGCACTGTCTATAACTAGCCCGTACAGCAATATTAACTCTTTGAGTCATTTAAAATCCAACATTTGAGTGCCATTGATGTATATATGCGTCAAAGTGTTTTTTCAGCGGCTGGAACAAGAGGGCGCTCTCACACAGCCTGTGAGTACTGTTGGGGCTTCTGGGATTTGTAGTCGGAACATAAAGAGACGGTATAGAGCACAGAGACCAAAGCAGGAAGTGGAGATGATCACGATTAGAGAGCGGTAAAAAACGGTATCTGAACAAAAAGTGGCCTACTCTCCTCCAGATAAAACAAGAATGTAACAAGGTAAGAACAAATATTTTTTCCATGATGAAACATAGAGTCTCTTCTTCCATTTGAGCTATTCTGTGTTTTCAGAGTCATGGTAAAAAATATTCTGTGGGTCTTGAGAAATGAATCAAAATGGCCAAAAATCCATCCGTAAAGCCACTAAGTCAATATGCATCCTGTTTTTTTTCAGTATTTAATGCTCTTTTTTCCAACATGTACATTTTGTCCACCTTGAGTGAGTCTCTCAGTAGAGGTGACAATGTTGACCTGTCAATCACAACCTGACACAAGGCTACAGAGGCTTATCATTGTCTGTCAACAGACAGGTCTGGGCTGTCACTGCTGTCAACAATGCAGTGATGGAGAGACATGGAGGGAGAGAAAGAGAGTTAGTACCATGGCAGAGAAATACTCATTGGGCCTTGCTAACCGAGTGTATAACTAGCATTATGTTAGTCTGTTGACAGGGCTGCAGATTGGTTGATAGCCAGTTGGATTGACAGCTGAGCAATGGACCCAACTCAGTGTTTTTTTTTTTTTTGGATCTTTGTTTCTTTAGATTTATAGATAAGATAAGATAAGATAATCCTTTATTTGTCCCACAGATGGGGAAATTTGCATCGTTACAGCAGCAAAGTGGATAGTGCAACATTACAAGGAGGGCATACAAAAGGGCCTATAAAAAGAATAATAACAACAGTAGAAGATGACCGAGTAAAGAAAAACTATAGCATCATATATACAATATGTGAATACCAATAGTGAATAACTAAGCATGTACTATATACAACATAAGTGACTGAAATGATTGGGACAAAAATTACTGAACACAGCAGATGGAGTGGCATGATAAATATAATACAGTGAATGGTATGGTGAAGACAACAAAGCAGTAGCCGCTTGGTCAACAGTAAAAACACATTTTTTATACTACACCTCTTGCACTATTTCAAAGTCCATAAAAACTATATTCACCTCAACAGAGCTATAATTGAGAACTATCATCTACATCCTCCGTCATCTTCACCTCTGAGATACTAAATTAGATTCATGAGAAAATGAGCACAGAGGACAAAGCAATCAAAGACTCCAGCTGCTCCATACTAACCAAGGGATCTGTGTGGTGTATGTCTCAGGTAAACGACCTTGACTACAGTCAAGAGTGAATTTTAATTACAAAGTTTTGTCTGTAGTGTCAAGCCAGTTATTCAGTACTACAGAATTTCAAACAGTGTTTTACTACAATGATTGTTAAAGGGATAGTTCAGAATTTTGGACAGAGGGCCTCATTTCCAAGTGAGCCGAAGTGTTGGAGACAAGTTTCATTCAGTCCTTCTAGTTGCAGAGTTCACTGGTGCTAGGCTAGCACAAGTCAGTGGTTCTAGTTTAGCCTGTCATTAAAAACAGTCTTACCCACTCCACAGTGCACCCGAGGAAAATCAATTATAACGCCAGACGTCTGCAACACTCCGGCTCACTTGGAAATGAGGCCCTATGTCCAAAATTCTGGACTATCACTTTAAGGTTATTTTTCCGTTTGGTTTAACAGAGACAGGACAGATGGAGAAGATTAAAGGAGACAAACAGAAATAAGAATCTTAGGCTCAACCCTGCACAGTGTGGACAGTTTTGTTACTTATCTTACTGACCACTCATCTGGTAAAATAGAAAGCAAAATGCAGTATACATCCATCTACAGCTGAAATAATTAGCCTATTTATCTATTAGTCCATCAACAGAAAAGTAATCAATTATTTTATGTGTTTTTCAATCAAACAAACAATTCCAGCTTATCAAGTAAGAATCATAAGTTTGCTGCTTTTTTCTTTCAAATATTACTGTAACTTGAACACATTATCTTTGGGTTTTGGACTTTTCAGCTGAAGACAGTAGAAGACATCCGTTGATCTAAGACTGTGTGTATTTAAGGGAAGAAAAACAGAACACCTAGAGGAAACCATTTACATGAGTGCACAGTTATATCTGACATATCTCCGTTATCATAGACTGGTGAGGAAAGACGCAAGTACATTTTAATTACTCGCAAAAATATAATGGAACAGGTACATTGCTGGGAGATTTCTAAAAAGGAAAACGTCAAGAAACACATCCAACCACACATATATAGAAAATGCTATAAGTTTGACCAGGCTGTTGTCAAACAACACACACAGCCTCGTGTCACAGCTGGTGGTTCCTGCTATCATATGCGTGCAGAATTACAGCAGTGAGTTTGATTGATCATTACCAAATCTCGTTGGAAGGCAAGTGTAATTTATGGGATGCCATGAAGTACTTAAAATGCTTGTGGAAACGTACCTCAGAAAAGCAAGCTTTTCCTTTTCTTTACATTACTGATAAAACACCCCTACCACTTGTGCATTTAGTTATTTATTGTCCCATTCAGAGCGAAATGGACCATAAGGCAGGACATGGTTCAGGGCATGACCCTATGGGGAAACATCATTACTCGCTTTACGAGTAACGCTTTTACTCTTTTGACAGTAACTAAGGGCGTTTTCACACCTATGGTTCGTTTGCTCTGGTCCGAATCAGGGACCAACTTGTTACAATGTTGCAGATTGCCCTGAGTTTGGTTTGTGTTCACACGGCAGCATTCACAAGTGGACCAAAATGTGTGATGCACAGGGAAACTGCACACTAATAGGTTGGAATTTCTTCATGGGAAAACTCCCAGAAGTAAACAAAGAAGAGCAGACTCCAGAGCGCTACTTTTCAATTTTACACTGAAAGTAAAGCTTCACGGGTTGCTCTTGGTCCTGGTCATCGTGTATTACGTTGTTTGCTCTTATCACTGTAGGCAAACGGTACAGTTTGAAAATGAGGCAAGACTGAGGCTGGAAAATAATGTTATGATGCACTGGAGTCACTGACGATGTATATCAAGACAGTTCAGGCTGAGGCGCGCATTAATCCTCCTGAACTGTGACATGTAACACATTTACCGTTACAGCATGGTGCATTTGTTCGTCATTTGGTAAATGATTACCTGATTCATGAATAAGGTTGCAAAATTCCGGGAATTTCCAAAAATGGAAACTTTCCAAGGGAATCTAAGTGAATTAATGGGAAATTATGGGAATAAATGTGAATTTTCAAAATTAAAGGTTGGCTCTTCATAGGGAACTTAAATAGTTGAGGAAAGCATATTTTAGCATAATCTTGACTAAAACAACGGATGTCATTCCTCAGTCACATGCACAGAGCACACTGCTTACTGCATGGCTATTGAGACCACACCCCCTACTGACACTGTGCATGCCTCCATCACATGTACAGAAGATTTCTAGAAGCCTAAAGCACAAAGACTATTGAAGGCATGCACAGTCTTTGATGATATGATGGGGAAATATATCTAATAAATGTTTAAATAGCAAATATAACATACAAATGTATTCATCCATCCATCCATTTTCTACCGCTCATCCTCATAGGGTCGCAGGAACCTATCCCAGCTGTCTTAGGGCAGAAGGCAGGGCACACCCTGGACAAGTCTGCAGTTCATCACAGGACACAGAGACAGACAACCATCACACTCACATTCACACCTACGGTCAATTTAAATTAGCCAATTAACCTAATCCCCATGCATGTTTTTGGATGGTGGGAGGAAGCCGGAGTACCCGGAGAGAACCCACACAGACACGAGGAGAACATGCAAACTCCACACAGAAAGGCACCAGGCCGGGAATCAAGCTCGGTACCTTCTTGCTTTGAGGCGACAGCGCTAAGTATTCAACAAGTAGCTAGCAATCTGATACATTAGATGCTAAATAAGCCATAGCTAGCATAAAAAGGCAGATGCTAGCCACCATATGAGGCTGTTTTTTTCTGCCTGCTGCAATATGTTTTGAAGCTCATTCCAGTTGTTTAGCTAGCCTTACTATTTATATCTGTTCATCACATTGCATTAGTATTCTTACAAGCTCTTGTCTTAGTTTTGCTTGGATATAACAGTTCCCATTAATTCCCATAATTCCAATGGAAAGTCCAATATGGGACATTTCCAAAATTTCCAAGATTATCTTCCCATGGAAATTTACGGGAAACTTTCCGGAAATTTTCCACCCCTTTGCAACCCTATTGATGAGTTCAAATTGCTTTTCATATTGCAGATTCATAGAGACTTCCTAAACTGTATAGAGACACTGATCCATCACCCCACTTTCCCAGCATAAGGAGACAAACATCGCCGGTAAAACAGAGCATTGGTATCACTGCAGCAGCATTGGGAGCCTGGTGTTTGTGTGATTCAACTCATGGTACATTCAATTGTACACGAATGTCGGAATTTCCAACTTCAAGTCAAAATTTAAATACCCCGTGAAGTCGGATCTCCAACTCGGAAAGTTGGATTAATCAACCTGACATAGAATTCATGCTATCTGCTACTGTAAACAGTAGCTAAGTGTTTTGTTGTACATCTGTAAGGCTAGGAAGCGATGGGAGCACTAAACACTGCTTAAGATTTACCAAAATGTATCATCATCCCATAGAAAATACCAACACCTTGTAAATTAGCTTAAGTGTGTATAGGTGTAGATGTGCATTCTGTATCAATAAACTGTCTGTGTCATGGTCTCAACTTTAAAATACTCCATGTGCAGTTGTTTAGGCTCAATACCTATGAAGGGGACATTGTCCCTGGAAAGAAAGAGATAGCACATAAAGAGCCAGCACCAGGATACAGTGGATGATTAAGGGGGAATGACATTTAATATGCAGTCTTCAGGAGCTCCACAAGGACACAACAGTGTCCTCCCATCCCTTTGTACAACAAATGTCTCATATCTACATACCTCCCTCTCCACACTATTGAACAGTGCCAGCTTGTTTTGAGTGTAAGATATGAGCTTGTCAGCATTCACCAGCGAAGGTGGTGGTGTGATAGAACTGCAATTTTCAAGCTGTAGGCTCTCCTGACATTAGAAATCATTCCTCCCCTTGTGGAGAGAGGCCATCTATTGTACGAATCACTGCCTCACTGAACCTGGGATCCCTGAAATGCTGCTGTACTGATAGAGAACAGATATATGGAAATATTTGGACAGGAACAACAGAAGAAAGGAAAAAATAAATGATTCTCTATTGAAAATGAAAATACCATGTTCATGAGCTTTTCCTCATTCTAGTTCAGAAAGGATGTGTGAAAGAGACAGGGAGTCAGTCATGCATAGACTTGCCTCTTCAATGGGAGCTTATCTCTAACATGACAAACTAACATTACAAATAAAATGGCAAAATTGGCACATTTATACACGTGGCACTGATCCCAGTGTAGTCGTATTACTAGAGCAAGACCATCTGGAGATCTTGCCACTACTGATCTCCTGTTCTCAAAGACCACATGGAGCCCAGGGAGACTAACATATGGACTAAGCACTTGCTGTCCCACCAAGCCAACAAAATGCTGTTACTTTACTGGTTTGTGAATGTGAGTGTGAGTGGTTCTCTGTCTCTATGTGCCCTGTGATGAGGTGGTGACTTGTCCAGGGTGTACCCTGCCCTAAGACAGCTGGGCTAGGTTCCAGCCCCCCCCCCAGCCCTATGAGGATAAGCGGTAGAAAAATGGATGGATGGATGGATGGATGGATGGGTGTTCCTTTGGCTCTCTCCCTGTCTTCAGTCTCCACTCTGCAGTTTCAATCAGTGTCCCGCCCACAGCGCTATCTGATTGGTCATATGCGAGTAATGGCCTTTCAACGCGACTGAAGGCTACTGCAGCACAGATGGGCAAATACGAATGTTTGTCACATCTAGTAAAAAATCCAGTCTGCAGTTCATCAGTTTTCTTCACGGATAAACCAGAGCACTGCGCTGGGATCAAAGAAAGCTTTTATACTTTTGTGTCACGTCAACATATGTTTAAACACCCTTAACTGAAGTTTGGCATGGTTATATGTTATAAACGTTTGAGACTAAGATGATAATTTGCAAATTTATATCAGTTCCAAATATCGGTAATCTGTCTCCTTGACTACTAATAAGTATATAGTAATAAGTAATAAGTATCGACTTTAAAAAATTCAATCCTGTCGACCCCTAGTCCTGATGTGAAGGTCAGAACACAGATGCTGTTTTCAGGCTGACCAGAACGATTCCTCCACCAGTTACACTGCTAACCAAAGTGCTTTCTGGTTAATGACCCGCATTCATACCATTTAAGTGAACCCATGATGTGTCGTCAACAAATAAAACAACAAATAAAAACAAGGCCATACAAAAGCAGATGTCACAGCAAGGAAAATAACAATCATGGATCACATCATTGACTACCAGCGAGCATTTGTACTCATGCAAATCATTATTTAGCTGCTGCCACTAAATTCCACAAACACGTTTTCTTTGTTTATTTGACCCCGATGAACCTGCTCACATTTATTTTTAAATGTTTGTTTAGAAAAAACAAGTTTTACATGGTTCCCATTGGGACCAATAACTTTCTTCAAAATTAATACACTCATTCATGCATCGGGCTCCAACGCCATCTGACTCTACCGACAGTAGAATGGCAATCAAAAGTGGTGGCTTTTAATATGCTAACACCCTAATTTCTTGCCCTCCAAGATAAGTAAAAGGCAGTGTGTGGAGGTTTTTTTAACTTGTGTGAAAGCACTTAAATACTCATTTATATCTGTGGGCTTACATAGATTTCTACCGTTTTACACTGAGTTCAGCTCCTGCATGCATTGTGTTAGTGACGACAACACTAGGTCTATTGTATTATATTCTCATTTGGGAAACTGTAGCACAAAAGCACTATTTCATTTCCTATTAGGGTGCATGGAAAGGTCAAATCCCCAGCAACACTTGTAGTATACAGGACAGTGTCATTGTGAGACCAACATGTGTTTAATGATGACCCTGATGAAAGCCATAAGTACCAAAGCAGAAAAATGTCCATGTTGGCAAAACTTTTCAGTACTCACATGATTCACCCCATGCATGTGCACAAATTATAACATAGACAATACCTCACTGGAGTAACTTCTCCCTAACAGGCCTCCAGACAATAGTTCCTGACAACCATTCAAAAGAAGACACTTCCTCCAAACAAACTGGAACCCTGAAAACAGCTGATAACTGCACTTGAATAGGCTGAACTAATCACGCTCACATACTGACAGTGGTGAAATGTCAGGTGCTCTCTCATGTCTTATTTCTTTTGTGTCTATATAAAGTAAGGAGCAAAGTCCATGTCAGTGTAACAAAAAAATGCAAATGCAAAGGTGTTTTGAAAGAGCAACATTGCTGATTAAATATATTAACTGAGAGCAGCAAGGGCGGATAACTCATTTTTTTCAATAAATGAAATTACCAGCATCAGAAATGAATCGGAATGAGAGCTGAGATATTTATGATGGACAGGAAAGGCTCACTGCATTGCTCTCTCCAACTCTATTCACTAACTGTGATGTGGAAAATGCCTTCTGCACAAAAAAAGGTTTTTCGACACAGTAGCTAGGGCCACAAATGTGAATTGGTTGCCATGTAAGACTTCCAGTGCTACACAGTGAAGTGACATAAAAGGTTATCCTTTAACAACTCATTTCCCCTTGTAAACACACTACAATAATTATTCAGAATATTAAGCTTTCATGCGGCGGCACGTGGTGTAGTGGTTAGCACTGTCGCCTCACAGCAACATGGTACCGGGTTCGAATCCCGGGCCCGGGGCCTTTCTTTGTGGAGTTTGCATGTTCTCCCCGTGTCTGTGTGGGTTCTTTCCGGGTACTCCGGCTTCCTCCCACCATCCAAAAACATGCAAGGGGATTAAATTGCCCGTAGGTGTGGATGTGAGTGGTTGTCTGTCTCTATGTGTCCTGTGATGAACTGGAGACTTGTCCAGGGTGTACCCTGCCTTCTGCCCTAAGACAGCTGGGATAGACTCCAGCCCCCCCGCGACCCTATGAGGATAAGTGGTAATTTCTCTGACTAAAGAAAGTTAAACACTATGATGACTCTCTGCTACAACCACATATCCTTAATGGCAACATGCCTTTGAGCCAAAAACCAAGATTAACTGTCGCCTTTTCTTGTTTTTCTATCTGAGAAAGGTCCAGACAACTGATTTCAGGAAGTGGCCGCTCATATGTAGCTACAGAGGAAACAAGAAGAGTGATGTCTAAAAGGTAAATAGGGTGAAAGGGTTGCAAAGTAGTGAAAGCTGGGAGTGAAGGCACCATGCCAGATGTAGACATGGGATCAGAGTTCATTAACTATCTCCCCCCTCTAATGAAGCTTTTTTCCGGCTGAGGGATTTTAGCAATCGCTGCAGAAAGGCAAGTGAAGCATGAGGAGCCTGGGAGCACAAAGCCAAAGTCACAGACAGGGTCAGCATCAATGCACATCTCATGACTCTCTGACCCATCATATCAGAGACAACTATGAGTTAATTGAAGAAAAGATGGTACTGAAAATGCTCAGGATGAAGAACTACAGTCACATGATCATGAAAACAGACCTAGATTAGTGTCAGTGACTCACATGGCAGGTCAAAAACACTGACCACACAGTGGATGGAAAATGATCATAGAAGTTGAAATATTTTAGAGTAATTAAATGGAAACAGGTTTAATTTCTCAACTTGCCACAGTGATGTGAAAGTGTACTTGTATCAAGGGTGTGTCAGTACAGCGTACATCACTGTCAGCTGACACGATAGACTTGAAACTTTCAACCAGAAACTGAAACTCTTTTCAGGCGTTATTAATTAATAGGTATTTGTCTCAGGGCCTTGTTATTGCTTTCTCAAAATACCATCTATTTTCAGCAATTTCCCAACTTCTTTATATGTATTGCTCAAAGGTGCTCTCTTTCTTGTGTTGTGAGCTAGGTAATGCATCAGACTGGTAGGAAGAGTGGTCCACCAGGTTGGTGTTTCTTGTCTTTGGTGAGAAGAAGAGACGTCTCCACCCTGGTGGACAATAAAAACACATTGTTTTATCGTGTTGCATTGTAAACCTCTTTCTGCTGGTGGTTGATATGTGAAATGTGTGTCCCTTTCATTGTGAAACCTCACTGTTGAAACTATTCCTGCACAAATTTGAATTACACAAAGACCAAATTACATCTCCTTTTCACACATAAGAGGTTTACAGCTGCAACACATAATTTTAAAAAAATCACAAAGCTGTTCTCATGTTGTTGTTGTTTACAATTTCACACATTCCAGTGAGTGCATGAAACTTTATCAGATGCACATACGAGGTGATATACAACTGCAGGCTGTGAAATTATCTGTGAACATCATTTCACAAGCCCAAACTATTAATACCATAATAATTTGCTTCCATATTTGTTTAGCATCATGGTTTAATGCCGCCTCCACCAAGCAGAGCAACTGCCCATTTTACCCAGTGGTGAGAGAGGCAGCAGTGACAGCAGTAGCCTAAATACTGCTTGTTGTGCAGGAACACCAAATCCCCAACAGAGAAGGATGAGAGGATAAGAGGAAAACTAAATAGAAAGCAGCAGAATAATGTCTTCTATCATAGGAGTCCTGCCTCCTAGTACTACTACGTCTGGCTGTGTGTACTGTGATTTACAGAGCAGTGGCAGAGATCCATTAGCAATGAAACAACATAGCCTCTATCCAGGAAGTGATTTATGCATTCAATAAGCCTCTCTGACTTTCATTCCCCCTTTTCCCTGCATTTCACTTCCTTATTCTTGACAGTGGCAGTTGGAAAAGACACAGCATGGGAAGTGAAATCTGCTAAGCAAAGTGTCTTCTAGGTGAGAGCACAAGGATGCTCCACAGTGGTACTTTGCTTTGGCATGTTTTCCCTGGAAACACCAGGAAAAGAAAGCTGCTTTATCAACAGCTGAGGCAATTCTAATGATGTAATGAGCAGGTCTTCATGAAGTGTAGGCATTTCAATACTTGAAATCTTATGTAGTACACAGATATATATAGCTAAAAGCTAATTCTTATCACTAGTCCCTGCTTTCTGAACTGTGAGCTGAAACTAAAAGTAAGTTGTAAAGCACCTTGCAGTAAATTAGAGGTCATAAAGCAGAGAATATTGTAACCAGATGATTGTTAATTTGTAGCAAGATGGTTGAAAATCCTTTTAATACCATTTTTAATACAACAGAAATAGCCATGATTAAACAAAAAAAATGGGCACATCATGATAGTTCTAATGGGATGAATGAGATTAAATTATCAGCTTTGTTTCTTATAACAGTATAATTTGTGCTGTTTTTTTGGTGTTAGTGTTTGTTGCTGTCACCTATACATGTAATTATCCTGGTCTGTGTATATTGATTGTGAAATTTTCAGAATGCATGCTGATACACGCTCTTGCCCGAAACATCGCTGTAACAATATTAAAAAGTCAGATTGGAGTGTTGGCCTTGTGTCTCCCTTTTTTCACATTATGACAGTACCAGGAAAGAAAATTACACTAAAGGCGGACAGATGAGTGAGAAGGGTAGAGGACAAGAGGAGCCCTGAAGGAGATTTAGAGAAAAAAAAGGAGGGAGTGCATAAGAAGTGGCAAGTGAGGACCAAGCAGCCAAATCCTGCTGACGACTGTGCTTTCAGACAGCTGGGTAGGGAAACTCACAGCAGTCCTTAACATACGGTATCACTGAGCAATTAATCTACGCAGGGAAAATATGGAAGGGACAACAGAGAGAGGGGAAAGGAGCTGGCAGAAGGGGTCAAGAAAGTAAGAATCAGCAGAAAATGGCTTGAGGAAGAAAGAAAGCTGCTTACAGTAACACCCATTCATTTCCCCAAAGACAGGTGTTGGGGATATTAATCCAAATAAGAGAGCTAAGCTTTGCCGGCTTCTCTGCTCCTGCACTAGCCACAGCTCTGCATATCCCATACAGCCAAAGATGCTTTCAATTAAACCCAAGGCAGACCTGTAATTTAATGGCCAAGCTACGAAGGAGAAAACCAGCTGCCTATTCACCGCAAAATACGTAGCTCCCAAACTAGTTCTAAATTTAGTCCAAAATGTAACCACAGACCTGTGCTTAATCTTAACTGAGACTATAATTATGGCCATTTGAAACTATATATATATATATATATATATATATATATATATATATATTTTTTTTTATTTATTTTTTTTTAATGTTTTTTTTTTTTTTTGCCAAATAGTTAAAATACCAGAGCAGGGACAAGTTGTAAAAAGAGTAAGTACAATACTCACAAAAAGTTAGGGATATTGGGCTATTGGATGAAATTTCAGAATGCACCTAAAATGCACGATAACCTTTACAGGTGAACTTAATTTGACCCTTTCTAACCTTTTGAATGCACATGTGCAACTGTTCACTGTTTCACTCTTTGTTGCATAACGTGCTGTTCTCTAACAAGGTGAATAACCGCAAAAATCACAACAAATCTGATCCATGAAGCCACCAAATGTTTTGGTTCTATGCCAATTTATATTTAAACAGTCCTCTTCATTATTTTGTTCACATTTTGACATCATGACACTATGACGATGCCTAACAATCGATCATCAGTACCTGGTCATTGAGAGGCTTCAAACAGGATGTTCTCAGAGGGAAGTTTCCACTGAGCTTAGAGTGTCACAGAGTGTCATCAGCAGGTTGTAACAGAGACACAGAGAGACTGGAAGAGTCACAGAAAGGCACAGAAGTGGACATCATTTGGTCACATCCCATGCTGATGACCACCTCACTGTAAACAGTGCCCTGTGGAACCAGATGGTGAACGCCACTCAACTCCAGGCACGTTTAAGGGAGGTGAGAAGCACCAAGTGTCACGTCAGACCATTCAAAACCACTTACATCAGCATGGTCTGCGTGGCAGACGACCTGCAAGGATACCTGAACACACCACCAGACACAGGCGTCATCATCTGGCATGGACAAGGAGCATTTGAGCTGGACAAGGAACCAGTGGGCTTCAGTGCTGTTCTCTGATGAAAGTCGATTCACACTGGGCAGAAAAGATGGCCGCCAACACTGCTGGAGACGTCAAGGAGGACGTTATGCATCAGCCTCTGGAGGTGGTGGTGTTACAGACTGGGCAGGTGTGTCTAGTCAATACAGAACTGATCTACACCTTGTGAACGGTACTGTGACAAGCCGACACTTCCTGAATAACAACATTAATCCAGTCATTGTTCCTCTCCATGAGCAACACAGGCCTGATTTCATCTTCATGGATGACAGTGTCCAGCTCACTGAGGTCTCATCATCAGGGAACGGCTGCTGGAGGCTGGGGTACCTCAAATGGAGTGACCTGCACTTTCTCCACACCTGAAGCCCTCAGAAAACCTATGGGATCAGCTGAGTCATCGTGTAGAGGGTCGTAACCCTACACCCCAATACCTCAATGATCTGAGGGTAGCCCTTCAAGAAGAGTGGAATATCATGACTCAGCAGACAAGTCATCTTGTGAACAGCATGAGATGTTGTTGTCAAGCTGTAATTTATGCTCAAGGACACACAACACGTTACTGAGACACTGACATTTTTTGTTGTGGTATACCCACCACTGTTGTTGTTTTTTTGTTTCAATAAATTGTTTGAGATGAATACATTACCATTGTATGCTTCTACTTAAATGTCCTATTTTCATGATATGATATCGCCGTAGCATGAACTTTTTACGTTTTCCATATATTTCACCCGAAATTCGAATATCCCTAACTTTTTGTGAGTAAGGTATATGACGGAGAGGAGCATATACCAGTGATCTTAAAGGACCATTACTATAGCTTTATAATACACCTGAGCCCAGCTGTCTCACCATCTGTTGAGCCAAATCAGACATGGACTTACCTGGTTTTAAAGAGTTTCAGGACAGTTTGGTGGCTTTGCTTCATCTGCTCTTTGAAAGAACAACAGCAGACTGATGCAACACTGGTTCGGCTCATTTTTGTGGTGACGAGACAGACAGCGCTTATGTGTGTTTGTGTGCACAGCTGTGTATAATTAACAGCTAACCAGCTTCCTCTCAGTCATTTGCTTAAGTTACAGCATGCTGACAATTTGACATTTTTCTTTGATTGGACCCAATCATTGGTTGTCACAGCTGCCTACCAACAAAATTAAATTAAATTATGGTTTTCAGTAAGGTAACAGGAAGTCTGTTCTTTGGTATGCCTTACACCTGCCATCAGGCGAAAAAGGATTCCTGCATAGGAAAGTGAATAAATGAGGCCCTGGGGGTGACCTGAATAGTCAGGAATTCAATCTAAGGTGCAGATTTGACTGCCAATCTCGCAGTCAAATCATCACTGTGGTTATGAAACACAGGATCATTAATTTCACATGCTCACTGAGAAAATGGATGGAGGACATCCATCCATCCATCCACTTTCTACCGCTTATCCTCATAGGGTCGCAGGAACTTATCCCAGCTGTCTTTGGGTGAAAGGTTGTCTGTCTCTATGTGTCCTGTGATGAACTGGAGACTTGTCCAGGGTACACCCTGGACAAGTCTCCAGTCACCACTCACACTCACGTTCACACCTACGGTCAGTTTAAATTAGCCAGTTAACCTAATCCCCATGCATGTTTTTGGATGGTGGGAGGAAGCGGGAGTACACGGCGAGAACACACGCAGACACGGGGAGAACATGCAAACTCCACACAGAAAGGCCCTGGGCTGGGATTCGAACCCAGTACCTTCTTGCTGTGAGGCGACAGTGTTAACCACTGCACCACTGTGCCACCCAGATGGAGGACATCCTATTATAAAATTTGCTTAATTGCTTAAATCAGCTCTTTTGTCTTGTGTGGGAAAATGGCAGGCAGTGTCACAAATGAGAATATTGATCAATGACCAAATTTGATCAGTCAACAATAGGCAAGACTTGACCAATTAGATTCCATTATGTACAAACTTCATCTGAGATGCCTCTATATTGTTGACTGTAGAGGACAGACATAGTGGACCAGCAGAGAAATACAAATGTTAACTGTTGCTGGGAGACTGTCACAGCATCACAAGTGGCTTAACGTGAGTAAAGCATATCTGTATATTCAGCCACATTATGCCAATATTTGAGCATCTGCAACAGACCAAATATACAAAGACCACACAGTTACATCCATTGCAGAGCTTATGTTTCTCCAGACTGCACATAGGTGAACAATGTAGAGGCTGCTGAGATACATGTGTCGCTGTTTCTTCTATACTTACATGTAGAACGTCAGCTCCTCTTTGAGCCTCTGAGTGTGCCTGTAGCATAGGTTTTCCATGGACTTCCCTTTAAGAGGCCACAGCTTCACAGTAACCATGCCAGGTTTCCTTACATTTAAGGAATAATTTTTTCTCCCTATTCAGCCATGAAATGCAAAAATTACATTTCACTAAAGTATTTATTTAAACCTCTGGCTCTTCTTAAATGTGTATTAGAAAATGTTCCAAATGTTCTCACAGAGCGTATTAGCTGGCACACCTGAGCGCAACAAAATCATAAATGATTCAGGCATCCAAATGTTTTTAGTGCTGATCCCTGGAAGCTCACTTGACTTTCATAACTATCACTGGAATATCAATAAAAAGGCAAAAAACCCAAAAATAATCTTTTGAGCTGATTCCAGCTGACGAGCAAAAGGTCGGGCACACCATGGACAGACAACCATTCACACTCACATTCACAACTACAAGTAAGTGAATTAGCCTGAGCCGCATGTCATTTACACAGTAGGAACAAGCCACACAGGTATGGGGAGCATGCAAACTGCACACAGAAACATCCCAGGCAGACAGCACTTCTTGCTCTGAGATGACAGGCTTTAACACTATGGTTTTTAGCAGCACACTTTTAGCTTTGATTTTCAAATATACAATATGTCCCGCTACCCAAAGTAAATGTCAGTTGGAGTGCTGAGATGTCAAATGCAGACAATTTTGAAACCAGGCGCTAAAAACAATTTGGACCAATAATATTCAGCATAATACAATAGCAATAAAAAAAATGACAAACCTTACTACTTCAAGCCTCAGTAAAGAGGAGGTTCAAATGAAAATCTTTTTGAGAGAAAGCAGTTAAATGTTACTGCTCTGTCTTCTCTTCTAACAATAATGCACCCAACAGCAGGTTGATCGTTTCACTAGAATGCATCCATTTGTTAGTAAATGCCTTTAAATGGCATGCTACAGAGTCTGTCTCATAGACGGTATAGCAAAACAAACAGGTGGGTGAAAATTGAAAAAAGATTATTTCGTACTGGAGATAAAAAAATGCTACTCTGGCCAGACGAAGGACCAATTTATGATCTTATCATTATTATCTTTTCAGTGAGGAAAAGTCTCCTGATGGCTGCCTTTCCTCAGCTTGCTGGTGGTACTGGGGTGATGTTACATCTGCATGGTTAAGTGTATTGGACAGCACCGAGTGTCTTCAATCAGCCAGTGCAAGGCCTGAGAGGAGAGAGAGCAGCAAACGTGGATGAAGACTGAAAGGATAATGCAGTTATTTTACAAGTAACGCTGGAACTGAGAGACTGCACAAAGTTTTACGGTTGCAGTCATCTGGTCAGAGCAGCAGCCTGATCATTTTCTGAGGAGGTGTACATCTCATGTGGATTGGAAATGCAATACACTGACCAGAGTAGGCAGAGAAATAATCAATAGAATTACATGAAACAGCAGGGCTGAACTGCACAAAACTGCTGTTATGAAAACCCTAAAGGTTTGTCTATTTAGAGCTCAACTGCTCTGACGCAGAAAAAGTTGTGAGGCTTTATTTACTGTACGTGCATGACTCATCTGAACTGGAGCATCTGTTGCAGAGGCACAACAGGCCATAAGATAATCTTAATGCTCTATTCCACTGTGCAGTTCAGAGGCACCTCTGTTAATGAGACTCAGTCTGGTTTGGAGTCTGACTTTCAATCCATCATCCACTGAGTTCACATCAAAAAATTGCACAACTGGGGAAAAGTTCATTCAATGGAAAACAAATGTGTCATTTTTATCAATATCAAATGACATTGGATGGGAAATTATGGCAAATCTGTGTCTCATTCCCCAGGCATCTGCGCGACACCTCAGCCTGAATCCAGGGGTCCATTTCACAAAGCAGGTTCAACAAACTCCGAGTGTAACCTTGAACTCTGAGTTGATGTACTCTGAGATAAGAAACTTTGAATTTCCAGTTCCAGAACAGCTGATTTGAGTTGGTTTAATCAACTCAGAGTAGTTTCACCTGGAGTTAAGCGTGCACCACAACTATAAAAAACCAGCATCAATGGAGTCCTGATTCAATGTGTCACCACGGCAACGGGGAAGAGGAGGGCTGTGTTTTTCACCCCACTTGAATTGGAAACCTTAATGCGCTCATATGGCCAGTTTGAACACGTTTTTAGAAAGAAATGAAACACCGCTGCAGCTGTAAAAGAGAGAGGGAGACGACATGGGAGAACATTGCTGCCCGGGTCAGTGTGTCAGTTTAAGTGTAATCCTTTGCAATCACAATAATATATTACAGAGGAAAACTGTTTGAATGGTAGCCTATTAAGCAGTTTAAGATGAAATATAAAAACATTGTTCAAACAGGTAAGACCTCAGCATAATCTCATGATCATGTTTTACATGTAAAGTGGCCTAAATATTAAGTGACTATTTGACTGTGCAGTTGTTTTATCCCACAGTCTGCATCTCCGACATTATACAAAAAGTATGAGAACCACAGCGCAACACACAATATCTGATGGGATGTGATAGCATGACTGCGGTTGGTAATGTTGTAAATGTAAGGATGGATTAGGTTGTGTCTGTAGGTTATGGACTTTAACGTGAAACAGCACCGCTCAGAAATGCAAGAACATCTATGCGCGGTCTAATAACAATCTCCCGACAAACATTTAATTCTCTGCGCAGTAATGCTGCTCCTTCATCCACTGGATCGTTGCTGAGAGGACATGTCGTTTTGACAGACGGCACAACTCACCTGCTGACTGACTGACTGACTGAATGAATGAATGAATGAATGAATGAGGAAATCAAATAGCGTGTATCTGAAAGAGGGCGGAGACAGAGAGAAACTCGAGGTTCATTGAGAAAAACCTGGTCCAGACCAGGCTAGCTTCATAGAGTCTGTTGCTACGGTAACTGACCGAGAGCGTTACCTATCTCTCTGAAACAGACAGAGTAACCCCTGTTACCCCCCTTTCTCTGGTTTGAGTTACCTCCCTTTTTGAAACAGAAAACTCACAGTTGATTTTCAGGGTTAAGAGACTCAGAGTTTTCACTAAACCCGCTTTGTGAAATGGACTCCAGTTTTCAAAGTATCAGAAGGAAATGTCAAGTGTTTTCCTCAGCTTGTCCTTGCTCAGACAATTGTGGTGATTATCTAATCCCCGTGCTGTCCAAGAAGCCTGGACTATAATTACTTCAGTAGCCTTTATTAGAGAAAATAATAGACCTTAAGTGTTAGATTACATCTAATTACAGCTGTCAAACTGGGCTCTAACTATCTACCTGAGACAGAATCAAAAACAAGTCATTTTATAAGAGTTGCACAAATAGGTGAATTAAACTGGGGTCTAATTGTCCTTAGATCGATATAAATGGAGTCTAGCGGACGAGTGTCGATGTGTAGAAACTGCAGCAAGATTAATAACAGAAAGAGACACATTTCATGGTTGTGATACAAAACAAATATAGTTCGGAGGTTAACATTAGACTGTACAGTGTCGGGGTTTTAAAAAAAGTCTAATAGCTATTTCAAACAGTTAAAAATCAATACAAATGAGTGACAATTCAAATCAGCTGAGATGATTGATTTATATGATCTTTGTCATACACTGCCTGGCCCAAAAAAAGTTGCTACCAAAAAAAGGTCACACTCTAATATTTCGTTGGACCACCTTTAGCTTTGATTACGTGCTGTGGCATTGTTTTGATAAGCTTCTGCAGTGTCACAACATTTATTTCCATCCAGTGCTGCATTCATTTTTCACCAAGATCTTGCATGGATGATGGTAGAGTCTGACCGCTGCACAAAGCCTTCTCCAGCACATCCCAGAGATTCTCAGTGGGGTTAAGGTCTGGACTCTGTGGTGAAAATGATGCGTCGTGCTCCCTGAACCACTCTTTCACTATTTGAGCCTGATGAATCCTGACATTGTCATCTTGGAATATGCCCATGCCATCAGGAAAGAAAAAAATCCATTGATGGAATAACCTGGTCATTCAGTATATTCAGGTAGTCAGCTGACCTCATTCTTTGAGCACATATTGTTGCTGAACCTGCAGTAATTATCCAATAGGAGGCTCGTACCTATTTGCTTAGTCAAATCCAGGTGGCGACTTTTTTTTTGGCCAGGCAGTGTACATCACTAAGTGTTCAATATCATGCTATCAGGTATTCAGACAGAACCATAGACTGATGATGGAATGAGAGACATGGCGGCTGTTGCAAGTGATTTTGAAGAGATTGTATTATTCATTTAGTTATTTTGTTGTGGGATTTGTTCTAAAAATCCATTTTTTTATTTTTGTTTGTTTAATTTAAAATAGAATTTCAGCTGGACTTCTAAGAAGAGGACACGTGGGTTGTATTGCAGAATTTACCCAGTTTCTCTTCAACCTTCAGGCACCACTATGGACCTTTGTACTACCCTCTTAGCTCTCTGAGTGCCAGCCATTTTTTAAAATCGAAAGTGCCTTGTGCCAGCGTTTTTACCCATTTTTCAGTCATATTTCAAGACCCACAGCATATTTTGTACCATGTCTCTGAAAACACGCAGAAGCTCAAATGAAGGAGAGACGCGATATTTCATCATGAAAAAAAAACATTTGTTTTTACCTTGTTCCATTCTTGTTTTGTGTGGAGGAGAGTAGAGGACACTTTCACTAAAATCACCACTTTTTGTACAAGATGGTACTAAATTAAACTGATGCCTGAGGGTTAATTTGTGAAAGATAAGAGAAAATATAATATGTAGTGTTTTTATATATCTAAACATGGGGATTAATAATAAAAGTTTTCTATCTATCTATCTATCTTTCTAAACATATATATGCATTCATTGTGTAGTTTGTGTTTCGAAGTTACATATTTTTTTAACAAGTTACACTACACCCCAGAAATGTGTTTTTTTAATTTTTAATAATTAAAGGAATCTTTTTCAGTCATAATTTGTCTGCGAGCTCATTCTGTTGTGAGAAAATCATATTGTTAACCCAGTATCAGAATTCATTCATTCAATCATGAGTTGAGTGTACCATTACATAGCAACAAAAACATTACCTCTGATGCATGTAATGTCAGTACATCAGCCTCATGATTGCACAGGCTTAACCCTTGACCTGATGAGCTTCACCATCTACCTCTGGTGAACAGGTTGCAATATTTGTGTGTAGCTTTCCTGGACAATACATTTTCATTCAGTGCCACGGAAAACTACACATACACAAATAATGCTTTGACAGATTACCATCCAAACTTCAAGAAAGGTAGCATTTATGGCAAGGCTACTGTATTAAAACTATATCATATCTGTGACTAATGTCACTGTTATGCTGACCATGTCACCTTTCATACAATCCTTCCAGTGAATGTGCAGCTACCGCTCTCACTGGAAAACTACAGTCATGGAAAAAATTATTAGACCACCCTTGTTTTCTTCAATTTCTTGTTCATTCTAATATCTGGTACCACTAAACGTATAATACAATGAACACAACAAAAAATGCAGCTGGTCACATAATACTTTATGTCCTATTTGACATTCTTAAGCTTAATTGATTCCCAGGCTATATAAGAGGCCATTTCATGTCACAAGCAGCACTGCACATGCAAAGGCCTAGAGTGGTTTCCTGCTTACATTCAAGCCGTAGCACAACTCAGAAGTTGTCAGCTCTCACATAATGCCTAAAACAAAAGAATTATGTGAAGCAACAAAGGCAGCCATCTTGGCACTGCTGGAAATTGGCATGAGTGAGAGACAGGTAGCGAAAAAACTGAAGATCTCCAAGACAGCCGTTCATTACAACAAAAACAAGCTGAACATGGCACTACCAAATTGCTACCTGGCCGTGGCAGGAAACGCCTTTCTACCCCACGAGATGACCGTGCACTCATCCGCTCCTGTGTCAGGAATCGCCGCCAGACCTCCAGGGACCTTAAAAATGAGTGGGCACTGTCGAGAAATGTGACTTGCTCGGCAAGGACAGTTCGAAACCGACTTGTTGAAGCTGGTTTGAAGTCACACAGAGCACGCAAGAAGCCCTTCATCAATGAAAGGCAGAGGAAGGCCCAGTTACTCTTTGCTCGAGACCACAAGGATTGGACTGTTGATGATTGGGCCAAGGTTCTCTTCAGTGATGAATCCAATTTTGAATTGATGCCCACTCCAGCCAACTTACTGGTTAGGAGGAAGCCTGGAGAAGCTTACAACCCAGACTGTCTTGCCCCTACAGTAAAACATGGGGGTGGATCAGTCATGATCTGGGGTTGTTTCAGTCTGAGTGGAACAGGGCAAATGCAATTGTGTGAAGACCGAATGAACCAGGTCAAGTACAGGACTACCCTTGAAAACAGTCTTCTTCCATCAGCTGGAAAACTCTTTCCTGCCTCCAATGACTGGATTTTCCAACAAGACAATGCCCCTTGCCACACGGCAAGGTCAGTTAAAGCCTGGATGGAGAACCACAACATTCAGCACCATGCCTTGGCCTGCTCAATCACCAGATCTTAATCCAATTGAAAACCTGTGGAAAATCATCAAACTCAAAATGGAGAACCACAAGCCCAAAAACAAAGAAAATTTGTTTGAATTTGTCCAACAGGAATGGGCTGCTGTGACAGCAGAACAATGTCAGAAGCTGGTGGAGAGCATGCCAAGACGCATGGCTGCAGTCATCAAAAACAATGGTTATGCAATCAAGTATTAACTCTTGTGTGTATCATGTGTTTAAAGCAAACAGAAAAGAAAACATGGAATGCTTAAAAGTAGTGTTTTTGGCGGTACAATGCCATAGCTATTGATGTAAGAATTTAAGTAATTTTGGTTATTATCAAGAAAACCATGGAAAATGAATAATCCTTAGTTCTTAAATTAAACTCTCATGAGCTATTTTTGTTGTTATCATTATAATTGTCCAAACAAATGTACCTTTAGTTGAGCCAGGCATTAAAATTAACAAGAAATTGAAGAAAACAAGGGGTCTAATAATTTTTTCCATGACTGTACATAATAATGTCACCCTCTGCTGAGAGAGAACATTTGTTTGCATGGCTTTAGGCTGTGCCCTGGTGGGAAAATGATGAACTACAGATTTAATGTTCTATTTGTAAACATACACATAGGCAACAAACAAAGACTGGGCAATCTGGCAATGAGCTTTTAGCTGATTTGGCCATGATCTGGTCATTTCATATAAACATTTTTCTTTTTTTTATTAGGGCATTCAAACCATTAAAAGAAGTGATGCTCCTGGATATTTCTCATATTTGGGCAACTCAATTGAATGCCTATCCCTTTAGAAAAACGGTTCTCATGAAAGTGTAAAAGACATTCTAGAAAAATACCTATGAACCGCTGAGCTTGGAAAATGGGTAGCATAAAATGATTTACTTACCCCTGACCCTGGAGAAAGAACCACATCCTGACCACATCCTCAGGCGTACTGGACTCTGTTCAGTGCGAGCCATCAACTTGTCTTCAAACAAAACAGATTTCCCCCATCTGGGAGGGTATGCCCTGGTGTAGGCCCTGAAATATATAGACAAATGTTTGTCAGTGAGAAGGAAACAAACAATACATGGAGAGATTACCTGTCATCAGTAACAGAATGCATGCAGAATGAATATCTGGCCTGACATAGCCGAAATATTGTTCACACTGCAACTCAACTATCAAATAAATGGTATGCTGGTGTTCGTAAGTCAAAATGACACAAAACAGCCGTGGCAGTATCAGTGACATGAGGAGCAGCTCACTCATCACAACAAAACTTGTCTTGCTGAAGTTAAATCGCACTTATTTACAGGTCAGTTTAATTAATTAAATTATCTCCCATCTATTCATATAGTTGCACGAAAAGATGAGATGAGTTGTGTTCAAAGATACTGTCTCTGTCTGTCACTTCCAGAACTGTAGGACCTCCAGATTGAAAAACTCTTTTTTTCCCCACTGCCATCAAACTTCTAAACAGCTGACAGGAGACTATAATCATGAACTACCTCTTTTGGCACATATATATGAACTTACCCACATATTGCACATACTAGCTGATGTTGCACAGATGTTGCATCTGGTTGCACAGTCCATATCATTTTGTTGTATATACTGTATCTTTCACATGCTGCCTTTATAATTGCATTATTTGCCTTTTGAGCTGCCTATATTTATCTATTTTACACTTGGGTTTATTGCTTGGCATTAATTGTGGATAGCAAAGATAGCTTCATTCATTCATTACATGGAAACATGTTTCTTCACATGACAATAAACACTTTTGTTTTGTTTTCTTTGTTTTAGTCTAATATATTAGAATTACCCGTTCTTTAAATGGCCTTATATAACATTTAAATTGGCTAATACTACTGTATACTAAATAAAATATAATTAATTTGACTTTAAAAAAGTCAACATCCTCAACAATTAATCAAACCACCACAGTCTACTAAAGTAGCACAACCACATAGGAAATGTAATCTATCACGACATCATGTCTCCGTATCACTCTCAGCAGACTGTTGCTGCTGTTAGATCACCGTATCTTACCCAGACACAGCAGTGGTATTTTCTGATTGGCTGATGTGTAGGTATGTTATTTTTTGATTGGCTGGAGAGTGCCAGCTTCCGGTGAGGTCTGTGATGGCCAGAGCGTCTTGCTCCACGTCCCACTAGTCATTAAACGGTGTAACTTGTTCGGCGTTACAGACATTTTAATGCGTGAGAAAGGGTAAAGATGCGTGTGTCACATCCTGAATGCGTGAGACTTGAGAGCCATACAGACGTGTATGTTCAAAGTGTCATATGCTGTGACTTTTTCCATTAGAAGCCGCACCTACAACCGGCTTACGCGCACAAAGAAGCTAACGTTAGCATTGGGCTAATAGGTGCTACAAAAGTCTTCTCCCAGCTAAGTTAGCAAACATTGTATAGGCTATTTCATGAAAATATCAACTCCTCCTGAAGCTAAACAAATAATTACCTGTCCAACAGAAAGAAAGCTCAGACTTCTGCATCACTTTAAAGTCCCTTCAGATGTCAGTGTCTCCACCGATGTGGACCCTGGTTTGTCTTCTTAGCTTTATCCAGAGTTTCTTCACGGCCTTTTCCGCCTCCGACTTTCTCTTTTCCTGTTTGAGTCGTCAGAAGTAACACTGGAAATGGTATTTTTGGCTGCATTTCTCTGCTATTGTTCCCTACAGAACATATTGTCCTGCTAACTCTGTATTTCTGCAGAGGAGTGTGCTGGATATGTCCAGCAACAGAGGAGGGAGGGACGTGAGCAGGACGAGACATGAAGGCATCTGATTGGTTCTTTCTATTTGGACTGAGTGTCAGTTGATTGGTCAGAGTTTTTACAGTCCTGTAGCTCCCACAAAGGTCTGATTCTTTTCCTTCCTTTTTTCTGAACACATAATTTACTGACTGCTCTCAGGATGGAAGGACCATTTCACCCAATATAACAAAAAGTGTTTCTGAAGAGAATGACAGACTATAGCTTTAACTTAAAAAATGACTATAAAGTGTCTTACCTGTGCTATTTAGTGACCATAGACTGTGTTCGTAATTAACCACTACTGCTAAACTAAAGCCGTTCATTTTTATTTATTTGCACGCGGCCTCTCTCCAGCAGCATCTAACGGTCTGTTTCTCCACCTGGCGGAAGAAGCTGGTACTACAACAAACAGATCCATATCAGGAAATGAAAGTAAAAAGGGGTATTGAAGACACTGATTGATTCATCTAATAAAATCTTTTATTTGAGTTTAATAATGTAGGCTAATATTTCTTATTTCTTGTCTCACAGTCTCTCTGTCAAATTCTCTGAAGAACATTGAATATGACATGATCAAGCAGGTGGAGGAAAAAAGGAAAAGGCAAACCAGTCAGGAAGACAAAAAAACACACTGACTTTTAATAGATTTTGCTCACTTTGTTTCATTTTATAGAATAAATACTCATCATTTCTCTAAACCGATAAACCAACTAAAACCCTTTTATTTAATTTCCCTAACATTTTCTCATTTATCCATCATGAGAGTGTGGAAAGGTGTTCACTTCTGGCATACACAGAAAGAAAATGCTTTCACTGTATTTAGTACAGTTCTTAAGACATTAAGTGCTCCTCTGAATAATGGGTAAAAGGAATATTGGGAAAACAAGCAACAACAAAGTTCTTGTTGAGTTTTAAGACATTAACAGTATTTCCTTATTCCTACATAGACACCAACAGGCAGGAGTATAAAAGAACATTTCTAGGAAGGAGAGGGTTTGTTCAAAAGTCATAATGCAAAGAGTCTAAATCCATCCAGGACTGCTATCATAGCAACACTGTTCTACCAAAGGAAATAACGATTTAAAGGCTTTTTCGCTCATAGTTGTCTTTCTGATGTCACAACTGCCATCTATGTAATGACAGCGTTGATTATATTAATCAGCAAAGCATTCCATGTCATTTCCAATAATATAGCAAAAGTAGCCAATCTATAGCATGTGAATGTTTATGCAAACACGTTGCAGCTCCCCTGCTACAGGCCGACAAGCATTCATCTGCGTTCAGTCCCACTTCCCATTCCCAGGCAATTCTGCATTAAGAATTCATCATAACCTATTGAAAGCATTTATGCCACAGCGAAATAGATATATGACTCTTTTTCTGACAGCCTTTCATGTGTGGAATTATTTAATTACTTTTACTTCATGGGGGTTTAATGAATGGTTTTTGTTTTGTGACCTGGTATGACGACTGTAGTCTGATTTCAAAAACATATAAAATAAATGAGAATGACTGAAAGCAGATTAAGATGGCCAGTTAAGTGATTACAATAAAATAAGTGCTGCTTCAAGACATTAATTGAAGCATGTCTTTAGAAAGGTTAATTGGATCCTTGAATATCCTGATCTTCCATTAAATAAAGAGCTGACCTCCCTTCTTCTTGTTGATGCTGCTTAGCACAAGTCTTTTTTTAATCCAGTAGTAATAGCATATGACTTGGTCTTTTGTTTAACATATAAGCACATTTGTCAAAGAACTGTATTCTGTCCAGCACTTTACTTTGTACTTTACATCACATCTAAAGTCTGGGTCCTACTCCTTAATTACTTAGCCTGGCTATCGTGATTACTTGCTCTGCGAGCGTAGTCTGGCCAAGCTGCCTTGTAAACTGATTTCTCAGAGGGCGGGCTTAACCCGCGTTTATCAAATGCCTCTGTGTGCTGCTGGATGAAGCTTTAAATAATCTGACCACTCTTTACTCTGAGGTATACGTAGCGATGGAAACTGACTGACAGCGTCACTGCCTTAAACACGCCTTAATGAAGCCGTTGGAAATGCTCGACTTTCATTGGTCCCCATTTCTATTCATGATAATGAAATTAGCTTTCTAAGGCAAATGTCTACCTCAGCAGATATTTGCACTTTGCACACTACAGACTGATTCAGAATGCTCAGGCAGACATTCACTGTGTTACACAATGAACAGGGATACTGATGCTGGACCTCTCATTAGGTCAATAGTTTAAAATGCATCCATTGAGACCATTATGTCTTAAGGCCGCTAAACAAACAATTCCAACCTTGTTCAAATTTTACCTTTAGAGGAAAATCCCAAGAGCACAGACAGTTTTGGGGCTTTTGGGTTGTAGGTGCATCAAATCATCTGTGCATCTTAAAACTAACTGCCTTTAAGAAAAGAGAGACACAGTAAAGTCAAACTTCATGTTTTAGAGTATTAACCAATGTACCTTGCGGTAAATGCTTTCCTCTATCTGATGCAACCGCATAACGCCTGTCGAGTTGGGTTTGACTGAAAAGGCAGATACACATATTCTGTATTTAGGCCATTTGTTGATTAAACAGAACTACTTTGAAACACTAGTAAAGAGCCAAGTAGAGTCTGACTTTGTTACTACTGTGATTCTGTTGGTATGTGACATGGAAACAAACTGAAGAATGTGTGAAAAGTGTTTGTTTAATGTGAAATGGATGAATAAAATAATCTTGATGTAGCCCATCTCCTTGAAGCTAATGGTCTATAAAAGGAGGTAAGATACATTATGTCCTAACACTGTACATGCTCATATACACTTTGATTTATACTTAGACCATCTGACAGGAAACATCTGGACCTTTCAGTACAGACAACAATGCTACTTTTTCTCTCTTCTCAAATGATTCAGATTCACAAAAAAATATTTTCCATATTTAGCATATATCCTGCTGACATATCTACAAAAAAGAGATGCATGTTGGGACATCGTCAATAGAGGGTATTTTTTTTCATTCTAAAAACAAAAAAAAGCTTTTCAGGAGCTGCAAAACATCAATTGCATGTGACAAAAAAATCAATCAGTTGGTAATCTGTGGGTAATGTCCATTTTACAGTACAAACATCAAAAATCAGTCTGAAGGAGCGCCACCTCTGCGTACCACTGTTGAAGACCAGTCATCCCTCTCCTGCACACAAGAGGGTCAAATTAAAACTCAAACACGTCATTCTGCTTCTTCGCCAACTTGGCCACCTCCTGTCGGATAGCCTGCACAAGTGCAGAGGTGGAGAGGCTGCTCAGGGGCATACTGTCCATGTTCTTCACTACCTGGGGCAGACGTTGTTGGGATGCTGTGCTAGGGGCAGCGGGCAGCTGCTCCAGTGCTGGGTTATACTGCAGGGGCAGCCTGGTGGGGCTCCCCTGAGGGTAGCGAGGATGAGGAAAAGCCTCTACATACCCAGGCAGGGGTACCTGGAAAACAGGGTAGACATGAAACCATTAATACAACGACTTCATACCGTTACTACCCACAAAAATAATGGCTGTCAATTAGATTATTAGACAGATACAGAAGGCAAGTTTTTTAGTTTGCTGAGTGAACATTTTGCACCACTATTTCAGAAAGATTTAAATGGATGATAAAGATCATACACAGCTTTATCCACGAGAAATCATTTCAAATGAAAAAAAAACATCTGGGAAAGTCATGAGTGTGGAGCTCTCCTGAGAGAGAGAATGGACTTTGGTTCAAACAGTGTTTGAACTCCAAAATGGACTACTTTTGAATGTTGATACAAAATCGTCAAGTGTCAGATTTCCACCACAAGAAATAATAATATAAAAAAGGTGTTCATTTAGGAAATGTGCTGAACTACCCTGGTATTTTGTTGTGTCCACTCAACGTCAGCCATAAATTCAGATCAGCAAATGGTTTCTAAATGACACTGGTTCTGCAAAAAGACACTGCATGAAGGCATCTGGTGGAAACAGGCAAACAGACAGGGCAAAGACAGAGAACAGTCCACACAAACAAGGAGGCCTCTGTGCAGGGGAGGGAGGGACACATGGGTTATAACAAATCTGGCAGGATGGAAGGAACCAGTGTTATTTTAATGAAAAACAGAGGAGGAGGCCGGAGGATTGTTGTTTAATAAAAATCCACATCCTTTTCAAGGTTAGATAGGAAAATGAGCACAAAAAGATGGTTGTTTTAATACAGAGCGGCAATCTGAACTACACATGACAGACGTGTTTCCCTACTGAGCTTCCTATTTTGTGTTTCTGAATATTTATTCATTTTTTGCCACAGCTGTTGCAGTGAAGTAGCTCATATTCAGAAGGTGTGGGGAAAAAACATCCCGAAAACCAGAATGTGAGGTAGGCTATGTCAGTAACACCCTACAACAATCACATTTCCATAGTTTTATTGGGGTGCAATCAATTATTCAAATAAAAAATTTGCTTGGGGGTCTGAACTGTATAAAGCCAAAATACTCTTTCTGTAGTCTCTGTAAGACTTACCGAGTCTAATACTGAAGACACTGAAACTGAAATAGCCTTACATATTATTATTAGTAGAGTTTATTTTCTTAAAGTTAAAGTTTAAATTTTAGGACAAATGCTTGAAAACTGTAACTGTTTTATTCAAGACGTCCATCTGGTTACATTACTCTACCAACATAAATGACTCATCTTATTCCTCAGTTTATTTTTTTTATAGACATGGGCGCTTCCTAAGCAAACAAAATAGGCTTCCTTACAGAGTCTGCCCACTGTGGTGGCACATCTTCAGGTTCAGGTGGATAGGACATCCAGGAGGGACTGTGGTAGGACGTGGTTGGGGTGGAGACAAAGTACTCCGAGTAGCCGGGCCTGGTGGCTGGGATGGCATAGACAGCTGTTATTGGGTTTCCTGTGGAGAGGAGACAAACACATTCACTGATGTACTTCAAGGGACTTATTCATCCATCCATCCATTTTCTACCGCTTATCCTCATAGGGTCGCGGGGGGGCTGGAGCCTATCCCAGCTGTCTTAGGGTGAAAGGCAGGGTACACCCAGGACAAGTCTCCAGTTCATCATAGGACACATAGAGACAGACAACCATTCACACTCACATTCACACCTACAGTCAGTTTAAATTAAACAATTAACCTAATCCCCATGCATAAGCCGGAGTACCTGGAGAGAACCCAAGCAGAGAACATGCTTGGGCCGGTAATCGAACCTGGTACCTTCTTGCTGTGAGGCGACAGTAGGAACCACAGCACCACCGTGCCATCCCAATGTATTACTCTTCACGAAAAATGTGTGTTGGCATGGAAGCAAAGCCAAGTCAAGTGAAGTTTATTTGTATAGCCGAATATTACAAATTACAAATTTGCCTCAGAGGGCTTTACAATCGATCGACTAAGGAAAAACTCCCTAAAAACCCTTTTCACAGAGAGAAATGAGAGCAGTCTCTCTTTCCTTGTTTTTTGTCTGAAACACTCAAAAGAAACTAATTTCTGGTGTTTACTTACTTCAACTGACTTTGTCTGTTTTAATGAATGTCATAAATGTAGCTTTAAAAAGGAAATGGCAGGAAGAGCAAAGCATGAAAAGATAGTTTTATCATTTTAAAAAAGATGAGATTAGTTTGGTTATATCAAAAAGAGTACACATGGGTTTCTCTGAGAATGCTAAATGAAGACCGGTGGTGAGTCGGTCAGGAAAAGTAGGTTCTGTAGTGTTTATTTATAGCCTCAGCGACATAGGCAGCGATCTGTAGAGAGAGCACTCAAGACTAAATACTTTCTGAGTTTTTAGTCTTAAAACAAAGTGGAAGACAATGGAAACCATTTGATGCTGCTGCAGCTTTTAATGATGTACATGAATGCTGCATATATAGGCACTGATCTTATTATCATCGTTACTGTGATAATTACTCAGTGGCTTTTTTCCATGTTATGTTCATACAATCTATGTATTATATTTCATATTATTTTCATCCTCTTTTCAACATATGTCCCTTGTTATGTTTATTCTATGTCTACTTTCCTTTTCCTTTCTAATCTGTGCTGCATTTCTTCCATGAACGTTGCTATATGAACAAAGAGTATTATTATTATTATAATTATTATTACTATTATAATTATTATTACTATTATTGTCTCTGCATATATTTACCTGAGTAGTTGGACACAGGCTGCTCTGCAACAATAGATGGAAGTGCTGCTCTAGTTGTTGGCCCATATGGGTTGTTGTCATGTTGACTCTGCATTTCAGTGACAGATGTCTCTGAGCTCCTTCCCTTAGGCCCCAGGTCTGATGTGGAACTAAGTTGGACAGAGATCGGACATGAACATAGAGTTATTGAAGCACAGGATCAGTACCACTAGATGGCAGACACACTCCATGTGCAAAAGAGAGCACCTCATTAACATTCTTGCCATCTCTCAATGCACTAGTTCAATATTCAAATTCAAACAAGGCCCCGGCCGCGGCACATTATCTGATGAATATCTCGTCCCCGAACATGAATCTGAATGTGAATAAATGTGGAATATCTGATGGGCTTTGGGATTCTACAGACAGTGTGTGTATGTCTCCTGTCTGCCCACATCTGAGTGTGTGTGAGACCTACTCAACCTTACCGTCTTAAAGAGGTCCCAGGAGGCGGTCCAGTGCGAGGCGGTAAAGGAGGAGGAGAACCCATCGCCATCTCAGGAAGCTGGGTAAAGCGAAAGGCCTTAAAGACAGAGCAAAAGGCATTTAAGGTTACATAAACTCTAACAGTTCTTAAGAGAAGGGAAATAATCTCATCCCACATACCGGTTTGGGCAGGCTGCACTGATACACTTCTGCGCCATAGGAGGGTACCCACTGCAGGCCGCCCCGTCCACAGCTCATCGTACCCGGGGCACTGGTCACCACGTCTGCATAGGGGAGGGGAGGCGGCGCAGGGCTGTAGTGGTCAGGAGGAGGGTGGTGGTGGTGGTGATGGTGGTGATGGGAGTGGCGTCCAGATGTGGACTGACCCCCTGAAGCCAGGCTGAATGCCTCCTCCAGCAACAGGTGCATCTGCTGCCGCACTTCATCAATGGACGGCTGTGAGCTCAGAGTGGATGTCTCCGAGTGACCTTTCAAGCCCTGACCGTACATGTATCCCCGCGGCTCCATCAGACGGTCAATGTTTGTCTCCTCAATCAACTCAGGCTCCGTCTGAAAATATACAAACACATTCACAAGAGAATATGAACTCAAGACTATGATACAAGGGATCTGAGCAGTAAACACATATACTGTTTAAAGAGCCACATGGGGAGGCATGCTCTGATTTACACTGGCATCAACTATCAGAAAGCTACATATCTCCTTACTGAGTTAGCATGGTATGAACAGATACACCGTGAGGAAGCTGGAAAGCTCTCCTGTCATTCTCTCAGTGGGTTGTTGACAGGTTGCTGACAGAGCTGGAAGATGCTTTGTTATGTTACTCAGAGTTTTCATAGAAGTCAGCTGGAAGAGTTTGATCCAGCTTGGTTTCTGCTCGGTCAGTGGCCTCAGCCAGCAGAACCAGGCTGTTTGTTTCAGTGAGTGCTAACCTGCACTTTTCTGTAGTTCAACAACATCCAACAGCACTTAAGCAGCTGGTGCTACAGTATGTATGAATTAACTATCATCCTAACTCCCATCTATATTCATTGCATCTCCATCTAAATTATTTGCCTGCTACATCTTCCTCACATATTTGAGTCCCTCCATCTTGTCATATCCTGCACTCTTTATCCATCTATCCAGTCCTTATATTCAGTGATAAATGGATATGACTTGTGACTGCCCTACTTCCTGTGCGAATAGAGGGTAGCCACAGGAGACCGACCGTAGTGCACCTCATAAATCAGCCCGCCCTGCGACACCGAACGTCAGAGGCATGCATCTGCTGTGACGGGACCTGCAGCCACACTAGTCCCATTGTAATCAACAGGGCCAGGAGTTCTGAAAAAGGATTGTGGAGCTTGAATTGGCTGTTGTGCCTTATTTAAGAGAGCTGAGCGGAGCTGAACAGCAAATTCAACAAAGACAATAAGATAATAAGAGGTCAGAATCAAGAAACTGCCAGTTCTCAAGATAATATAATTTTTTTAGAGCTTGTCAGTCTTTGGTAATATAATTCTGTAGTTTGTCATGTTGAGACATTTTGCTGGTGGTATAAGTCTGTCATCTGAAGAGCTAAAGTAATGCACAAGCAGCAGACATTTGACTGACGCTGACATCAATATTATATATACAGTCATGGAAAAAATTATTAGACCACCCTTGTTTTCTTCAATTTCTTGTTCATTCTAATATCTGGTACCACTAAACGTATAATACAATGAACACAACAAAAAATGCAGCTGGTCACATAATACTTTATGTCCTATTTGACATTCTTAAGCTTAATTGATTCCCAGGCTATATAAGAGGCCATTTCATGTCACAAGCAGCACTGCACATGCAAAGGCCTAGAGTGGTTTCCTGCTTACATTCAAGCCGTAGCACAACTCAGAAGTTGTCAGCTCTCACATAATGCCTAAAACAAAAGAATTATGTGAAGCAACAAAGGCAGCCATCTTGGCACTGCTGGAAATTGGCATGAGTGAGAGACAGGTAGCGAAAAAAACTGAAGATCTCCAAGACAGCCGTTCATTACAACAAAAAAAAACAAGCTGAACATGGCACTACCAAATTGCTACCTGGCCGTGGCAGGAAACGTCTTTCTACCCCACGAGATGACCGTGCACTCATCCGTTCCTGTGTCAGGAATCGTCGTCAGACCTCCAGGGACCTTAAAAATGAGTGGGCACTGTCGAGAAATGTGACTTGCTCGGCAAGGACAGTTCGAAACCGACTTGTTGAAGCTGGTTTGAAGTCACACAGAGCACGCAAGAAGCCCTTCATCAATGAAAGGCAGAGGAAGGCCCGGTTACTCTTTGCTCGAGACCACAAGGATTGGACTGTTGATGATTGGGCTAAGGTTCTCTTCAGTGATGAATCCAATTTTGAATTGATGCCCACTCCAGCCAACTTACTGGTTAGGAGGAAGCCTGGAGAAGCTTACAACCCAGACTGTCTTGCCCCTAGAGTAAAACATGGGGGTGGATCAGTCATGATCTGGGGTTGTTTCAGTCTGAGTGGAACAGGGCAAATGCAATTGTGTGAAGGCCGAATGAACCAGGTCAAGTACAGGACTACCCTTGAAAACAGTCTTCTTCCATCAGCTGGAAAACTCTTTCCTGCCTCGAATGACTGGATTTTCCAACAAGACAATGCCCCTTGCCACACGGCAAGGTCAGTTAAAGCCTGGATGGAGAACCACAACATTCGCACCATGCCTTGGCCTGCTCAATCACCAGATCTTAATCCAATTGAAAACCTGTGGAAAATCATCAAACTCAAAATGGAGAACCACAAGCCCAAAAACAAAGAAAATTTGTTTGAATTTGTCCAACAGGAATGGGCTGCTGTGACAGCAGAACAATGTCAGAAGCTGGTGGAGAGCATGCCAAGACGCATGGCTGCAGTCATCAAAAACAATGGTTATGCAATCAAGTATTAACTCTTGTGTGTATCATGTGTTTAAAGCAAACAGAAAAGAAAACATGGAATGCTTAAAAGTAGTGTTTTTGGCGGTACAATGCCATAGCTATTGATGTAAGAATTTAAGTAATTTTGGTTATTATCAAGAAAACCATGGAAAATGAATAATCCTTAGTTCTTAAATTAAACTCTCATGAGCTATTTTTGTTGTTATCATTATAATTGTCCAAACAAATGTACCTTTAGTTGAGCCAGGCATTAAAATTAACAAGAAATTGAAGAAAACAAGGGTGGTCTAATAATTTTTTCCATGACTGTATAGTTTATCAGTTTATAACATAAACTGATGCTTTTTTTCAAATCTTTTGTCCTTATCAATTCATGAAGCCAGTAAGTCTGTGATGATGTTCATCCAACAGATATGCACAAATATGTAAACCTTACATTTTGTCTTGTGTGGAAAATTAGTAGTTAGTGGCAGCTCTACAATGGTACAAGCTTTACAAAACTTGATTTACCATGTAGACCTCCCAGTTAGCTGTGCCAGTGGGCCAGAACAACAATACCAGAGCTGCTCCTGAGTTTTTCCTGCTGGGACTGGTCAAATGGCTGGCAGGTCAATGGCAGTTCAGTGAATTATTTCTACCACTGCTCATATATTTCACAAAAGGACAGCTCAGGATGAAAACACTTTTTAGGAACGGCCTGCTCGATTACTCCTGGGAGCTCACATATACGCATAGTATTCTGGCATTGTGACAGAAAGAGCCAGACACAGAGCCGTAATGGAACAATAAGAGTGGCGGTATAAACCACCCATCCTGAGACGCACTACATATTGAAACGACAGGACCTTATAAATCTTTACTCTTAATTATGAATGAACCACTTCCTCCGGCTTGCTGTGGCATAACTGAAACCACACCTGAGTAGAATGTCTGATTCACAGCTCAGTGGCTGCACAGCGCCTTAAAAAGGCCAGTAAGACATAGATTTATCACAGACAAGCTCTGACTGATAATTAGTTTTTTCTATTTTTGCAATGCATCTTACTAGATTGAGGGCAGTGGCATTTTTAATTATCATCTGAATTTGGTAGCGAGCATATATAATTAATAATACAACCCTAGCACACTATTAAAACCTGATAACAGTGTTAAAGTTCACCTAATACTATCTAAATAGTACCAACACAGTGTTCCTTTCTATGTTCTATGTTTTGAAAAATGGTAAGTGTGAATTATTTTCTCTTGTTAGGAGACAGGATCAGCAGGTGATGACATGTGACTCACATCATAACCGCTGTTGCGGATTCCTCTCCTGGGTCTCTCCCTCATAACAAGCAGGTCCATCTCAGTTCCTCCAGGACTGGGACTGCTCAGACTCTGTCTGCTGCGGTAGGCCGTCTGTCCCACCTGTGAGTGCCTGCCAATGAGAGTGAAGGGCAGATTTATTACAAATCAGAGCTGGGGTATATTTATTATTACTTTCAACCATGGAATGGCTGCCAGAGGAAAGGCGGGTGGGGGAATGCATCTAATTCCCTTTCAAATAAATTTGCCATGCAAACCAAATACATATTAGGACATGAGGACATCTCATTAGAACATTAATTAAAAGAGCACTTTAAATAATAATGTTTGGCTGTATGCAAAGTAGACACAGGAACAGTTTCTTCCCACTGTTCCCATTCTAATTCTGGTATTTTCCTGAGGTATTATTTCAATACTAATAATGCATCTAGCAAAAAAAAAAAACCAACAATGCAGAATCAACGGACAATATGCATATCAGCGAACCTGCTTTCACATGATCATTTCAGGTCAGAAAAGCATGTTGTTAGTGTAAGTGATCAGCCATATGCTAATTTGACAGTAATCAGCAGTTAAAATCCCCATTTCTTTGGCAGGACACAGAAATAGCCATCATTTACTAAGTCAACACAAATGCTAAAATGCAGACAGCTAGTGTGGCTGCATGTCAGCCTCATATGATCATGTTGATCTGAGCCTGTAATCACCACAGACTCTGTACATCTTTATGTGCATCTGCAAAGCAGAAGCAGGACAGAGCCAGCATAGTGGACTGTTCAACACCCTGACAATCCTCTTATCTCCATTATGGAAGCTCAGGACTAGGATCAAATTAAACAGACAGTCCTGATGGGCCTCTCACCACTAACTAAGACAGGATAATGACAATATTAGAGGAGGCAGTTTTATTTATCTGTAAGCTAATTATGCAAAGTACAGGGTCAGCTGGGATGGATAACTGACCATGGTTAGAAACCTTGATTTGTATGCTCACACCCTTGTGTTTACAGGTTCCACTTGCTTTTCCACTCTCCCCTCACCTCCTGTGAGACTTGACATAAGTGGAACCTCGCTCATCATCAGGCTCCAGTGGTCTGCCATGCTCACCGGCTTCCCTCTCATGGCCGTGCTGCTGTCTCTGCACCACGGCTCGACCACAGCTGCTGCCGTCTGCGGAGGGGAAGTCATAATAGCCCTTCCTCTTAGCCTTCAATCTTAGCTTGTTCCTGTAGTGCTCAATGTCTGACTTCTGCTTCAGAGCCAAGTTCACCTGCAGAGAGAAAAGAGCCCAGGATGCAAGTAAACATGAGGAGATCAAAATGAAAAACAAACATGAGGTTCTTTTTGCTGCATGTGGTATGATTCTGCTTTGTATTGAAAGACCTGCATGGATGAAACATCAGATGATTGGTGATAATAACACCAATAATGCAATAATAACAGCCAGAGAGACTCAGAACAGAGATCTGTTATTTTTTCATGTTTATTATAGCGCTTCAAATTACAGATGGAATTAGAAATACTGAAAGTAAAGAAGATCTAGTACTAGTACTTTATTGTACAGGTTGTTTCATATAATTTTATAGGGAATAACACATGAAGGAGCTTACAACATCAAAAAAAAAATCATGTTATATACAAACAAAAGTGGCATAGACTCATTTTCACAGGCCATAGTCCAAATCAGAGTGAAACTGATACTTTTTACTTTTCTTTAGTCTGGTTTGATTTCACAGTGCAAAAATGAAATTGGTGCACAAATATGCGACCAAAGCCACTGTCTTTCAGAGTATGAAATCACCAAAAATTTGGCAGAAAATAGTGAGCTCATAATAAGGTCATACGGTCTCAAGTGTCTCTCTAAATATACGTGTGCAGGTGCATCACCTCTCCATTGACGATGGCTGAGTCGGAGGATGCAGGGTGTGTGTAGTGAGGCTGAGCCGCCATGGGCTTTATGGAGATGAGCTGCAGGGAGCCAGAGGAGGTGTCATATGGATCTGAAGAACAGAGAGGGAGTTCACTCGCAAAGAGACTACAAATACCTCCAATCATTACACTGTCAGTCAGAAAGGGAACACACTGTCACACTGTCTGCTTCCCCACCCTCCCTCATCACCTCTCTGTGGCTGACACTGTCTGTGACACTGTCTGTGTCAGCAAATGAAGTGGTGGTCAGAGGCGATAGATCACAAAGATAGCATTGGCTTCAAAAGGTTATGGCAATGCATCTGTGATAGATGAGAGGAACTGACTATGCACCTTCGTTCCTTATCTGACATCAGACAAACTGGATTCAGTTCTAGTTTCCCTTAACTCAGCTGCAGAATTATTCAAATCCACACATTAAGAATATCATAATCTTCGCAAGCTCAATCCAATTTAAAAGCAGGGTATAAAGAATTGATTAATTTAACTCACACCCTCCACATGTGGAACATTTAATGTCAGTGGACAATGGTAGAATGGTGACTTTTACTGAAACTGCTCTGCATCTTGCAGGAGTGTGATTTCTTGTCGTTCTGATTTTTTTGCATTAGTGAATGTTCATTTGCTCCTGCCAGTGTGTCACCGCATCCACTAGTCTGACAAACTGTACAACATCAGCAGAGTGTCGGTCTAATTCATATTCATCGGGTCCATCTCTGCCTACTGCTGAGTGGCTACCGTTGTGGCTTTAAAAAAAACAGCTGCAGTGCTTTTCTCTTAGGGTACCTGTATGCATGAGAAACAGAGACTGGAAAAGTGAGACGCAGGAGAGAATGGGATTTTTTTTTTTTTTGCCATTTGTGACACACCTGACCTTGTCTGCGAAGAAGCAGGAGAATAAATGATTAGTATTTGCACCAGTGTGTCTCTCACCGTCCCTCTTGCACGTCTCCTCCTTTGTCAGTTTCTGCTGTGCTGTGACTTTCAGCACCGTCAAGCCCCTGCTGGAATTCAGCTTCTCTGATTCGTTGCTGATGACGGAACCGTCCTCACTCGGCAACTTACTGCAAGTAACCATAGCAACAAGAAAAGGCGGTGAGCTCTCCGGAAGCTGGGCTCGCAGCCAGGTTATGTCATCCCTCCCTTAAACAACCTCACCATCCCCCTTGTATGCCTGTTTGTTTTGTTTTGCATTTACCTGCATGTTTTCATTTATATACTTTTTATGCTTATGCCTCTCCTACATTCTGTATCCTTAAGTATGCATGTTTCAAAACCAGTGTGCGTTCATATCCGGTCAGTGTGGAGCAGTACTGTTTCTTCCATTAATTGGACAAACAATCGCTTTATGCAATTCTCACTTCAAACACTGCACTGTAGTTGGAATTAGAAAGCGGCAGCTCAGAGGACCACGAGGCTGACAGTGACATCAAAGCACTCTGGTCTATCCCCTAATTGTCTGGTAAAAATGATAACAGTAGAGAGAGACAGAGGACCGGCAACTACCCTCCCTGCTCCCGTAGAGGGAGTGCTGCATTGAGTTAGCTCTGTGCTCCAGTCAAAGACGTGTGATGTGTAATAATTGATTGAGGAGTACAGAATACATTTACACAGAGAGCACTGTGTTTGATCCTGTGTTGGTGTTTGGGGGCTAACAGGTGTGTGACCTTGGCATGAATGAAGGGATTTCAGAGAGGAAGAAGCAAATTAGATATGATTGTGTGCAGCATGTCTGCATGAATGATTTTAATTTTTTTTGTATCCAACATGCGTAAAAACATCCTGTACACCAATTCACATCTTTTTGAAGTTAAATAAGAACTTATGGAAATGTAACCTCACAGCATCATCCACAACTTCCTGTTTGTGTGGCAGGGATCAACAGGCTGTACAACAGATAAAAGACAGGCTGCTCCACTCAGATCGTCTGTCAATCGTCTGGACAACAAGAAAAGACTAAAATTATACTGCACTTACAGGATGGCTGATTTTCCACAAGCTAATATATGTTCCACATATCATCATCTGTAGTCCACCTTTGTGTGGCTACTTAAAATCAACCAGAAATGTACCAAATACTGTCTCATATATATATATATATATATATATATATATATATATATATATATATATATATATATATCTAATCGATTGGTTTTCATTTATGACGTTGCTATCTCTGCGCACAAAACAGGAAGAGACATGAAAGAACAAGCTTGTTATGTCCTGGGCTAACAGCATAAGGCTGAATGAGAATGAATGACGACTTCATCTCATAAAAACAAGGGAACTTTTATGATCTACAGTTTGATAAATAACAAATTAAAAACATTTGCTGCCTCCGGGCTCAACAAAATCACTACCGCAGGACCTCCAGTCTATAGATTCCCCCTTTTGTCACATGCATTTAATTGGATCTCATTATCCTGTATGGCTTTGAAAAATTATGCCCTTTTGCGTTCCTTGATTAAATAATCTGGCATGATTTAACATGGCAATTAATTTCCGAAACAGCGCTGCTGACTGTCAGATGAGGAAAACGGTCAATTTCACCTGCCATCACAGGGAACTCTGTTAATGGCTGCCTATCACTCAGAATCAGGGTGGAATGAGGACAGACGGTGCTGGAGGGATCTTTGTGTTTTATTGTCCTGCCTCTCTCTATGCGACCCAGGAGCTTTCTATCAGTGAGGTGGTGCAACTGTCGAGACAACACACACACTGTAAGCATACGCACTACACTTAAAAAACTAATACTGGGATTATTTACATCCAGACGTCCAAGGCACCCTAGTTAGCTGTTTTACGCAGCTCTTCATTGTCATGAATGCCAACATGACATACAGTTGAATGATGGCTTAAATTGCTAACAGCTAATGCTACTGGGAGCAAAATGTCTCAATGTATCAATGTTCATATTAATGTTGATAGAGAGTTTTCCATTCAGTAGTGCATCATGAAAGTCTCCTAGTGACACTGGTAGGGGTCAGTCAACCTGAGATGTTGTTTCCACAGATATGGGCAAAAAATGTATTGTAATTACACTAAAATTTGTGCGTAAACATGATTAATCTGCATTAACACACAAATCAGATTCATTATGATGATGGATTAATCCACGTTATCATGCTAATTTCAACAGCCCTAATATATATAATATACTGTATGTATGGCAATGCCAATGTCCAAGTAGAGTTACCGTTGCACAAATTAATGCTTTAACATGTTAACTTCAACAGCCCTAAATTATACAAAATAGCTGCAGTCGTTTTACAACATTTTATTTTGACCTTTAAAGGCATTTCATTCTGCTAACCTTGAACACATTGACTCACACTTTCACAAAGAAGTTTATAATTAATGCACAAGTTCTAATAAACTGTTTAATCCCACCAACAAAATAAAACAATTCACATCCTCTGCTGAGTGGATATCAATGAAGTATAGTTTCACCTACATCTAGTTACTCACAGTAAAACTTCATTCTGATGCCAACATCATCTAAACAATGACAAGATTTTATTTCAGGATTATATTCTTCAATCTTTCAAACTCATTTGTGGCTGAAAATATTTAAAAAAAAATGTTTAACTAAGTATAAATCTGGAGGTGAATGTGTGCAGATGATGGTGATGATACCTCTTGTGTTTGTCAGAGGTGAGGCTTTTCTTGTTGGCAGTTCCGTCTTGCTGCAGGGCCTTTTCTAAAGATTGTGGTGTGTCCCGAATTTGCAGAGACATCACGAGGGTATCCTGACTGGCAGGCAGTGTCTCCTCATCTCCTCCCTGTTGACCCAGGTGCTGCTTGGCATAGTCGAATCCCTGGACTGGCTGATGGACAGGTGTTGAATGAAAAGAGAGAAAGATAAAAGACAAAAGTAAGACTGATTTCTATTCACATACCTATGGTGACATGAAGCAGTCATTGACAGGAGAAATAAAGAGATTACATTAGCCCACCGGAAATGTCACAAAGCTCAAAACAGATCTAAAGTGAATCTTTTTAAGAGAAGTCCACAGGACTTAGGGAACTGGGATTACTGTGCTGCTGTGCCTTGAAATAGATAAGCACAGATTCAACCGAGGCTCTTTTTCATCTTTATCCAAATTCTTGTCAAATAAATGGCTCGCAGTGGGCGGTGACAAGATGAGATCTGCAGCGTCTCAGAGAAATATGGTAGTGAAGTTAAACGTTAGAGGATAAGAGAGAGAAGGAAGAGGATTCATGGAGTTCTACATGTTTATAGTGAAGTTAAGAGCCAAGAGAGTTCACACACACACACACGCACACACGCACACACACACACACACACACACACACACACACACACACACACACACACACACACACACACACACACACACACACACACACACACACGTGCTGAAATATTCAGGACTACTTTCATTGCAGTGTCATAAATTGTCAGACACACATCACTGCCTCACTGAAGCCAAGCCATGGTGCAAAATCAATATGTGAATCTGTCCTAAATGAAGAACATGCACTCTCTCTCTCTCTCTTCCTACAGCACACACATATAGAGAGGATTTTCTTTGGATCCAGTTTTCTCACTAACTGAAAGTGCTACTGTAGATGCTCTCAAAAGTGGAAACTCTAACAAGGTTGTATGATGAAAGTGTTTGGCTTACAAAGAGTGAATGTCATACAGAAGAGGCAGTGCAAGAGCCTCATTTAAATTTTCAGGAGTAACTCTATCTTTGAGCATTTTAAGAATATTTCCAAGGTTTTGCATTACTTATTAGAAAGAAGCAGCCATATACTTGCTGAGTGAAAGTGAAGGTTTGTCAGCAGCAACCCGATTGTATTTATTTCGTTGAATTAGTTTTTGGTGTTTTTACATGACGAAACTCTTCATGACTTCAGACGTTGTGTAATTGCACTGAGAGCAGCAATGAAGTGGCTTTCACAGTTTGATAAAGTAGAGAAGCTTTTACGAGTTTCTCTCAAATGAAATTCCAGAAATAAAGGAAGTGTGTGTCATACCGTGAAGAGAAAAAAACAACAGACATGGAGAGACAGCTTTGATTAGAACTTGTGATTGTGATGTTTTCAATATGTAATCTTTTCTATATAAAATAGTGTCAATATACACACACACACACACACACACACACACACAAACAGACAGGCAGGAAGACACTCATCCTGCTTCACCATTATAACCACTCTCTGTAAAGCTTAGTTTTTCCAAATGTGCCATCTGGAGACTGCTATGAGAAGAATGGGCCATAGCAGCCGGTCATCCAACAAAATCTCATTGTTACTCCTCAGTTTTCAACATCACACCAGAATTTATTGAAATACATCATAGATATATCCCACTATATCCCACCACTAAAATCCCACTGTTGGCACAGTTAAGCCCCGAAGATGAAAACACAGATCAGTAATGAGAGGAAATACAGTGAGGCAGGTACCTGGTGATAATAGCCCACATCTCTTCGATAAGCCATCTGAAAACAGGAAAAACGTTTTAACAGTGTGTGAGTGTCTAAAATCACAAACGCATCATCATTATAAGTATCATTTCTCTAATCATTTCTAAAACATCAAATGAAAAATAGCCAATATAATTTCCCAGAGAGCGAAATGTTTGCTTTAAATGTCTTGTTTCTTTCCAACAGTACAAAAGAAATGCATTCAGTTTACAGATCAAGAAAAGCTTTAATTATCACAACTGAGAGACCTCTGAAACAATTATCAAAATTGTCTCAGCTGCAGCCTACATTGACATATACATTAAAAGAAATACAGTACCTTGACTCTGGGATTGAGGTTGCCGATGGCATCAGCTTTAAAGTCATTTTTATTCTTCCTGCACAACACAGCTGTGATGATGATGATAATGAGCGTTACTACGGCGATGGGGGCCAACACTGCAGCGATTATCCAAAGGTTGTTAGGAGGGTTCTTGACCACAGCTGAAAAAAGAAGCACTTTTTCATCACATTACAACCACATCACCACATTACATGGCATCCCGCGGACTCTAAATACCACATGAAAACAGCTAGTCCACTGGAGGTATGATACACAGCCCACTTTTCCTGCTAAAACATGCAGAGGCATCCGTCACACCCACCCTAAGTGCCACTGCGTACAGCTCAACATGATATAGTTTGTCTGATTCAGCTGTTGTAGGCAGCAACAATCTATAAGCGAATATGCAGCAGGTCATCTCGCAGAGTCCTGCCGGGAGCGTTTCAGAGAGATTAGGGAGCAAAGAGCTTTCTCAACCTTCTTCTGCTCCCCAAACCCTAGCACCAGCTCTTCAGTCTAAACTCAGCATGACTCATGTGTTTAGGTTTGCATGTCTAGCTGTCATGGTTTCTGTCTATTTGCCTGCTTGTCGAAAGCCAGAAGGAAGCTGTGCTTACGTTCTGCTTGCACCTGGACAAAGTAGCCCAGGGTGAGCGCCATGGTCTGAGAATCCACTGTGTTCAGGACCTTGGCAGCCGATGTCCCCGATAAAGGAACGCCATTGTGCTGGACATAGTAGGTCATCTCTGCTGGATTCTTCAACACTGGCACCCTACGGATACTCACCATCTGATTGGGAAAGAAAGTCAATATGAACTTTTACTGAGTGGGCTGGTTTGTTTTGAAGCAGCTTATATTTCAGAAAGGAAAATAACAGTAAAACAATGCATTTAGGCATGGGGTCTCAAGAGAGGAAAGACTACATGGACAGAAGAGAGTACTTATTTAGTAAAACATTCAACCTCTGGCTTGTTTTGATGAGCAATTAGCAGATGATGAGCTCGCTAATTATCAAGGGCTGACCACGAGTAATCACGCAAGCGTGTGCAGCAGTAGCTCGCATCAAAGTGTACATCTCATGAAATATTCATACTGAGAGAAATAAGCCAACAAAACCATTGGATTAATGTGTTCATTAGACTTCTGACTAACAATCCAGGGCATTCAGGAAAAACATCAGAATAAGAGTGATCTAACGCTTTAACCCTGAGCATCGCAGACTGGTTGGTCTTCCAGAGAAAGTCAGAATTGGCATCCCGCGGGCTGCCGTGCCAGTTTCTTACCTGGACAGTGTAGCTGCCTACAGCGGTGGCCCGTCTGAAACGAGTGCCCTGCTGCCCTGCCAACACAAACAGCTCTGCCAGCCGCTGCTCCATTAGACTGGCAAAGCTTTGGTACTGTCCCTCTAGGCTGGCGTTATCCACATCCTGGATCACTGCAAATAGAGGAAAGAAAGAGCCAGATGGTTGTTAAGAGAGAAAATAAATTGTTGGGAGAGTTGCACAATGAAAGAAGAGATGGAGGCAAAATTAGAAATGAGCATACATGAGTCAAGAACACACTTGAGTATCCTCACAGTTTTCATATACTCACAGGAGCACAACAACGGGCTGTAACAGTGTCATAGAAGCTCATGCTGCTCTGTGCCTCATGGATATGTAAGTTACAAAGTTCATATTAGCCATAAAAATATGACAACGAATCTGACCTGTGCTTCCCGTAGTGGTCAAGCATCACCTAATGCAGCTTTAATCTGCTCTGTTTTATCTGCAGTTAAAGAGCAATCGTGCTGGTTGTACATCTTGTTCAGTGCAAGTAAATCCCAATATATAGAGGATGACCTTGAACTGACTCAGCCTCTCATTGCAGTAAGTGCAGAGGAAAAAGCCACACAGCCCATCCATTATACAGTACGGCAGTGCCCTTGGACACTGGGAAATACTAAACAACAAACAAACCAGGAGTCATGTGCAGCTTACTTTTCCAGTGAAAGGAGACAGTTTTTTTTTATTATAAACATAAGCAGATGCATAATGTGTCCATAAATAGCACCCTGTACAAAATTATTTCACATACATCCTGTTTGGGTATTTTTTTACATCATGAAAGAGTAAAGAAAGAAAAGATTCATGAGCAGCTAGTAAAGTCACTGCAGCTTTACAATGTGTGCATTATGAATAATTAGACTGACAAACAATAAATATACCTACCTGTAATAACCCAGAAGTCTCTGGTGGCAATGGAGGTGTTCAGATTGTGATACTCCAATGCTGCAAGGACATAAAAACATAGTCATTTTCCCCACATTGTTAATCTTCTTGACTTAACGCTTCAGTTAATCAATATTTGAATGCAACTGCTTGATTTTCACTGGAACAAATTAAAGAGAATAACACATAAAAAGTGTAACCAAGTGGAATTTAAAAAGTGAAATTGAAAAAAAAGAGATAAGGTAAAGATACAAGATCGAAAAAGTGAAACTGCAAACTAAAAGTAAAATTAAATCCAAAGAATTACATGTGCCTTTCTTGCAGTTTCCCATACATATGCCTTTTCCCATTCAAAGTGCTACTGCCTTTCATCAAGAACAGGTTTGCAGTGGTGGTCTTGCTCACCAGGCATTATTTGAGGAAGCTGTGCTTATAAACCTGGGCTGAACGTACTGTATATTGTTTCATATATTATATTCTATATTCTTGTGGAGAAGGGGAACAGTTTTGTGTTTTGAATCTCAGTTGAAATCCTTGTTATCACTGCATGTCAGACATACAGAAGCACTGAGAGATTTCTGCTGCCTGAGCTCTGGTTGTCTCTGTCTTCTTTTACATCTATTTCCTGCCTGATTAAGCTCTTGTGCTGGAGGCTGGTGCAGTGTTTGGGGGAACGCTGTACCACTGGCCTGTGAAAGGAGGCTCGTAACAGAAATGTACACTCAGGCATGACAGGAGGGAGGCGAGAGGGGTGGGGTATTGTTAATGGATAAGGCTGCGGGGCTGTCAGCAAAATCACTCCAGCATTGTCTACAAGTTTAAATCATGTGAGCCTCTGCTGTTGTGTGATGAGAGCCTGGGGGATACAGTTGTACTGCATTTATAAGTCATTCCAAGAGGGGAAAAAAGCTTCCAATTCATAGCTAGAAATTTATTATTAAAAGGATATTTCATATTTCGCATCAGCACTTGGGTTATAGTTTTCAATGATTGTTATGTTCTAAAAAGAGAAATTTTGCAAACAGCTCCACTCATATTCCACCTGAGAGAAAATGTTATAGAGTGGAGTGGGAGTAAGAGAGATGAGTGCAGCCCTCCAGCCTACACAAGCACCACAGGAATGATGGAGTACTCTGTGCTATGACCGGGCACTGCAGAGCGGCGTGAGATCTCAGGCCTTTTCTGTCAGAGCACAGCCCAAGGTGGTGTGAGAATCCCCCCCACCGTTAATTATTTACTGCGATAATTGCCTTTGAATTGAGGAGGCAGCCGCTGCCAGCATATGCCCACACCTCCTGCGAACAGTGTAATATCACTAATACGAGTCAACAAAACAAACACGGCAAAGTGACTGTCACACCTTCTGCTGTTCTTCTTTTTCTCTCTCCGTGGCCCAGCTGAATCATCCCGCCGTGGGTAACTTCACTTTCTAACTTAATTCAGTCACAACACAAAGCGAGTTTTAATTTAATGCTCCCTAGCAGAAATCTTATTCATCTTGATTCAAACAGTGTGTGAACCAAAACTGCCGTCTGCCCTTTAGTGACACTGAAGCTGCATCCCAGTTCAGGAGCCGCATCCTCTGAAGACCGCATTCAATGGATGCAACCCTGGAGTAGTTTTGTTTTGGAGGAAACAGCCTCCACATTTGATCTTATATCTTCTATGGCCCTCAGTATGCCACAATTCATCACAGACTGGTTGATTGTGTTATAGCGCAATGAAGCTGCCTACATCAGCTTGTAAAGTGGGGAAATATTACATAATCGTGTCCAGGTGTTTGGTTCAGCTAGTCATCACTCACCTGTAAATACATCACATTTCTACCAATAAAAAGCCACTACAGAAAGTAAATAATGGAGGCCAGGAAAAAAAACTTCTTCTCTGTGGTTAGATGTCAGATTGAGGAAAGTTTCAGTGTTTCAGTCTTTCATGTGGACAAAAGTGTGTGTGTGTGTTTTTCTCTCAAGATTTCTGCTTGAAAAGACATCATGGGCCAAGCCAACCTGCTTCACCCAAAGTGTATTTATACAGTGTATGTGTGTTCACCAGACATCAACACTGGAAAAGGAAGTGTGGGGATTGGATTAGAAACTCTGGAGATGTTGAGATGATCACTGGCCACGGCATCGTCTGACCACCCAGGCAGACCAAATGCCACTAAGAGTAGAGTCGACTGGACCCATTTGGAAAGAGAGGAGAGCAGGGAAGGGAGCTAAGCTGACCCAGCTTCTATTGTGGATGGAGCTGGACAGAGTGCAGGACTGGTGGAATAGGAGCAGGTGGAGCAGGCGTTTATCAATGCTTGGTGATCAAACATAGTCAACATGCATTAATGTTGATATTCTCTTTTGGTTTGTCATGTCTTTCTTGTGCATAAATGGCTACTACTGCATTTTGTTGTGCAACCCTGTGTTGCAGAATGACAGTGAATGACCTCTGAACAGTGATAAACTATCTACACAGGAAGTGGAGTGAGAGTAGCACGTCAGAAGAGCAGCAGCTCAGTCCTCTGTCAGCAACAGGATATGTTCAGGCACAGTACAGAGTGTAGGTCACCTGTGTATTGGTAGTGCACAGAATCATACAGTAGTCAACACAAATCAAAACTTTAGAAGCTTGGGGCAGAGGAAAATAGACTTGAAGCTCAAAAATCTGTGTGCTAACTGGATGCAAGTGTCCAATTATTAAGTGCATTGCGTAGCATCAGTTTCTGTCCACACTGAATCCATTAAATCTCCATGTTTGCTGTGCTGGAGACATAACCACTGCTTTTTGTTGCATCTAGTTAGGAGCTTAAATCCCTCCAACTGTTTGAGCCCAGTTCTTTTGAACCTACATATATTCTGAATTTATTGTGAGTGAGGTCAAGCAAAACATTGAATCTGTCCTTTAGGGATCCATAAAGTACCATGAAAGTGAGCTGCCCACTGTATAAATGTATCTTTCACATATCTCTCTATTGAGTAGTTTACATATTTCACAGGAATCTTAGTTACACATTGGCATTACTGTTTCGACTCCTGTTGATTCCCTGTCACTTTTCATTTGGTTTTCTCTTAGCACAACTCCAACAAAGATGGAGCGCTGGGCTGAGTGCGTCCTCAGAGGAGGCTGAGATGAAAGGTATGTGCTCAGTTGTTTCCTTGCATCAACTATCTTTAAGTGACTTCGTCATTAAAAAACAACCGTGATCATAAAAGCAACAGAACTGCCACAAACATCCAATTACTGACAAACTGGACGTCGGTCAGGCTTAGTGATTTAATTCCTGATTTCTACCATTGCCTTGACGTTCAGAACAAACACTTTTAAAACATTATATCAACTGAAATTTCTGGTTGATTTCTACTACCATAGTAGTTTGTCAACAGGTCTAAAACTGTTAATATAAAAGATAATTTAGATCCTCTTGTAGGCTTTAATACAAGGAAAAACAAGTATACACACATTTTTTTTTAAGTTGACTCTAATTTGTAGTTGGAGAACATTGTTCCCAAGAGAAAACAAAAACTACCTCTAGTGTTTCTTTTGTTAGGCTGTTGAATTACTCCTGTCCAACAAATTTGTAAATGCAAATTGAAACTTACGCTCAGCAATCATAAGTGGGGGATAGAAGAGGAAGTAGCCCACCAGCTCTGCTGACAGCTGACCAAGGAGGTTTGAGGCAGTGGTGCCATTAAGGAAGACAGTCCCATTCCTCACAGTGTAGACCAATGACACAGCAGGAGAGCCTGCTGCCTGGGAGACCCGCAGCATCTGAGAGGAGTGGAAAAAACACACAGAGTCAGAGGAGGACACCAAAAAAACATTGGAAATGCTTGGGATCACATTACTGTAATGTGCAAATCTTTTAAAAGAGACTGAGGAAGAAGAGATGACAAATGTCAAAAAATCAATTGATGTCTCGGATCAATAAATATGAAAATCATCAAGAAGCACAGCAGCTGGGAAATTGGCAAGGCTTGAAAGAGTACAAAAATATTATTATTTTTTTTTTATCCATGCATAACCGTCAAAATAGCTTTAAAATAGAGTGCATTTTAAAATTAATACAAACATTGCCTAGGCCACTGCCCTAAACATAATTAATTTGCATATCAGAAGCTGCTCTTGTTTTAAGCAACAGCCTGAGGGGGACAATTTTGCACAAATTGAACAAAGTCTGTGGCGGCCAAATCACCTAAACCACATTGTAACACTGATGTGTAACAGCACAAACTGTTGAGGTTACACCATTATTCTAATAAGCAGAAAACACATTATAACAAACAGCATTTGCCATCTACTTTAATGTGTGTTTGGGATGCTGGATGGTTCTGTGTGCAAGACATTGTCCACAAAAAGATGACATCAGGCCTCATCAGATTTACTCTGTTTTGAATACCAGAACTCTACACTACACACACGCTAACTCTGGTACAGTGGCAGCTGCTGGTCTTTCTAGGAGGTGAAGCTCATTATCAGCTTACATCATAAAATTTAACAAAGCGATCTAACGAAACAATATTATGTTATAAACTCGAACAAGGAAATGTTGAAATTATGTAAAAATGAAACAAGGAAATACTGTGTGTTTTATTTACAGTGTAGGAAATGAACAAGTAATTTCACCTAGCAAATACCAACAAATGGGGTGTAGTTTGTCTTTCTACTTCTCTTGCAAAATCAACGATGGGACTGAGCTGAGCTATCAAGTGACGGTGTATATCTCAAAATACCTGTCAATCAAAACGGGATCCAGCATTTCAACTGATCCACCGATCATCATACGGAAGCTCAGTGTCCATTGTATTCACACTGGCCAAAAAGGTCCAAACCAAGGGAGGAAATGAACTTCAGTTTGTTTCCATCAAACTAAACAAGGCAGGTGTGAATACACCCTTAGAGAACTCGCCTCTGCTCTGGTATTATGTTCAAAATCACAGCTTTACCATTGTAACAGTTAACAAACACAAACACAGAGCTACACAACCGTTACACCACAGTACCTGTACAGAGAGTCTGCTGTTGGTGTGGAGCACTTTGGCCTGCGCTTCAGAAAACACCTTCTCGAGCCTCTGTTCCATCATTTGAGAGAAGCGACACGACCGAGGATCATCGCCTGCTCCCACAAACTGCAGCACTGGAACATCAAAACAAAATGAGCTCACAGACCCGTACACCGGCAAAACTATCAACAGCATTTTATAAAGTATTCTTCAGGATGGTACAACATTGTGGTTTTGCAGTCTTTGGCAATGTATGTATTGACTGCACTGATAGTATGATGTCTGATATTTTAAGTGAGACATGTATTATTATAATTTCCTCCTCCAATGTGGTTTTATTTTATAACTACTCAAACCTAGTTTCCACTGATATTGCTCGAGTGCATAGTCACAGCAGGGACAAACAACAGCGAGTCTCAAGCTGATCTCTGACTTTTTTTTCCCTTTTATCCTGACTGAACACTAGCTGACCTGTTTTCAGCTGGAAGCCAGTGGCTGGGCTGGATCTCCATAATGCTACTGGGAGGGGCAGGGCTGTTACCATGGGGAGGTACTGTCGCAGGTCTGAAATCAGCTTATCACGGCCATAGGAGTCCAGGCCTGTCAGCACTACAGAGGGAGAGTAAACCATGTCCCCGGCAGTCACATGATAAGCCACAGTCATGTTGGGAGAACCGAATACTGTCTCCACCTGAGAGGGTAAAGCAGAGACAAGAATTAGATGTCTTCAAAGAACTATACTGGTAGTTTGTACCATGTTTTATTCCACTAATTACACAATCCTCATACCTGAGAAGGTGACATTAGAGAGTAACCCTAATTGATAATGGATATGGCCAGGTATGGTTGCTGTCCCAATAATCAACGGTGATGTCACAGGGTCCTGGAGTACACCTCTTCTCCCCGTGTCTGCATGGGTTCTCCCTGGCTACTCTGGCTTCCTCCTTTGGGGTAGGTCAATTCGCTACTCTAAATTGCCCATTGGTGTGAATGTGAATTTTTTTTATCAACCGAAGGGGGGCCAAGCAGAAAAAGGTTGGGAACCACTGCCATACTAAAGAAACCATCCACTGCATAGAAGCTAGTGGATGAACACAAATTTTAACACTGAGAAGGTTGGTTGACAAAAACAAATTCATGGGTAGTATGGTCCTTCAGACAAGATGAGAAGGTAGCGTCAATCAGTCATATTAGCAAATGATCTGACTGACAAGATATTGAAGTGTATCGGATTGATGGTGCACTTTAATAGGGTATTCCAACCACTCGCTAATGAAAGCGACAGAAGAGAGAGTGATTATGGAATACAGATATGTGGAGAGAGAGCCAGCAGGGACTGAAACTGGGGAGAGTGAGGCTAACGATGAGCCAGATATGGGAGAGGCTGTTAAGCAGGGACACTGGGACAAAGAGGCTTATGTTCCTTCATTCCAAACCCAAGAAGCCAGGTATCACTGCATTCTCACACACGTGAAATGTGTGTGTTTTCTTACATAGTATAATGACAAATACAAACGTTTCTCAGTAAGAGTTTGACTTTTTGGTGAACTCTACGAAACCGGAAAGAGAATGATGACAGATGTAATGAAACTAGGTGCGTGTGTAGGAGAGGTGAAACCATTCAGGTGTGTTATCTAAATCCGTCTGAAAGCCTGCCCTGACAGCAACATTCACCGGCCAAAACACTGAGAGCCTCTCCTCTCTGTAGCTGAGAGCCACCACTCTGCCTCCTCACAATTCGGCCTTGTTACGAGTTCTGTAAAAGAGCCCTTTATTATCACTTCATCCTCTCAGACTTCACCCATGTGAAGGTGTTATTAAGAGATTGCATTTCCAGCAAGCCAGAGATTGTAACAAACCCACTAACCCACTAATCTCAAAAGAACGTGAAAGAAAAGCCACCAGATTAACCCGATGGATCTAGTCTGTTTTCTAAAAAGTTTCAAGTCACTGGGGAGCCCTAAGTACCAGACACAAAAATAGTTTATATCTATATATACTTTAAAGGTTCAAAATGGCTTTAGCCTTGTGTTTCAAGTCATTTAGTCTATTTCTCATAATCTTTTTAGCATCAGCACGGCACATCGCTCTCCTCCCAACCATGTATAACCTATAATTAAACACAGAAGCAATTTCCCTTGCCAACAACTCGTATCCCATTGGATGAGAGAGCAGTGCTACTAAAAGGAACCCAAGCAATGTTGAAATTGGTGACAGGAATGCACTGAAGCAAGACACTTTCAGAGACTACAGAGAGAGAGAGAGAGAGAAAACCAGAGAAGGTGAACATATGAGAGCATTGACCTTCACCTGGCAGGACAAATGCAAAGGCCTCACTCTCAATTATTCGATACTTCCACTTTGAGAAATACAATACGCTGCAACATTTCACCGGATTGCAGCTGTACTACACACAGAAACACGCACACACAGATGCACTTAACACTTGCTCAAAATTGCAACACGCTAAAGGCAGTCCAACCCACTGGAGACCAGGAGGAAAGGATTCCTCTTTATGTTAAGGAGGAATCCCATTGCTGCTTCACCTACTTCCCCGCAAACTAAACCTAATTAAATCCTTGCCATTGATTTGTTTTCCCGTGTTCAGTGTACGCACAAAACATTTCACCAACGAGCTAAAACTGTTCCCATAGGAAGACTCCATTTTACATATGAGCACTCACATATCGACGCAAACATTTCTACATTTTAGTTTCTCATAGACAAAAGCTGCTCCTGACACACTGAGTGGAGGTATTACAGGCTTATTAGAGCGAGAGAGAGAAAGAAAATGGTTTTGGCACAGTGGGAACCATCATTGGTTCCATCAATGGCTAATCCACTGACATAAAGATTTTTTTGTATGCACTGGATCATACCGATTAGGCATAACATGACCACCTGCCTAATATTATGACAGTCTCCCTTTTTCTGCCCTAACAGCCCCATACATAACAAACTGTGATGCTGTGTATTCTGTCACCAGCATTAACGTCTCTGGTCTGGTGGATCAGACCACCAGGAGACTCCCCTCCTGCATCAGTGATCCTTGTCCTCTCATGACCCTGTCTCTGGTTCACCACTGATCCTTCCTTGGACCACTTTTGATAGATCCTGACCACTGCAGACCAGGAACACCCCACCAGAGCTGCAGTTCTAGAGATGCTCTGATCCAGTCCTCTAGACATCACTGTTTGGTTCTTGTTGAGCTTTTTTCCAGCTTCTAACATCAACTTTAAGGACAAAATGTTCACTTGTTGCCTTTTATAGCTCAGGTGCCTTAATGAAGAGATAATCAGTGTTATTCACTTCACCCGTCAGAATGTTTATCAGTGATTGCTGAGGTTGGTTTCCTCCTGAGGTTTCGTTAAAAAACAAAATCTGTTTGTGAAACTGGATTTTGTGGACTCTCTCACTGTAAGCAAGTAAATAAATATGAGGGAACTGGAGCAACAGTTCTCATCTAGAGCTGCAGTCCTAATCTTCATCTTGTTTTAGTGTTGGTACAGTTACTCAAATATGTGACACCACCCACTGCCTTCAGGGACACATTCAGTCAACCTAATTTCTATATTAGTCCTCATCTCTTCTCTCATAGCCTACATGAGGGTCCTTGGTGTAAGTGTCTAATTCACACCACCCATAATAAACCTTCTGACCATTCACCATTCACCAGTGTTCGAAAACTGCTTCATTATTCAGGTATTCAGCCAAGACTGAGTGACAGTTTGGGTCCTTAAAGTGAAAAAACAGCTGTCAATACACATGTCATATTTACTGTAGACTTATTTAAACTGCCTCAAAAAAAAACATATGATGCACCTCAAATATAATAAAATATATGCAATACATGCTTCAAATAAACCTGTTAATTAAATTCAGTTGAGCAGTGATACATTTGAATACCTTTTACTTCACTCCATAGACAACTTTTCTTCTTTTCTTACTACGTTGGACCAAAATCTCAGCATCGGAGCACCAGTTTGTGTATTTGGCAGAACTTTTAACACTTTCCAAAACAAAGCTGACAAAAACATTTCCTTGTCTGAATTGATTGGAAATTCATTTTTGGATTCTAACTTCCCTTTAAATGACAGTGGTAGTTCATAGATTTCATTCTGTGATTGATGCTGTCGAGTAAAAAAATGAAAATTACTGTACAGTAAGAAAAGATTATACTATCTCTATGTAAACTACACATGCTACTCTGCAGCAGGACAAGACAACTCCTTCAGTTTAAAGTCATTGTCAGCATCAAAGAAACTGGGCTACATTTTCACATTAATACAATTGTATATATTTGTAAAGTTAACAAATATTAAAGCTATTTTGGGGATTTTTGACCACTAGTATTGCTGTGAGGTTCTTGAGGGGATGCACATGGCACACCTAGCAATGGTTTCACATTACTCACATATCAACTATTGGTGGCGGAAGGCAACAAGGCATTCAAAGCATTGATTTGGCCTCAAGCACCTGGCTAAGAATCACTGAATGTATACATCATTATTACAAAAAGTATATTGTGTGTATTCATGAGTGGTAGAAGTTGTATTTCTTTAACAGTCTGACCTGTGCTTGGGCTGAGGTATCATTCAGAGCTTTCCGGAGGCCCTGACTCAGTCCCCTTCGCAGATTCTGTCTCTGAATGTTGTCCAGCCTGTTTCTTCTTACATAGATGGAAACAACTTGGAAAGATTTAGAAACAAAAGAGACAGAGAGAGAAACCAAGATATACACAGACAAATAAAGTTATAGATATAATACAATTTTACAATATATTTCTTCTATTAAGACTGCAGCAAAAGTTTACCTGTTTTCACCCACAGTCTCTCTGTGATATTACACTGCTGTGGTGGAGCCTCTGTGGTGGTGGTGGTAAAAGGGGATATAAAGACAGTGGTGGCCCTGGGAGGGCTCGTTCTGGGGATGGGCAGCGTGAACGTTCTCCGGCTCGTTTGAGTCCTGCTGGTTGTGGTGGTTGTCGTTCTCCTAGTCGTGGGTGCAGGCTGTGGCGTGGTAGTGGTGGCAGACTGTGTGGTTCTGGTGGTGGCTCTTAGGGAAGGCATGGTAGTGGTGGTGTGTAAAGTTTTGGTGGTTGGCGCTGTAGTTGCGGTGGTAAGCTGGACATAGTCTGTCCTGGCGTCCTGGCGAGGGGACAGAGGTGATACCTGAGGTGTCCTCTCGGTGGGCCCAGCAGAAAGGGTGATTCTGGCAGACTGAGAGGGGGCTAGACTGGACACTTTATCTTTGGGGAAAGTGAGCGCAACTGCTCTGGATGTTACGGCAGTTAACTCACCCGTCCCCGCCTCTGTAAGGAGAACAAACGTCTCAGTAACTTCCTCTGAACGATCGGCATCCATTGGTGAGGTCAGACTCTGTGATAAGGTTGGAAATGTGGCTTTTACAGACACGGATGATGGTGCAGTGCTTGGGTGCATGCTTGGCTTAACTGACAATATCTTATCAACTGAATGCAACACTGGTGATGATGATGATGATGATGATGATGATGATGACGATGGCGTCGATGAATTGTTAGAAGACACTGAAGCGGGGGATTCCACATGTAAAGAGGGTGGCTGAAAAGCTTTGACACTACTGTATGAGAGTGGGGAAGTCTCTGAAGATGATGATGATGAAGAGGATGACAGCCTCAGTTCTGTTGGAAGGATGAAATCCCTCATTTTCAAATCAGTTGTGTTATTGACATTGTCAGTATCAGAGGTATTGAGTGCAGGGTTGTTTGAAAGTGTGACAGCAGCATCAAATGCATCTTCAAGAGAGTCAACATCTGCCGGAGGGGGGCTGCGTTTGCTCTTATTAACCAATGCAAGAGAGGAAGCTTTTGAAGATGAGTCAGTAGTTAAGTGAGAGAGGGGCAGAGCACCATCTGAACCCTGTGCAGTGTTTACAGTGGCTCCTTGCTGTACATTGACAGCCACTGCAGATCTGGGATGAGCTGGGGATGAGTCCAGTTTCTGTTTTTTAGATTCTATAGTTCCTGTAACATACGTAAAAGATGGCTGTTCACCAACAGTTGGATAAAATAAATTTGGATCACGGGTGACTACAGTTGGATCAGTTGAACTCAATATATGAACATCACCCTCTTGTCCGTCTTCCAGCTTTGCCTCATCGTACAACAGGCCATCTGCTTGTAAATTAGAATCTGCCCTATCAAAGCCAATAGATGTATTTTCTAATTCAAACGCAGTGCTTTGAAAAGACACAGGCTTGGTGGCTTTCCACTTTGTATATGGTGCCATTAGTTTTGTGCCAAAGCTGAAAATAGAACTAGGTGATTCAATGCTGGTTTGTCCATTGCTGGGGGAAGTAGCTACAGCAGAGGAAGCAGTGGAGGGAATGGCTCTTTGCCTGCCTGAATAAAAATTTGATCTATCACTTCTCACACTGCTGAATGGTCCCTGAGAGTGATAAGCAGAGCTTGTTCTCTGTGTCAGAAAGATTTCAGACCAGGAAGAAGGAGAAGATTGCTCGAAATGACCCATGTGAATGGTGGCTTCAATGGGAGAACCCTCGCCAAAACCTTCAGAGCCTTTCTTAAACCTGATGAAATCTTTTGTAGTTATGAAAGATGAAAACACATTGTCTCTGATTGCAGCCGACTCTTCATTTCCATTGAATAAAGGAGAAACTGAAGCCTTTGCAGCACTTCTGTGGAATCCCTTGGTCTTTCCATGCATCATGTGAACATCGGAGGCTGGTGATTCTTTACTGTTGCCTGCAATTGTTTCCACCTCGGGAATGGAAGGTCTTTCAGACTTTAAGTTATGAGCAGAGTTTTTAGCTGAGGACATTGTCTGGTGAGATTTATTGGGAGGTGGAGTTGTATATGGAAATGCAAGTAAAGACCTTGTTTGAAAAGGTCTTTGTGAGGGGGTCATTTTGAGGGATACCAAGGCTTTGGGCTGGGCTGCTAAATTAGCTTCACTATTGGCAGACAGACCAGTGTTATCATCAGTGTTGTTTGGGCTGTGGCTGAGAATCAAGGGCAATAAGTATGTAGGCCAAGTCGGGTGTGAGAGACTTTTGTCCCTGGTTTTATAGGTCATATCTTTTGCTAATCTGACTAACAACTTTGTCCTATTGTTGGAGAAGAATGTATTTTTTGCTGTTGTCCATCCTCTAGACTCTTGAGTAATGCCCTTGGGAGACTCTGTTTGTGTTACAAATTGTTGAACGTTTATGACTCTGTTAGTTGGCAAATGAAGCAAATCTGACGCTGATGTGAAGGAGGTTGTTCCTGTTCTGGTGATCAAACTGACGCTGGAACCAGTGGTGGACTCCAGCATTAGCCCTGTGAGTGAAAGTGAGTTATTCGGGTGAGCTTGAGTGGAAATGGATTTGAGCTGTGCTGCTGCTCCCTGGTTGTAATTCATATTGATGGCAGGAACTCTGGGGCTGCTGTGACCCACTGCCATCAGTAAATCACTGGGATTAGACACACGCTCTGGGGACACCGTGCCAGAGAGGATAGGTGTTAGCTCAGTGACTGCAGTTTCAGAGAGAGACGTTCTACCTGCTGGAGTCACCGTTAGTCTGAGTGTCACTGCTGGTGCTACAGGCAGATTTACAACATTTGAAATCAGACGCGACAAGATTGCATCTCCGACACTTTTGTGAACAAAAACCTGACCATCTATGGCTGTCTTGTTTTCCTTTTCCGCATATGCTGTTTGATTTAACATCTCCGGCATGACATGATTAGAAACTGAATAGCCTTTAGCATGGGCAGACAGCAGTGCTGATGTGGGATTTTGTAAAGCTCCCTGCTGCCTTTGAACAGCTTGGCTTTCTTGATTGGAGGGGAAGGTGCTAATTTCAGTATTACTGGCTGATATAGAATTCATACCTGGGTTCTGGGTTTCTTGAAAAACCTTTAAAAGATTTCCCCCATGGTCAGGAGAAGAATATGATGTATATGTGTCGGCTGCTGGTGTCTTGATCACTTCTGTGCTCTCACTGCTTACATGTGCTGCATAGATTTTATCTACTGATCGGTATGATGAGCGTTTTGTCACTTCATTGCTCTTTTCAATGCTGGTTTCACTTTCTGCTGGAAAGTGTAGTTTGCTTGTTGTGCTTTGCAGTTGCAGGGATTGCGTGGTTGTTGGACTGTCTGTCCAACCCACAGAGCCTGCTGGTGATAAAGTCTGAGGAGCAAAGCTGGACGCAATCCTTTGACTTTGAGACGAAGCAGCTTTATTTATCCTCTCATTAGAATATGATAACACAGAGAAAGTAGATGGAGCTGATGTAGACACTGATGATGATGACAATGAAGAGGATGATGCAACATTCCTGTTTCCAGCCATAAAGGACACATGTGACGGCCAAGAGACAGTCAATGCCATGGTAACGGCCTGTGGCGGTGTGGTGTGTTGGTGAGACATGCTGGAGGTCAGACCTGAGCTGGTGAGGGTGATTCTGTCCCCTGCAGACTGGCTGGAACTATGTGAAGGCCATTGGGTGGTAAGGGTCTCGTTCCTGGTGATGGTTGGTGAGGTTCTACTTTGATCCAGGCTTACTGGATGTTTGACAGTTCCTGCCATGACGGTTATGACAGATGAAAAGGCGGGCTGTCCTGACAGGCCTTCCCCCTCAGTCTCCGAGTCACCATCTGAATGGAAGACAGCGAAAGGTGCCTCTTCCACCACCGACAGGTCAGCCAATGGATGAGCAGGAGCAGCTGTGACTGCAGGATCGCTTGGCAAGGACGAGAAGCCGGAGGCATCATAAGTGGATTTTCCTGTTAAGAGAAAAGTGCAAAGAAAGGTTAATATGTGTGATCATATCACCAACAAAGGCCGACTTTTAAAGCTGGAGCTATTTTTAATTAAATTTCAAGCGAGTCCTTTGAAATGTTTATATGTGTCTGTCAAATCTTACAGTGAAAAGGAAAGTCTGTAAAAAAAGGATTTGAGAACTGTACGATTTGAAAACTAACTGGAAGACTGTTCCAGTGCAGCAAACACTCAATCACCTGGAACAAGATCTTAGAGGGTTTTTTAGGACATTAAAGGTAGAGTTGGCGATGTCGAAGAGCTGGCAAGATTTGAAAGATGCACTGCTACGAATCCCCCTCTAAGCTCCTCCTCCTCCAGTCAGCGCTACGACCAATGTAGCCTTTTCTGCCTCCGTCTTTCTCTTCTTTGGCTGTGTAGCCGGCCGAGCCGCCACGGGTAACGCTGGAATCTGTATTTTAGGCTGCTTTTTCTCTGCCATTGTAAACTGGTCTGGTATTCTTCAGCTACTGAAGTATTTCGAGAGAAGAGCGTGCTTGATACCTGCGGCCACGGCGGAGTGATTCGTGTGCTCGCGCAGAGTGGAGGGTAGAGTGGGGGCGTGCGGGGGGACAAGCGCAGGACAAGACGAGAACGCATCTGATTCGTACTTCACACTCGGACCGAGGCTATTAATTGGTCAAAGTTTTTATAGTCCTATGGCTGCCACAGATCTCGGATTCTATTCACTTCTCTTTCTGAATACATATTAAATTGACGACTATCAGGGTGGAAGGACCATTTTATCCAACATAACAAAATGTGTCTCTAAAAATCATCGCCTACTATACCTTTAATGTATTAAAATTTCATTGATATATTCTGCTCATGTAAAGACCTAGAAGTAAGTTCTGCTATTATGTTAGAAGTCCTTGGGTCCCTTGGAAACTGTAAAATTTCAAATTTATTAGAAAAATATTAATAAATAGGGGTGTCCCAATCCAATATTGATATCAATTTTGTCCAATATCAGCAAAAAACAAGTTTTGGATCATATCAGCCTGCATCTAAAATCTCTGATATAAACACTCTGATACTAGCAGTCCATTCAAGACTCCACTCCAGCTATCCAGCAGCAGAGCCCGGTGATCACAACAACAGCTGTGCTAAGGTGCTAACAAAGCAGCAAGGAATAGGTGTGATGTTGGCCGTGTGGCAGGATTATTCATTGAAGTCTGAAAAAGACAATGCAGCTGAGTGCAAAACTTGTCATGAACAAGTTTCCTCTGCTGGCAAAGAACCAGGAAGTTTAATACGACCAACCTCATCACACATTTGAAGCAGCATCATAAAAAACAACATGAGTATTTTCAGGGTCTTCTAATTTATTTTTTATTTACTCTATTCATTTGTAAAATATGCTTATGTTTAAATTAAACTATTGGTTATTTTTTCACTTCAGACATATATTTTTTGTTTTATTGGATTTATTGAGGTAATTTTTCAAGGTCTTCTAATTTACTTTTATTTTATTCAATTGTAGAACAAAAGATCTGTGCTAACATTGTATCTGATCAATGTTGGTATCAGCCAATACTCAAGGCTGCAATACTGGTATCATATCGGAGTGAAAAAGTTGTAATAGGACCCCCCTATTAATAAACACAATAAGCCAATCATTCTGCATCTGTGAATGTTTATAATTTTTGGTTCAGATGTTCTGCAGCTCTTTTCCAGAAGGGAAATGGTCAAATGCCCATCCTAACAGTTATTCAAAACACAATAAGCAGGCGTCATTATGGAGGATAAACACTAGCCAAATATGGTATTTTTTGTTCATAGAAACTGGCAACCCAAAAGCCATTCATATCAATGACTCAGAACTGATCTATAAAACATTAGCAAATGATGAATTAAAGTCATTATTTAAAACTCAGAAATCCATTATAAAGGGTGCATTATTAGAAAAAAACACAGCCTATAAGTTAAAAAAAAGTATGGAATAACAGAGATGCTCTGTCCTATTAACTAGCTGCCACTGCCTTGTGCATATTCATTCAATCTGCATGTCAGCAAAGAATTACTTTCTCTAAACATGACAGATGAAGCCATTAAGTAGAGCCAGGTGTCTCACACCACCGTGTGAGACACCTGATTCAAACAGTTTACCAGATGACTGCAGTTGTGGGGCTCAAATCTGATGGTTGATACAAAAAAATATATAGATTGACTTTCAAGAATAATCTTAATTGACTGTAGGGTGGTAATCATTCTAGCCTCGGCGCCAAGGTGAAAACAAATCACAAGGTCCAGGTTTAGAGGTGAACAACCATCCAGTCGCAAACAGCACTGTACAATAAGTGGAACAAATACAATCAGCCTACTGAAGAGACGGCAGCTGTGTGCTCGAGTACAGCTAAGAGATAACGCACAACGGACTCATGTGGACTCTGTCTTTGCAGAAATTATGCATCAACAACAGCAGAAAGAGAGAGGAGACATGGAGGTTTACATCACATGCTGAGGTGATTAATGCACCGAGACGACCAACATGGGATTGTCTCATACGTCCCTGTCCCCTCCTTTTATTCTCAGCACATCCTCGACACATCCACACAGGGCTTCTTTTATCCATTTGTAAAGCTTTGCAGTCCTGTCACACCTTCCACCCCCTCAGCATGTTTCTCCAGCTCAAGTGCATCCAGCTAGCACTCACATAGAAACACTTCAGTGTTGGAAAGGACCCTTGTGATGACACAAAGGATTAAAGAAACGCACATATCAGTCTATAAGTGTTTACTTATAATGTTGTCCATGTTTGCATAAATTTAAACATCCTGAACACGAAGCGTAAAATTCTGAGAAGTGCACAGCATGGACTGTGGAAAACAATGAGGCCGTTGAGTCTATGTTTTCTGAATTACACGCATGATGATTAGCCTAAGGCGATGCATACTCACACACAGGCACTGTAAAGCGATCTGAAAACATTTTTTCTGTCCTTAGATATTTCTGAACCATTAAAAGTAAACTGTAATATCATCTAATACTCACACATTCAGTAAATATTCCAGGTCAGTGACCCTGAATGTATTCTTAAATGTCACCAATATCCCTGAGAACTGGCAAAATGTCTTTTATAATTTGTTTTCAGAGGAATAAATCTCTGAATTTCATTAACTGCCACCATTCATTTCTTAAAGACAGCCCTTTCATGCGGTATTTGTGATCCCACTTAATTCTTTTTCTTCAATAAATCACTAATGTGCTCAAATGTGATTAGTGAAATTGCAATACCGCTATTTTTAATCCACTCTGTGATATAAAACAAAGAGTGAGAACAGAGGGAATGTATTTCTGTACTCACCAAAGAGCTAGATTATAAAAAGAATAAGTGTCCACTTTCAAAGCCACTAAAAAGTCAAACCACCTGGTCAACAAACTAAAACAACTTCCTGCTTAGCGTGCCTGGCGGCATCATGAATTGGGGTGTGCGGGACAGAGGGCAGTCCGAGCAGAGGTGTGGAGTCCGCCTGTGGTTTGCCACCTGCTCTGACAGAGCGGAGCATATGGGAGGATTTTAACAATGGACGAGAGAGAAGGGAAGGGGTGCAGATAAAAGAGATGAGAGGCTGAGAGTGATGAGAAAAGGGAGGGTGGTGGAAAAAGTAAGTCCCACCAAGGCAGCAGTTTGCTAAAAGAGTGGCAGAAGTATTGAATTTGCAGTGCAGTCTACAAGTCTGCAGGTCCTTTCCAAAAGTAATTCATCTTCGTGACGCCTCATTCCATCAAGCTCCAGCCTTGGAAGCAAAGTAACAGATGATGTCACAGTACTACAAGTATCACTAGATGTTGTCATTCTTTGTGGTATTACGTCAACTTTGACTGTCAAAAGTTTAGAGTTGACTTTTCAGAAGGAGTAGCATTAAAATGAAGAGTGAAAATGACTTTGTGAAGAAAATGCTAATTGTTTGTTATTCCTGCAACAAATTTGCCAAACATACTCTTTCATCAAATATTATGTGTACTGTAAATATATTAAAACCTTAGTGATACGCATTTTTAAGTCCTCACCTTGGGTTTTGGAAAAGTTCACTATTTCTTTTGACATTTAAAGAACATTACTGGATCATAAATAGGCCTAATTACTTACTGACCACACAAGCTTAACAAACAAATATTTTCTTTAGTATCTTAAACCACTGAATCTTTATTAGAAGCTTGTGCTGCACACGGTTTGTTCAAAGTTGTAGAAATGTATTAGCTGTTAGATTCCAAAGATGCCAAATATGTGGGTGAATTTTTGAAAATGTATAAAATTGAGCATGAGACAGCATGAGAGGTCGCTTTCACACCTAACCAAGTGGTCTAACACCTAACCAAACTCGGTTGGTTTGGGGGGCTGAAAGTTGCAACATTGTTGCATTTATCACTTGGTTCAGTTCTGCTTTCACACTGCAATTCCTGAACCGCACCACACTTTCTGAGCGTCAACAGTCAGGTATGTAACCTCACAGACTACAAACAGGGTGGACTGGCAATCTTGTATTGTGCTTCGTCACATTATTTGAGGGAATGCTACAACGTTAGCGATGCCTACCTACATACTAGGGAACGCAACCATCAGTAACGCTAACGTAGTTCGTCAGGGATTGAAGCTGTTCATTTTCTAACTTTGACAATATAACATGTGACAACACATCAGCACAGAGTTTAAGACTGTGACTGTTGATAGTTGTGATTAATTTTGTTCAAATACATCAAATTGTGAATTTATGGGTTATGTTGTTCAGACGATTGAGCTAAGCTAGCTAACTGCTAACAATGGTCACTCGTTGTTTGTTTTGGTCTGGAGTGCACGCTGTACTTGCTGTACATGCACTGCGTACATTTGGTCCTGTGTTTGGTCCGGTGAGCTTTCACACTGCATACGGACCGCACCAGGGTTCACTTGCAAACAAACCGAGACCCCTGTTTTCAAGCGGACCAGAGTTCGTTTGTTTGGTCCACACCAGAGTTCATATGAGCTTTCACACCTGCCCAAACAAAGCGGACTATCTGAGGAAACAAACTCTGGTCCGTTTAAAGCGGACCAAAGGAGGACAGTATGAAAGCGACCTTAGAATATTTCTGCTGGAAGGTTGCAGCCATTAAAAAATAAACACTGAATTTGTTTTGAATATTTCAATCAGTGCAAACATATTTAGACATGATATTGTGAAGAATGTGGAATAAAATTGTTTTTATTTAATGTCCCTTTATGAGAAGCAAAATGCGAAACTTGTTATTGTGCTTACATAACAGAGTGAAGATAACCCCCCGTAAGAGATTTACACTCTGTGGTGAATAAAATATTTGGTCTTGGTATACTTCTGGAGTCGAGAACAGACAGCTACATGATCCTGACTCGTGTCTAAAAACCTCCTGCAACCAGCACACCCAAACCACAGACCTCATTTCCACACTCATTTTTCTCCCCTTCTGCATCCGGTACAATCTTTGAGCTACCAGGACACAGACATGACACTGCCGGGGCTCCCTGCTGCTCCACTCTTATTATATACACTGCTTCTCCTTTTGCTTTGAGCTGTTTTTGTTCTCTTGTGAGAGGGGAAAAATGGTAAACAAGAGAGTAAAATTCAACAGTGAGGTGGATGGAGCCCTGGGAGCACAGAAACAAATTTAGGAAGCCTTGTCAAACTGCTTCTGAGGAAGAGCCTCAGAAGTCCCTCCTATGTTTTGGCTGTTTGTGGAAGGCGGCGGCGTATCCAGCTGCTTTGAGCTGTTGTTGTTCTATCAAAATTAGAATTAAAAGCTTTAGTGGTGAGGCCGAGGGACGTTTGGGAGGAGAGACTTTTGATTGAAAAACAGTGTCTTAACGTGTATTGCACATACCGTTCTGTGTATTCTGTCTGTGTACGGAGGCGTCCTGTCTGGCAGGAGGAGGACGGTGGAAGTGATGCCAAGCACCGCTGAGGTGACAGTATGGATGGGAGGGAGGATGTCACACGGCACCAGGCATTTGTTTTTTGTTTATTTGTTCTGTTTTTTTTTCAGAGGATGCAAACAGGACAGCAGGCTGAGACCACGCATCGGTGGTCTGGAATGCAGCCCAGCAAACACTTAACCCCGCAACCACGCAGAGATGTGTATATGGCATTAAAAGAGATGTTCGTTCATTCATTCACTCATTCATTACCCCTGATGGTGGGTTTCTGGTCCAGCTTGACTGTTTGTCTTTGGCCAAAAGGACGAAGTACAGTAACTGGTTTGCGGTGTGATTCCAGCAATCGTTTGAAGCCAAAGCATAATGTTTGAAAGAACAAACAACACAAACTTCTACTTATAAATGAAGCAAACACATCCTTACTCACCACACTCTGGGGTTTTGCTGCTACACACCTACTTTTTCTGATATGACTAGTAATTGTGATAAGTTAGCTGATCATAATAATAATAATAATAATAATAACTGATGTTAGCAAACAGATATTTTTTTTTTGCAAAAGTATCTGTTTTCATATATATGTATATATATATATATTTGTATATATGTATACGTATACAGATATACACATATATGTATATACGTATATATACATATATCTACATATGTATATGTATGTATGTATGTATGTATATATATATATATATATATATATATATAAAAATATATAATAAATATATAGAACTTAAAATCCAGCACGTATCAGCCTGTCACAACAGGTTGTTGAACACTGATGGCAGATTACAAAGTAGCATATGTGATACAGGCGCTTCTAAGTTTATTTATTAGCATTTTTGCAGGAGTGTGTTGGCCATCTTCTTGTCATTGTTTATGTTTGCGCTCGGCACGCTTAAATAATAAGGACTTTATGCATATACTCATTGAATTCTTCCATTCTTTTGGTGGGTCTCTCTGTGTTTCTTTGCAGCGCCACCTATCGTCGTGGCATATGTGTCACACCCTTGACACTCGTTATCACGTTGCTATACAGATGGAAATACTTCCGGCAACATTCTGACAAACGTTATTGTGCCATTGTTGTGTGGACGGCATGGATGGCTCTTCATTTTTTTTCTGCCTGACGTGTCGACACACTGACTTCTGTCCTGATGCACCTCAGGACACTTTTGTTGCTGCACTCTGTCCACTCCTATTACTGCTAAACCAGGGCTTTTCTCCATTGCCCTTGTGCCTGTGTTTGAGCTAACCTCATTTAAGATGATACAAGCTGTGAGGTAAAGTTATTTCTAACAAGCAGTCATGTTCATGAAACACATTTTCTAGACATTGCATTCATTCTTCCTTGTATCTCTATCTGCCTATACATCGTTATAATGTTCCTGTCAAGCATCTGTTTTCCACTGCAGGCCTAGGCTTAGTTAAACACACCAGAGAGTCATTATTCAGAACTTTTAGCAGGCTTTTTGGAGGGTGACAGGGGCACAGTCCCTCCGCTCTTACATGAGGGATCATATATCTGCTGCCTCAAACCCTTTTGGCGAAATGGACGAGCAGCAGCCAAACCGAATTGATTTTATGTGTACTCAGAAATTAAGGTGCAACATTTCAGTGGAAAAATTATATGTACACAGGTCTGCTAACGACCACAAATTATTCAAGAATAAATATTGTTTGATCTTGGATGAAAACAGTCAGCACTTTTACAATGTTTCTCTATTATTGAAATGATCGGTACAAAGGAGTTTCAAAATAAAAGTACTTTTGACATGCATAGATGTCATGTGATTCATGCTGTGTTCCACGCAACTTTGAAATTAACTTATAAACCATAAACTAAAAGGCAACACAAAGTTTCCTTGCCTGTATTTAATTCAAATAACACCTATTATCATATAATAAAATATGTTGTCATGTTATTAGATACCTGGTTACAGTAAAGAATCACTGAAAAAATATTCTCTGCACAAAATGTATTCAGGAAAATGTTAAAAATGCAACAAAATAATGTGGAGGCTGCACTGCTGAGAGTTCAGCTGAATGCATACTTGACAAAGAAACATCACAGTCAGCTGTGGTTTTTGTTTACACTTGTGGTGTGCATCTGGAATGCAGCATAAGTCCCAAAATGTGGCACCAAGTGTGCTGACCAATATTTGGCCCTTACTGTCTACATAAGAAAAGAGTAACAATTAGGCGACTAAATACACGACCATATGTCTCAAATATCATTCAGATATATGCTTATCATCAAGCCCCATTTCTATGTTGTCGTCCAACACGAACTTCTTCGAGCTTCTTTAGGTGATTACTTTTAAAATGCTGATGATGAATTATACTGATGCCCCATGAGCAAATACACTCAAAACTTTGAGTCTTAATGTCTTCAGTCTTGATGAAGAATTATCTTTTGTGGTTTCACAATGAAACCAATACTGAGTCCTGCCTGAGTCTATGAATATAGACACCGCAAAAGCATGAATAACCTTCAGTGTCAGTCAAATGCATTGATTTTTTCTATTTATATTATTCATCTGACAGAAAACAAGGAGGCACTCATCATAAAAAGTCAGACCAATGATAGCCCTCAAGACAAATACAGCTGACAAGTAAGCAATAAGCTTTCTAGAACTGAGTAGACTGAATAAAGTCAGCAGGTCTATGTAGCTTTAATGAAAAGATCTTTTGAAGAAGCTGAGAGTTTTTTGGAGTGTGACGGCTGGGTGGCTTCTTTAATATTAATATTAAATAGACAGCACCATAGCATCATCAGCAGAGCAGTGAAATAAAATATAGTGCTGTTCTGCACTTCCACAAGAGCAGGATGAAGTGCCAGTGGTTACTGTGCTGACGGCTGAGAATAAGATGAAACATACTTAACCCGTTGCATTGCAATGTGCTGTAGTGATGAAGAGTGAACCTAAAAGGTTCACACCAAAGACATATTACAACTTTAAGAAAACAACACAGGCATCACATGCACGAACACGGCCGAAGAGTTATGCAAACAAACATAGGCAGAGGCAGAGCGACTACAAACGTTACTCCTTTGTATCTTCCCTGGTGAAAAAAGTACTTAATTGTATTTCAAGTATATTCATATTTTCAATAATATACTGAAAATGTACTTACACAACTTGTACTTTCTGTAAATACAGGGTTTTTCCTGCGTTCAAATTTGCGTGGCGGCCGCCTCCAGCTACCGAAGAAGAAACAGATCGAATCGTGTTAGTTAGTTAGCGGAAAAAAAACTGGGAAAAACACGGTTCGATCTGTTTCTTGATTCAACCGAAGAAGAAACAGATCGAATCGTGTTAGTTAGCGGAAAAAAAACTGGGAAAAACACGATTCGATCTGTTTCTTCTTCGGTAGTTGCTTCAGGTCTTTCGGGTGCACTGTTGTTGATATAACGCCTCAATAGTGGCGCAACGCTGCAACTGCAGTTAAAATACGTAGCTGCCGCAGAGGGACATCAATCGCTCAATCAACACAGCTGGAGCTGTGTTGAGTAATATCAATCGCTCTGGCTAGGGGTGGTACAAAAATAGCTGGAGGCGGCCGCCACGCAAATTTGAACGCAGGAAAAACCCTGAAATATATAAAAAGTATACTAACATCAAACTTTCATGCCAACAATTTTAACATAATTATACTATATTACACTTTGTAGAAATATATTATATTAAAATATACTTTAAGTGAACATTATGTGCAATTTCTAAAGTAAAAAAATTTTTACACATATTTTTATATATTTTAAAATTTATGCTCAAAATTGTCATTGTAACATACACTAAAAGCATATTTTAAAAGGACACATTTTAATACCAACACTGTAATATTAAGTTTGAATGTATTTTAAGTTACATTTAAGTCTAATTATGAAGTGAAGTTATATACACTTGTACTTCAGTATATTCTTTTGGAAAGTGTTCAGTAGTATTACTTTGGCAATGCAAACCCATTTATGAAATTTTATGTTGTGCAAATGCTGTGTACTCTACACAACACAGTGTTGGTATTAAAATCATGTACTTTATATGAGTCATATACTTATACTTTAAATATACTTAATATACTTCAAGTTTTTTCCACTTTAGTGAGTGGCACAGTGGTGTAGTGGTTAGCACTGTCGCCTCACAGCAAGAAGGTACTGGGTTCAATTCCCGGCCTGGGGCCTTTCTGTGTGGAGTTTGCATGTTCTCCCTGTGTCTTTGTGGGTTCTCTCCAGGTACTCTGGCTTCCTCCATCAAAAACATGCATGGGGATTAGGTTAATTGGCTAATTTAAACTGACCGTAGGTGTGAATGTGTGTCTCTATGACTCTATTCAGGCCGGCCAGAACAGTGCCGGTTCCCGCACCAGTTACATGGGAACCAAAGTGCTTACCGGTTAACGACCCGCGTTCATACCATTTAAGTGAACCCATGACGCATCATCGACAGAGGGTGTTAATTTGCCATCAAATAAAAACAAGGCCACATGAAAGCGCCTGTCATAGTTAGGAAAATAACAATCATGGATCGCATCATTGACTACCAGTGAGCATTTGTACTCAAATCTGCACCAAGCTTTGCTATAACATGTGCTGTGGAGAAGGTGGCAGCGACGCAGAATCCAAAGATTTAACCTTAATATTAGCAAATATTTGGTCTCCACTGACTACTGCACAATCTTCCTGTCACTTCTCCGCCATATTCCACACTAGCACATGAAACTACACTAAATACACTTCAAGTTGAGCTTTTCAACAATTTAATTACAATTAAAATACATTTAGCACAAAAAAGTTGTTCCAAAATACACTTCAATTACATAAAGTATGCTAAATTTCAGTACACTTAGCGTCTTTACTTTTCATCAGGGATCAAGATCACGTTACTCTCGTTCCTGTGAAGAATTACTATCTGGAAATGAAGCATACTGGAGAAAACAGAGTGCATTTCACCACAGAATAGCACTCGAAATGCAGTGATCGTTATTAATGGTACATAAAGATGTAAGAATATTTTCAGGGTGAAATACTCCTTTGATGCATGGAACAATCATATGAGGCTCTGCAGGCAATCGCAAAGGCAAAAAAGTCCCATTAAAACCACCAAAAAGTAAGTCATCTTTCACTTCAGTGCCATGTCCAGAGGCCTGTCAGCTGTCAGGGCTGAAAGTAAAAGGAACATGTGGCAGATATAAAAGGTAAAAATGGTAAATAGAGGTACTGCATCGCTATGGAGGCATCTTACAAATGAAATGAAAAGGGTACTGGGTTAACGTGAAGGCCTCATCCTGAGTTATGCATTGCTATATTTTAAACATACAAATAGAAATAAACAATAGGGCAATATTTTCCCCGAAAGGATAATGACAAACACCGGCAAAGAGGAGATTTGCCCTCCAGGAGAGGTGTTGTGATGTGGTACAGTGCTGCCAATGGATTCTATTACACTGATACACAGGCGGCGGCATAACTCAAAGATATGCTGCAATGCACCAGCCAAGGCAAAGAAGACAACAGCAGGCAAGGCAACATGGATGTAAACGTTAAAGCATTGAAAATTCTTTGAAAAAAAATAGCTATGCAACACTTTGATGGAAATATGTTTATGTCTGAGATGCCAGTGTTACACACTGCATTTTGATGAGTATCACCAATGTAAACACTTTTTTGTTTACAAGAAAATTCAATAGGGAACCTTTAAATTTCAACAGAAATAAGAAACATTTACTACAATGAAGTTTAATGTTGAATGAGCTGCAGCTGTTTCGCTGCTGGGACATGATGTATGATTATATGCTCAACCTAAATTAGGAAAGTATAGGAATAGGAAGTCAAGGGCCTATTTTCACAAATTGGAGCTTGATCAGTAGCCAGCTGTGGAAAATTCACTTTCATTACGTACAAGCACTGTATCGTCATGAATTGCTTGATAAATAAAGCATCTATTGCGCCTGAAGTGGACACAAAATTTTCATTTCGGTACGTTTTCGGTTTTGAATGCCATGGTTCTTTTTTTTTTTGTTTTTCAGTTTGGTATGGGAAAAAAGAAAAACCCTCAAAATGCCTTTCATTCATTGATTACTTTTTTCCCCAATTGTTTTAGACGGAATATAGAAAAATAGAAACAATATAATCCTGCTGCTATGAATCAAATATAAAATAAAATAAATACAATATTACTTCAACTAAATTTATTCTAAACACTAGTATTACTGCTTCTTAAATCTCTCCCCTTCAGGTTGACATCATAAATATTTTTTAGCCTTATGGCAAAGCTGCTGTGTAGCATGAATGGCTGAGCTGCTGTTCTGTCTAAAGCTGCTCACAGACCGTGAGCGGAGTGGCGTCTGCACAGAAAGTCTGCACTCACCAGAGCTTCCACAGTCAAGGGCACTGCTGCATAGTAGTTTCCTGTGAAATTTCAGTGGATTGGAAGATCAATGTCACATTCAACACGAGTTGCTGTGATAATTATATGCCGAACAGTGTTTTGTGTGACACCAATGTGCGGAGCCAGGGCTGTACCGGTATGGATTTTCTATACACTTGGCTATACCGGGATATAGAATTTTATCCATATCGCACAGCCCTATATATCACAGTATATTTTGGTATGTAAATTACAACAAAGTGTAACAGGTAACTTATAAGGTAACATATAAACACAAAATTGAAAATTACTTAAAAGTACAAAATCAATAATCAACTTTAGAGGTAGACCCAAGCCTGCAAAGAAGTAGCTTTAGTGCCAATTAGTGGCACACTACAAGGCCAGTTTATAACTGTAAAACTAAGCACACATAAACAAAAAAAGAATTAAAACACATATACAATGTTTTACCATTAGCCCTACACAAAGTCCTCTAGCTTAATGCTAACACATAATGGAAAACGCCATAGACAGGCTAATGTAAATTAGCATCGCGACTGCGACCATTTTAACTTGTTAAACAAATGGCTATATTCAACACAAACACAAACAGTGCAGCAGCACACAGAGTAGAACATATGACCACCTACAATACTTATAGGCATATATTCTTTCTAATTCTGTAGAACAATGAAACCTTAGAGAGCTGCTGCTTGTCTTCTACTGCGATACCCCTACCGCTACTCCGCTTCCCCCGCTACCCTCCACGAACGCCAACCCTGCTACTGCTACTCCGTTAAGCATTGCAGATTCTGTTAAGATCTACTCTGGGTCTTTAAGAAGACTAACAGTCTGTAAAATAACTGGAGAAATGGTGAAAAACCTACAGAACAGGCTGGGATAACAAAAGAATAAACAGTTAAAGCAACTCTATTAAGACGTCTAAATATTTGTGCCCCACATCATGCAGTGCAGTAAAATAAACATCACTAAAATAGAATAGAAATAATTTGTCCCTGCACTCTTCAAAGACCAATACTGTGCATCATAGTGAAGGTTACGTGAAGTAACAGCTTGGTCACCTGTGACAGCCTGAGCTAGGACAAATACTGCAAAAGAGTAATCTGCCATCACTACTGGGGAAACCACATGGCTTTGTCTTTGACTTTTTAATTGGGCCCTAAGAGAGACTTCAGAGGACATCAAAGCTCATCTAAGTGACAGTGTTGAATGTGCTTGTTGTGTCTTATGTGTGCTTCACAAAAGTGATCTCTCTTACTATTCCCATATACTTTAGGTACAAAATGGAGCCATTTTTACATTAGTGCCAAATTGATTACAGTATTTTAAAAGAACTGCCTTCAACTGCTATTTTTAAAAATTCACACCATATTTTCTGTACATTTATTGAAACTGGTTGCTCTTTCAATGACTGCTTTGTAAGAAAGATAAGGAGGGCAAATACTAATACGTAAAAAGTAATAAATAAACCTTAACAGCTTATGAGCTTTTACTCATGATTTTATTTGTTTTGTCCATCCTGTTTTGAATGCATTCAGTCACAAACCCCTCAATGGTCTCATTTTATTTCTTTATGGTAATAATACTAATTTAACAAAATTACTCTCAAGAAATTCACCTTTATTTTTTTTCCACTTCTCAGTTTTTGACATCAGCGTCATTGAGGCAAAAAAGTCTCTGCATTTACGTGGTGAATGAAGTGTACTGCTACATAATTCATACCTTCCATGTCAAACCAAATAGCCTCTCGAGCCTATTAACATAAACTTGAAGCATAACAGGAGCTGCTGCACTAACCATTAAAGATCACATATTATGCACTTTTTATGCACTTTCATATAGGTCTCAGACATCCAACAATATTGTATTCAAAGTGTATTACCCCAAGCTCAGCCCTGGTCCTGAATTCCAGCCAGTTAAAAATCACTGTATTGAGCTCTGCTGAGAACAGGCTGTTTCTGTGTCTGTACCTTTAAATTTTCCTGAGCTGGGTCTGACCACGCCCCGCAGCAGCGCGGACAGGACAGGAACTAAAGTATCGATTAGCCTTGTGAAACGCAAGTCAAATACATTCAACTTGCTAAAAAAAAACAAAACATTTAATTCATTTAGTAATTATGTCATGTAATAATTAAATCATAAAATAGTATTTTCCCCTGCTTTTATCTGCGATATTAAGGCGAACTGCTTCACTTTCCGAGGGGGTGCATTTCAGCGCAGGGCTGGACAACACGCATCATGACGGAGAACTGCGAGGGCTCGAGGGGTCTCCGTAGCTACAGAGTCGGATAACGTATTACGTAGTCGGAGAAGTATATTCCAGACTTTACAAGGACATGTTTACACTGCAGCTACCAGAGCTAGCGGTACCTCCGGAGGGTAGCTCCGGTAGCTGCAGTGTTAACGTTACAGGGACATGTTTACAGGCCATCACGCTAAGTAGAGCTACACAGTAAAGCAACACAAAATGAAATAACTTACAGCTCCACGTTTGTAGCTGTGTCCCAGACAGTTTGTGCAAATCCATGCTTCATCTTGAGCTGGTTAGTGAAGCCTGCTTTGTGAGATGATGAGCGCACACATGCTAAACTTTGGGAAGCTCTCTTGCTACATTTCCAGCTAAAATAAATCAATCCACTGGGTCTTCAGAGGACAAACAGAGTAAAAATAGCCTCCTATGCTCGTTGAAGCAGCCAACACACAGAGCAGCTGCTGTGCTTTGTTCCTAACTTTATCAGGTTTGTTTGTGAAAGTTAGCGAGGAGAAACAATGGCGGCTGCTCTGTAACTTTAGAGGAGGGTTGTCTATCCAGGGGGGGAGGCTGGCTCAAAGACAGTGTCCTCTACTGGAGGGAGGGGCATTTCACCGTTCTACGTCAGTAGGTGAAAAATGTTCAACTTGCCTGTTTCAGCACACATTAGCAAAGAAGAGGAGCAAGCAGGTGAGGGAGGTGACAGACTTTTTTCACTCCTGGGGCCTCATTCACAGGCTATGGGGACACATACTACTGTTACACTAACTTCATAAAGTGAATTTTGCATAATAGGTGACCTTTAAAATGAAACTGACCTTGTACTCGCAGAGCGGTGAGAAGCTCAAACCAAACAGAAACCGAATGGGAATCTCTACGACATGATGCTGAGCAGATGCACCAACTCTGACCGAACATCCTGGCTTCAGTGCAGCAGAGGTTAGCAGAGGCACGAGGAGGATGGAGGGAAGAGGACAATGAGGGATAACAAGGTGGGATAAGCCTGTTAAGCTCCCAGGATCCCCTCTGAAATCCACACTCGTGTCAAGCCCAAGAATGTCAAAACATATGTAATACAATCACAATACTCTATAATCTGGGGTCAAGACAAGCAGCAGGCCACAAAGTCAGTTCCTCATGTTTTACCTGGTGACAGCGTTTGAAAAGGGACTTCTGGACGGACTTGTTTTTAAGTCTTTATATTATAAATAAATGATATTCTACAGAATATTAGACACTATTTAGATAATAAAGTCAATATTTCACTCCTCTTTGAAGCATAAATGTTAAAACTTCAGTGTTTTTGGACACAAATCTGAACATTTGCTTTTCTTAAGTCTTTTACTGCTGCAAACAGAATACCTTAGTCAAAAAAAACAACTTAAATATGCATACTTTAGGGATGTACCGGTCTACTTTTTTCACTTCCAATACCAATATGTGAGGTTTCGTATCGGCTGATACCGATCCGATACAGAAAAGCAGTGCTGAATTACCTAACTATGTCTCTTTGTGTGGAAAAGATTGGGATCATTCTTTTGTGCAAGGCAACATCAGACCTCAAATTAAACTAATAAACATATATAGATATATAGATAGATAAATGAACTGAATTACTTATTTACTTATCTACTTGGACAAGCTGCCACGTTGCCAGAGATGTGCTAAGGTGAGCAACAGAACGCCTTCCTTCCCTCCTGTGGCCTTCAGACTTTATAAGTCATCCACCTGAGATTCTCTCTCTCTCCCCCTCTGCCTCCACATATCAACGTATATCCAGATATTGTTTACTTTTTTTAACATCCTTTAAATATTATATCCTTACTTTTACTACTGTATATGACAACTTTGGGGTGGGTCTAATTTTATCAGCATGTTTGGTTATTAGTTATAACTGCATTAGCAGTTTCTTTGATTTTTTTGAATGGAGTTCTGCTTCATGACCTGCCAGCACCTCTCTCAGTCAGTCCGCTATTCTCTGCCAGCCTTGCTCTGCTGTTTAACTGTTGCAGCTGGGTTTCCTTTTTTGCTGATGATATCCTTTATTTCATTGTAGTCTTCTACAATCAGCTGTTGTTCGGCTTCGGAAAAGTATGCAGTGTACGGCATGTTTGATCACTGGTTACAACTGCATTTTTTTGTTTCCTTGATTTTTTGAATGGAGTTCTGCTTCATGAAATACCAGCACGCATCTGGCAATGCATTTCAGCCAGTTTGTCCAAGTAGTAGTAGTTAGCATTGTGCATGCAACTGAGTTAACTCGCTACTTTTTACAGCCCTAGGGAAAAAAAAACTTTGCTCGCTTCACCTTGTAAACAAATGTGAGCCTCTGCACAGTGTGTCACAGCACACAGCATAGAATTTCTCAGAATAGATCTACCCCTATGCATTGGGCCCATTGTCACCAATACCCGATCGAGAATTTTCTTCAATATCGGCACCGATACAAATACCAATATCAGTGCAACCCTAGTACACGTGAGCTATGGGAAATAGTTTCTCTTTTCTTTCAGTTTTGCAATGTTATACAACAAAAGACTTAGTAAGTAATCAAAACCATTTTAGGGCCGTGAATCTTTGGGAATCCCACGATTCGATTCAGAATCGATTCTTGGGGTCACGATTCGATTTTTTTCCGATTCTTTTAAATCCAAACGATTCGAATCAGAAACGATTATTTTCCGATTCAAAAACGATTCTCGATTCAAAACGATTCTCAGGATCTCAGGATCCACTCCAGTCTGCTGGCATAAAAGCAGAGTACATTTAGAAAGATTTTATAATTGTAAAGGTTTTACCAACCTATTGCAATGATGTAAACACACAAAGGTAAATCCAAGACAACATGTCTGATTTATTTATGCTTGCACGCATTTTTTTAACTTGTACAAACAAGATAATATCTTTGAGGCTGACACTCAAGCCACTTGACTTCTCACAGTTGTCAGAACACTACATTAAAGTAATAAAACTGTAGTAAAATAAATAAACTAAATAAAAAACTCAAAACAGGCTTAGGCTAGCTGCCTATTTCTTCAAACATGCCACTTCCAGAAATAAAATTACACTTTTTTTTTTTTTTTTTTTTTTTAAACAATTCACAAAAATTACAAATATATAGCATTACTTCCAAAAATAAAAGTGCTATTACATAGGTAGGCTTAGGCTAGCTGCCAGAACTTCCACTTCACAGATAAAACAAACAATAAAACAAAAATACTGTAACCCCTCTTTGTGTAAACTACAAAACAAAAGGTTTATAGCAGCCGCTATAAAGAAATAGGCATTGCCTTTAGATTCCTGACAGCATGCTAAATTACCAGTAAAATTATATCTGTAGGTTTTTCTGCAGGAAAATAAGCTGATCTACATGCTCTGAAGAAAGACAGCTCCTCTGAGCTGTCACTAAATCTCCAGCAGTGGAGAATACTCTCTCTGCTGATTCTTCTGTAACGTAGTGCGCCGTAAATGTAGCGTATGATTCGGTAGCCCTAGCGGTCCAGTGGTCACACGTAAGTGCTACTCTGGTGGCGTTAGCCACGGCTTTCCCGACCTTTAGCTTTGTCTCTCTGTAAAGTTCTGGTACAGCAGTGTCCGTGAAGTATGTGCGTGAAGGTATGACATACCGTGGCTCAATAGTCTTCATCATGAATTTAAAGCCGTCTCTCTCGACTGCGCTGTATGGCCGCAGGTCTTTTGCAATGAAACACGCGATGGATTTTGTTATCTTCTTTGCCCGTTCACAATTGTGTGGCAGTTTTTCAAAGTGGTGAAGCGTGCGCTGCTCAGCTGCTGGTCGTGTTAGCGCTGTCTTCACTGGATTATCCAATGCTACCAACAACTCTGGGTGATGTCTTTCCAGGTGAGAACGGGGATTTGAAGTATTCCCGAAATACTTTAATTTACCGTTGCAATCTCTGCAAATCGCGTGAGTCATGTCAAGCCCTTTCTTCTTACCCGGGCCGGGTTGACGGTAAAATCCGAAATACTTACAAATATTGGCTTTCAAAGACCGCGGAGGCGATTGAATTTCTTTTTCTTCGTCCTCCATTAGCGGCGCAACAACAGACACCGTAACACGCGACACCGCTGCTTCCTTGTTGTGACTAGCACTACGGTGGCTGAGAAGGCACACCCACACCCGCAAAAAAAAATCGATTTTTTTGAAAATGAGAATCGATTCTGAATCGTGCCATGTTAGAAACGCGATTCGAGCTCGAATCGATTTTTTCCTGCACCCCTAAACCATTTGCAGATTATGAAAATAACTGTCTTCAGTCATGCATTTCTGTAGGTGCATACAGGTCCCATAATTCGACTGCTGGTTATATTTTGTGTCGGTGAGTCAAAGAGAAATATTAAAATGGCAGCGACTAAAAGATATTTCCCCGGTTTTAAAAGTAACTGCTTCTCGTGACTAGAAACAACAGTTTACAGAACAACACTTCCTGTTTAGGTCATGTAGGGAGACACGGAAAATAAAGAGACAACCTCTCAGATACAGCAGTCAAGTGAGTAAAGAAACAAGACATGGCTGCATTATGTGGTTCATCAGAGCTGAATACCAGAGACCAGAGAACAAAACATTTCAGCTCCAGCACTGTTCATGCTTCACATCACAGCAATCACACATCCAACCTTGACGCTCCACACAGTCAAAGCAAACAGAGATCACCACCAACGCTCTGACAAGATAGATGAGCTCTCAATCAAAGGCCTCGGCTACAGCCTCAGTTCACCTCAACACCACCGAGCTGCTACAGCCATGATGGTTGCCACTTAAGATTCTACTATCCTGTCTTCATCGTGCTCATTTTGCAAAGTGACCTTGCATGTTTATAGGACCATTCCAGTGTTTTTACTGCTATCCATTTCCAATCGTTAACATTAAGATACTGTCAGGTATGTTACTCTATTCTTGCCTTATAATATGATTATCATTTCAAAATGTCACTTTCATTTTTTTCCTCTCCATTTTGAAAACAAGTAATTAATGAGTAGGAAGCAATTATGTAACACTCTTTCAGCTGCATAAAAAAAACAAACACCTAATTAAGCAAGTTAATTATGACGGTTGAGAACACAAAGAGTGCTTAGTGGGCATATTGTATCATTGTATGAATATTCATACAATATTCAATTACATTGCTTATGTAGAATTTAAATCCCGCCTTTGCAAAGGCAAACTTATGTTACTGAATTAAGAAGATAAGAGATAAGATAAGAGAGAGGAGGTTTAGAAAGTAGCACCAAGACCTGTGAGACCTGGTAGTGGAGAGAAAACCTCAGTGGAAGGGAGTGAAAACATCCAGACTGATTCCGTTACTGTAAGGACAACTGCAAGAATCAATGGATTATATATTGTTTGCACTAAAAGAGCTGAACAATTCAGCCTTTAATAGTTTTTTTTTTAATGATTTATGATGACAGAGATATTTTAACACTGAGTGATTCAACATCAGCAGCACCTGTTGTATCAGTTTAAGGTCCCACCACCACACTTTGCTTCATGAAGTTCAGCTGAGGGGAAGGAGGGCAGAATTAAGGAGACATAAAGTCATATTTCTAGTGTTTAAGATGGTGTAAGGTTTTTTTTCTACACACTGGCAACGCCTAAATGCACATCAGGATATATCACTGCCTGATTTCCTGACACTCCAGGACTTTTAAGACATTTGCTCCCCTGAGCCACACATTCCTAGTATTCCCACTTCTTCTGTCCATAAGGTGCATCCAGTGTATGCCATGCTCGTCAGGTCATCACCACTACGCCAAAAGAATGAACACATATCTTGATTCAGACTAGTAAATATCAGAAGGATTTGTCAAAAGTCAAAGCTCCACTTCTTTTGAAGTTTGCAGTTTTATACGGGAGGAAGACATTTGTAGCGAGAGGAAAAGGTGAATCTAAGAGATAACTTCCCCACAGCGAAGATGCCTTCTCTGCTCCTCGGGCTGTGAGAGGTTGAGCAGAACTCTGCATCAACACTCGGACTGAGATTCAAAGTTCAAAAGTATAATGAATTCAATATATTATTCAATGCCCCCCCCCTTCGCTGTCAGAAAATGCAGCTCTAAGAGACTTTTACTGAGAGTGCTTAATGCAGAGAACAGAGGACATTTTTCAAAATACTAAAAACAAGTCCACGTCAAGGTACTTAACTGATTCTCCTGGACACCAGTCAAGATGTGGGCGGACAAAAATAATAATGCAAACAGTTGGAAGTGTCAGAGTTCAGATGAGGCCATCTGCTAACACAGTGTCTTCTAATTCAGATCTTCTTTGGCAGAAAATTCATAATTTAATACAAAGCTTACCAGTCCTCATTCAGATTTTTGATGAAGATTATATATCCACTCACAGTCGCCAGTGGTAGTCCTGCAGAATCAGTCCAGACAAGCTTAATGGCCGGCGGACAGATACTATTAAGAGGATGGACGCCCCCATGGGAGCCATCTTTTCAGAATGGTTTATCCAGCAAGGCAAGGTAGTCTCCTTTGAGCGGGTTTCCTCTAGAATAAAAAATAGGCCAGAACTGCACAATGGGGACATTTTTCAGATGTGTCATATGAATTTAAGTGCACAAAAAATATATGCTCTTTTTTGCAGTAGCTTTGAGAAAATTGACAAAGGACAAGGAAATAATTGGATTTTTTTCCCCGTGCTCTCACTCTATTTATTGTCTTTTTCTTGTGCAATTTATTGCATGTCTACTTGTGATCTCGTATGATTAATTCTTCTGAAGTCCCTGGATTTTTTTCTTTTTGAAACACGGTTATACTAAAAATCTTATTTTTTTTACAATAAGAGAATGTTTTCTTCCATCAGTTTCAATCCACCTCTTACTCCAAAAAACACCTGCCTCTTCATATTAGCCCTGAGCTGCCTACTGTGTCGTTCGTCCTCACACACTTAATTCTTCAACTAGATATTCTGTCATTCTTGTAATTTGAACCTTTACACCTCCCTATCCTCGCTGCGACAACGTTTAGTACACACAAATTAATAGGTGCCATCCATGACCCATAATGACGTCCACTGTCAGGGAGAGGTGATCTATCATTACTGAGACCTATGTACTCCATGAGCTACCAAGATCCAATCCTAAAGAGACGCTTCTGACCTTCAAAGTAACCAAAGTGAGATTGAGTCAGAAAAAAAATGTTCACACTGTTTCACTGAAGAACAGTTACCTTGTTAATTTGGTTTCCTTGTTAGATTAGAGACATTCATTGTTGTAACTCAATTACTGAGCTCTAGGTCTGAGCTTATACTATTGGCGCAATACAAACAACAAGAACTAAATATCCAATATAGTAGCTCCATATTTAAAAAAAAATGTTGAATATTAAAACAAAACTAATATCCCCTATCTGCAGCAGGTTAGAAAGTGCCGAGGGTGGTAAATATACACTTGCTGGGACAGTCTCTTCAGACAATAATCCAAAGCCAATTGTGTGATATTTGACAATACAATAGTGAAGATATTTGCTCCAGATGAGCTGGAGAAAGTGTAAAGGCCTTGTTTGGGTGTATGCAGAGAGTTAGCTCTCCAGCGACAGCAGAGCCAAACAGTTGGATTATAATGAATCAGGATGTGGGGAACAGCCTGTCTCATTTCAACACATCAGTGCACTGAGTGAGGGGCATAACTCAAACATATGATTCATGGTACAGAGCCATGAATGTGCAGAAAAGTGGTAATGTGTGTGTCTGGTTACATCAACATTTCCCTCTACCTCTTAAAAAAGTAACAGCCTACCCATTACATATTTAAGGTTTTATCATTACATAAAAATTGCAGCAATATATGTCTGATAACATATTTGATTTGTCCAAGTCATTCAAATTACCTCAAAATAAGTAGTAAAGCCACTTCTATATTCTGTCAGTGTGGTAGGTCATCTTTAAAATCCTACCACAGCTTTATTACTGATTAATAAGATGAACTTCTGGAACTGTTGATCATTCGCCTTAATGCTCAGTGAGTTCAGCCTAGCCCTCCTCCCCAATATGCTTGATGCTTCACTGATGCTGTCATTTCTGCCTCCACTCTTAAACCTGCTTCACCAAAGCTAGAAACCACAGAGCCAGCCCCTAAAACTGTGATGTCGCCGGGATTTAAAATCAAAGGGTTCTCTATAGACTGGGCTGCTGTTTCAGACACATGATATACTAGAAACACCCTGTCTATGCCCAGAGCCCAGGGTCACTACTTGTGCGAAATAAGCTGAAACCAATATCTAAGTCTAGTGCTGTCCATTATTATAATCACAAACTAACAAAATAATAGATCATATTAGTGAAATACATTTAGAACTATGTGGCAGGATATTGGATGTAATATTGTAATGATGAAATAGATGATCAGTGCAATGTTACTGTTATGCATTAAATCAGTAAAATAAGAAAAATGCCTTTACATTTTACACTAAAACGCAACATATCATCGTGTCGCATGCTATCGTCAGTCAATGGCAAATGAATTATGCCAGCCTTGTCCCAATTTCATTACAATTCAATTAGGACACACAAAAGAAGGGCATATTCACATTTACATGACAATATTAAAACGCTCTGATAGTTGTTGTCAGGATATTTCCCACACAGGAAAAAAGGGGTCACAGACTAACAATGCACCTTTCATCAGTAAATTCCTATATTCACATGGACTCAGATGGCTACATGTAAAGTGAAACACGTTGCTTGTAGTTTAAGACTCACAAATAATTATTATCTAACTCTGGAGCTGCAGAGCTAAAAAAGCTTATAGTAGACATTAAGCTGAAGCGTCAGTTAGAAAGACATGCCTCGCTTGTAAGCCTGCATATTACGTTACGCTATTGTAAAAGAAATATGACCATCAAATATCATTAAAGGTTATAATATACAAAACTAAATGTTCCAGTTTTTAACATGGTGTTATCAGCTGCTCCAACATGACACAGAAAAGCACAAGTCACAAGTTCCTACTTGATAAAATACGTGTTATGTTACTAACATTAAATCTTCATGTTTCAATTGTGAGCGAAAGACAAAGCAATCTCCCTCCAAAGGTTCAAACGTGTTAGGGTGCCGTTTAGAGTCATATATATCGGGTCAGCAGTAAATAAAAGGAACAAATATAACTTTTAGAGATGCCACAAATCATGTTTTTTTTTACCACATACACAGATATCAGCTGATTGTTGATGAGCCCATACAGATCACTTTTTGTTGAATCTAAATCTTAAATTTTAATTGAAAAGTTATACTTTTGCTTTGTTATCGTCATCTATAGAATCTAATAGTTTAGTGATTATGTGCATACAATTATAAATATAGGAAATATACAAATATTGAATTATTTATTGATAAAAAGAATATTCTTAGAGTTACATTTGTGTCAGGAAGTTTAACATGTCATAACTGTATTTATCAACTATTTTATATTGCTGTAAAACGAGCTTATTCAAACAATAGTATTTATTGAATTTTCTCACGAAATTTACATTTGAACACATCATGACGGGCTCATAATTTACCGTTGCCCAAATCACACCTGAATAGAGCCTGAACGCACCATAATGTGTAACATAACTCAAAGTTACGGTGCTGTCTACGGACAACTAACTCACTGACAGATTTTGTTACTCATAAAGCAGCATGACCAGGGATCAACAACATACACAATGACGGTTTAACAGTCAATCCATGGTTCACCGGCTGAACTTTAACCTGTTGCACCTCTACTCACTAGTTAGCTCGGTAACGTCAATTGTTACTGGCTTCCCTAGAAGCCATGTTTCCAACAACAAACAAGCACTTTATATTAGCAAACAAGCTCATAAAACAGCTACATCACCTGCCCAGCCCAAAACTGCAGATAAAGTTAGCTAATGTTTGCTAAGAACGTTGATCAATTAGCTAACAAATTTGAACAGCTAACGTTAGCGAAAAATGTCAACCAGCTAGTTAGCAAATTTGAACAGCTTACGTTGGCTAAAAACGATGACCTGTTAGCTAACAAATTTGATCAGCTAACGTTAGCTAAGAACGTTGATCAATTAGCTAACAAATTTGAACAGCTAACGTTAGCGAAAAATGTCGACCAGCTAGTTAGCAAACTTGAACAGCTTACGTTGGCTAAAAACGATGACCTGTTAGCTAACAAATTTGATCAGCTAACGTTAGCTAAGAACGTTGATCAATTAGCTAACAAATTTGAACAGCTAACGTTAGCGAAAAATGTCGACCAGCTAGTTAGTAAACTTGAACAGCTTACGTTGGCTAAAAACGATGACCTGTTAGCTAACAAATTTGAACAGCTAACGTTAGCTAAGAACGTTGATCAATTAGCTAACAAATTTGAACAGCTAACGTTAGCTAAGAACGTTGATCAGTTAGCTAACAAATTTGATCAGCTAACGTTAGCTAAGAACGTTGATCAATTAACTAACAAATTTGAACAGCTAACGTTAGCGAAAAATGTCGACCAGCTAGTTAGCAAATTTGAACAGCTTACGTTGGCTAAAAACCATGACCTGTTAGCTAACAATTTTGAACAGCTAACGTTAGCGAAGAACGTTGAACAATTAGCGAACAGATTTGAACAGTTAACGTCTTAGAAATCTAATAGATCATAATACTTCCATTTGTTGGTGCAGCCTAAAACAGAGCAAAACAAGAGCAAATATTGAACTTACGTGTCTCAGAGGACAGTAACTCCAAAACACGACTCCGATGTGACAATAACGCTGTTTGCTATATTTCCAAGCTGTGACAGAGTTGCGCATTTTATGTATTGTATTATGCAAATTAATAAATCATCAGGATTTACTAGGGAGCTAATGCTGCCTGATTGTAATCGTTATATTAGTGTGTATGTATGGTGTGTGTCCACTTTGCTAGCTGCTAAGCGTGTAGCATTTTGAAGGCTCACTGTAATAAATGCGTTTGTACTGTATGTGTCAGTGATCTGTTTCCCCCCTCCAGAAGTTCAAAGGGATTAGCTAAAATGCCACAGAGGCATTTGTGTGAAAATGCAAATCCTACAGCTACACTTAGCATTACACTTAGCATTTCCGTCTGACACAATAGTAGACGAACGCCATATCTGGTGTGATGACAGCGACACCATTAAAGGTGCCTGATGACCACGACTGTGAGCAGGTAACGCTCCCTCTGGCTCTCAGTCCTTCTGCTCGCTCACTTATGCACACCATCAATCTAAATCCTGATCCAGCCTCATTCTCCTCCCGTAAAAACCTCCTTCAATTTTTTACATCACTATCTTTCTCTTTCCCATGAAATCACCCAGTGTTAAAAGATTTACTTAATTTGTTCAACCATGACATAGACACACCAGAGCCAAGGCCCTTAAAGCTTACAGAGCCATAACCTATAAATTAAATACAATGTCAAAGATGGTTCAGAGGCCCCACGCACCTCTGTTTGAGCATAAATGACACCTTTATCATCCTTACTGCTACATGATGACTGGGGACATCCAGCATAGAGCAGAAAAAATACACTCTCTGTTTGGGTTATTTGGGGATGGAGGAATTAGTTAAATGCAGTGGTAAAAATTCACCATTTACCTGTATATGTGACCATTATAATAACATTCTTCTTGGTGCCTCCTCTTTGAATTGCTGGTCTTTAGAAACAACTTTAAGCTTAAAGGGACACTATGTAATTTTTTAAGTATTTTATTACCTCAAATCAACGTCTTCATTCATAAATAGATCCTCGTTGGTGTAAAATAACATATGCCAACAATCTGACTTATCCTCCTGGGTGAAGAATCAGTTATCTGTCTTTAAATAGAGCAGGTCGCTCATACGGAGGCTTCCATGTCTTTCCGGTCTATCAAAAACTACAAACTGCCGAGAGGGACATAAAGCACTACCTGCATACGACAGAATGCATTTCCGCGTTTTGCAATTCACTTTTCACAAGACCATACTTATGCCGCGCCAAATCCTTATCGCCAAAAAAGTGTAAGCCATAAAATGACCGGAGTTTCGGGCCAGGGATCCGTGGTGAGTGGCCACCCGGGAGCGCCCCATGCCCGGCCACAGCCGGCCGGGCCCGCCAGGAAGTCCCCCGGGAAAAAATGACCGGAGCTCCGGGCCGGGGGCTGGTGATCTGCGGTGATAGTGGAGTTGACCCATTCCGCTTACCGTAGGTCCAGTCATGTTGCAATGCATGCATAGTCAAATTTAACCACTAGATGGGAGAAAAAATACACAGTGTCCATGTAAAGATCCCATATTGTAAAAAATTAAGGTTGTTATATTGTTGCCCTTGTTATTAAGGGTCACAGAATTAGAAGTGACGTTTAATTACTGCCTTATCCTGTATATTGGTTACAATAATTTGAGAGATTCATTAGACGCAAAAAAGCAGTTGTTGTGTATTAATATTAAATGATTAGGATCTTAAAGGGGGAGTTGCTCTTCAGAATATCCCAGAGAATCAGGTCTCCTGCTGTGGCGATGTGGTGTGATGAACAGCGGCCTTGGGAGGAGCAGCATGGTGCGTTATACAGCCTGTGTCCCAATAAATCAGGCAGCCTGCCGTCCTTTTCTCAAGCAGCAGCAGAGCCAAGTCTTTGTCTGCCATCATCCTGCACCAAACAGCCAAAACACAGAGAGACAGCCGAAAAAACTGAGAGGCATAAAGGTACAGAGAGATACTGGAGGGAAACGCACCACACACACAGTATTACCTGACTGCACTGAACTACAGCATATAGCAGGGATAATGCTCGGCAGATGGTCCAAGACACTAATTAGGAGCCAGTTTGCCTGTCTTATCATTACATATGTGTTATAGAAGTCCCTTCCTGCTTTGGCGGTGAAGTAGAGAAGACAGATTGAGATGGATAACAATGAATGTTTTCCTCTCAGAGTGATTGTCAGTACTAACAATATGTTAAGCTAATATAATTAAATGACTTATTAACACTCTGCCCTTTTCATTTCTGGTTCTGCACTTGCATAATGTTGAACTCACAGCCTCCCTGTCACAGCGTAACATGCTAAACAGAAACCAGATGGAGGCCTGCGAGTAGAATATAAACTGACTTTTCAATTTGATATCCCAATCTGTCTGTACATAAAGACAAATGTTTGGATCACGAGTCTGGGCAAATCAAATGGAAAGACTCAGATGAGGAGACACCACATGCACACGTATGTCTTAAGCCCTCCTGACATGCTTCACCCACAGTATAATGAACGGCTGCACATTAAATCACTGCAGTGAGGTGAAACAAGGGAAATAAACAGGGAAATGGCATCCTCTGTGTGCTCCTGAAAAACCAAGAGTTCATGCAGATAAGTCATCAGACCGAGGGTGAGTCATGGTTGTTGTTTAAAAAAAACAAAAAAAAAACTGTTCCTCAAAGTCATTTTAATATTAACTATGGTGACAGAAATATCGAACCACACCAAATTAGAAACGACAGGCAAACCACAGAGTGTTGTGATGTGCAGTTCCCTGCTCAACTGATGCAAGTTAACAGTAATTTTATAGCTAAAAGCCCCAGACTGCATTGCAAATATAATCGGTGTGTGAGGTTAGCCCCTGTTGAAACCGAGCTGTCAGCACTCTTAAGCAATGGTTGCAGTAGTAGGAGTAAACAGAGCTGACGTTCAAGGGAAAACCATCTGTTTGTGGAAGGACCTGAGTTGCTTTTGCTTAGTTCTGACTTTGAGCAGTGGCTGAGCATAATTTCACCAGTGGCATTGATAAGAAAGCCATGAGACAGACGAGGAAACCTGCAAGTGCATTAAAGATAAATCTAAAGGCATGACAATCTTTGCAGCCACCTTGTATGGACACCCACTGCACCCTGAACTGCCTCTGCTCTAGCCTGGGGGTGGTTATTGATGGATTAAAAATTAGTGTTCCTATAGTAACCACATGTTGTACCAGTTACACACATTAAAGGGAAGAGCCTTGAGTCAGGATATTAGCAGCTCACAGTAACTGAGGCTGTTTTTCGTTCAGTAAACTTTCACACACAAACACAGCAGCTCAGGCCGACTGATACTGGAGTTTAGAGGGAGAGTCGCTCTGCAGGAGCAGCCAGCGACAGATTAAAATTCAATGCCAGACTGTATTTTAATGACTCTGTAAAGAGACATAAAAGAGGAGAGTAAACTTCAACACTGTGATGCTTTATTTATCATTTATTGATTTATGTGAGGTAATATCTGAGGACATGAGTAACTGTGGCACTAAAAACTGATCCCAGTGGCCCAACGGAGGAGACACATTATTCCTAGGGACGTCCTCCACTAAAGACATTCTTAGTCAACTAACACTATGAGTTTGTGGACTAATGGAGAAGTTGATCACAGAGCGGTGAAACTGAGTCTCTTCATAAAGAATCACACAAAAGCATCACTTAAAATCAGGTCTTAACCAGAAATGTGTTCATAAGTTTCTTTAAAATAAGCACATAAAAGTAAGTAATTGACCCTAAATGACTAAAACCAAAACAACCAATTAGTTGTCTAATCCAATCTGCTAAGAGGGAGCAGCCCTAAATTTCTTAATGTCATTGTCATGACTGACACCCACTTAATAAGGTCGGTACTGTGGCGATACCAATCCAGCACATCACAATGGGTGCATCCCTAATTCAATGAATAATGGATCCCATTAAAGATCCATGAGCAACCATGGAGACAGGAGATTTGGCATAAGCCAAAGCTCAGAAATGACATTCAAATAACTGAACCGCATATAAAATGTGGGTCCCTGTGCGCTCAGTCAAAAACTGTCTGTTACCTTTCCAGATACTAAAAAAGACACACTTTGTGACCCCATAAGAAAACCTAAGATAATTTTTTGGGAGCCAAGAGTGGATCCAACAAATTTTAAACATGACCATACAGCATATGAACATTCAGTCAACCAGTTTAAAGGTCACAGAATCCAATATTCAGGTCAAAATAAAAAAAAGACTAAATGCACAGTTTCTCATCTCTGACCTGGGCGAATACTAGGGGTTCTCCTATGTCATCAAATATGTACTGTAATATCTCAGGTGCTGCTGCTGGGTTCATGTGTTTAAGAATGGATGTGCTGACTGAGAGAAGGAGGAGGAGGAGGAGGAGGAGACTACTGCTACTGTAGCAGTGCATCAGCAGAGGTGAGATTACAGCCACCACATCACAGTTTGCTTTGTGGAGGGAGCTCCTGTTAGATTCACACACACCAAACATCTCGTTTTGTTCTGTTTCCAACAGCGTGTTTAAAAAAAAAAAAAGGAACATGAAGCACCCAAATCAGTCCACATGCAGGGACTAATTGTGTTTTGCCTTTTCTCCAAGCGCTCACTGTTGAAGGGCAGCTATGTCGGCCAGCCTTAATCCAGCCGCCAGAGACACACAGACCTCCAGTGGGCTACAGTATGTGTGTCATTAGTGCTGACCCAGATGCTCTGAAACACTGACTGTCCTGGCCCTGCATCATATTCCCAGAAAATAATAATAATAAAAAAGATCATTACACACAGCAGCAGCATTTGAAATGCACATCGCAGAACAAAGGAGGAAGTGGAGTTGAAAAGACAAAGTTGAGGCTGAGATGTTCAGCTGCAGAGGAGAGGCAGAGATGTGCAGTGCAATCTGATCAGACACAAAAGAGTTGACTGGCGTCAGGCTCAGGTGGACAGATTAGTAGGTGACAGAGAGTTACATCACCTACAAGCAAAAAGAAAACCCTGCCCAGTCCAGCCTTCACACATCATGTTATGTCAGAGCGGTCAGCCGTGTGGACATTCACCCTGACTGCGCAAACCTCAATACAATAACAACCTCCTGCATGTCACAGCATGTGCAAAGAGCCTCCAGGTGCATTTATCTTTATTCACGATGACACTACAAGCCCCTGAGCCAGCCGTACATGTGGATCATGTCAATCCAGCAGTAGTAAATGTGATAACAAAACGCTGCCTGTGTGAAACAAAAGACTCCTTTTACACCAACTCCTCACATAGATGCCACTACCTCTCTGTCTCTGTGAGGATGGAGCAGATCTTAACGCAAACCACCACTGTGTGTTTTTGGTGTGCTGCTTACCCTCTGCGGCCAAAGCGCACCGGATGACAAGTGAAAGCAGCACCGCAGACAGCAGACAGTTTGCGAGCATCCCCGCCGCTCCGACTCGTACCCTGGTCCTCAAACGCCTCCCCTCTCCTACCGCATCCGGAGAGCCCCCTCCGGGCTCCGCTCCTCCGGCTCCCACCGCTCCGGGGTGACCTGCCCGCCAACTCCTCAAGCCGGGAGCCATATCCAGTGGACAAGTTGCTGAAGTTTCGGTCGTAAATAATACATCGGATCAATCCTGGTGCGTGAACTGGGAACGCAGCGGTCCCGCGGTCTCGTCTCGGGGTCCAGGGCTGGAGGAGGGGGGGTGGGACGCGGCGGTGAGGGCAAATTAAGAAAGGCGTCCTGCCGCTCCGCTCCGTCCAGCCATCAGCTCCGAGTGGCGCAGGGAGGTGCTCAGCTCACTTTGCCAAAGGTTTGACATTTAGCTGCCGACGGTGAAGTGGCCTGCATAGAGCTGCTGCACCGGGTGGATGGTGGGCATCATGGGAGCTCTCCAGGGGAGGGTTAGCAGCAGACTGACAGCATGGTAAAGATTTAAAGTGGAACCTGGTCAAACGGAGATAACGATCCTCTGCGCTGCTCCAGTGGCCCTAATTATCAAGAGAAAGACTAATAATAATCTGTAGGGCGACCTCTGCTGGAGGAAAAGAGCCGGACACCACCCCACCTGAGGCAGGTCACTTTTTAGACTTTTCCAATCCACACTGTGATTTCCAATCGTAAGGGCGACATTTTGTTGTTTCTTTACTTCCACTAAGGTTAACAATGTGTCATGCCAGCTTCAAAAATACCTGAATATGTGATTGTGTTGATACAAGGCGACTATTTGTAGTGACTTCCTGTTCACCACCACAAGGTGGCAGCACAGACCCAGACTAGCAGCCACTACAGGGCCTCCAGGGTTTCCACTGTCTTTTGGTTTTGGTTTCATTACTAAAAATAATAATGACATAATTTATATTTCAATAAATAAATGTACAGTGCTAGACAAATTTATTAGACCACCCAGTGTCAGATGTTTACCACCACTGCACTAAAATGAACAGTATTGCTGACCACCAAAAAAAAAAAAAAAGTAAATATTTTGTATGTAATGGTTAATCAACCAGTATGTGCAAGATCTTTAATAAAAATATACCTGTAAATGCTAAAATATGAATGTTGTTATGAATTTACTGTTTTACAAAAAGCACATTATTTTTTTCATCGAGATGCCAAATTATAATTATTTACTGTAATTTCTTAACAAAAAAAAAAGTGTTTTAGTGGTTGTACGTTATGCTTGATTATTTCTGACTTCTCAGAGAATTCAGTATTCTGGCTCAAATGTGGCTATAAAAGGTGAATTCAGTTTAAATTCCTCACTCCTGTTCAAAATGGTGAAGTGGAGGGTACTCAGAGAGTCTGAATTCAAGCTCTTCATGATGCTGGATGGTCTTTGGGGCAAATACAGCAGGTGCTCTGATATATTTACTAAGCACTGTAGATATTTTTAGTTGTATATGGAAAGTCCAGTGTAAACATTTCTCCATATTACTCATTTTAGATCATGCCATAAGGTAAAACATGTAGGAGTTTTTGTTCAAATCAAATGATCTTCATCATCATCTGCAGATGATATGTGAACAGAAATAACCCCACAAATCTGCTGTGCACTTTACAAAGGTTTTGTCACACACCTTCAACAGTTATTACCATTTATATTATAGTAATCCTACTTTTGATCTTTAGTTAAAAAAATACCAAATAATATCTGGTTGCAGTTTTTCAACCATGAGGATTTGCTGCTTTTCTTTTTAGTTGTGGTTGTGGTTGACACAGGGACTGATCGATTGATCCACAGATGTATTTGACAGAATACATCTAATCAATAATATCATTTGATCACCTGCAGGCCCTCTCATGTTACTATGAGAGTATTTTTTGAAAACATGATGGACAATATGCAATATGATCAGTTAGATAATATTATGTGTTCAATCAAAGATCCTAATTAATGAATCAATGAGCAAAAAATAAAAAAAAACAGACCAGATCAGAAAGAAGTGCTTCAATAGATTTTTTTAATTCAAAGTGAATCTTAACAATAATACACCATAAAGTCTTATTTTGACACTCACCAAAAGAGTCACCTGGAAAACCCGCTTAATGTGACAAAGTAGAGAAGGCTTGGTCACACCTAAATCACTGAGAACTAGAGAGGAAACACTATCGCAAACTGTAAAGAGACATCACATCCATAGAGTTAGTTTTCCCAGTCCTCATACTGTAAATATTGCACAGTGCAATTGCTACATGGCAAACTAGTGTAGCACAAAATAAAAAAAGCAAAATGAAAAAACAAAAGAAAAACAAATCCACAAAAAAACCCTACAGGTATTACAACAGTAACAGTTCAGATTTCTACTTGATGAGCAATCTAAACAGATGATTCCATAACTTGCAGTGTGAATTAACTCTGAAATTGATAGATGACCAGAAAAATAAGAGCTTCAGTAAAACAAATCTCATCAAATCAAAGAGTAACACAGTAGTACATTTAGACTAATACAGACCCTGAATTAACATCTCTAAAGGATAATACCGCAGCAGAAGATTTGTTTTTTTGATATCAAAGTCAGAACTTTAATAGTAGTAATCTTACAAACAACTGTTTTATCTGTTAAATGTTACATGAATCCTCAAAAAAAAGAAGTTACCCATAAACTCAAGGTGTCAAATTGTGTGGAAAATTAAAAACAGTTTTAAGATTTCTCCCTCCTCTTACATCCATTCTTTTCCAAACATGTATGGGAGAGTTTATGCAGGCGCATTGCTGGTGAATACCTTTGGAGGAATCAAAACACAGATTACATTTGACATGCGTATTACTGGGGAACTATTTCAAGCACTAATCTGCCAAGTGCATGCCTTGTCATCATAAGCTTTCTTTCCCAAATCGATACTCGAGTATGATCAGTAAAGCGTATAGGTAAGAGAAAAAAAGAACATTTAAACGCTATCAAAATACATACAACCATATCAATGTCAGTGTTTGAATGTGGAGTATTGCACTCATGACTGTGCAGAGAAACCACACTAACGCCCATAACAGAGCGGTTTCCACCCAGAGCACGGGCTAAACATCGGGATGAGACTGGATATAAAGCACAGAGCCTCCAGATTGTTTTGTAAAGGTCAGTGCTGTGGACTGACTGGTTTACTGGCGCTCCGCCTCAACTTGCACAAAGTCGCAAGTGACTGTGATGTCAAGTGAAGTCAAAGTCGCTGTGAGCGGACAGCTTCTAGGCAGACAAAGTGAATTAACTCAGGTGCACATGCAAGGTCATGTAAAGCATGGAGATTATCTAAGAACACTTGGTGGTGCAATGACCGCACAATGTAAAGTATTGCATCTGCTGAGCAGCCAGAGTGACTATCCAAAGAACGCTGAGTGTCATATCATTCAGAGTGTTTGTGTGTGTGTATATATGTGTTTTGTGTGTGTGTGTGTGTGTGTGTTATCACAGAGAGGCTTTGGTGGCGGCCATCTGAAACAAGAGGAGCACCACCAGTGTGTTCACATCCTCTGATCAGGGGAGTACAAGTCCCTGGAATGACGCTGTGATGAAGTCCTATTTTGTGGTTTTTGTTACTCCTGGTCATGTGGCCGTTAAAAGACGGTCTACTCTAAATGGACTGTTATGCGGATTCTATGCCTTCCTCCTCAAATAAGAGGTGAGGAATCACTATCTCCAATTCTCACTTTCTGAAGCTCAAGGCACATACACAGCGCTGCTCACACTGTCTCATTTTTCAATAAGGAACACATAACAATGGCCACAGTTTTGCGTCAAGAATATATATGTCGATATGAGACACTCATAAAGGGGAGAGCGATCCGAACACAAGGCAGTTTAGAACAACAAACTAAACTTCTTGCCAGATATAACATGGAACAGTTAAAAAGGTTGCAATAAATAGTCGTTCAAACAGTTAAAACAAGTTGTTGAGCGTTATTCTGGAACGTAACGGGCAAAATGTGTCGTTGCACACACGGTCGAATCACCCCAAACCCTTACAAGCCTAATTACCTGTTTGAGTGGTGAGTGTGTGTAACTGGTGGAAACATTACAGAAGCTTTTCAATCAACATTATGGGATTTTTTTTCTCTTTCTGGCATCTCACAGTGCTCCTGTAACCCACAAGAGAGTACTGGTAGTATACCTAATATACGTACAATGAAAAAGTTAAATCAAACCTGCAAGCTACAGCTCCAGATGTGTACAAAACATTAATATGAAAACATACAAAAAATTAAGTTACATCGATACATCATTATATGCAGTGATGAGCCCGAAAGGTTAATAAAGATAAAATACTGATGCAAAAACACACACCCCGAGAAACAACAAATGCAACTAATGTTCATCATCAGCAATACAGTAGTTACAATGACACTCCAAATATGAACGCAAAACACAAAAATCAAAACCACTTCTAATTCAGATAATTAGGGACCTATACAAAAATAGCAACGCCAGGTTTAAACTCAGAGAAATCACCTAATTTCACAGCTATTGAAGTGGCAATCATCATGTAGCAGCTTATCTATGATACATTCAAGAAAGAAATGATACGACTTATTAATTGCCCAAAAAGCAAGACAAAACCTCTGCTATTTTTTTTTAAATACAATTTTTTTGTTTTGTTTTAATTTAACCCCATTCTACAACTATGGTACAATGGATGACTACACAAACAGAATAGCTACCTTGCTCAGGAAATGAATTACAGTCTTTGGTGCTGCACAAGCAACTTCATTTTGAAAATAAAAGACAAAAAAATACACACATAACTAGTAAAATGAACAGATAAAATGCACACAGCATATCTACATATATATATAGACTGGTGCTACCATCATATATATATATGTATATATCCTCCCTGACGGAATGTATAAAATAAGCAGTCGACACCGATAAGCCTTAAGCCTTTAACAAATGGTATAATGAAAAGGGAAAAAGTTAACTTTGTCACACATGCATAAATGAGAGAATTGCACACAATTAACTCACACCTTATCAAGCATCTGTACTAAATAGTCTAGCTCTATAATATATGTCCATATATGTGTGTATATCGAATACTGCATGGTTTGTTCAGGCTTAGAAAATTCCATACCGTGAATTAATTTGCTTTTTTTTCTTCCTTACCTAATCAAAGCCATGCCCATCACTTCTAAACACATAAGGAACAAAGTGGAAACACTCAAAAATTAAAATACGAAGACGGAAAAAGAAAACGAATCAACGACTATTTAGATTGTATTGCAGTTTCATCAAACAGTACAAATACTGTTTGTAATAATAGTTTCACTAAATAGAAAGTGATTATCAAATATTAAGCAATACTCAGTACTTGCACTTTGTACACTAGTTCATTCGGGAAAAGGGAAAACAAAAAAAAATTTTAAAAAAAATCTTTGTTTTTAATGAAACAGTAAGCATTCGCAACAGCAAAGCATGCTGTTCTTCTTGAAAGAACAGAAAAGTAACTCACTACACACTGAAATATACACCGACCCCAAAAGATAAGCACCGCTATCCGCGATACATCACGTCCATGCAGGCTATGCATGGACATATACACGTGTGCATATATATATATACTCACACATAGGATGCATCGACTGATTGGAATTTCAAGTGCTGCAGTCCAGTACATTAATATTCATGTATATAGTCATATATAAGTGGTAACATTAACAACCTCAAATATGTAAGGCACTATGGCTGGGGACAGTTATACAATGCAGCGAGTCTGGTGACACAAACAATAAGAGCAACGTCTATGCATCTTTCCGTTTACATTTTTGCTCATGCAAGACCACATGCAGCGTGAGGAACAACCCTATATAAATCGGTTAATTGACTTGACATTGCTAACACCAAAAGACAAAAGGTACAAATACTTCAAACGCAGTACAACATACACTGTGGACAACGTGTGCATCTGTCGATCTAGAGCTAGAGACTGGGATGGCTTTACAAATATGGATGTGTCTTGCACATGTAAGAAGGCAATATAGAAAAATAGCTGGGATCAGGGGTGCAAAGTCTAACTATTCAACACCACCCCAATTATTTTACCTGTTTTGAGGAGTATTCGTAGAAGATCCAATGCAAAGATATATATCAAATGTGCAAAAAACACATTAAGTGTGAGTTTAGCTACTCATTCATTCTTTCATTCAATCAGTCATACATTATTTCTTTCTTAATGTTTGCCCAAATCATCTCCACCATTGGAACTCATTTTTTTCTTTTTGTTTTTTAAAGCTTGAAGTTCAATTACGCCCAAGTCTACATGATTCAAAAATAGCTTGCTTTCTCTGTGGTTGTGCCATGGTTTCGGAAATGAAAACCATGTTTGTGGTTTAATACAGATTTTGCCCTGCTCAGTTAGCCCTCAGGTGGTATAAAGGGTACCTAGGCAACCATGCTCAGATGTAAGGGTACTGGTTTATTTTGGTGGGGCTGAGAGGGAAACTGGCGTAGGCGGGTGAGGCAATGTAGGAGTGTGGGGGAAAGAGGGGCTTGAATTGGCCCTGGTGGTGTAAGGTGGGGGAGGGCAGCAGCCGGGGGTTGATGCCCACTGTGACCTGATGCACGATACCTGCTGGGTGGGAGATGCCGTAGGTGGGCTGCAGGACGGGGCGGGAGGCTACAGGAGAAGCCAGGAGGTGGGCCACGGGGGCGGCCGTGACCAGAGGACCAGATGGGGGGTATGACAGTAAAGTGGGCTGGGTGTGCGGGTGGCCCCCAAGGTGGGGGTGGGGGCCCGTAGTGTGGTTTGGGCTGCTGTGGGACAGGGTGAATGTGTGCCCGTGCATTGTGGGAGGGATATAGGCCTGTGGTCTCCGGTGGGCAAAGTTGCCGTTCCATTCCTGATGGCAGGAACCGAAATGCTGCACCTGAGAGAGAGAACATCTGGCTGATCAGATTCACCAGATTCATCACTTTGTCTTTATGAGCCACTAGATGCTGCCGTTTCCACATTTTTACATGTCAGTTTTGCGTCTCTAATCTGCTGTCTGCTAATTTGAGCATAAAATTACAGTATTCTATTCATTCCCTTTGTCTTACTGGCAATCCACTTCAGTGAGCAAAATGCATTCAACCTAAAACACAGTTGGAAATGTTCACTCACCAACTGTGAGTCATTTTGAGCAGAACTGGTGGATTTGTTAGCGACAAAAGCCACTCTGGCAGATGAATCAAGTTCAATTCAAAGTTCATTTTACAGTAACAAGTTGTGCACTTGGCTGCAGCTCTGCTATAAAAAGGAAATATTTGCAATTCAAATGTACTTTAAATGTACAGAGTGCAGTGACATCCAATTTAGTCACTTTAGAAATTGCACTTTCTGGTACAATTTGCCAACTTCTCCACTTATTCACAGTCCAGAAAAGGTGCAGATGCAGGATATAATGAGCTGACATGTCAACATCTGAAAATGGGACAAGCAAACACTGTCAGTTGTGTTGAGTGGGACACCCTGTCAAAAGCATTACCGCCTTTATTCCTGCGATCTGTTTTTCTTGTGAAAATGAAATATATTTTGCCATCTTCAATAAACATAGATTCTCTTTCGCCATACAAATGTGTACACTCCTGTCTCTCTGCAGCCAACAACCCTCAGCACAAGAAATATAAAAATGATGTGAATATTACTTGCTCTTGTGTATATCTGTCTTTGTAATACATGAGTGTGCTCACCTGCCCAAAGCCTATAGGTGGCTGCTGCTGCGGCTGGAATGCAGGTGTGATCTTCTGCGGCCTGTTGAGGAGGGGAGTGGAGTGGTGATGATGTCGCCCAGGAACGCCTCGTCCTTTGGACTGGCATGAGGACTCTGAGGTCACATGAGGAGGGATGGACAAAGAAACACAGAGAGATGGAGATTATGTGTTAATGCAGGCAATTTCATGTCCTACTTTTTATGCCACAAGAAAATAAAAAAAAGAAGAAGATGCAACCAGGGATTGACCTCAGCTACAACTGCAGAAACAAGACTGATTTGTGGCAGGAGGCTTTGCGGGCTTATCAGTGATCAGGTCCTAACCTTTAAACATTGTGTCATCTGTCCTCTAAATATGATCTAGGGGATTATAAATAGATATGTTTGGGGGGATGTGGGAGGAGTTGGTAACTAAGCTTGTTCATAGAGCTTATAGCGGGGTCAGACCAGCAGCTATAAATACACCTGGTAGCATGAGAATAGCAAGCTCTGCCCTTTTATGTGGGGCTTTCGTTGCAATAGTTTGAGGGTTTGACATGAAAAGCGATACGTTTTCCTCTGAGGATTTACAGTTGAACCTTCCACTTTAAAATACCTATAAAGATGAAGCTTTGTAGCTAAATGTCCTCAGTTGCTGAGAAAAACAGCAATGTCCCATTGGCGACAGCTGTGAATAAAGCCTACATATAGCATGCGTAACTCCACTTTAACACTACAAAGAAACATTCATCGAGCCTTTATGACAGCTAGAACATGTGTTCTTGTTCTCTGCTTGGTGTTTTGAATGTTTTCTCCAGGACATCAAACACTGTGAGGCTGTTTACGCATGTCTTGTGTAGGTTTAAAAAAATGCACGTCCACACAGATATTGAGGCACTCAGAGGCAGACTGGAGCAAGGAGTGATGACAGCAAACAAAAATCCACTCCAGAGATCAGAACAGATACTTCAGGTCACTCGTAATCACCTGTGAGAACCTCTGTGGTCTACAAAGACAGCGTAATCCCAGGCCATGTGACCTGTGGAGCAGACAGCAGCAGTGGTGACTGAATCTTTGCACTAGCATGACCTACTCATGTCTTCTGAGTGGATAACGCTATATACACCACACTAGATTTCAGACAGAAAGCAGTCGAGTGTGCAGAAGTGTCCTGTCACCTGCTTTATTCTTAGAATAACTCAGGTTTAGAGATAATCTGGCTCTAATACACTGGCCACTGTCACTTTCTGAAGTACAACAAAGACCAAAGACTTGACAACCGATAACCATTATCAGGTTAAATTACACACACATAATGAATGTATTTGTGTTAATGAAGCACATGTCCAGTTTTACCTGTGTTGCCATACGTTTCACTGGCAGCAGGATAGCTGTTATTGTTGTTGTTCTGCACTCTCATTGGAGGCACCACAACAGTACGAATTGTTGGTTTGCTGGGCTCGGTCTCCGGGGCAACGCATGCAACGCGGGGCTCACAGTTCTGGTTCCTGTCGGCGATGAAACGTCGTTGTGTGAAGTGACTGTTGCTATGGCCCGAGGCGTCTGAGGCAGGCGAGCTGTCCACTGTGTCACAACCACTTTCCTGCTCGTCGTCTGACATACTGCAAGAGGGCAACGGATGAGGAAGGAGGTCACAGCTACTGTAGAACCAGCACTTGGAGGAGCTTTCTTTGAACTGACCGTACCTGTTGGGGTGCTTGCAGGGGGAGGTGCTGGACTGAGCCGAGGCTGAAGAGCTGGTGCTGAGTGTGCTGTCTGGACTGCTGAGGGAACAGACTCTCTCCATACTGACGGTGCTCTGACACGCTTCACAATCTGCATTACCCTTACACCTGAGAGCAGACAGAGATGTAAAATGAAACACAACAGTTTAACAAGTAATTTAAAAATACTGTTGAGTCAGTACTCACTCTCCCACTGAGTGTCTTTGAGCGCCCTCCTCTTCATCGCTGCTGATACTGATGACACTAACAGTCGGGCTAGCTAGGTCAGAGATCACCATTGCCTGCCGCTGCTCCTGCGACACTGACAGCTCCTCACAGTCTGGCTCCACTTTACAGCTGTTCTCCTTCTCCTCCACCTGCTCCGTCCGTTGCTCCTCTCCAGCACTGTGCCCTTCCTCTGGGCATCTGGCTTCTACCTGCCGCACATTCTTTGCTGTATCAGCCATCTTTGGGGACTGGCATGCTAAATTTTGGACGTTCGTGTTTTGGGAGAAGTTGCTGCCCCTGTTGAAGAAAACAAGTCACTTTCAGAAATGAAGAACCCCTTTTAGTGGATAAAAAAGGGAAAACTCATGTGACATACCTGTTCACACAGGGCTTGGCCCTCTTGTTGGCAGCTGGCTGTGGCCACACCACATGTGCAATGCCTATGTTGATTGGCTGGTGGGTGGACATGGTCATTTGGTTGGTTAAGAAGGGCTGAGAGTGTGCAATCATGGAGCTGTAATGGTTACCATGGGGACGCACTTTCCTGAATTATTAAGAAAACAGAACATCGCAAATTGAGCCAAAAGCTTTCGCACCATTACTAACAAAATGGTCTCAGTCACTGGTCCCAGGGGACAGGTATGACTCATCGATCATTAATATTCAGGGGAGCTAGCGTGCTGTATCAGAGATGTACAGCCAATCCCAAGGGCGTGCATAGCAACCAAACGCAATAAATAAAACACTGCTATACATACATAGAAATACATACATATATACAGACACATACTGTATATACACACACGTGTGTGTATATATACTCAGCAATGTGTATATATGTGTGTATATGTATATACAATTACACCGAAAATTATTCATATCCCTGGCAAATTTTGACTTAAAGTTACTTTTATTCAACCAGCAAGTTTTTTTTCTTGATTGGAAATGACACAGGTGTCTCCTAGAAGATAATAAGACAATGTACAAAAGGCATCATTGTGGAAAAAAAATGTTTCTCAGCTTTTATTTACATTTGAAAAAAAAAAAAGGATCATGTCCAAAATTATTCATAACCTTTGCAAACTGTCACAGTCTATGGAAAAATGTAAAGTTATATATCGTTTCAAATAGTCCAAGCTGTTCTAAAGCATCCCATTTGTATTTACCCTGTTTCACTAGGAACAACTGTTTTAATAAACTCAACAGCAGCTCTCTGCAGCTGGTTTATGGACAGTCATGGTTCAGACAAAGGAGCTCACTAAGGACCTGTGGATGAGCATTGTGGCTGCTCACAAGTCAGGAAAGGGCTATAAGGCCATATCTATATGTTTTCAACTTCCAGAGGCTACAGTGCAAAGTATTATTAGACGTTCTGCACTGTGGAAAAACTCAGAGGACGTGATAGGAAGTGTGACACCTGTATTGGCCAGGACGACAGTGAGAGAGGTGAAGAAGGAGAATGAAGAATCATCTCCAAGGCCATCCTGGTGAATCTGAGCTCTGCTGGTGGAAACATTTCAAGGCAGACAGTCCAACAGACACTGAACCCTGCTGGGCTCCACGGAGGCAGACCAAGGATGACATCACTTCTCCAGATAAGGCACACAAAAGCCTGCTTGGCCTTTGCAAACACTCATCTGGACAAAGAACACTTCTGGTCTTCTGTTTTATGGTCAGATGAAACTAAAATCACTGTGGCCAAAATTAATTTTGGCCACAGTGATGTATCCTTCATTTGTAAAAAAGGAGAAGCCTTCAACCCTAAGAACACCATCCTCACTCTCAAACATGGTGGTGGAAACCTGATGCTTTTGGGGTGTTTTTCAGTCACTGGACCAGGGAACCTGATCACAGTAAACAACACCATGAAAAAAAACTGTCCATAAACCAGCTGCAGAGAGCTGCTGTTGAGTTGATTACAACAGCATCAAGCAGTCTGCAGAGAAACTTGGCTTTGGAAACCAGTGGACATTTCAGCATGACAATGATCCAAAACACAGTAAAAGTGGTGAAGACATGGTTAGCAGACAAACATTAATGTTTTGCAGTGACCCAGCCAGAATTCAGCTGACAGTCTATAGAGGAGCTTAAGATCAGGGTGACTGCCAGAAGAAAAAGGTGGAACTCATCGCTAAAGGTGAATGATCAAAAATACCAGTGGAGACAATTATAGGAAGCATTTGATTGCTGTAATAACCAATAAAGGCTTTTTATTGATTATTGAGAAGGGTATGAATAATTTTGGACATGATACTTTTTGTTCAAATGTAAATAAAAGCTGAGAAATATTTTTTTTTTCCCCACAATGATGCCTCTTGTACATTGTCTTATTATCTTCTGGGAGACACCTGTGTCATTTCCAATCAAGAAAAAAATGCTGGTTGAATAAAAGTAACTTTGAGTCAAAATTTGCCAGGAGTATAAATTATTTCGGACTGATGGGTGTGTGTGTGTGTACATAATTGCTTACCCCCAGTCGCCCAGTCTTTGTGAGCCTGCCACAGTGTCAGATGCCAATGTGGTCGGTGGCGGCGGCACTGATGTCACCTGCTGCCAAGTGGGCACCAAGATGGGCTGTGCGCGGTTAGACCAGGCCTGTTGGAGTTCACAGAATACAACTGATTTAATGTTATATGATTCTTTCATCAGCTTGATCATCAAAAGTAAACTTTCAACTTCATTAACAAATTTAAATGAGAGCCTGTATTTCTTATTTTTCTGTCCTTCGAAATTACGTTGTATAACACACAACAATAAATCAGTAATTACTAATGAAGCCAAGCTGTCCCTCCAGCTCAACTTCTGTTCTTTGACCTCTGCTACCATATTCTTACCTGTGTGATGACACCTGGTCTGATCTGTATGGGCTGGATGGGGGGTGCTTGAGTGACCAGAGGCACAGAGCCCTCCATTCGAACAGAGTAGCCTGCTGGTTTAGCTGTGTTGGTGGGGATCCCTGCACGGAATGGCACATATTCAATTTTAAAATAACCACCACTTTAGCATAATAACCAAGTGAAATGAAGACTTACACTCTCTACCTTGAATGGTTGGGGGACACAGAATGAGTGCTTGCTGAAATGAATCGTTGCATCCAAACTGACCACTCGCTGTTGGTAGTGGTATCCCAGGGTGCATCACTGATGGGGCTGATGGGGCTAATCCCTAAAAAGAGAAAAAAGGAGCATGACTGGACTGTTTTGTGGTATTATAATGATCAATAATAGCGATGAAGAGCCAGTAGATGGCAACATTTCTGTCAAGAGTATACAGCCAGACAGAGCCATGGGGAGATCCGCCAGTTAGTCAGTAATCTCTGAGCATAGCCCTATGCTTTTCTGTTGGGAGACGGTGGCTCACTTGGCTCCCCTGTGGTAGATCCCCATCCTAACCTTGAAAACATGGCTGATCAACTCCAGGGGAAGTTGAAGGGTACTGAATACAAGGTATCCAGGGCAGATTTGCTTATAAATCGACACCTTGAAAAATTGGCATCACTGTGCATTAAGGAATCCACTAGGTGAAGGAAATTATTGAATACCCCTTGATCTATACTTTATTCTCATTAAAATGTTCTCTGGAAATCTATTGATATTAAACATGATTAGAAACCTTTTTATATGAACACAATCATAAACTGATTAACCAATTCATTACTGAGGCACACCATGCTTGGGTTTTTTTAATAGGTTGGATAAGTAAAAGTTTGTAAGACCATGTTGAACTTACTGTTAGAGACAGACATAAAGGAAAAACACAAAATATAGCATGTGCCTCTGCTTCACTACCCAGACTGCTCTCGTGCCTGGCTATAATCACATTTACTGAATAACGAGAACTGGGCTTACATTGTTCTGCTACAGCTCTTGTATGTTGCCCAACCCCCCACACACATACACGATAAACATAGAGCGGCCTTTGCAGTATAACACTAAAAAAGCCACCACATTTTCCTGTTAAATTCTTCTAAAGGGAAAGCTGAAAGCACCTTACAATATTATCCTTATGTCTGTACGCATCAAACACATATGTTGTCACCATTATTGTCTTGACTGGTATCTTTTCAAGATTCTTTCTCAGATTAGTGGCTTTTGAATTGACTTTGGTATGTTTTGTATTATAAAGATCCAATGCCAAAAAAGGGTCAGCTCCTTTTTTTCCTCAGCAACAACACTGATTGGCACCGTTGCCATGACCTCAGAAACACAATTTTGTTGCCATGACAGCAGTGCTACGACGCAATAAGATGGGCGAGTCTGCATACACGAAAGCAATAAAGGCGAGGAAATTGTCTAGATGATCAGTCTTCACAGGAGCAGATGAACAGAACAGCACATTGCATGTCAATGACCCACACCATCTGTTGATTATTCCACCATCCAGATATTGTGATATTTTCTTCATGTCTGGTTCAGAAAACCAGAAAATTGTTAATGTAAACCTACTAATTTACTGGTTTGTTTGTCTGTATATAAGCAGGTTTACAAAAAAAACTACTGAACCATTTTTTACCTTGGTGGATGGGTGTACCATGGGATTAGGAACCCCTTACATTTTCAAACTGGCCTTGGAGGTGGTCTGCGCCCTTCTCGTCTCTAAATATTTTAATTCCCTGGTACATGTAAATGTCCCTTAACAAACTTTCAGAGAAACGGCAGATCAGGATGCAAACACTTCCTGAGCAACTTACTTGAGCGTGGACACCAGTGATCTTGCTGAATGGGTGGTTGACAGAGGCAGCAGCGGTTGTGGTCACAGGTCTGATGAAGGGCCCTTTATTTCTGTTGGCCGCCTCATACGCTCCGGGACGAGTCCAGCAAACATCCATGATGTGGAAACATGACTTCACACTGCAGGCAGAGGTACAGAGTTATGGCGGGTCAAAACTGACAACATGTCTGCAAATGGGAGGTGAAGCAGACTCACTGGTTGCTATGGGGAAAGTCAAGCAGGTGTTGCATCGTCACAAAGGGGTGGCTGAGAGCTTCGGCAGGGGTAATCCTCTCTTCTGCATCAATCAACAACATCTTCTTCAGCAGGCCCACAAACTCCCGACGGTCTGCCTTCTCCGCCAACAAGTCACTACCTTCCAGATTCATCACCAAGTTCACCTGGAATACAACCATTTTACAGTTAAAACTACTGCTTAAAAATAACTGTATGATGAATCAAAAAAAGCTTGATATGGCACATATTTCCTACGAATAAAATAAACAATTAGTCATGAATATTCTCAAGAATCTCTGATGACTTAAATCATCACAATTGATGGTTGCCTGGGGAATTTCCACCTGATGTGTGTTTCAACAGAAAACAGTGAGTGAAACTTCAATCTTTAAGGTTTAGCATTTAACTGAAGGGAAGTTAAATGGTCTTTAATTTCCCAGAAATCGGGTGTGTATTCTCTTCATACAGCTGTGGGTGTACTTCCTCTAGTGAAGACCTCATAGCCTACATTCTCATAACATTTGATGTTGAATTTCTTCTGAATTCCTGTTTGGTACACTGTGGTCCGAGCAGCTCAACATACGTGTGCTATGTCATCCAAACAGCTGAAGATGTACTTCCTGGCTTCTTTTGATTTCATTCCCGTCTCCGTCTCATGCTCATCTGTCGACTACAGAAAAAGAAAATGTTTAGCGGGGCCGCAGGGACTGAATTCAGCAAAGCAGTCATTGTGCTCCATGATGTTATGATATGAAATGTTCCCATAAACAGGTTCACTCGTGCTCTGTAAGAAACTGAGAAACTTCATAATTTCAGATTCCAAAGTAGGGAGGCAGGTTGGACGTTCCCATGAGTCATGCTCCCAAAATGCATTGCCTCTACCTCAGAAAAATGCCACTGCAGAACACTATGGTAGTTCACAGCATGTGAAGCAATGTGATCAAGTATAATATTTCTTTTGGCTTAATCTTCGACAATACTTTATCCTAACAATTTGTTTCTGGATAGCTATCATTGCTTCTGTAGTTTATGTTTACCCACAGGGGAGAAAGAGTTAGTTGACCCATAGTTTTTACCAGCAGCTTTTTGTAAAGCAAAACAACGATAGAGGTTAGGTGATTTGAATAAGAGACATTTAGCCATTTTGCCATATTTTGCAAGTGTGCAAACATTCCTTACCTTCAATCTCCATGCTGCATAAGGTGAGTCGGACTCTCTGCAAAAGAACCGTGCCGTCTTTGTCCCCACATTCAACAAATGTTCCCCTGGCAAACCTTGTGTCTGAGAAATGTAGCGAATCTGTTGGACATCAGGATAAGCGAGAAAGACAAAGGGAAAAAAAATAAATAAATAAATGTTGTAGCTAAAGAAACATTAAAATTAAATTATCAACATTTGTCTTCATTCTAAAAATGCCCCTTCAATAATGAACCGTCATCCACCAACACTCTTCGAAAACAACACTTTGCATGAGCACTTTATACTGACACTCTTTTATGTGCTGATTATTTCCAAGGTAATTCAGTGACATCACACTAGCAATTCTGCCTGTGGACGTAGACGTAGAAGGGACAGCTGCAGAGACCTTGAAAACAGCACATTCCTGACAAATGTCTAGACACAAATAAGACCCCTGTACTGATTGTAGCTTGTATTTATGATCTCACGGCAGCATCAGGGTTTTTCTCCCCTTCATGTACACTTTGATAACAAGGCTCCTACAGTCTCAATGCCACATGGTTTTGTGGGTAATGATGCTCATCAGTCAGTTGCTGTGGGGCAAGAGTGTCACACAGGTTTATGAGAGGAGACCAGTGAGAAGCCTGCTCTGACGTCAATCACACCAAAGTGTAAAGGACAACAACTATTACAGATTCAGCTCTGCCCAGAAGCAAAGAGCCACACACTGGGAGAACGCATTCAGATGAAGCAGATATTTCCCTTTTTCTTTGAAACACACAAAGCTAGATGCAAGGATGATAAGCATGTCCTCACCGCTTTACTTAACTGAACTTTTCCAGCCTGCTAAATGTGGAAAAAGTTCACTGGGATTCTGACGACATGCATGATGAATGTCATCTTGTCTGCTAAGATATTTAGCTAATCTCAAGGGACACAAACATCCAAGTATCACAAGATGCACTGTATCGCTGTACATTCCTCCCTTTTGGATTTGCTCATCCATTTAGTAATATTCACAGCACAGATTCTCTCTCCGTCTTTCATTTTCAACATCTTTCACATTCCCTATTCGTTATGTAGTCAAGGATTACTGACAGTGAATCCAACAAACCTCACCCTGAAAGTATACAGACTAAACTCCCCTCATTTTACATCCATAATATAGCTGTACTTAGTTACTGTTTAATTAGTGTGCTGAACATTTGCTGGACTTTATCATCATCATAAACAGAAACGGACACAAAGAAAACAACATAGTCAGTGTGTGTGGGTGGGAAAATTCTTGTGACGGGAAAACCCTTGTTTTTCCTGGAAGGCGTGTCTCTGCAGCGATCTCACAAACCAGTGAGATCACTGGTGCAAAGCTAAAGCTCCACACAACAACTATCTAGCGAGCCTGGGCCTGCTGCAGAGCAGACAGGAAGCACTGGCAGCATTTATTTTATGGCAGTCCAGATTAACAGTATACACCATAAAAGATGCTCCGCCATAAATAAAAGCGCATCTCAGTCTAAAATAATGTACCCACACCCTCCTACCTGGTGTACAATGAATCTCTTTCTGATTGTACCAGTTTACAAACAGGAATTTTCCTCCTGGAGCCTTGATGCTTTCCAGCCCCGAATCCTAAATTGCTTACACTGACCCTGCCTACATCCTCTTATTCTTACAGACCCTCCAGGCTGCCAGCTGGGTCAAGCACAAAGGAAATAATAACCATACATAATTTTTGTCTCTGACCCCCATGGTTGCAGCACTTGCACAGCGCCTGAGAAAGCAAGAAACTGTGTGTGTACAGAGGGCATAAAGGAACCCGTGCTAATCATAGCTACTCTTAATAAGACACTGGCTGAATCATGAGGTTTGTCACATCAAAGAGGTGAGCAGTCTTGTGCCGTACTGGTGAAGTAAAAGGTGGTGTGACCGGGGGATGAGGTAAGGAGAGAGGAAGAGGCGCAGCCGGAGTTATAAATATATATGCTGTGTGGCGTGGAACAAGACCCCTTACAGAAAGATAAGAAGAAGAAAAGGGGGACGAAGGGGACAGTGGCTCCAGCGAGATCACCCTGTGGCCCCTGGACGACAACTCACACCAGCAGTCAGCTGCCGAGCTGTTTATTGGGATACAGTCTCATGGCAAGCAGACAAGCTTTCTATTTTGAAGTTCTATTGTATGATAAACAGTATATATACACAGTTTCACCTATAGTGTATTTTGGAGGGCGCCCGGCCTCCACAACAGACATCCCCACCCAGGAATTCAAGGCATATATTTTTTATTTATTTAAAAAAATCCATTATTGAATGTTTATTTTAATCAAAAGGACCTATAACAGGCGTTCTTTTTATCAAATAAAAAAGCTAACTCTAATTTGTGCAATTTCAGAGTCTAATGCACCACTATTGTTTCATTACATTCATTAAAATGCATTCCTCCTCTCCTCGCAACAGCCGAGGCTCTCCCCTCTCTCTCTTCCCTTCAGATTCATAGTGACACCGATTCGTCCCCCCACTTTCCCAGCATAAGGCGACAAACTTTGCCAGATTAATTGCAGCAGCATTGGGAACCCTGTGTTTCGACTCATGGTGTGTTCAAGTTGTAAAGAAATGTCAGAATTTCCAAGCCAGAATCAGAAACCCCATGTAAAAAGTCAGATTAATCTCACCAAACTGACATAGACCTCATGCTATCTGCTGCTTAGATAAACAGTAGTTACAGGTTTTCTGGAAGTGCTGGGAGCACCACACTTTGGGGTTGCTTTGATCTTATATCCAAGTTCTGACTTCCAGTGAACACACCATAAGGCAAAGTCTCACTCCCCAGGGTCCTAAAGAGGAGTCGGTAGCAGCCTGTTGCTGTTGATCATCATCAGACCATCAGTGTCTCCCCTAGCTTTTTCTTTTTTTTTCAGGGGGGTTCTTCATCTCTCCACAGGACCCCATAACCATCGTTACAGAGCATTTGGACCTGAATAAACAGTTAACGTTGATTTGTGTTAATTTTTTAAAATTTTAGCAATGGAACATTTTTTTCATACAATATGTATGTAATGTTTGGGGTAGGGGCACAAATGGGATTTTTGAACTGGGTTATTGTGTGTAATCTGGTGTTTATTCATGGTCAACATTAATATTTATTCTTATTATTATGGCACAAGAGTCTGCCTTATGGTGTGTTCACTGGAAGTTGGAATATAGTGCTCCCAGCTCTTCCAGCTTTACAGACATACAACAAAACATGTAGCTACTGTTTACGTCAGTAAGAGATTCTATGCCGGGTTGGTGAGATTAATCCAACTTTCCGTCTTCATGGGGGTTCTCATTTAAATTCTGACTTGGAGAGTGGAAATTTCAACATTCTTATACAACTTGAACGCACCATGAGTCGGAACTCAATCACCAGCTCCCAATGCTGCTGCAGTGACATTAATCCTCTATTCGATGTCATCTCTGCTGATATTCGGGATTCATAGAGCCGTAGTTACATTACCGGTGATGTTTGTCTCCTTATGCTGGGAAATCAAGGGACGTGTCAGTGTCTCTATGAATATGAAGGAGACACGTCCCCCCGTCCATAGTGACATCTGAAAGCATGGTTACAATATTCTTAAATTTTCTGAAACCAAAAACTTTTGTACCATAATGATGTCGGTAACCCGCTCTCTGAGTGTGGTGGGTGTGTCTGTGCCGGTGTGAGGAGTGAGAGAGGAGCAAGGAGAGAGAGGGGAGAGCTGGCCGCTGCGAGGAGAGGAGAATGCGCGGTAACGACGCACTAGTCTATGAAATTGCACAAATTTGAGTTTGCTTTTTATTAGATAAAAAAGTACACCTGTTATGGGCCCGTTTGATTAAAACGGCTTTTTAAAACAATGAGTTTAAAAAAAAACTCAAATAAATAAATAATAATAAATATCGATGATGACCATGATTAAAGGCCAGATCACACAAAATAACCCAGTTCAAAAACCCCATCTGTGCCCCTGCCCTGAACATTACGTATATATTGTATAAAAAATTGTTCCACTGCTAAAATTAAAACAAAAATGTGAAGACAAATCAACTGTTTATTCAGGTCCAAATGCTCTGTAATTGTGGGCATCGGGTCCTGTGCAAAGAGGGTCCTACAAGGACCCCAATGACAAACCACGCTCATTCCGGCCCAGACACATTTTTCCTCAAGCGAAAAAGCTAAGGGAGCTAACACTGAGACGCCTAACATCAAACATGATTAAATAGAAAGGATGGTGGTTTGCTTCTTCTAAATCATTTGGTCTCTAAGAGTAAGTCTAAGTCATTTGACGTCACCAGAGCTGTAGGTGACTGAGAGACAAGTAGGAGTTCATGTTTTTGATGTTATTCTGATTTGAGCAGATGATGACTAATTAAAAAAAAGATTAATTGTGTATAGTACTTTGTTTCACTGTGTGACTAAACCTCAATCAGTGTTCAAATTTTGGATTCAGATATTTGTCATTTTAGCTATTTTTGTGTGGAAAAACACAGACTGTTTTTTTTCCCCATTTCATGACCAAACTGAGAACCCTGAGACAGTATTTCAGTTTATCTCTAAAGGCACAGGAAAAAAAAACAGGGATCCTCCAGGGTGTGCTTCCGACTCCACTACATCACCACTCTGCTAAAACGGGCCGGGGTGAAGAGTTCAGTCATCCCAGAGAACATCTAGAGCTTAAAATTCACTGCAGATATTTTAATCAGCAGACAACAATAGACTGTAATAAAAGAGGTGCAACGTCCAACGAGCTGAAATCTGATATACAAATACTTGCTTTCTCTCTATAGTTTATTTGTTCCCTCCACCACAATCCAGTGTTGTTTACACTGTTTGGATTCAAATGCTGTCCCCCATTTAAATATAGTAAGTCTTCAATTCAGTTCATTGTCTCTCATGGTCTTTATCTATGCCTATTCTATCTCATTAACCATATCAGTTCCAAGCAGTCCCTTCCTAAATTAAGGCGGCTCCCCCAAGATATCTCCAGATTAGCTTTGCGACATGTCGACTGGATCCCACAAAAAGAGATTCATCATATTTAGACTGGTGGTGCTGCGCTCAAGTCAAATCTCTTTTAGAGGTGTTGAGTTATCTCTCCCATCTCAGTCTCAGAGAGAGTGAAAAATGATGCCTGGCCATAAAAGTACTTTGGTATGAGTGTAGTGAGGCTGAGTGCAGTAATGTAGGGTGCTGCATGGCACACAGCAGGATCTGACTGAGGCTCTATTAGCAGCTCAACATAAACCCAGATCTGTGTAGTCCTGGGAAGATACTGTCAGGGCTCCACAGGGGGGTGGGGGGCAACGGTAGTCACCCAACAGCTCCTAAAAGACACACCACTGATCCCAATATTATGCCCTTCTTTATTTCAACACATACCTATGCACAGATGTTTTTCTTTCCGTAAAACTTCAAACGTTTCCTCTCTCTCCCATCCATGTCATCCTCATACAGAAAATCCCTTCAGCACCCTTAAAGCAGCATTTGGCCTGAATCTAACACAGATTAAAATAACAGATTTTCTGTACTGTACACACTGTGACAATGATGCACTCTTGTTCTTGCCTCAAGCCATCTGTCCTAAACTCTGCTTAACATCCCAAAGTAAGAAGAGGGAAAGAGAAGACACCAGGAAAATAACTGGTGTGAGGAATGCTAGTGTACATGCTATACTACTAGACAGCCACACAGGCATGACCTATGGGGAAAAGGCTATAGAAAGGGTACAAGCCATAAATAGTCTAGAAGTAGGAGATGCTGGAACAAGCTGCATGTAGAACACAAGAGGCCAACACAACGGACGCACTGAAGAAATCCCTCAAAAAAATTATGCACCAAGACATTTTTTTTCACCTGGTCGTACTCCAGGGCCCCAGGGTACAGGGGCCAGCCCAGGAAAAGTTCAGCTATCACACAGCCTAGGGACCACATGTCTATGGCTTCACAAAACGGCAATCCCAAAATGATCTCTGGAGCCCTGTGAAACAGGAAAAAAAACAAAAACACACAACTGTTAGTCTGAGACCACACACGAATGAAAATATTAAACAGGGACAAAGTAGTGTTTTCACATTAAGATGGTTACACAGAACATTTTTACTGTACATTTCTATTAAAAATGGAAAACAATACGAATTCCTCTGATACATTGAACATATTTTCAAAAATCTTCAAATATATTTGACATTTCGATATAAACAATACATTTGAGGACATCACTGTCTTTTAGAAACAGATTGAGCCCTAACTGCATTTTGGCTTGGCACATAGACTGATCGAATAAATTCCTATTATTATTGAAGTTGTGGTATTCCTGCTGATGACAGTCAGATGTGAATATGTGAATCGTGTTGTGCATGACAGTGGCCTACCCCGGCGTCAGCAGGCTGAGTCAGTAGGTTAGCAGGTCAGCCAGGCTAGGATCAGAGCTTTGACTATCTGCTCTGGGCAGGCAGGAAATAAGAAACAGTCACTACCTCTCTGTCTACGTGCTGCCTCAGTGTTACTTAAAGTGACTCCACAATAGCACTGTAACACCAGGTCACAGGGCCAGCTAGTGGTGACGCAGGCCTGTCAGTATCAGTAAAGGTAAGACGTGTTGACAACTGTCAAGAAGTAAGTGTTTAAGACACACCAAAGCCCATAAACCATGACAGTGCACTGACAGCATGATGTAGCCTTAGCTTTCATGTGTAGTAGGGCCTCAAAGCTTATTAAAAGGAAACAAGTGTGGCACTCATACTAGTAGTATGTGTTTATCAGACAATGGGGTGAAAACAATGCTGTGAATTGGCTAAATGATTAGAGAAGTATGTTGAGACCATCACATCTTCCTTTCATCCCTTATTTTATGGATACAACAAGGAAACATTGTTATTTATATTCGTGATAACTGTATCAACACAAATACATTGAGATCATGCTATGATTGTTAGAGCAATAGTAATCATTGCCTTCACAGATGAGAGCATTGCCCAGAATAGCTGGGCCTACGATTATATACAGAGACACATGAGTTAGTGACAGATATCATTTCACTTCCGTTCAGCATGTTGTGTTGTGTTGTGTCATGTAGTGCTCTAAACAATCTATTAACCAACATGAAAGAATCCAGAAGACTGAAATAATCTAAAGAACAAGGGTGATGTTTCAAGATAATTTCAGAAAGTTGGACATACCAACCATGGCAGCCCTGAGTTTTCATACTGCCCACATCTAAAAGGATCCAGCACACAACTACTAGACTATGTCACGTCTTTTGAGCCATATGGGACTGAATGTTGAGGGACATATGGGTCGCAACTGCAAACTTAAGACCTGCTAAAATAACTTTAAGACTTATTTATCACATGGCTCAAAGAAATGTGTGCAGCAGCTGGTGCAGTAGACAACATAGCAGCAGAAAACCTAGCAGGCAGTTATGCCGACTCCTTCAGCCTCACAGGCATGTCCTATTTATGTGAAGTGAAGAGAGAGAAGCTACATATCAACTCACTGTTGCATTAATCAGGATACACACCTGTGTATCACTGTGTAGCATGAAATTTTCCATTTCACCCAAAAGTCAAATATCTCTAACTTTTTGTGAGGTGTGTGTAAGTGTTTTTGTTGAAAGTGGCCTCTACTCTCCTCCAGATAAAACAAGAACGGAACAAGCATCTGTTGGACGTGGTTGGATAAGAGCTTCTAATCGAGTCCTATGCAAACACTATTTTCTGTGGGAAAAATTATACCTTGAAGTTTGCTCCGCATTGTTTTCAAAATCTGACAACTGGAAAACAAACTACACCACTCAAAAGCCAGTAGAAGTGTAAGCAGTAGATTTTCAGGAACATAACCAAGATGGAGACCAAGAAAAGGAAGGGGTGGAAACATTCAGGAGTCGCCTCATCTTTAGCACTTCCTCATTTGTTTAGTTGTTCCTCAGAAGTCAGATTATGCAAAGTGCATCTGGGAACATGGAGGATATTTCCATTGTCATATTTCCTTTGTATAGTCTTGTTATTTCCGTTACCTTCCACTGCTGGATTCACAAAAGCAGCGCAACACATTAAGTCACAGAGTAAAGTAAAGTGTTGCACAAACCTCATCAGAGCAACTCAAGCCTCATGGTCCTCCTGTGAAACCAAATCTATTTTCTATCCCGAGGATGTGACATACAAGCTGAGGGGCAGAAGGCTACAGGAGCTGCCTCGTGACCGTTCAAGGGGGCATGTGAGAGCCTCGGTGCGACAAAAAAGATGAGCAAGGTGGCAGAGTAGTGTCCTGCTGTGCAGGCATGGATAGACTCCCGCTCCATATAATACTTAGCGGGGATAAGTGGCTATAGACATCAACGTCTCCTGAATAGGCACAAACTCACAAAGTGCCTACGTGAGTACCTTTCAGGTAACTGGAATAACATCATGGAGGTCAAGTTGAACACAAAGACAAAACTGCAATTATCTTATTCAATGAGGTGATGCCTCATAGCTGCAACTAAACAGGCAGTGACTCACCCAAAAGCAACCACACAGACAAATAATAGACCAATACCTAGGTAAAGGTAAAGTGGCACATACAGTATATGACTGTTACAGCTAAAACAACAATGTAAAATTTCCATTTTTGATTAGATGGATTCATTTATAAACATGCTGGCCTAACTATGAGTTTATTTATGGTCTTCTCTCTCAAATGTACGAGTTATTATGGATGCAACATCTCTATACTTTTACCATCCATCAAATGCAGTGAATCTGTTTCTAATGCTTCAAAGTGATGCATCAAAAATACAACTCTGTATGAAAGCTGTACATGTTTTTCTTCAGTGACAAGACAAACAGGTGCAGCTCCGTTGACTGATACTTCTGTGCCGTTCAAAGGTTGGAAACGAATGACTGTGAGTGAGACAATATCACTGTGTTCAAAGGTTTCCTTAGAGCCTCATGTGTTATCGGTGGAAAACATGTCCAGAGGCAACAGGGGAAAAAAGACACATCTTCAAAGAGCTTTCTGCGCCTGTTAGCAGCTCTGTCACACAGTTTACAGAGTTTCAACCTCTCACTGTAAACCAGAGAATTTTAGAGATGCTCATGAAGGTGAAAATAGTTAAAATAACCAGGTGAATTTCTCTCTTTAACAGTGTGTGTTTTAATGATCTTATTTAATAGATTTAGGCTGACCTGGTGCTTTTGGTGAGGTCACACCAGAACACTGCCAGATTGAGAACAACAAACTCTGCATTGACCACTGGCTTGTCTTTAATGGAAACCATCACTAACAAACACTAATGCACAATGCTGAGTGCAGCAGCAACAGCGGGCTCAGGACGGGCACACCACTGCGCCAAGTAAAACCCACCCACACTGTAGGTATGATATTCAGCAACAATCACAAAATAAAACCATAACAGATGAGAACAATGACATGATCTGGTTGCTTTTTTTTCCTCCTCATAGCCTAGAGCTTCCACTTGACTGCTCCTTTGTGGACAGGCTCCTCTAGCCAATGAAAGTGAGTCTTCCCCTGGTCAACAAGTTTGACTGTTCGCTCCTTCACCTCAAACAGCTGGTTCCCTTCTTCCATCCAGTTCTTCTTTTCCTCCCTCTGTGTTTGTCTGTCTCTCATCCACAGAGAGGCTGAGGCAGCAGAACACAAGCATGACGCATGGTGAGATACCAGAAACCCAGAATGTACATGTTTACTAAATAGTTGAGTCAGACATGTTCCTCAAACACCAGAAAAAAGTTAGGTCATGGATAAGCATTCGACATGTTTATTTAACCCAGGTTGCATTTTTATGTCTTCTCCATAAATAAAACTGAAGATAATAGGGATGCTAACTTTGCAAACTGTCCTGACTGTGAACAAATCTGACTGATGGTTGGAGTGGTGCCTTGCTTTGCTGGCTAACATTACATCAATCATTCTGCAGTTGTTGGAAAGTGTATTTTCCACTTGTGACAATGGCTAACTGTTCCCTTTGGTTCTATTATATGTGTCAAGCTTGGCTAAATATACCCCAGACTCCACTATTATATCTCCATATCACAAAACTTACATTAATCTTCTCCTCTTTCTGTTATACCAAACAAGATGTCAGTGGTCCTTTGATATGCAGGTCTGGTGAGTGTTTTTCCCTTCAATCTCAGCTTATTTTTATCTCACTTGAAAAGAAAAAAAAAACAGTGCAGGCATGACTGATATTCTTTGCAAGAAGGGCCATGGCAGAGCAGAAAAATTATCTCCATCTCTATTTCTTATTCATGGCATTATCTCACAGTCTGAAAATAGTTCTCTGATCCTCCCTGCTCTGTCCTCACAGGGAGCAACCCGGTGTAAAGTGGCATCCTACCAGCTTAGAGAGAGAACAGCAAATAAGGGTGGCTACACAAAGGGTGGGGAGGTCATTGTCATTGCAGGTTTGCACAGGCCTTTCAGTAAGCCCATTCTGATAAACTAATTTGGGCTACTCTGCAGTTGGCATAAGCTCAGTCACAAAGACAGACTGACCCATGGTGACTCCATGATGGAAGAATGGAGCTTTACCACACGTCTCTTCCAGGAACTGTAATTCCACACACTCTCAGGGCTCTTCTGCATTATTCAGAGGAATACAGAGGCAGTGCAGCAAAGCCTGAGGTAGCACTTGCACTCTGATCTGCATGGACCTTAGATTAAGCATACAAGGATTTAGACACGTTTTACAGATGTTCGGTCATGGAGGCTGTGTTAAATAAATACTTCCAGTTCGGGTGGACTGAGCTTCTTCTCTACAGTTGTGCTATTTGAATCAAGGCATTCTGAACCTTGGCCTGCTGAGGGGAATTACAAAATAAAGGGGACACGTTAAAAAAAACATTAAAAAACAAAACATATATATATATAAGCACACCGATGTGAAAAGTTACAGGTCAAGCTTAACCCATTAAGACCAGCTAAGTGTGTATATTAAGCTTCACACTTAGCTGGTCTTAAAAACACACCAAACTCACAGCTTATTGATCAGCTGAAATCTCCTACATACAGAGTGCATGCAAAAACAAGCTATCAGTCATTAACTGCCTTGACAACGACATATCTTTGCTTGTTGTTGCCAACTGAATGGCCTCAGTGGTGAAGGATACTGTTTTCAAGGTGAAGTCTCACAAGTACTGCAAGTCATTCATTTATGAATACACCACCAAGGACATACAGACGTGCTGGAATACAAAGCCGATGTTAGAATGTGAAGCACTTTGAACAGTCCTTTTCATACGTTTCCTTAACATTATTATGTCTGTTAAACTACCAATCCAAAGCAGGCATGCCAAGAGGCTAGTATCACAGCACTCTATGCTGAAGAGTGTCTGTGGTGTTATCATAGATGGGTTTCCTGTTTACAAACATTCAGAGATGCGCACACAGCCAGGGAGCAAAAGATGCTAAGCGGCTAAGTGGTTAATATTACAAGTCCTATTAGAGCTCTGTACAGTGTATGATTAGAAGCGGTTTTCTAGTCGTCTGGCTGTTGTAACCTCTTGTGTGGTTTGCGTACTCTTGCTGACACCCTTTAGAATAACATGTGTCGTGTTTAGATCTTAATTGTTTAATATGCTCTCTTAATAACATTATATTATGTAGCTGCAAGCCAAAGTTATGTCTCAGGTAAGGTTGCACCAGCACCCTGTTGTTTACACACCTGGAATGCTTTGTCATGTCTGAATGTTATGATGTCAAAATCATTCACTGATATCAAAGTTTAATAAAATTATGTCTCTGAGTTTTTTTGTCTGCTTTTCATTTGCATCATTATAGCAGCTTGACCAGTTAATCAACACGATTATCAAATGTGTGTAGAGAAAAATTTAAAATGAATGAGCTATCTGAATGGTAAACCCTTTCTAGGATGCTGACCCTGTGTCCAATAAATTTGCGATAATTGCAATGTAGTAGTCGGTTTTTATTGAGCTTCTTTGTCATCTTATTAACATGAACATAAACTTACAGTAAAGTAGCTAAAATATTTATGACCTGTCATAATTGGCTACTACACTGTACACAGTGCAAGAGGCATGCTTGCTAGTTTAAGAAAGATGGCTAACATTACAACAGATTACACTGCGACCCTCAATATTTCCAATTGCGCCGTATACCTCAGTAAGTTAGTCCTCCTCAGCAATGGTCAAAAGTTGAACAACCATTTCAGTTCTGTTCGTGCAATTTACTACACAACAGCTTTTGTGTGATGTTGCCCGGAAATCCATCTATTAACTCTGCAGGATTGATCAAACAACTTGTACCATAGCACACTAGCAAAAGCCCACAATCAAGTGCACACATTTGATGTGACATACAAACAAATTTACAGCCTTGCAGGAGAACAGCCAAACTACTCTTTTATTAAAAAAAAGACATTTTAACTGCTTTGGAAACTTCATAACAGCAACATATTATATTAAAACAATGTAACTGTTGGAAAAAAGACAGTGTCAGCTTGTGACATTGGCACAACAATGAGCTGGAAGTGATCAGCAAGTTCATACAAAGGGAGCCACAAGTTCCCACAGATACAAAACGTGTCAAAGACTGTCTGAGGCACTACTTGCATCGTTCTGTAAAAATGCATAAGTAGATCTTTCCAGAACTTTCCATGCGTCCAATTGTCACTGTAACAACACTCTCGTCTTGATAGTTGTAATAAATTCTTCATATTTTTTTAAAATTAATAGAATTGAAAATGAAGATGAAAAGGTGACACTCAAATGATTTCCTACCAAAACTCATATCTGTCTAATCTAAATCTGCCTGTTTGTTTATTACTTAGTTCAATATATATCTAAAACATATGCAAAAATGTCAGACTGTTGGAAACTGAGCGATGACAGTGGCAAATTAGAGCGACTACTGGTCAAGTACTTGCAAATTATGGAAGCGGCTGGTGTATCTGTCAGACTTATTGGTTTGAGTGGGTGATGGATTTGAGGTGTCCACCGGCCACTTTAGCTAACTTTATACTTATTACCACACACACAAGCGGACATACAAAAATCAAAACAGCTGACGTTAGAGCTGGTTGACCTTGAGTGAGCAAGTGAGAGCTTGCTAGTATTTCAAGCTGTCCCTATTTCATTCTGGCTGCCTATGTGCTTCACCATCTATAGAAGTCAAAGCCCACTGGCCGGCATCCCAGGAGCTATTTTAAGCAAATCTTCACTCTTAGCCTCAGCAACGCTGTTCCCTCATAGTATGCTTTGCATACTCCAGTCTGCAAGGTAGTAAAAACGATAGCAATTGTCATCTATTAGTGTTCGGTGATCAACTCACAACTTTGTCCTGACCGGAGAATCAAATCAGAAATAAAATAAAGATATATAAAAAAAAATATATAAAAAAAATTGCCATGCCAAGGGACGACAGATGAAAATTAGTCTGGTGCATCAAATGGTGGAAATACGTGTATGTTTTTGAAATGTGCATGGTCCTCCTTAAATCAATATAATATAATAGTACAAGTGGCAAAACCGGACATGCATACATATAATGAAAACTCCACATTACCCAACCAAGTGACATTTTTTTTTTTTTTTTTTTTTTACTTCAGGATAAAATATTCTATGTTGCCACATGTTGTCACTCGTTTATCAAACCATTTTCCGATACAGCACCTGTAAGAAACTGCTGGTCACCAAAGTCTGAGGTTTGCAGAACTGACAAACAGTTGGAAGCAGCTGCACTGTTCACTTCCTCAACAGAGCACAACATATCTATTTTGAGCAACTTCCTGAAACTAAGTGCATAGTACAACACAACAGTAGTCACAAAAATTATGAACTGATTTATGTGTGGAATGAAAAAAAATAATAAAATAATTAGGTGTCACTAAAATCATGACCACAAATGGGTCAAAAAGTATTTTCTTCTTGCTTTAGCCAGTGTGGAAAGCTTCGGTAAATGCAAACAGAGACAGACATCAAATCATCTATTTGCATTTATTTTCATGGGCAGTATTTTTTTTATTCCCTGAGGGTAATACTGCTTCACTGGCTCAGTGTGCAGGCAGTGAGAATTATTCAAATGGAAATGTCTTTCACTAAAACAGCTGGCTCTGACCTAAATGTGGCTCATAAATCCTGCTCCCTTCTTCCCAGCTTCAGACTTGAGACAAGAAAGTGTGAACAATCTGTACCACAAAATCCACTGACGTAAGCTAGCCATTTGAGCGGATCTCAGATATTCTTGCCATACCATGCAAAGCTGTAGAAACTGTGACCAGGACATTTAAAATGTGGACATTCCTAATTTTTTTTTCTTCAGAGAGGGACAGAACATGTTAAAAGTTCACAGTTCACCCAAACAGCAGTTCAATATCTACTACACCCTGACTATTTCCATCTGTCGCTCAAGTATAGATGCCTTGAGGGTGAGGCGCTCACCATGAGAGAGAGGTGCAAAGAGTTTATGAGAGCAGAGGCGGCAAATTGATCAGGCAGAGTAAAACCACAAACTACATCAATCACTCCACAGCATCAAGCTGCTGCAGAGTCGACCTCTTGCCTATTATAGGATGTCATCAGATAGGAAGAAAGGCTAGAAAGAGGGCCACTTCCCTCTGATGGTAAATGTTGATGCTAGTATGGACGTACGCAGCCATGTGAATGAGACCATTTTTTTTTAGCATGGCCGACCATTATTTCTCTAAACCACAGAGTATATCTGTTTTTCCAGAAACCTGTATGATCTGATATATATGATCTGTATGTTCTGCTGCATCATACATATGTTTAGGCTGAATTTTAAAGAATGTTTAGACACTGCTCATTTCACTTGGTGGAACATTATTTTAACAGCTTGTATTGGTGCATTGTTCTCAGTTTGTATTGTTAATTTAATCACTTTGCTGTTTCTAACACTTTGTTGGTGAGCCCATTCCTGTTGTGCCAACTGTAGAGGCTTTGTACAATGTAATAAACTCCCCACAATAATACAAATAATCATAAATAATATCCTTACATTCTATTTCCAGGACGAAGAGATCTCAGCTTAATATATATAATAGTACACTTGAATATAGAAATATATGGGCAAATAGATTTGCATCTTTGGGCTTGTACAAACGTTACGGGGTCAGTGCAAACAGGTGCACTGGTTGAAAAGGAAGCATATCCGTTATGCCAGATGGAGGATTGAAAAACAGCCGGTGTTGACAGAATGTCATTATGACCACTGCTAAATTTGACTGCATATGCCCCTTTTCTGTGAGCTCAATGTAACACATGCATTTCCACTATGTACTCACAGTGATGGATTATCTATTTTTATTATGTTGTAGCTAGTGCAGTGTTTTCCCTAGCTTTTTCGCTTTCGGGGGAGGTTTGGTGCCTGGGCCAGAAGGAGCGTGGTCCGTCATTGGAGTTCTTGCAGGACCATCTCTCCACAGGACCCCAGAACCATCATTACAGAGCATTTGGACCTGAATAAACAGTTAATGCTGATTTATGTTCATTCGTTTTTCATACAATACGTATGAGATGTGTGGGGTAGGGGCACAAATGGGATTTTTGAACTGGGTTATTGTGTGTAATATGACTTTTAATCATGGTCATCATCAATATTTATTATTATTATTATTATTATTATTACATTATGATCAGCAAGCACAGGGAGCCACCCGTTCCTCTTCAGGGCCCTGAGGAGTAAGAGTTTGTTTTATGGTGTGTTCACTGGAAGTCAGTATATAGCGCAACAACAAAACATACAAAAAAACATGTAGCTACCTACTGTTTTACGTCAGCAGCAGATAATTGATGAATTCTATGTGTGGTTGGTGAGATTAATCCAACTTTCCATCTTCATGGGGGTTCTGATTTAAATTAAATATATTTAAACTGAATATTTACACTTACTTGGAGCGTGAAAATTTCGACATTCTTACAACTTGAACGCACCAGGAGTCGGAACTCATACGCTGAGCTCCCAATACCGCTGAGGTGACTTAAATCCTCTGTTCTATGTCATCCCTGCTAACGTTCAGGATTCACAGAGCCATAGTTACATTCCTAACTACTGTTTTACCGGCGATGTTTGTCTCTTTATGCTGGGAAATTGGGGGACGTGTCGGTGTCTCTATGTATATGAAGGAGACATGTCTCCCCATCCATAGTGACACCTGAAAGTGACATTGTTACAATATTCTTAAATTTTCTGAATCAGAAAACTTTTTTGTATCGTAATGATGTCGGTAACCCGCTCTCTGAGTGTGGCGGGTGTGTCTGTGTGGTGTGAGGAGTGAGAGAGGAGCAAGTTGAGAGAGGGGAGACCCGGACGCTGCGAGGAGAGGAGAATGCAAGGTAACGGCGCACTAGTCTATGAAATTGCGCAAAGTTGAGTGAAAATAACAATTAAATACATTTTTTTTAAACAATATATGACTTAAATTTCTGGGTGGGGGTCCTGTTGGCAGAGCGGAGGTGTCTGTTGGGGGGGACGGGGCACCCTCCCAAGTAAACGGTAGGGGAAACACTGTAGTGGGTCAGTTATGATATGACTTGGTTGTATCGCTACCTTTAATAAACAAACTGTACCCGTGGTTGCCAAGATTTGAATTCATATCACTTAAAAACATGACTTCTTCCACTCCTAGTTACCAGGATTCATCATACGAACATCTGAACCCATTTCAGGGCTGTTGCAATCAAACCACAGCACTCACAGTGCCAAAAGTAATTTGTCCTGCCGGTTTTCCAAGTGCACATCCAAGACCAGAAACAAAGTGGCCTTCTGCTATAAACATTAGGTACTGTATCTACTGCAGTGTCATACCCTGGAGCCTGTAACTGCATACTTATGCCTGGAATTACATTCAATAATTTCTCTCTCAAACTTTCTTGACTTATTCTGTTCCCATTATGTATTGATGTCAGTCTTCAAATATTAGCCCATCCATTATTTTTCAATCTTAAGATAATTTTCTTTCAACTTCTAAAGCCGCGCAGTCTGCACCCTGAATGCAAATAGTACCAAAATAACCACAGTCTTGCAGGACATATCTTTCTTTCCAAGGCATCAGGGACATGAACAGTGAGTCTATAGTCTGCTGGTAAACACTGCAGGGTCACATTTTTTCAGTGCCTGTGGTATGTGGCTCCTAAACAGGCAGGATGTTGTGCAGCACAGGACCGTTTCCTTGTTTTGCTAGGGGAAGAACATTTTTTAACCCAACTATGGCAGTCTGGACACCAACAGAGAAACTCAAACTTTGTTTGTAAAAATATTTAAGAAAATCAGTTAATCCTTTTTTGTACTCACCTATAGTACCGAGACTGAAGGTAAGTGGAGCACACTGCTTTGGACACATGACTGGCTGAGCCAAAGTCTATCACCTTCACCCTGTAGGGTTGCCTTACTGGGTCCACCAGCATTATGTTCTCTGGCTTGAGGTCTGCATGAATCAAACCCATGCTCTTCAGCTTTTTCAGAGCTGTAGCTACCTGTTGGAGCACAGGTCTGATCACTTTCAGGGGCAGCGGACTGAACTTGTTCTGCTTCAGAAAATCGTACAGGTTCTGCTCAAGCATCTCAAACACCAAGCAGGTGTGGCTGCGGTGCTGGAAGCATTCAAAGGCTCGCACCAGGTTGTGCTCGTCTGCGTTCTCCCCACTCAGACGAGCAAGGATGCCAACTTCGATTTGACCCTGCCTTGCATATGAGGGGTGGTTCTTCAGGATTTTCACAGCCACTACCTCCCCCGTGCCCCTCTTCCAGCACTTTACAACCTGGCCAAATGTGCCACGTCCAAGGAAATCCAGCACTTCATAAGTATTCTTCATTGAACACAGGACTTCATGCTGCACTACCTGATAGTCCCCATCCCCTCCTGCCCCTCCTGCTGCACCCACACCCTGTTTCGAGGGACCCCCTCCAGCCCCCACGGCCGCAGGCGCAGTCATGGCTGCGTTCCCCACATTCGTCGTTTGCATCATGGCAGGCAACATTGACAGTTCATCCACAATCTGCATGGCGCTCCCTCGGTTATCCAGTTCCTCACTTTTACGTTTCAGCCCGCATCGCTGAGAGCTGTCGGCTGAGTTCAAACATCCACAGTTCTCTTCTCTGTCACCCTCCTCCTCCTCTCCACCTTCCTCGCCTCCTCCACTGCAGCCCTCTCCCCTTCCCCCTCCTCCTGCCCCTGTTGCTCCACTGCTGCCCCCACTTGCTGTGTCCGTCTGCTGCTGTTCCTTGCCCTGCGAGTGGACAACCCCCACGCCCTGGTGCTGCTGGGCCGCAGCTGGGCCTTGTCCTCCTCCTCCCCCTCCTCTTTTACCAGGCTGCTGTCTCTGTACACCACGCACCACCACCGTCTGCACCGGGTACTCTTGTCCTCCACGCACTTTCACACCCACTGCCAAGTCTCGGTTCACAAATGAGTGGGCTTGTTTTGTTGGGTGCACTATGCCAAGGGTTCTGCTGTTCAGATAAGTCCGTGGGTGTGCCCTCTCATGGTACACACAGCTGCTGGGCTCAACTTTGAGTTTCTTCACACTGCTAAAGGCACTTGTCTGGGTTTGATAAATGTGTGGTGGGTAGACCAAGACTTGTGAGGCCATACCTGCAGAGAAAGAGAAAAAAGCAATAGGTCATTGGATTGGTCTGGAAAGGGTATGTAATGTAGGCAAGTCATATTTAAGTTAAATATCGAACAACAATACAAAGTACGAAAACCTATGTAGCTGTTCATCGTCAGTTGAAGAACCAAAGATTCTCTTAAAATTAAGGGTGCATTTAAGTTACAAACAACGCATCCAAGACGACTGAGAAGACATTCCCAGTCCCAGAGCAGTGCCCTCACTAACATCTCTCACCTCAGCCACACTCATCAAATGGATCAGGGCAAGATAACATGCTATAGTGGAGTGCTTGAGAGCACCTTCATCATTCTGCCCTATCCACTGCAAACCCACTAACACCTCCACACAGTGGATGACTAACTTCTCAAAGGTTTGCCTGACCTTTTCCTGCCATTTCCATGCATCCTACTGCAGGTCTCCAGGCAACCAATAGAGAGGGAGAGAGCATAAGAGAGAATAAAGTCACAAAGTATGATGAGGCCCACATGTCCAATTACTTAAGACATCTTTTTTTCCTCTCTCTTTCCCCATCATGTATGTCTGTTTGAGGAAAGATGAAGCACTTCGTGCTCACAGGGACCATCGCATCTCAATGAAATTGGCCGAAACTCAATTATGCACAACAGTAAAAGAACAATTCACTTATACAACGCCTTTCATGAGTTTGACCATCTTTAAAATCTACATTACACAGTGATTTTATCAGACACCGTTTGTGTGCCATACTGGAACATTTGACCTACTTTCATTCCAGGGTAAATTCACTGAGATACAAACAGTCTGTCCCAAGTGCTTTCATAAACAGAACCATGTCTACCTACAAAAAAAAAAAAAAACAAATTAGACAGAAGTAAATCTATTTTCTTGGTGTGTATAAACAAGCTACTTTTACCCGTACCACCATCATTTTTAATACCATACTTCCCCTGCTCATTCAAAATCTGTTTCTAAAAATCTATCAAATAAGTTCAACACAAGGACTGTTAGTGCCCCTGTAGAGTCTCTTAAAATAAATACCCCTGATGGAAAACACACTTGTGTTGTGATAACACTGACGCTGGGAGCCATCCCTTTGACTCTATTCTCAGCAGCAAGATAAGGTCATCCTCTTCCCTTGACAGTTCTTCCCACAAAACACCCTGTGTTACTGTTTGGCGACACTGTTTACCATCTTCTCGCTTCGAAAACAGTTTCTCAAATTATCCCAAAAACAGCTCAAAGGGTCAACCATTTTGGTCGTGAATGAAAACAAAATTGGATGTGCTCCATGGGGAAATAAAAATTGGCCAGTCTGGCACACCTAGAAATTATTGTCCTGGCTGTCCAGTCTAGAAGATCATTCTCCACCTCGTATAGCTGGAAAGGTTTGTAATGGTATTCGCTAGACTGCACACATTTCATTCATTATGTTATGGCGGCTGGCTTTTCAGTGTCCTACCTCTCGACCAGAGTATGCTGGGACTCGCTTAATTGCTGTTGGGGCACTTGCAAACACACCTATATTTATGTTGTGTTGGCTGTAATTTAAGAACCCAACCTCTATCATTCATTACAGCCACTATGGGTATAATTTGAGAAATTTTTCAGAAAAGTCATTGAGGCAGATAGCAATTCACACCACATCACAGTGTTTAGTTTTTTGCTGTTTTGATCTATAAGCTAGTGAGTTTTTTCTCACTTTGCCAAAACAACTGCTGAATATGCAACTTAACTTTAGTCGAAGCTTCACAACTTTAACATTCAACGAACGGCTTGAATGTATATATCCGCAGTAGAGGCACCCTGCACGTTTCCACAGCAAGTAGGTTTAGAGCTTAATCAAAGGCAAGGATGACAGCCAGAAAGTCAGTGGTACAAAGGACGCACCCAAAAACTCTCCCAAGCGCAGACTCTGCAGACAAAGATCTGTCCAGGAAAGCTTTCTGTGTATCAACGAGCCAGTCATGTCCCAACCAACTGTATACCACAGCTAAATCTAATAAATCACGCAAAGAAATGGACTACATTATAATAATCACAAAGGGATGGTCCTGTAAAGGGTTTGTCTTTGCACCACCATGCCATTCCTTCCCCTACCACTGCTTGATTATTAATCTAAAATTGAATTAACTACACAGCAGGACTATTAGCCAAACCATAGAATGCCTCAAGAATTGTTTTGCGTTACTTTCAAGTATGTGCTTGCTAGTACAGATTGCTGATAGAGGAGAAAAAAATAGACAAGTTGAATAAATACTCCATGATCACAGATGTTTTGTGATAAAGCAACGCTATGTTGCAGTTACATATGAAATACTACATTTATACCATGAGTATTGTCTCAGTACAAAGGGAATGGAAATTTTAACTGGCTGGTCTGGGGAAGGAAAGCATGCTGTCTGGTACCAGAGTCCCTAAATGTAGGGAGGCAGCACTTGGACCAGAGCAATCAAGATGTCCAGATTTGAATATCCAGCTTGGTGCGATAAGACACCCAAAATCAATTTAAAACAAAACTTAACTTGGCTATTGCTTAATTTCCTTGGCCACACAAATTCTATCCTTAAGAGGGCAGGAGAAGTCTGACACAAGGAAGTGAAGTGGACAGCTTTTGTCGTTTCCAAAGTATGGCAGCTGCTGCTATTATTACAGTCTGAAGCCAGATACTCCCTCGGTCAGCTGTGAGGCTCCTCCTGTGGAATCACATTGCCGTCAAAGCTGTTGGGAACCTTTCCAGCAACCTTGAGCTGCAAAGTAATTGCTCAGAGTTGAACTATTGACCTTGGTCTTCTCAAAATTAAATTGAGAAGAAAATATACACTAGACATCTGTCCACAGTGATCAAATGGTACTGACTGAAAAAACAAAAGTGAAATATCCAACATAATATGTTTCAGAGTGCTTTATGAATTGCTCTTATGTAAATATTCACCTGATGTTTGGTGCAATTGTGAATTATGGCAGGACACTAATGATTTGTTTACAATAGAACCAGCACTTCAACATGCTTATTCCATGCTTGTTTGTTTCTTATTTCCATCAGTTATAGCCATGGGTGAGAGGCAAAAGAAGCCAAAAGTATAAGGCCGTTAGGAGCTGTGAAAATTATTCATAGCCATGTGGCTTGACATCACAGCTAAAAGTGATACACTGTGCTGGACTCCAGTCTGGAACATGTGAGCTATAAATGTTTGCCATCCGACAGCCTATCAAAACAGACGCATTAAGCATTCACACTAAAGGCAAGCAGATCGTGAAAACAGCGTGTTGTAGAATTAGGGTCTGAATAAATGCTCAAACATTCTAGAACTTGCTTTGGCTACTCGTGATTTTAATTTTATTTATCAAATGTGACCCAGAACATGTTTGGTCATTTATGAAATAATGTTATCGGGTCTTCTTTGGCTGGAGATCAGATGATGTACCAAATGCAGACTGTGAAAGTGGAAATGAAACAAACTATTTAGTCTCTCTCCACTTCCTGTTGTCACTATGCCTAAATTGTGAAGCAGGGGTTGATGCCTGAACTCACAGTCCCACGATCTCACTACTTCACTTTGTTGGTGTCTCGTGAATATCATCTTCTATGCTCATTGGGTAGAAAAAGGCCCTCTATTTTTCAGAAACATGTGACCACATGGTATGTCCACTGTGAACTTATGACTATCATTTAAAAGTAATCTCCCTGTATACACAGGCAAAACACTTTAATGTTGACTATTATACTGGAACAAAAGTGACTGCTGTTTAAAAAGCTGAACAAGCCAACTTTTTTTTACCTCCACTCAAAATGCTGCTAACCATCTAATTTTTAACCAATTCTTAACTGTACATGAAAAAGATAAGGACACTAATTATGGGCACCCCAGATATTAGGGGTGTGATGATACACTCAGTTCGTGAGATGAGACGACACAATACATGATATTGGGTTCATGAAAACGAGACAATATTTTCACATTACTTTTAAGAAAGCTAAAATGACAAAATATATGACAATGTATAACAGTCATTTAACTCAATTTCTTATATTAAACAGAGTTTATTCAACTCTACCTTTTAAATAATTCATAAAAAAAATAAATGAAATCAAGTTTTTATGTCAAAATCATCATTGTAGTATCAGCAACATGAGGTGAGATGTGTCTGAGCTGATTCTGGTGATGCTGCAGTTCATAATGTAAGTTATTGAATATGATTCCCATGAAATAAAAAAAATAAAAATCAATCAATAATTTATTTTTTTTTAAAAAATACATAAAATCACTTTTAGTCAAAGTCAGTGTGATCCAGGAAGCTGGAATCTGCCATTATTTTTGTAACTTTACCAAAGTGCTGCAGTTGCTGCTTTTGTTCTCCTTCTTCTTGACAGTTTTTGGCAGACTAGACGTTGCAAGGGTGCATTACTGTTGTCACCCACAGGTCACAAGAAGCTTGGATAGCTCAAAGTCTGATAGGTTTCTTTCTGCCCTGTGCTCGCAATACATTTTTTCACTTTAATGAGAAATACTGCCGAATTTAATCTCGTCACACCCCTACCAGATACTAATCATTCATGCTTTCTATCGGAAAAATACAAGATGCCAAATGTCCACAGGAAGAACTGTAGATAAAGTTTCATTGATAGCCAAATGTGTAGTAATACAGTTTACATTCATAGCAACCTGACAACTATCACCTGTGTCAAAGCACGTCTTGACAGCTGTTACAAAGCTGCAAAACACTATAAGTCCCAACTAGCATTTCTATTAATCAGTGAACACTGATCAAGGAGCAGCACGGGGCAGCACAAACTGCTACACCTCTCATTAAACCCAAGCATGAAAATAGCAGCGAGCCATTTTACCTAAACCAGATCACTTTTCCTCACCAGTTTATCCAGACCAAAAGCATCTACCGTGTTATTAAAATCCAGAGCTCTGAACAGATCGCTGGAGGTAATTATGTGCTGCTGTACTGCAATAGCTGTTTACTTCTTGGGATATTGGACATTTCCCACCCATCTCTTATGTGATTCATGAAAGTTACCACACAGCATCTTCTTGTCAAGGTGCTCTCCCCATAAACTCTCAATTATTCTGTTTTGGCTGCTGCCTCATATCTGTAAGCACATCGAAAGATGACATCACTCTGAAACCAGACTTTGAGTCACAGATACAATACAGATAACCAGTCGCCCCATGTAAAGCACATCAGTGCATCAGGACATCACATGACAACATGTTTCCTCTCCACCCATTAACAAACACCCACTAATACCTATTATTGAGGGGGACAACACTGTTAACGTGTATTTACTGACCACAATGTGCTGACGGTCATCTGGCATTACTGGCATCACTACCACCCACAACCTTGTTTTGGTGGCCTTGCTACTGATAAGCTCAGGAATGTGACACATGTCCGGCAGACAGGAATTTCCATGCAAAAAAAGAATCACACAAACAGTGCTGCAACTGTACCACATGGTGCTGTTTGACATAAATGTTTTAGAAGGAGCAAAAATTTAATACCAGTTCATCTCTGCTCATTGTAACGATTTGTATAAGAGTATTGTTCCATACGATCAAAGAATGTACAAGCATAAAAGCAGTGGCCTTTGGTCCACAAACTACAAAAAGGGCAACCACAATGCAGCCCATACTTTAGGTCAAACTAAACAACCATGTCTGCGACAAGCCAGCCAAAAAGCCTCATCATCTTACCACAGGGAGGCACAACAAATATCTACAATACTTCTTAGTTTCAGTGCAATACACCAATAAGTATTACTAACATAGAGGCCACAGGAAGGAAAGCCCATTTACTTTTAGCTCTACAGGCTACAGCACAGGTCTCGTCTCTTTCCTTTTTCACCATTTGACAAAAAAAAAACAGAAAAAAACACAACTTTCAGTGGAACCATACACTCCACGACATGCCACATAACTGTAATATAAGGAACTTTTGTTTTGCTGGTGGGGGGTGGTGATGTCCACATCCTCATACAGGAGCTCAACTGTAACCCCACACCCCCTCATTAACACGAAAACACCACCTACATCGTGGTTAAAGTGCATCCAGATCACAACTTAACGAGACATTATTAATTGCTAACTTGGTTAGGGTAAGATGGCTGTTTTCGTTTGGCTGTGCTGCTCAAAAATTGCAGGTTGTGGTGCACTGTAAAACCTGTATGATAAATCAGCCTAGAAATACTTGACCCGAAAGAGGCAAATAACTGCCAAGACTAACACTGGCCAGCAATGTTCAGTACGCAGTTTTCACCCTGCTAAAGACGGCTAAAAGAGGCGCTTACAGTAAAATAACTATAACGACAGTTTAGTAAAAAGTGGCAATACCAGACATAATGTATGTATTTAGCCTCCATCGTGTTTGCTTGTCGTTTGGTTCGCCGTTAACATTATCCTACAGTGTATGTCTGAGCATACTGAGTGAGTCACGTATACAAAGCCAGGTGTAAGCTAGCAGACGTTAGCCAGTGAAGTAACGGTAAAACAACACTCACAAATAGAGTCACTCTCTCCATGCTGTCCATACAGGGTGTGTTCATGACAGGAGCATCTAGTTAAACATATAGCTCAACCGAGTTGCTCTTATAACGTAACGTTAAGCAACAACAAATCAAACTCGGTCGCCGTGACAACACCGAAATAAACACAACAGTGTCAAATGCCCTCGCGTTAATAACTGCCATTATCGTTATCACTACCGCCGTGTGGCAGCTTAAAAAACAAGTCACATCCACTACCCAAAGTGGTGATAGAGCTAGCTATGTACTGTACCGAGCTAACGCTGAAAGGGTTGAAACCCAATACAACCAAAAGCTGGCTAGCTAAGTTTGTAGCCAAGTTATGACTTTGTATTACGTCACATTAAAACTGTCGTTTGATGGATTAAGCTAAACAAATATCACCACAGATGGTCCTCTCCCCACCGCTTACCTTCACATAGAGTCGCTATAAGTATAATCCAGGGCTTCTCTGAACATGTTATGGACTTATAAATCCATACCATGCACAGTTCGCCTGCATTGCTGCCATCTTGTCCTAGACGACAGGAAGGGAGAGCTCGCTCTCGGTAACGCCACCATCTCCCACATTTTAAACATTAAATAACTCTTGCATATGAGCGTCCAGGAGCACCACACCGAGCCCAAGTCTTAGCTATAGTGTTCAAATTCGTCTCCTTCCTCTTTGGGCGAAGTGGCCCATCTCTGAAAGGGTGTCCGTTACCCCGTCTAGACGTGCTGCTCTGCGGGCCCGCCAGCCTCCAACATGTCCCTTTTCTCTGGAAGCAACTGGCATCCAATGTTTGTGAACTGACGGCATCAGCCAGACCAGAGTAGTCAACCAGCGAGCAGCTGCTCACACAGGCCCTCAAGGCATGTATTAACTATCAAGAATCAAGTTAAAAGCTTTCACATACAAGGAATGGTGCCAAAGCGAACTGTACTTTCATTAAAAAAGAGGTTAAAATATTATTATTATGATTAAAATATAAAATATATATATAAGGACATACATTTTCTAAACTAAGTCTGTACAGTTGTTATACTAATTGCAATTGCACATGTGAATCAATATATAAGAGAAAATTAGGTTATAATATTGCACATGGGTGTTGAAAATTGGATTAAAGATATTGCACATGTATTGGGTCTGTTGTTGGGTGACTGAATGGTCATGTCATCCAACTTCTTACTTTATGTATTTTATATTTGTATCTTCTACTTTATCTTGTTTTTTTTTTGTTTTGTTTTTTTCTATATTTATGTTGCACCAACCCACCAGAACAAATTCCTCGTATTGTGTTAACTATAACTGGCAATAAATCTTTTTCTGATTCTGATTCTGATTCATTTGTCAAACTTGAATACCAGCACGTCTCTCCTGGTGATGGTGATGAGTAACTATTTGAATGATAATATTGTTCCATATGATCAAAGCACACGTATAAAAGCAGTGGCCTTTGGTCCACAAACTACAAAAAGGACAACTACAATGCATTATCCTATACAAGTGCTTTGGATCAAACTAAGCAATCATATCTGCTGCTAAGACAAGCCAGCCAAAAAAACCTCATCAACTTACCAAAGGGAATCATAACAGATCCATAATACGTCTTAGTTTCAATGTACAAAGATGTAGCCTATTCATAAGTAGATGGGATTAAAGATATTGCACATGCATTACATATTACACATGTATGAGGAGTCTGTTGGTGGGTGACTGTTTGATTGTTCATGTGGGAAATGGCTTGGAAGGAAAAGCTGCTTGGGTGATGGGATGGAGAGTGTCCTGGGTGAGAAGGGTATTTACACAATACAATGCAACACAGCAATATATATATTACAGAAGATATGGGGTGAATATTTTAAGAAAAGTCCAATATTTAGTGAACATTTGTTTGGAAGATATTGTGTCCATACAGTATTCAGCAAATATATTAGACCACCACCCAGTGTAAGGGGTTTGCCACCGCTGCCCTAAATTAAAAGTATTGCTGATTGCCAGAATATTCTTTTATGTTTCAAGTGTCAATGAGTGCTGAAAGGTATACAATATAAGGCCATGTACAATATCAATACAGTGAATCCATAAGTTTCTGAAATGTGCCTCTTGATTGATATTTGTAAAATGGGAGAAATTATAACAGCCAACATCCCTTCCTCTTCTTTTTTCTTTAGCAGCAGAGTGTTCTTTAGGAAATTATTGGGAGCACAAACTGAATTACTGCTCAGACAGTCAGCAGGCACCCAGCTGACAAACAAAGCTGCCCATAAACCCCCGGGTGTCTAAGACCGGCTCTAATCTAATCCACCAAAATGCCATTGTTTTTTTACAGTCCACACCAGTCCTCACCAGTCCCCACCCCAATTACAGACAACAAACCACCAGGCCTGGTCAGCTGCAAAGCAAGTGTGAACACCTTTTGTCTAATCTGGTGCATCATGAGTAAACACAGCTGGCTAATAGTGGAAGCAGAGTGGTGAATAGGAGCTCTCTTTATGTCTCTTTAGCCTCTCATTGAAGAGACGTGCTTCCAGTTAAAGTTGCCCTTCCATTCCATTTACTTTATTTATTATCATTCCTATTTTATTATTTAATCATTGTTTTATTTCTTTTCTTTTCTTACAATAACTTGTGCTGTGCCTCTGTAGCAAATGAATAAATATTCTATTCTATTCTATTAACAGGATCTTAAATGCAGGACTTTTTAATTCAACTCATACTGCTGCTGTATGAGCCTGTGAGTCATAAACAAGAAAAGACACTTTAACTAGTGATCAGGAAGTTGATCTGTGGTCTTTTGCTCTGGTCTGTTTCAGGACACACACACACACACACACACACACACACACTCCCCCTCCTGGCCAGAAAGGTGACCGGCTTTGTGCGGTACAAACAGGCTTTTGTTGTGTTATTTAGTCGTCGCAGCCAAATAGTGCACAGTCTTACTTACAAAGTGTCTTGGGGTTAATAATGTAAAGGGGCCGCAGGGAAGAACAGTTATTATTATATAAGGTATATTTAGTTTAATGGGTTCCGCCAGAAGCCGCCTATCGGCCAAAATCAGAAACTTGGTTTCCAGTTTCATCCTATGACGTGCACGTGCTTGACATGCACAATATATAGTCACATACAGTATAATCTGCCCATATGTTACACCGTACAAGTAGTTTGCGCTGATCTTTCGCTTTTCAGAGAAGATAATAAAATCAGATGAACATAAGGCAAACACCTTCTGCACATCATCTATTTTGTAATTGGTTACTAAGACTGGATGAGGAAGATTCTCCAGATAACACTCAACACATCACACATATCCATTCATTTCTGACCTCATTTCTCCTAAGAAGGGTGAGGATGGTGTTATAACTGTTTATCTACTTGTCTATCGATCAGTCTATTTATCTATCCATCTACCTGTCTATCTTTGCTAAATACAAACCAAGCAACCCTTTCCCCCCAAAATAAAGATGCTTCAAAGATATCTTTCTATTACGCATGTACTGGAAAACTCTAAACCAGTGAAACTTGTTGTCAGAGGGAATATGTTTGGTTAGTTGAAGAGCTATGATTGATCTTTTCACTGTCATGTGCTGCCCCCTAGTGGTGATGATAAGACCTGGCATGGTGTGCTAAAAGAGAAGTCTTGATTAAAATGTCCAGTCAGTTCCAGAGAATGACAGAAATGAAGCATAAAGCATCAGTTTAGACCAATCATAAAAAAAGCACATCTGATTGAATTCTTTCCATTTTTATTGAAAGGAATTGTGTTTCCACCAGTTATCTAAAAAAAACAAAACAGCTTGTTTCCACTTTGCCGTCACTGGAACACCACAAGGCCAAAATGAACTGAGTGTCAAAAAATTCAATTGTTGAATTAAAAATTTTGTACAGTATAAGGGTCAGTCTTTAAAAATAAAAACTGTGAACAAAAAAGCCACGAGAACACTGTGTGTGTATTTGTCTTCTGTACAGAGATAAACGTGTATAATCTGTCAGGCGCACTCAGAAATGTGGACATAGACATTCACTCCATGTGACCGCCTGTTAAGATTACATTCTAGCGTGTGTTTCAGTTGGTTTATCGAATCCTCTTCTGTTGGCGTGAGCGGTAGATGTCGTGAATGGGCGGAGCCACAGCTCCTTTGTCATCCTCCTCGTCAGAGTCTGCGTTAGGCCTCTTTAGTGACTTGGCAGCAGCGTGGTTCTCCATAGATCCATTGCCTTCCCCTCCTGCATCAGGCTGTCTACCAGTGATCAGCTCTACAGCAGCATCGACAGCTGTAGAGGCAGAAAATACATCAGTAACTTGTAAAATGAGGAGGAAACAACAATTTGACGTGTCACTACGCGTTTTGCGTCAACTAATTTAACAATCGTCAAGATGTTTCACTCTGGATCCAAGTGTCAATTTGATCACTGGATGAACGCCCAAACATTTCACCAAAGTCATGTTACCAGTGTGGCTAAGAATAGAAATGGCCTGGATGCACCCAAAGCACTGACAAAAGCAACTTACTCTCTGGAAGTGTGCATCTCCTGAATGTTTCCATGAGCTCATCCACTTGAACAAAGGGCCCCTGCAGCGAGAAACAAACATAGCATTCTGGTATAAAACAAACCCCTGCTCCTTGAGGGTTTTTTTTTATTCATCACCAGGAAATAAAAGCTTGATTATGTTGAGCTGCTGCTACTCACAGTGAAGCATGTAGGCGGAGGGAGCAGCTTCATTAGGACAACAGCAGCTGGAGGGACTGGGAAAACTCCACCAGGGACAGGGTGTAAACCTGGCGCTGTGGGGAGGAACAACGAGAAGCTACGTCAAAGATGGATCCTTTTTTTGTGTTGAGTAAAAGTAGGAAAGGCAGAAAAGCAACACAATTGATAAACAGAGTTTCACTGAGTTACAACAGCTGGTGGAATTGCGAGAAGAGCAGCTATGGACTACGTACGGGCGAGGTGACGTGGCTGGAAGGGGATCATCTGATTGGTGTCAGGCTTGGGGTACTCAGGTTTGCGGTCAGCATCATCCTTTATTGTGGGTGCGGAGGGCGTAACCACGGTCTCTGGGAGCATTGCTGCCAGTTTGGTCCGGGACACATCCTATAAACACAGTGGAGATTGTGAGTTGAAAAAAAAGCTGTGATCTGAATCTTGCTTTGGCAGCATGAAATGCTATGTTTTGTCATCTATAAAGGACACGCACTTTGTATCCAAGGGCCTTGAGCTCACTAGTGGAGCAGGGATACAGGTCCATGAACTTGTATCTATCAACAAGCAAGGCTGTTTCTTTGCCCTCATACTCGTCCTTGAAGGCAGTGAATCGCCTGCGCTCCACTTTCAGGATACTGGCCAGGTCTCCTATGTTGCTCTCAAAAGCCAGGAACCGAGCCCAGATCTCTCTGAAGGAAGAGACAAACAAATAAAGGTAAACGATAACCGCCAGAGACATCGATTTTAATTATGCTACTTACAGATGTGCAAACAACTTACTACTTGACCCTTACCCTGACTTTTCTGATGACAAGCTTCCTGAGGTGAGGACACGTTCAAACAGAACCCTGGTGTTGTTATCCTCTGGAGTAGAAGAAAAAAATGGTTTCACATTTATTTTACATTACTATAATTTCATCACCAGCTGATACCAGGGCATCACTGCTACCTCGACATGAAATCATTCATTAGATTAACACATTAGTAGTAAAGCACATATTTCCTCCACTACATGTATTTGTCCTGCATTTTATTGAACATAACCCACCATTTAGGTGTGAGAGGTAATCAATGTATGCCAGTATGTACTCAGGGATGTCACCATATTTCTTCAAACCAAGCTCAAAAATCTTGAAGGCCACAGATTTATCCTGTGGGGAAAGATAAAAAGAGTTAAAAAAAAAAAAACAGATTTTAGTACACATAGTGAACGTGATTATGTGTACTTGCCTTGCTGCAGTAGTACTCCATCAGCGCTGCCGTCACATAAACATGGTGACGCGTGCGCAGATCCTCTCTGGCCTTTTTGAAGATGGTGCGACCTGACTTGATCCCTTCTGCCCTCCTGGCAAACTTCATGTACTGAATGTAGACCAGTGTGGGGTCAATGTCCTCAATGGCCAGCAGTTTGTTATAGATGCTATGGACCTTCTCGTACTTCATGCGACTCTGCGAGGAGAGCAAAACACTGATAAGTATCCTACCCACATTAGCATTCTGTTACTGTTTGGATTGGGATTTGTGCTGAGTCAGCAACTGGACACTCACTTCTTCGTAGTCTGCGAAAGAAAAGTACAGCAGCATGTTCTTCTTCAGGAGAGTCCCGATGGCTCGTTCATAGATGTTAGCTGCCTCGTCACTGAACAGCTTCGAGTTATTCATGTCCTGAGTGGAAAACCGTCAAAACAACTACAGGACCGTTTGGCTTCTGGTAAAAATACTCAACAGGTGTCTGATGGTTTCACATAGAGTTAAAGCTGGAAGTTTTTTGTTATCTCTTACCCCTTTCTCTGCCAACAGTTTGCTGGACTGCTCCAGGTACTGTGCTGCCTCATACCATATGTCAGGATGGTGGCCCAGCACCAGCAGGCACTGCTCATACGCAAACATCACTGCAACACAGAGCACAACAGCAATTCATCAAAAAAAAAAAATAGAATCAATGCATTTAATCCATGAGTGTCAATCTAAGCCCTCTAGTGGCTGCATTCCTACTGATGATCAAAAACCTATTAAAATTGCATACTGACTTTACTACTGGAAACACAGCCCTTTTGGGATGTACAAGAGTTTGAAATTCCAACTAAGGCTGCAACAATTAATTGTTGTTTAATCAATGATTAAATGAATCGGCAAATATTGTGATATATTTTGTTAAAAAAATCATCTTAAAATGTGAATATTTTAAGGTTTCTTTACTCTCTTATGACACTTAACTGAATCTCATTCAGTTGTGGACAAAACAAGACATTTGAGGGCATCATCTTGGGCTTTTGAGAGGCAAGTGACATTTTACAGACCAAACAGCTAATCGATTCATTGAGAAACTAATTAATGGATGAATCGTCAGTTGCAGCCCTGATTCCAACATGTCGTGATCAGAAATAGTCACCTCTCTTTGTGATGAGGGTCTGGTCTTCTGTGCGCAGCGGGTTGCTTTTTTCCCACTGGATATATTTCTTCCACATTTCCACTTGCTGGGCTTCCTGAGGGGAGTTCTGGGGGGGGACTGAGGGTGCGTTCCGGTCCAACCCCTTCATCACAGTCTCGTACTCCTGAATTACACACAACATGCAACAGTCCGCACTAGTTTACAAAGACAGTGCAAGGTTTCAGAAGAGGCCTGTGAGTGTTTTGACAGTTGGTCTCACCTTTGCCACTCTCCTGGCATTCATGTAGTCCCTACTTCGGTCCTCAATCATCTTTTTGGCCAAGTGCACATTGATTCCCTGTTGGCGAAATAGAAACGTCAGTCTAGAAACCCATCTCCCCCTCATTTTATCACCTAAAACTCCACAGGTGCTGACATGCATCAGCTGACAGAGGCCTGATTGGGTCACTCACCTCCTCATATTTGCTATAATCTCTCCAGAGCTGCTCAATGTTGATCATGGGGTTCACACAGCCTCTCTGGTAGACCCTCCGTACTGCAGTGATCCGCTGGTTTTCTGCGTATGAGCCCACAGCCTCACTGAAGAAACACGAAACACAAATGTCAACATTTCCCAGTTACAGATCAATATCAGGAGTATTAGAGGAAAAACAACACTCACACTCCTTTGAGGAAGTTGATGTAGTCCACCCAAATCTGAGGAGAAGACAGAAAAGCTGTTAGGTATCACAGAATTTACAGAAACATATAAACACAGGCAGGAATAAATACAGATCAGTGTACCTGATAAGACATTATTTCCATGCCAATTTTATCCAGGGCAAAGTCGTATGCCTGGGCCATCTTCTCTCTGAGGAAAATGAGGTAAAGCATGTGTTTTTTTATTGTACAGGAGTATGTCAAGATTCTTACATTCATACACTATGCAGCATGTTCTCTTACTTGTAGCTGGGCAGCTTTCCTTTGGTCTCTCGAACATATGACAGGTAACATTTCCATAGGTCGATGTGCAAGACTTTCATTAGGCATCTCTGAAACAACTACAGGGGCAAGAATACAAGATAAAATAAGTAGAATAGCGACATTTACATGTGCTGTAAATATACTACTTGACAAGCACTCAGCTCCCGTGCTTCACTCGTTTTGATTAATAATCCACACTGTTCATTAGTGGCATATCCCACATAGGAGGATTACCAGAGAGCCATTTTTACTTCACCCACTACACCAGATTTGGGAGGAGGTGGAAGGTTTTACTCAGCACAGTTGTGCAGAGATTCTGCTTTGTTAGACAGGTCTCTGATGTGCTCCACATTTTACTGAGCTCCTACAAACATTAATGAATACACCAGAGCTGAGGCTTTTTGGAATGACAAGTTGTCCTGATGTCGAATTGATATTGAGGCTAAAACTGAACAGGATACACTCACGGAAACAACAGATCAGCTCTGAACCAATACATTTATATATAAACTGTGATATAGTATGTGTATATGTAAAAGGTGCTGCCAATGAGATATATTATTTTAAACCTTATAATAATAATAATACAGCAAAGGGTAGTATCAACTACTAGGTACAAAATAATAGCTACGGGTGCAACCCAGTATGTAAGGAAATTAACTTATATCTGAATTACCAAATAATACGCCTTTCAGTTTTAGATCGCAATACCTATTAATGGACACAATAATGGTGAATAAATACTCTAGTGGAAATTCATTCATTACAGTATTGAATAACTGCATAGAAATAGTGAGACTACCAATTCCAATTACTAAATTCACACAATGGTCAGCCTCCAGGACAGTGATGGACACTTACCTTTTCTACCTTGTCATAGTTTTTAGCCTTGATCTGCAAATCAGAATGTAAATGCACCGTTAATACAAAAGTCACTTTCACGTCTATGGTTTGTAGGAAACATGCATTCATGCAAATGTGACCACTCACACACTGAATCTTGAAGATCAACAAAGTGAAATTCACATAAGAATGACAAATTACTTTTACAAAAGGGGTTTATTTTCTTTGTAGATGTGCGCCTTCGGAGCTGAGTGGTTACAACGTACATTACTGCGATTCCCCTGGTTCCATTCCAGCCGTGGGACTTTTAGTGGATGTCACAACCCTGTCTCATTTACAGTTTCTGTCTCTACATGGTCAAGTTAAAGCAAACTTCCCATCAAAAAAAAAAAAAAAAAAAAATCACACCCAGAAACCACCAGTGCCCATGTATTACAGGAAAGTCTTGACTAGATATAAATTTTAAGATAAATACTGAAATAGTGCTATTTCAAATTTAAGAATATCCTCCATGCACAATCTTGCATGTATCATGTAAATGTGTGTGCATGTATACATATTACATACACACACGCATATATACGTGTATATATATGTAATATACAAGAATCTACAAATACATATTCACAGGAAAATACAACACTTACCAATTCAAAACAAAAAGTTGATTTAGGTAATAATGCTACTGCAACAACTATACAACTCATTTAAATGGCCGTATGAGCATGCTTTTTAAGAAACAGTTGCTAAAGCTGGATGTTTGTAGAAATATGCAGTCAACGCTAACTGCAGAGTAGAGTGCCCTTAGGGTATCTTTCCCCAAAACAGACTGACCTAAATTACTCATTCCAGGTACTGCAACAGCAACAGCACATCTAACACAAGGAACAACAGAAACTCCCATACTAATAGAGACAAGAGGCTTGGTGTTCAGAACATGCTTCTACTGTTATTAAAACAAGCAGTTAAATGGCCTCTGAAGTGTCATGTAACACCTCAGATATTCAATCTTCTATAAGACCTTCTTGGAATAACAAAAAACAAGCATGATGGTGTAAACCATTTTGGTTACAATGAATATGTTATAGCATCAGTTAAAGCTGAGCCTTCACAACAACAATCAGCTACATGGCACAAAAACAATTTTACAGATTGTTCTGGATGCTCCTCTACTCAGTGCTTTAACTGCTCAGAAAGCACTCGACTAAAGATCCCTGCCAGGAAAAACCCTTCAACACACTTATATGATCCTGTAGGGACACTGTCAACCTTAACATAAGAAACACTTACATAAAGTTAGACAATAAAATGTAACCTCAATAATTACACCACTGTGAACTAAATCTCTCAGGTCTGACAGTAAATGCATAGTACTTATATTTCTCTAAGCTCAACAATCAAGTTCTCAATACAAAGAAACTTGACTGCATTTCAAAATCACTTTCAGATAATTTAATCAGAACAATATCACAAACAAAAAAGCAATAACACTGTCACATTATTACTGAGGAAATAAATTAGACCTATCTAAATGGAGCTATGCCAGTTTGTTTTTTAGTTCCTGGTTTCTCTCTCATGATAAACAAAACATTTAACCTGTTGTAGAGCACGGCCCGTGTTGCAACACTTAAAAGAATCTTTAGAAAAAAAAAAAAAAAAGGCATGACAAGAAGCATCCAGAAATAGTCCCAGAGACTGACAAGACTGGAGAAGCTGGCCTCATTATGCTCTTCTCACACACTGCATGTCATGTCATGCTATGGAGGACAAAAAAAATAATTCAACAAATTGCAGCATTGTGTTAGACCACATGTGCTGACACATTTCCACCACTGGGCGTTTCAGTGAGCAAAATGTGTGAAATAATCCTGACTGAGCTGTCCTGGTGTGAGCCAACGTGATTTGCATGGTGTGCAACTTTGAAAAATGGAGGTCTATGTAAAATCTCAAGAGAGCCAGACTCACACAAACACACTAATCTGCTTTCTAATATTTTCTATGGCATAAAAAGTGCATAGTATGGATAATTTAAACACAGAAGAAGGTTTTGTGAGGCTACGAAGGTTTCCCATGGGGATCAGTAAATTTATAGTTATAATGAAGGGGGGAAGAAGAGCTAATCCACATACTTACCAAATAAAGGAATGCCTTGCAAGCTATTCAAACATACTGCCATTATTCTATTCTATTCAACATGTGCCTTTTTAGAACTACCTTGTTAGCCTTTAAACCTCCAACCACAATCAAATAACTCAAATAACATAATCCAAATGTCCAGTCTATCATTCCAGCAAACAGAGAGCTCAATGCAAATATGCCAAACTACCATCTCAGGAGCATTTTGGGCTGAAAGGTGGTTTGGACTTAAGTGGGGAAAGATGATGGCTAAATAATCAATGGGTGAAAATAAGTTAAGGATAGACAAATTAACTACATTTCTTCATTATATTGTATAAGACTATTTTTATTACTATTTTCCCACCCACTTCCCCCCAAAATTTTCTACTAAAAGTGTATTCTGAGTATTTATAATTGTTAGGAACCTCAAAACAAAAACCGAAGGTTACATTCATTGGTACAACTCCTCAATTACACATGCATAACCTAATCACCTGGAAAACAAAAAGTAAAAATCATTATATTTTCTTTATTTTTTTTGGCAAATGTTAACATTCATTTGACACTGCACTCAGCTGTCAGTTAAATTGTCCCCATACGCCACAGATACTCTAAGTATTTCCCCACCTGCCAACAATCACTGTCCAAAGCTGCACTCATATGACATTCTTAAGATTTAAAGCTAGTTTCTTTGCCTGGGTATATGAGTATTTTTCTGAAAAAAAAAAAAAAAAAATTCAGGGTAATGTAATAATAGGCCTGTTCCAAAAATAATCCAAATATCAAACCTGTCACCTATGAAAAGAAAAATGTACTGTGTGTTTTAAAGCTGTTTTAAAAGTGTGTTTTAAATTAAAGCTTCAGTGAAGCTAGGAGGTTTAAACATGCTTTCTTCTCTCTAATCTTCCACATTTTCATTCAACAAATGAAACATCCCTGGTGGCTGTAACAGCTGCTCTGCTCTGGCTATTTATTTTGCTGCCTGTCAGCTTTGTTAGAAGGGGTACTTAGTGTGGAGAGTAGCACTGATTCTTTACTGGCACAAGTAAGAGTTGGTGCCATCTGTAGGCCAGAGGATTTATTGTAATTAAGCTCCTGACTGCACCTGAGACGCCTAGTACATTTGAAAAGACGTATTCCTTTTCATAACATATGAAATGAATCACACCATGCCTCTTCTGTCACAGAGTAGTTTAAGTGGGTGAAGACCGGGGACGAGGGTATGGGGAATAGGAGGGGAGAAACCCCACAACAACAAGCCACAACCACTACAACCTCAACATACAGCAACATTCAACTCACAGCATGGAGGTAGTCATAATCAAGAACCACACAGTGGACTTTAACCTATAAGCTAAATTCTGATGCTTGGTAATGCTGTGAAACTTTGTGCAAGTGTTTAACACCAATTGCAGAAAAAAAAAACATCCTTTCACTACCTTATTGCATAACAGCAAAGAATGTTGATGGCACCAAGACAAATGAGTCACTGATTGTATATTCAGGAGGAGTGGAAGGGGGTGGGAAAGAATGGGCCACACAATAAAAATATTTGTTTATAAAATTACCTGGAAGAAATGACACAGGAGGCAATAAATTGACACAACAAGTAAATAAAAGGCTAATGCACTCCGATACCATTAAAATAGTTTTAATACTGTTGCAGACCAAACATGCAACAAATGCACTTTACCCCATTTAAATAGGACGCAGAGAATATGTTTGCTTTTTTTAATCCTGGGAACATAATAATTTTCTGAAAAAGAAATGTTAGCGCTGATTTTTCCCTTAATTTACGTTCAAAGGCACAATTCTGAATGAGTCTAGCTAGAGTATGATAAATTAAATTGATTTTACAGCATCCTGCATTACATTACAGGTCCTCTCTCGTACGGAACATTCTGGTAGATGTTTTTGACTGTCTAAATAATGAACTTATACAATTCAGTCAGGCTTAGTGACTCAAAACCAGAATTGCGACTTTAAACTTCATAGAGGCAAGAGACATTTTGCTTGTGTGAAAATCACATTGTTGATCATGTTAGAAAAACCCCTAGCCATGCACACTAAAGAGAAGGAAAAGTATTAACCTCGGCTTCAATGAATAGTTTCCAGAATCTGCCAGAACTTGGGAACTGCGTGACAAGTCGCTCATATGTCTTCCTTGCTTTTTCTATGGGTTGGTTCTAAAGAAGGAAAATGCATTTACAGTCCAAAGTATTTAATATACGAAAAGAGGAAGGAAAAGATGTTTTATAATTTAACAATTACCTCATACCCCTTATCCCCCCCACCCGTATTCCCAGTTTGCTTTAACCCCAGGAATACAACTCTGTGTCACTAAACCTGTGCTTCTCGAATCAGAATGCTCCATGCGTCAAGGTCATATGGATTTTCTTCCAACTTCTTCTCTGCCTTCTTCACCTTCTCTGGAATATACTCTGCCGCTGCCTGCAAGACAACACAAAGATACAGAAAGAAAAGGGTTATGCGGCAGAAAAGGTTTGCAGTTACTATGACTACAACGGCTGAGGAGAGTCAATATTATAACGCTAGGTGTAATCTTATAACATAGGAGTAGATTGGGGAATCATTAAACCGTGCCATGGATAGATGGACACACCCCTGTGTGTGTGTGTGTGTGTTTGGAATGAACACATCTTGCGGGTATGTAAAAGAGAACTCATGCTACAAACAGAAATCAATTATTACCCCCCCCCAAGCCAGACAACATTAGGTCTTTAAAGCTGACATCATTAAGACGCACCCTACACCGTGAATCCGTCACACGAGGAGGTAACTGTTAATGTTAACTATGTGTAATGTTTCTATGTTGGTGATGTGAAGTTGTCCAACGGTTACACGTTAAGCTAACGAAGTAGCGACAATGCTACAATTAGCCAGCCAATATGGCGCAGCGCAGGCTCGAGTTGCAGGTTTACAACAAAACCCTGAACAGACAATTCTCATGCAGACGTATAAACATAGTATAACGCATGTATTGAATCACAGTGTCCATGTTAAAGTTATCCCAAAATGAAACACAAATACAATATGCTAGTGTTTCGGTTGGGGTTAGCTTGCCCATTAGCTTAACTGCATGTAGCTACCTGGTCGGCTGCTCCCTCGGTGGTCATGGCTGGAAGAGTAATCTAGGTTAGAAATGATGTAGTAATTGGTTTAACGCTCAAATAATAACGTGATGGCAATTTAAAAACGACTAAGTAATCGGCATAGCTTCGAAAGATCGATCACATTGCCCTCAAGCAGATAACTGCTCAACGGCTGGCCGATGTCTCAAAATGGCGTGAAACTTGGTTTCCGCTCGGCGCGAGCTTCGCCAGCAGCAATAACAAAAGCACTTCCGATTCGACTCCTTCAAAATAAAACACCAAAAAAAATCACAAAAGTAATCCGATTCAACCCCTCAAGAGTGAAAAACACACAGAAATGTTTACTTTCATTTTGAGATAATTCAGATAATTCACTTTTGATGTCTATGCAGTTCCTTAGTCGTGTCAAAAAATGACCTTGTACAGTGAACATTTTTACAGTGAACATGTTGCATTGCCAACCAGCTGCTTATATTCACATTGGACTGATAACATCATTATTTGTCTGCCAAGCACAGCCTTTGTTCTGAGGTGCAGCCTCTCTGAATCTATTCAAGGGTAATACTGTGGCAAAAAATACACCACCGCTCAATGTGTCTGCCAATTGCTCTTCTGTCTATTCTGTTCTAACAGCCACATCCATAGAAATAAAATGATTACTAATGGTATATGGCCGTATCATAAAGTCTAAAGACTATGTGTAAATGTGTGCCATTTGGTTCCAAAACATCTATTTCAATGCAAAATCAATGCCAGATAACATCTACTTGGATAGCTTCTGGACAAATGTTAAATTAATAACTTGTACCCCTAAGGTGTTGTTGTGGAACTCCCCACCAAGGGTAGCAAAAGCAAAGTACAGTAATTACATGTTTTGCCTTTTCTATCATTGTCATGTTAGCTGTTAATTTCAAGTCATTACTGCGAGAGTAGATACTGAGGGTTTGTAATTTTGCTTTCCAACAAAGGCATATCTAATGTCAGCAACCAAAAATCAAACTGAACAAAATGTCTCAGAAAGGAAATGTTTGCATTTCAAACTGGACTCTTGAGTGTGTTTTGGATGCAAACAATAACTGCGTATGAGAAAAAGTACTGGTGAATTTAAAACGTGAATTCAACATTAGCGTTCCTAACTACTATTATTTCACAAGTTAGTTGACTGGACCCTCAGCAGCATAACACAGCCTCTGTTCTTTATGACATTTTATTTATAAAATGGGGATGTATGTCTTTTTTTCTTAACAGAAACTATGCATATGGCCTGTGTGCGGTCACGAAAGGACGGACAAAAAGTGAATATTATTTGTGTTTCAAAGAAACATTACTTGATAAACCATTGTTCTCTTTTCATCAGCATACACACATTTGGTGTCAGCAGTGAAAAGGGCAAGTGTACATGTAGGAATTTTCAAAAATTCCACTTGAATTTTATTGGGATTTGCCAAAATACAAACAAGATGTGAGTGGTTTAAACTTAATCCAGGAATGCTGAATGTGACATGTTGCGGCTACTAAGAAATGTAACCAAACAGAATTTCGTTGTATTCTTACAATGACAATAAAGCTTCTTCTTTTGTCACCTGGAAATGTGGAAGTGATTTCCTGACCTGATTAAAAGGAACACAACAACCTTATTCTAAAGAAAACCCTTAAGATACCACTAAAACATGGCTAAGATTTTAAGTTCAAAAACAACAGCAAACAACTTGCAAACATTTCAATGATATTTTGCAACGGACACAAAAACCCAGAGGGCTGATTCTCATGAATGCCTCAGACTTTCAAATTCTCATTAGAGATTTCCTCAAGACATAGATAGCTCTACTGTGCATTACATTGTGTATGAGAAACCACATGAACAGACACATTTTATTGCTAACACCATTCCTATTGCACAAGCACAAATAATAGATCCACTGAAAAGCAGTATATGCAGACGGGTCTCAATGCTGACATGACGCGTTGCAGCATGAAAGCAAAACAAAAAAAAAAACAACTCTCAAGAACACTTGGTTCATTTTGTCGTACGGTAAAAGTAACAGTCTCATAAATAACTGACAGGGATTTCATGTTAGTGTCCTGCACTTAAGATATAAGAAAAGAAATATGCCCTGAAATAATACAGCTTATTAAGAGTCTCCACAATCAAAATTCACATTTCTTTTTCAGTAGTCTAAAATATTTACAAACACTGTAAATACACTTTACGTACTACACTGCACATCTTCACATCATTTACATCACATTAGCTTTTGTTCTTACTTCTTACTTTTTACATATAATACATTAATTGTTAAACTAATAAATATCACTGTAGCAACATGTTGACACTGGACAATCTATTTCCAAAGTACTGAACAAAAATCTCCGGGTGGCCTTTATAAAACTGTCCCAGTAGCCGTCGCTTTTCTTTCGCAGAGAGTTTAGGGTTCTCGTGGACTGTCCGGAGCAGGGACCAAAGTTCCTCTTTAGTAGTTTTTTGTGCATTTTCTGAGTAGGCCTTAGCACTCACTCTTGTGCAGTATGTCGATCCTGCAATAAAGAGAGGATGGAAAAACAGAAATTAGGTGGAGGAAGAGTTTGCCTTCATTCATACCTTATACAGAATGTATAAGATGAACATATACAAAGAAAGTCTGCAAACCTGTTATCATATCTGGGTCCTTCCCTTTCACAATATTCATTATTCTGTCACTGACCATTTTGTGCAATGAAACTGGAATCTGGTGGAAAAGAGAGTAAAAATAAGATGATAAAGATCCAATATTAACACAAATACAAGCATAATTACTATATTTAGTTAGCTTATGTCTGTGTGTGACATGATACAATTTGATTTATGAATTATCTCTGAGGCATTATCTGCTGTGAAGGTAAAAAACTGAGTTTTATCGACCCAATGACTATGTTCTCTCACTGAGATGTTGGATGCTTGTTACAACACTGGGCAGGACACACACACACAAACACACACACACACACACTCACACACACACACACACTCACACACACACACACACACGTTGGTTTAAGTCACCTATTATTACCTAGTATTTAGCCATTTTTACCCCTGCTTTTGGGACAAACTTTGATTTCCTAAAAACCTACCCAAAGCCTAACTACAACAACTAACCCCCTAACCCTAAACCTAACTTAACCCTAACCCTAACCACTGACCCAAAATCAAGGTTTGAACAATTGGGGACATGGACTTTGTCCACAATTGCACATGCAATCCCCAATCAACTGGTCTTAAGTCAAGTGTGTGACCCCAATGTGGACATAAGGCAGACACCCCCCCCACACACACACACAGATGAATTAGGAACACTCACTTTGAACAGATCGCAGTGGTTATCCATCATGAACAGAACCATCAAGTCCACCTTTCCTTTAGAGAGTCTTCTGCTGTAGACGATGGCACTCGAGAAAGACCTTTTCACTGCCATTCTGTTCTCGATCTGATAGAGGATTATTTTAAGTTAACATAGATCAATCCAAGCACTTGTATAGACTCACAGGAGAAGCACACATGCCACATTCACCTCTTTGTGCAGCCTGACCTCCTGCGGTTTGGCTGCGATGGACATGAATCTCAGAAGCCTGCGTAGCTCCTCTCTGCTGTGAGAGTCTTGCAGCTTCAGGCTCAGCTGCAAGGACTCCAGAGCTTGCTCCACCTTGCCGTTAACTGGCAACAGACCACAGAAAATGCCAAGATGAAAATGCTGAGTTTGAGAGAAGCGGCCCTTGTGATTAAAATGGCATGTGCAGCAACATATATGAAACCATCACCATCACCAATAGGACAGCAAAGAGATCTGCTCTCACCGAGTAGCTCTGAGATGCCAGAGTGGATGTCAAAAACGTGGTTGTTGAGCAGAGGTGGCTGTTGTGTGAGTCTGTAATGCTCAGCTAGGACTTCATAGAGCAGACTCTTACACCGGGGAAGGTCGTCAGCACAACCGGCCAAACCTCGACTGACCTCCACCACCAGTTCATCAGGAAGAAACTCCAGACAGTCCACTGCCCCTGACATCCACTCGTCAGCCCTGAGGGGAAAGGGAAGTGGGATGAATTCAAACACAGATTAACAGAGTAGGAGACAGGACTGAAAAAGAAGGTTAATAAGCCCTTGTTCTTCAGTGATTTATGCACAGCTCGACTGCCTCTACTTGGCATGAATTTGGTCATTTGCAGGTGAAAACTCACACAGGTTTAAATAGTTTGATAACATGATTATTTCATTCAAAAGTTCACTCCAGTAATATTACAGAAGTATTGGAATAAAAAAGTCTCAAAATCTGAAGAATGGACCCTAACATATCATTGTATTTTATGATCATTATTATTGTTTCAAAAACATATTAATATTAATGGTAGTTTCATGTTTAATGGAGCAAGCTGAGTTTAATTGCCTCATATACTGTACTGCAGAGTAGTTTAATCTAAACTGTAACAATGCCTCATGAACTGTACATTGGTTTTCTGTCTATCTATCGTCACAGTAAATGAATACAGAGGAGTAAAAATTCTGAAAATGCAGTACAAAAGGAGCAAATTAAACAACAATAATAAAAATTGTACAGCAAACCTAGGTAACTGAGAAGAATACACATTATTGTACCTTCAAATCAACAAGCCAGTGTCTGGTATGCTTATGTTCTTTTATTAGTAAAGAGCACAACCTTATTATTATGATTATTATTATTATTTAGGATTGCATTAAAGCAGCAGGTTAAGAGTTTAACTGCTGTTTTAAAAAAACAGCAGATTAGGATCCGATTAATGTAGTTAACTGTTATTGAAGACTATAAAACAGTAAAAGCTTTAATGGACTTACTGTGCTTCACTGAAGGCCTTGAGGACCTCTCTGTCGAGGTAACTTGATGTATAAAACAGGTCTGGATCGCTGTCCATGCCATTCAGGGGAGGCCGCGATGTGTCCTTCCCCTCTAACAGCTTCTCCAGCAAGGGGAGCTCTATCAGCTGCAACAGCCTGAACACTGCCTGTTGGTGCCAGACCTCATTCACAACTGTGAAAACACAAGATTCAAAAGCCAAAAGGTTCACAGCTAGGTGGACACATGGACATGTTGTGTGACTAAGCATTTGCTGCATGAAGATGACGACTTACGCTCTTTCGAGAGGCCGAGGTTGATCATCTGAGGGGTGATAGTGGAGCTCAAGTTGAGGTTTCTCAGCACGTCCTCCAGTGATTTGTCTGTTTTCACAGGGGAGTGGGTGGAGTAGCTCAGCACCGCTTGTCTGAAGAGTCACATAATGACAGCAATCAGTGGAAATGATTGGGGGAAGAAAACAGATGTATTAGAGGAACAAATGTGACAGTCTGCAAATGTTTTCTAGTGACGGCCATTCAGTCATAATTTAGTGCTGTTTTGATTCTAGCCAAACGGACAAAATAAATGCTCAATTTCCAGCACTGAACAATTTCTTATTATCATTAAATAGGACATTTTAAGTCTTATCTCTTTTCTTTTTACATTATTCCCTTGAAGATTAGACTTGCCCCCATGCTGCAAGTGACAAAAGTCTCATTTGAACACATAGCTCCTCTGAATCTTTCATCTCCCATTAGCAAGGCCTTTTCTGTGGTCCAGTCTAGAGCTGTCACTCTCAAAGAGCGGAGGCCATGTGCTCGCATCTCACGGGTAATGCATCCTGTCTGTCTTTACATGCTCGGCCGCCTCCCTAGAATTTAATTATCCAGCTTCAAAGCACAGGAGAGCCCAGTGAGTTTAAAGGAGCAGTTTAACATTTTGGGAATTGTGCTCATTTGCTATTTTTACTGTGAGTTAGCAGATATATTTGATGATCTGATATGGAACTAGAAAATCACTCAGAGAGTGCAGACCTTGGCCAAGGCAGCATTCTGAGAGAGTGTATACTCCTGCAAGCCCACAACACCTAAGAGTGAATGTGTTGATTTTAACACACCTTCAAACCCACATTTAACATTGTATTCACATGAATATCATGTACGTTTTTTTATTTATTTTTTCTCTATTTCATATTTTGTCACATTTGAATTTGAATTTAAAAAAAAAAAATACCAGTAAAACTTTGCAAATGCCATTTGAGAATTCCAGATATTTTGAGACCAGTTGCATTGCTCTAGCTCCTTCCTACGTGAAGTTATGGTTAAAAATGCATATTTGACCTTGGTGAACTTGACCTTTTATTGATCTTGACCAAACTGAATTGGTGACCTCTGGATTCTTATATTAGTTTATATACCAAATTAGGTGATGATTGGCTGAAAATTTTACCCCCGGGAGTGTTCAGAAATGTGTTGTTGTGTATGTATGTTCTGTAATGTATGTTCTCCCATACATTACTATGGCGTGACCATTTATTTGACCTTGATGACCTTGAATCGGATCCGATCGCCACCAAAAATAATCAGTTTTAAATTAGGCCATTTCTGACCATTCCTGAAAATTTCATCAGAGTCCGTCCATAACGTTTTGAGTTATTTAGCAAACCAACAAATAAATAAATAAACAAAGCCCGGTGAAAACATAACCACCTTGGCTGAAGAAAAAAATACAAAGCTATATCCGGCCAGTTTAGCTTAGCACAAAGACTAGAAAATAACAGAAACAGTCAGCCTGAATGAGTGGCTCCACTTACCATCACTTTTAAAGCTCACTAATTAGTTTATATATATATATATACATATATATATATACGTGTATATATGTATATATATACGATATATATATATATATATATACATACATATATACACGTATACGTATACGTGTATATATACACGTATACGTATATATATATACACATATATATATATATATTGCTTTTTTTAAAACAACCAGCAACTCCTGAAGCTCATTGCACTCAGCCAAGAGGTACAATGGCAAAACAAATCATCATTTTACTTGTTTTTCAGTTTTGGTATCATAGAAATTTAAAATAGTGAGGTTTGGTGGTGCTAAAGAAAGATTTATTATCTTCATTAGAGAGTCACTTGTTTCCCCCCATTTCCAGTTTTTGTGCTGAACTTGCCAGTAGCCACAAGAGTTGATATTGATATTCTCATTTAACTCAAAGCAAATAAAATGTGGGATTCTGTATGTTTGACCTTTTCAAATGACATTTTGATTTTGCAATTCAAGTTTGTATTTGAACTATAACTCATTGTCACACCGGTGATGAGGGGGACTTCAAGAGCCTCCAGTCATGCTTAAGTAGTTTTCAGAGGCACCCAGTCTAAAGCTATACTGGAATTGGGCTTTGAGAAAGGAGAACAAAGTGCGTGAAAAATGAGACCTGAAGATGTTATGACACACAAGTTGGTACCTTTCACATGACGGACTGTAGCTGGTCTTGTTCCTGTTTATGCTTGGTGAGTCATAGCCGCTCTCGATGGTGCTGGTGGAGTGAGAGTTGGTGTTGGTCAGCGATGATGATGAGCTGGTCGTTGGGCTCAGGAACCTGTACAAACTGCAGCTACTGTCCTCAAATGTGGCTCGCTTCTTTTCCTTCCCAAATACTTTAACGCCCACCGGCTCAAACACTCTCGAGTCCATCAGGGCCTGACAGAGGCGGACGGCCTTATAGCGGGGCACCGCCTCGTCACCAAAGAAGCGGTTCAGTGTGATGTGAGCCAGCACCACGTCCACGGCCTCAGAGCCCAGGAAGCAGTCATGGTAGGACTTGAGGTTGTGGCGCCGGCGCTTAACCTCCACATGTGTGTGGAGATTGGAGATGATGCTGCTCCAGATATAGGTGGCCCGGAAAGGCTTCCCAGCCATGCCTGGTCCTGATGGAGGAAAGAGAGAGAGTCAGCGTGGGAACAATGGCTGAAGAACTTCATCATTTCTTCTACCAAAGAAGGCAATGATAGATGAACAGTTTTACACACTCATTAATTAGTTTGTGAATCAACAGAAAATAAAATATTGAAAAAAGCCAAACATTAGCTGGTTGGATTCACTGCTTCACTGTGTTTTACATAATTGTAAATTGAATATCTTTGGATTTTGGACTGTAGCCAGATGAAACAAGCCGTAAAAATGCAACTTTCCTAAACGAAAGTCTGATCCACTTGTTATTCCACAAATTAAATTCTCAGCTTTGTCTATTGTCTGAGCATTTTCTCAGAAACTGCAGAGAATTGAGCTTTCTTTCTTTGCCAAACACACACTCCCTCTCTTCACATAACTGCTGTCTGAATTCATGTAACTGTATGTGGGTGTAACTGCACAGGGTCCAGGATCAATGCAACTCACTGGGGTAGTGACCGAACCAAAATCCTTGTTTGAGCATGCATTATGCACAGATGTTTAACATCATTAGCACATATCAAAAACCAAAGAGCATCGTCTGTGCCTGATTTTCTCACCATACCAAACACCCCATGCAATCTTTCCTTATACAAAGAAATGGAGACAATGATCATATTGTGAGCCTTCACTCACAAAAGATATCCTCATTATGTTCCTGTTGTATTTTCCACTGGATGGGCTTCATTGCTACTGGCACATGCACACTAATCAGTTGATGATTCACGCAATCAAACACAGACACATTCAACACTCATATATACATATCTCATCTGCCCGTCTGTGTTTGATGGATCTTTGTTGAGGGAAAATTACTTGTGTCATCCAACAACAAGCCAGACCAATGAAAGAAAGCAGAGCTGGCCCTCAGTGAGACACTGGTGTGGCTTTCATCTCACAACAGGAAACATTTAAGGCCTGTTGAGCAAATGTTAGGGGAGGATCTGAGAGGACCGCTGAGGCCAGGGGCCATAAATCAGGCACTGCCGGCACCATACTGGGCTCCGTGTTATGATAACACAATATGACAAACACTATTACTGACCCATCTGTAAAACATGAAAACAAAAACACTTGGGAACAGCATGGCGGCAAGCAGATGTTTGCCCACACGTTTCAAAAAAAAAAATACAGCAGCTCATAGAAAGCTGAGTGGTGTGTGTGTGTGTGTGTGTGTGGATGTCTGATAATTAATGACACAAATCTACGTCAAACTGTGTCTCCCTTTGGGGGAGAAGAAACTGTCCTGAACAGGGGATTTGCATATTAGGCAAATAGGCTGTTTGTATGAATGATAGGAAGAAGAAATCAGCTTCAAAAGAAAACCATAATAAGCTGATATTGAACTAAAATCAAGCATTTCTTTCATTGCTTTAAGACACTAAAGTTTGAAAAGGGACCTTCAAAATAAATGTAAGTCCATATAATGTAGTCAATAATAAGCTCACTTTAAAATCACATTATCACATGACTAATGCATGTTTTAGTCAGGACATCCAGCAGAAACAAACTGCATGATCAGAAAGAAATCCTTCATTTAGGAGTTAGAGCAGGACCATCTGGAGAATCCTACCAGGGGTCCCTGGATTACCAGTCACAATAAATCCGGATCTGATCAATATCCATTAATGCTGCTTGTTAAAAATGCTGCTTGTGTGGGTCAGAACAATCCTGGGAACCTGTCACTTCTCGTTGCTTGAGCCAGGCTGAGATCTGAGCCCAGTTTGCACAGCTGACGTCAGTTTCCTCCCTCTGTGGCTTTGGCCCTCTTTATATTATATAATAAAAAATAGTCTTGAGGATGATGAAAAGAGGTTGCAGACCATCATTTCAGCCAAGGTGTGCACACAGAGCACTGTGAGTTTGTACACATCAGTGGAGGTAAATAATCACAGAGGGAGCGGCACAGTCAACACATGGGGATCTGATTTTCCCCTGGAGAAAACTGTTCAACATCACTCTCAAAACCCAGAGCTGCTATCTCTGTCTGCAGCACAAAAGCATTGATATACTTTCAGTTGCGGTTTTTCAGCAGCTTTCAGAGCCTCCAGACCCACAGCAGCAGGTCGATAATAGCTCGTGGCAGATACCTTCATTCCTGCAACATGCTAGGTTTAACTGATCAAGCCTCAGGGCACAAGGGGAACACACTGGCCCATATGAATTTGATCCTGTGTGATATAACCTATAACATATAGTGGCCTGTAGGCACAGTAACACTGCAGACTGCTGAGTCAAATGTCAAAGCTATTTCAAAGCTTAAAAACTGATCTACAACACATTCAATTAGATTTTAATAAAGCCAGCATTATAAACCCTTGTATTTTATATTTTTTCTTCAAAGAAACAACTGGAACAAAACGTTACAATAACACAAACACTGTAAACGTGTTTTCTATATATTTCCACTCATTAGTAGATAGAAACAATACCAGCATTTGACCACAAGTCCCAGAAAGAAAAAGCATAAATAGTGGCACAAATATTCCTGAACATGGCGTGCGTAAAATATAGTGCGTAAAAATGGCACGTTGGAGACTAATAGCCTCAGTCGAAATAAACAGCAAAAGCAGGCGTTTTTTTCCTTCAAGCCCATCTCAACACAGCAGTTTACATAAGAAAATAATCCAAACTATGTTCACAAAATGACTTCAAACACAACATCAATTGTATCGGCTGAACTACTTACCTGGTGTTCGGTGCTTGAAAACTTCCTCCAGTGACTGGAAAAGCCATTCACCACGTCCTTGCTCTTCAATTCACATTACAACGTGACGCAAAATGCAAACTACAGTCAACCCCCGAAACCGTCTCCTCCCACTGTGATGCATTATTCATGTCCCATCTCCGCCCTGCAGGCCGGTCTTCACCCTGATAATGAGGCTTTGCCTCTTTCCTTTCACTAAAAAAGGCGCAATAATGCACTTATTCTTACATTTGCACATCTTCCTGAGCTGAAAGCGTCACTAGAGAAGAGGAAATGTAGTTTCTGCTCTTTGTAACCACAGTTCCTCCAGTGAAACTGATTTCATTTTTACAGGTGGCCCAGATTATTTTTATTTTATCACATAAAGTTGTATTCACTGTAATACAATGCGGAGTAGCCAAATGTAGGCAAATGGTTAGAATTGCTAATATTTCTTATTATACTCCTTTCATTTTACTGGTGGAAGCGAATGCTTTCAATTTAAAGGAAAGGAACGTTTCCACACAACCTTTGCCTCAGAAAGTCACACCCTACCCAAAGTCTACATCTGATCTGAAAAATAGCTGCTGCATTAAACCACAGCCTCCACATGAGACAGGGAGGAAGAGGCTGACAGGGATTTAAAGGGTAAAACCACTAAATAAAACATGAGTAATGGGGACGTTTTGGGGGAAACAGTTTCAGTCAAAACAAAAGAGATCACTGGGCAGTCAGTTTTGACACGTGTGAAAGCATACAGGTGCCCTGAAGCTGGGATCATCTGTCTACAAACAGGACAGGAGCTGTTAGTGGGGACATATTTCATGTAATAAAGCTTTCTTTCTTGAGGTGTAATCTGACAATGGAAAAGTAGTAAACTGACACTGTAAACACAATGTTGGTTACTCGCTGAAAGGGAGACAGAGAGGAAGACAGCAACTGTCATCATCACGAGACACAAATGTGGTGCAGTGGGGTGAGGCACGCAAACCGGTCGGATTACCGTCCTCCTCACCTCTTTTCCAGTATGTAGACATGTGCTTGTTTACACCAGCTGGAGTGAGGATGTATGCAAGAAAGAGACGTAGGAATATGGTAGCCTTTTAAAACTGATTTGATTTGTGAGTAGAAAGTAGATAGTAATTGCAGGTGTGCATATTTGTGTGTAGGACTGCAGGTTTAAAACATGTCTGTTTCAATAACTGGTGGTGTAGAGTTGAAAGAAACTGGTCTTCAGGAGGCTGAGCAATGCTAAAGTTGCATTATGTCGATTCCAGTGTTTCTGGAGTTTGAGTCACACTAAGAAATAAATTATAACTGTATATTTATTAATTTATATTTGCACAGTTCTCTTTTGCACAAGTAATTACTTCTCTGGTCACTTTAATTTCATAGTCATTCAGTGAATGAACTGCCGGTGCCTTAGTTGTGTTATCTGTTTATTGTGTTTTATACTTGTTACTGTTAGTGTTTAGTTTTATAAGCCCTTGGTCAGATAGTACTTAAATTACCATTAGTATATATTTACTTAGTTTAGATTAGGTGTAGTGGTTAGCACTGTCGCCTCACAGCAAGAAGGTACCGGGTTTGAATCCCGGGCCTGGGGCCTTTCTGTGTGGAGTTTGCATGTTCTCCCTGTGTCTGCGTCGGTTCTCTCCGGGTACTCCGGCTTCTTCCCACCATCCAAAAACATGCATGGGGATTAGATTAATTGGCTAATTTAAATTGACCGTAGGTGTGAATGTGAGTGTGAATGGTTGTTTGTCTCTATGTGTCCTGTGATGAACTGGAGACTTGTCCAGGGTGTACCCTGCCTTCTGCCCTAAGACAGCTGGGATAGGCTCCAGCCCCCCCGTGACCCTTTGAGGATAGGCGATAGATAATGGATGGATGGATAGTTTAGATTAGTGTTAATACTTAATGTAGATCATATACTGTATTATTACAGTGTTGTTTGTGCTGGAACAGCATTTTGATTTCGCTGTATGTAATGTGTACTGCTCATATGAGCAACTGACAATAAAGTTGACTTGCACTTGACTTTAACATGTCAGGATATCTCAGCTACATTAATCCGTCCCTTGTAAATCCTCTTACAGAAGGCGTGCAGTGGTAAATTGCTGGAGTACCCCTTTAAGAATATTAAGTAGGGACATCCCATGGCCTTTAGGGGTTAAAATGATGACCATGCATTGCAACATCCTGATTTGAGTCTGGCTGCTGACCTTTGTTGCATCTCTCCCTTTGTGCTGTCTAATAAAGTAAAACAAAACAAAACAAAACATTAATTTAAGAGATAAAACAAAAGTAGAGCTGACATAAAAAAGAACCATTTACCCTTTTCCTGGATGGCTAAAAGCAAAAACAAGAACAATTAAATGTCATACTTTTATTCTGAAACCAACAATCCGTCATGAGGACTTTAACATGTCTTTTTCTTTAAAGCCAGTTAAACAGGTAAAAGCCTTTTCCCTGATAGTAAATCACATCTGAATTTTAATCTTGTTTGAGTTTAGTCACAAAAGTAAACCTTGTGCACTCTTTACTCATGTGACAGGAAAATCAGATTAACATTAACACTTGAAATTGTCACCATACTGACTCATTTGCATTATGTCATTAGGACACTTGGTTGTAGCTTTAATCTACTTAAGGTGTATGGAAACTCACCTTCCTGTTGCTGCAGATGATGTAGGGATATGTCACACCTTCAAACGAAGGGAATAAAAGGAAATACACACCTTTAATGGAGGGTAACTTCAGTGCATGACTTTGGTTGAGGGTCAAACTGGTTTTACAACTCTTCAAATGAATGCGTAGCAGTCGGATGTGCTTTGTAAACTTGCCTCAAAGCTGGTTTGGGTGCTGTAGACTGAAACAACACATAAAATGAGACAGCACTCTGGTTAATACAATCAGAAATTAGAGTCCACAAGGTCAAAGAAATATTTACTCTCCTGCTTCTCTCCATGTGCCAGGAAGCCCTGCATAGTTCCCTTTCTTTCCCCTTCTTACTTATCGGTCACTCAACTTTTGTCAAGACGTAGTTTGTTTACTGTTATGGTCATGACAAAGGAACTTTCTCGAGGAGGAGGCAAGAAAAAAAAAACAGAAGAAAATGCTGTGCAAGTTTCAGTTTAGGGATCCAATGTAGTGTGGAGGAAATGCCCTTAATAGTGAAGAAAGTACTCAGATACTTCAAGTAAAAACAGAAATACTACCAGTAAAATCCCTACATTCAAATTCCTGCAGAAGTTTTGACAGCAATTTATTAACGGTCAAGTCACGTTATGTTTTACCGTTGCAGTTAGTAGAGGTGTAGCCGGTTACACAGTGGATAGTTTACCTGCACTAGGGGACAGGTCTCTCGCATAAGATCATTAGAAACATTAGGTAAGAAAATGAATCAAGCGTGTCAGATTTTTTAAAAAATATTCTCTGTTTTGCTTTGCCTAACTAATGACACAGTAAATAAATGTAGTAGAGTAAACAAAAATATTTTCCTCTGAATTGAAGTGGAAAAGGAGTAGTCTCATAAAACTATCCTGAAAAGTACAGAACTTGAGTAAAGGTACTTTCCACCACTGCCAAAAGCTTTAACACTACTCTATCACCACACAGTACAGTCGATTTTACCACAGGCCTTTTCAAAACCAATAGGCAGTGAGTATTTTGTAGACTTACTCAACACAGTTCTCTTCTCACATTCTCATGCTGCCACAAGGGTCTTCTCAGTCTGTCTCCCACATTATGGGACAATGCAGTGCATTAAAATTCATATGCTTTTCATCTGGACAGCAGACATTCAGTGTCTGTCTCTCCCAGTTGTGCCCGTACTGGAATCTCAAACGCCTGCCTGGCTGCCTGTCCTCCACCGCTCCAAAGGACAGAGGACAGTGGCTTTCCTCACAGAGCCGTCAATGCAGCACAGAGACACTCTTGTTGTTTGGGGGTTGTCAGTAATTTTGCATTGTGGCTGGAAAAAAAATCATATTTTATTCAACAGGCTCAAGGCCCTCTCAGACGACACAAAGTCAGCCACAGTGAATAGTTTGGTCATGAGAGCATGGAGGGCGAGCATCACGACAATGTCCTCCCCCCTCAAGAATATAAGCCAATATTAACAGCACACTCCAACAAACAGGTGACGGTGAACACTAAGACCTCTCAGGGCCGAGGGCACATTATGTTTGAGTTGGAGACAGCAGGGTTGAGTATATATGAGGCAAACCAGGATATCAAAACTGTGTTTGGGATACCAGGAGTCACTGTTGAGCTTCTAGAGGAAGGATGAAGGAGGATAATCTCTCTCTCCTCCCAGATCAGATCCCGTGTTTCAGAGCAAGTTTTGTGTTTAAATAAAAAAAAAGAAAAAGAAAGAACCTGGTAAGCCGTTCTATAATTGGCAAGATTTTAACTGCCTCAGACAAAATATGAGAAAGCAATCTAATACATGCAACACTTTATTTACAAACTGTATCTGTAAAGAACAAGGTTATTTTTGATAGCATAAAATTGATAACTGACTTGAGTCCATTTGGGAAAACTGAAAAAAAAAAGCAGCAATGAAAAAGTGTTTTAGAAATGAGAACATAATATTTACTTCAGTGAAAAATATATATATATATATCTATTCATCATAAAATGTGGGCTATATCTGTAAAGGAGTATAAAGACAACTTTTATTTATTTCATTTTACCCTCAGGTAAGGAAAAGTCTAATATTTGATTAACAAAATTCATAAAAGGCAGTACTGGAACGGCACTGATTTGAATCTGATAAACAAATGGGTGTTTGAAGCACAAAAGTTAAACTGCAATATTGATACAGTATATAGTTCTTAAATTCCTCCTTAAGAGAAACATTGCAGTTCCCACCTCCCTGTTCTTTTATACAAAATGTACATTATATATATAGAAGTTGGCGCTCCATTATAAAATGGATGTTTTACAAACAGTATATAACTATGGTTATACATAATATATATAGATTTTTTTTAATACAATAAATCAGCGTCTCAGAATGTGAGCCTACCTCTCAAATGATTCATGAAGGCTTGTTATAGTAATCAGGCTTGTAGGCAATCAGATTTCAGCAATTTTACTTGTTGTGCTCTATTTCCTAACCCAATTGCGTTCTATCTAGTGCATACCCAATGGTTATAATCTGGCATTTAACTAAAAAGAAAAAAAAATCAATACAAATCTATGAAAAGGCCCATAAAAAGTGGGCTTAACTACAAAACATACAAAGACTAGGAGAGGCATTGTGTGGAAGTCTTCCAATGCTCCCCAAAAACAGTCCTTGTCCTCTGTCGATGAGGCTACTGCTCCCACTGCCACCCACTACTGGTGCAGACTATCAGCTGGACTGCTGTCCAGCTATTCACCTGTTGACACTTTAAGACTCCCAAACGTCTTTCAGGCAGATCAGCTGACAGGTACCTGATTCAAAATCTCTCTGTGGCTGGAAGGAGAGGCTCTGCATCCTTCTCTGCTGCCATTTTAATCTTGAGGCATCCTCATGTTTAAGTTTTTAAACCAAGCCTGGATCATCGGCAGGCCTGCTGCACTTGATTGATAAGCTCTCCAAAGCGATCAAAGAGCCCCTCTACCCAAGCTCCGTTCTGCAGACACTTCTGTACCGTCTCCTCCTGCCCCAAGTTGCCTGTCTGCATCTGCATGGAAGCAATCTGAAGAGAAAGAAAAGTAATTCATAAAGAGCTAACTACAGCAAAATAATAATAATAATAAAAAAAAATCACTGGAATTATCATCTGAAACCTGTAGGAGAATAAAAACAAAACAGACTGAGTACATGCACAGAAACAGCTCATTATGAACGGTGTCTCACCTCGTCCTTACACATAAGGTATGTGTGGTACTTGTAATGCTGCAAAGAGTGGTACAGAGAGAACCACTGAGTTTTCTGCTGGTCCACTGTGTACTCCTATAAAAAAGGGAAAAGTAATGCAAATGCTTTTCAGGGATATTTTTCTTTTAAGATTGTCATCTAATAAAGATGACAGCTGCTTCAGTGCTCTTCAGAATAAAGGAGAGATATGAGAAACACAAAATGGGGACAGTGCCCCCTCTGCTGGACAAATACAGAGAGTATGCTGAAAACATCTTGTTACCTGTGGCACTTTGTTCGGCATCTTGTAGGGCTTCATGGTTTTCTTGTTGTAGGCCTTCCCACTAAGACGCACCTTAAAGGCTGGCGTTTCCCCATCCTTCTTCAGTTCAGTCACCACTGAGATCTCTGGGAAGCTGTCTAGAGCCGTCTGAGGACACAAAATGGGAGAGTCACTTAGGTCGTCCAAGGAGGCACAGAGTGCCATTGTGGCAACATGGCGTTGCTCTCGCTGTGGATTTGTAGATGCAGATACTTGTGTTCATACACTACAATGAAAGACCTGCACCATCTCTTTGTCAACAAAACCGATTCAGAGGTTGCTTGAAAGCTTGCCTTTTAAAACTTTGGGAGTGAAAATATTGCCCAAACAAATAAAGTGGCAAAACCGCATTCACCTTTAGGACCTGCCCTATGTGCAGTTTGTTAAGCAGGCGTTTCCTGTTGTCAGTGATCATCCCGTCCACTCTTTTCATATGTGGCAGCAGGAACTCATCTGAAACAAGACAAGTTAAGCGATTCAACATACCTGAAGTCAACAACCGGACTCATTTTCACATTTTACTTGACGTCACAAGTCAATTCACTCACCGTTAGCCCTCTCAAGTGCTGTCATCACATCTTCATCCAAGGCAACGCTGATGAGCAGTTCCACAAAGCTCCTGAATGTCTCTTTCATGGTTCGCGTGTTCAGTAGCCGTGAAGCAAAGGGCACTGGTGGGTTTAACTCTGAGAGAGAGAGTGTGTGTGTGTGTGTGTGTGTGTGTGTGTGTGAGAGGTAGAGAGAGAGCGGGAGGAGATTTAGACTACAATCATATCACTTTATACCAGAGCTAGATTTAATGAGAAAAGTTAAAATGCTTCTTCACCATCATCGTCACCACCCTCTTCTGCAGATGAGCCTGAGGCAGCAGGTGAAAACTCCTCCTTCCATTTCTTCCTCTTCTTAGGTGGGGGCTCCGCCCGAGGCTTCAGTTGTTTGGGTCGGGGCTTTTGGCTTTGGAAGACTGAGGAAGGGGCTACTGTCAAACCCAGCAAAGTTTTCACCTGAACACCTCTGGGTGGCAGAACCAAACAACATTACACCTCTGAATAGGAACCATGATTTTAAGAATCCCAACAGTCAGTACTGTTAGCGTACCTCAGCGAGTTCATGGGCTTGCAGCGTGGCTTCCTACTACAAACCCGTACGTACTCCCTTTTGTTTACTGTGTCCAAGAACTTCACATATACCCTCTGGTACATGGTCTTGGCATCACCGAAATATCCAAGATACTACACAAACACAGAAAAACAACATGAAATAATATGAATGCTTGAATACTCCCACATGTATACATGGGCATGAGTGCCTGCTTTTACATACACTATTAGTGGCGGAGAAGACTCTCTTTCCATCTCTCAACTCAGGCACAAATTTCTGCAGCAGAGCCTTCTGGACTTTCCAGATGGCTGGAGGCTCACTTCCTGCTCTCATTGTCACCTGGACACATGCAAGACACCAACAGATCAAGCTTCAGAATGTGGTTACAGTTATGGGGAAACTATGAGTGCACACAAGTGATAGGATATGACTATCCTAAATTCTGCAGAACACATTCATTTTCAATGTTTTTTGTAAGACAGTACCTTCAAGTTTTCAATATCCTCATTTCTGACGACAAACTCGTCTCTCTCCCTGTACATTCCCTCCCCTCCGCTGTCGGACAGCTCCTCGTCAGTCAGTCCCTCGATGGCCACGCTCGCCAATTGCCGAGCCAGCTGACCTGCTGGCGGCTCTTTAGACTCCTCTTTGGCAACAAACACAGCCCCTAATGAGATGGTGTTTGTTGTCTGTGCAGGAGTGGCTATACGCTGCAAACAGGTCGTCACAGGGACTGCATGGGGCATGGTGGCAACTTGGTCTGGCTTCATCATCGAACCTGGGATTTGGTTGTCTGGATAGGGGTTGAAAATGAATGTGTTGGAAAAAAAATCTGATTTTTCCCCCATTTTTGTACAAGTGACACCACACATGAAAGAATAACAGCAAAGATAACTCTGATAATCAATCATTTTTAGGTCAATGGTTACCGCAGCATAACAATAGGATCTATTTCCTCTTGTTTTATAAGATTCTAGGACATCAGTCTGGGCTCCAGTATTTTGTTGGGATTTTTTCAAAATTGAATAACACACATTAGAATTGAAAACACTGATGCTCTGTTAATATTGTTGGTAGCTCTTAGCAAGCTTAAGCACAGTGTTATTACCTGCCCTGGTTTTGCGATCTGACACCTCATCCAGAGCTGAAAGTGCTGAGCTGATACTGTTCCTCAGGGCCTGGTTCTTCCCAGTGTTCTCCTCTTCATCTGAGCTGAACGAAGGCAGAGTCTCCAAGTTCCTTTGCAAATCTTCATCCAGGCGCTTCTGTTGGGAGCTCACTGCTTGGCACTCCTGGGGAATCATGGGCCCGGGCAGAGTCTGCAGCTTGGGAGGCAAAGAAGGCAAAGTGCATGGCGGCGGTTTGGACGAGGTGCAGGGCTTTCTTGGGCGACTAACAGTTCGTGTAGGACTTGGAGAGTATTGCTGTTTGGGGCCAGATTTGATGAAGTCCAAGAAGGAGCCAATGAAGCCAGTTTTGACCTCTGGCTGTTTCTCTTCCACTTCACGGATCTTTTGTCTGATTCTCTCCTGCTGCGCACAACCATCATAAATGCTGTGGGGGGCAGATGGCGAGCTGACATCACTACCCCTGGAGTTCTGCCGCTTTGCCTGCATGCTGCGCTTGCCTGGTCTGGTCTGTCCACTATCCTCCTCTGTACCACCAGGTTTGGTCAAGGACCTGGAGCGCATCTTCTTTTTGGGATAGTCCTCACCTGTTGGGCTTTCCAAAAGGCCATCTTCAGTTTTAATACACTTTGCATTCCCTTGGACTCCGCTCTGGATACCTGGGGGGTCGTACCCGGCTAAGTGATAGTCATTCTCAGAGCTCCCCCCTTCACCATTTGTGTCTAGCTCAGAACTGTTGCTGTGGTGGATGGGCTGACCCTGGCAGTCAGTGGCCATCTGAACTCCGTTTAGTGTCATGGCCATGTTGTGGGAGTTAGTGTTGGTCATGATAGGCTGCTGTGCTGAGGAGAAACTAGGTGACATGTGCCTTATATCCACAGTCTGGAAGTGACCTTTAGAATCAACAGGGCTTGACATCACTGCCATTTCAGCCTCAGAGGATGTAGCTTTGACAAAGTCTTGTGGTGTGACACCGCAGGCCGCTACCGTGGCAGCCAGGATGTCATCAACATTTGACAAAATATTTCTCTCATCTGCGAGTAGCATGGAGTCGGGGAAGCAAATAGAGTTGAGAGCAAAGTGGTTCTTGGCATCATTTGGTTGCTGATTTGCTGACTGGCTGTAGTGGTGTTTCGAGGAATCGGGGCATCCTGAGCTCTGTTCAGACACTGCGGTGTCCTGCTGTCTCTGGGTTTCAGTGACACTGGGACCCAGCAGTTCTCGGCTCATCTGAAGGTACTGGACATGAACAGGGCCCAGATCTTGGGTTGGTTGAATACCTTGCACTGATACCACCTTTGAAGTGTTCTGACTATGATGGACAAGGGGCTGCTGGAGCAGAATCATCTGGTTGGGCTCGAGGAGAACCTGAGTGCTGGGGACGGTGATGAACTGGGTGTGGGCTGCTGGGGTCTGGGAATGGGACTGAGTATGAGTCTGGTGGTTTTGTTGATGTGGCTCAGGAGATTTGAGCTGGAAAGGGTGCTGCTTGAGCTGCTCAGAGCTAAGGGGTGCATGCAAAGATATAATACTGGAGTTTGTTGTCTTTGTGTTGGCAGTCTCCTGACCATTGGTGCTGCTTAGATGGATGTGCTGTTGGCTCAGAGCACCCATCCTTTCATCCTTTACCTGTGCTGTAGTTGTATGACCTAGTCCCATGAGCTGGTCATCAGAACGTGAATTGCTTCGTATGACACTTGGCGTTTTATGATGATCGTCCATTTTTGAAACAACATAGATGACGTTGTGAGCAGACATATTGCTATCTGCAGCAGAGGCTTCCATTGATGCCTGCTGGAGAGCGTCTATGTCCTGGATAGGAAGCTCTCCAAGTTTCTGTTTGCTGTAAGTTGGCTTTATGTCCTGTACTGAGGATCTGATGTTATGTTGTAAGGCTTGAGCAGCTGAGGAGTAGGTAGGCAGTGGTGCAGACAAAACATATTTTTGGGGCTGCGGCTGCTGCTGGGACAGCGTGTCATGAGTTTTACCACCCACTGAGGCTTGCATGAGGGTGTAGTCCTGTGAAGAGTTGGATGTGGGTATACTTCGCACACATGTGGGTGGGTAAGAGGAGTCAAGGTTAAGAGATTGTCCTGTGGCGTAGCTCTGAGTCACTGAAGCTTGTCCCTGTGACTGAGATGTGAAAGTTACATTTGGGGCTCCCTGAGAGTGGGATGTGGGGTAGCTCTCAGAGAGAGTCCCCTGACACAAGCCCTGGACCTGGGCTCCAAATTGGATCTCCTGTTCCTGGCTCAGCCCAGGACTGGAGGAGTAAACAAGGGCCTGACTAACAGATGCCACATTGTCAGACTGGCTGGAGAGGGAAGGCAGAGTCTTATAAAGGGGGGAGTGTTTGTCTGAGGTGGAAAGGGAGGGCTGTGACTGGGTGTGGGGGGTGATATATGTTTGAGCCAGACTACTTGACATGAGACTCGATAGCTGGACTGACTGCTGATTAGCAATCACAGAGTTCTGCTTCTGTCCTGGGGAGGAGTACTGGTCAGGAGACACTCCAGGCAGGTTATGAGAGCGCTCGCGACTCTCCTCACCCCCAACGGGGTGTGGCGCTTGTTTGGAAGAGCAGTCTTTAGCCTTCGGCATAGAAGTGGATGAATAACCTTGAGTTACTGAGTCTGTTTTGGGTTGTTGAGCACAACTGACCCCTTGAGAGGAATCTGCTCCTGAGGAAGAGCTGCAGGACACAGGGGTCTGACGGGACGGGTCCTGCTGGTAGGACACATCTGCTTCACTGCCAGAGCCAAAGTACCCCTGTAAGGAGTGCTCTGAATTGGGCAATTGCTCCGAGGCTGTGTGGCTGCTGGAAGGCCTCTGGTGGTGTTTGATCACACTACATTCACGCTGAAGTGCTCTTTCAATTGAGCCAGAGAAAACTGCGGCCCCATATGGTTGTGGTGCACCATGAGGGGCAGGTAGGGCAGAGGGTAGCAGGCTGAATTGGGGTTGTAGGAGGTGGGGAGCTGACTCCTGGGCTGATCGGTAAGTGGAGGACTGGACAGGCAGAGCCGAGCCCAAAGCGGGGGAAGAGAGATGATTGAAAGCCAGTGCAGTGGGAAGCACAGTCTGGCTGGATTTGAGATGGAGGAGGGGGTCATGGTGAGAAAACAGGCCATTGGTGGAAGTGCTGAAAGCAGGATCCTGGAGAGCCAGGGATGGGTTGGTAGCATAACTCCTGGAAGGGTAGGCACCAGTGTGCTGATAGGATGACAGAGCAGCAGGAGATGGGAAAGTGGCAGTCGAAGGCAGGGCACCAGTCAGATACAGCTCTGTGGTGGAGGAGTTGGTGCCTGCATTGCACAGAATAGAGAAAATTAAAACATGACAGTTAACCTGAGCTCAAACGTGTGTTTGCTGATAGATGTAGATACTAATTGCGATAAAGCAAAATATGGAAAAACGGAGTCCAGTAAAAGTAAAGTACTTTTAGGAACTATGCTTTTCCGCTTCAATAGTTCAGAACATTTGCAACAATCATTCATCAGATTGTACAATGCAGACTGTTTAGTTGCCAGTGAGCAGTAATAATTACAGATCATCCTCCATCAGGTGTAGGTGTAGAATGACCTGGTCTAGTACATAATAGTATTCTGGGGTCCTGATTACTAGATTCTTGGATAAACTCAGTAAATATCAGTAAATAATAATAAGAATACATCTTACTTATAAAGCGCTTTTCTAAAAACTCAAAGACAGATTAAAACAGACAGCTATAAAAATGTAAGAACAAGTAAAATCATGTATTAAAACCAATTAATACAGTAAAAATAATGTTCTTCAAAAACACGCTGCAGGTTATTCAGGTTATGGTTAATAAAATATGAATCCTATACGCGCAGAAAAAAAAAAATCAATACTACAGTTAGTAGTGTGTATATAGTGTGTAAATAACACAGAAGGAGTGTGTGTTCCTCACCAGCGGGCCATGATGGGGTTCTAAAAGGAGGAAGCAGTGAGGCACTAACAGGACCAGCCTGAAGGCTTCTGGATTCCATGGCTGACAGGAAGCTCATGATTGAGGTCTCAGAAGTATTACTGCTTGAATCAAGTGCTCCTGATGGTCAGAAGAGGAAAAGAAGGATCGTCAGAAATGGACAACAAAGTTAACACAATATTATGTGACAGGTTAACAAGAGCCTGATAAAACAGCCAGGCAATATATAAATCAATATCAAGATTAGGTTTGAAATGGAAGTAGTTTCTACTAAGCAAACTAACCCAATTAAAACTATCCACAGCAGAGTTTGTGAATTATCCAGACACTTTCCTGTTGAGCTTTTAAAATTGTTTTGAGCTCCACAAATGAATTTTCCTTTACAGCTGCCATGAATTACATGATGATATCTCAACAATAAAAGTTATCTGCTTGACTAGATGCCACTAAGTGGCAGAGTAATTTCACTGAAATCCATGTGTATCACATTCACAGCTCACCTGCTGCAGCAGGAAGGTGTGATGTAGTGTAGGTGGGAAGCTGGTGGGTGGATGTGTAGCTTTGCCGCTGGAGAAGCTCCGCATCAAGGTGCGTTGCACCATAACTGGAACTGTATCAACACATAAGCACATGCATGGAGGCTGTTATCTTCACAAGCAACAGTCAGGCACATAACTCAGTAAATTACTTCTCTTGGCACATTGCATGCATGTTTTCAAGTATTCATTCTGTTCATTCAGGGGCTGCCTTCAGAGTGACAAAAGTCATGTGCAGAAAATGTAACAGTGCTCTACGAAGCAGTGGATTATTATATTATATTTTATTCCTTTGAGTGCTGAATGACTTATTTCCAAGACAATTATGAAAACAGCTCTGGTAAGGACAAGATTTAAAGTGGTGCTTTAGTGTGATTCTTTGGAGAGAATTTTATACTGAGTGGTAATAACTTTTTGCTATGTCATATGCTTGTATTCTTTAAAAATCTGGCAAATAACTAACTATAGTTAAGAGGTCATGCGTGGCTGATAAATCTTTAAAAGTAGTTTGTGAATTGTAGAATTCACTATTCACGGTTGCAAAGAAAATGTCCCAAAATAAAAATAAAATAAAATAAAATTGGAGTTGGTATGGGGAAGTTTGATTATGTTTGCATGCGTCAATCAGCGATAAAAAAAACTTTAATATCCTGACTATGTATTCTCTTGGGAGGAAATTCATAGGAAACAGAAATAAAATCAGAGGTAATCAGAGGCAGGTGGCTCAATCCAAAGTGTTCCTTTTTGGCCAGAAGGTAAACATCTGTGGATGAACACAGAGCTGAAAGGCAATCATCAGCCTCTTTTTCTGGTCCCTTCGAGTGACACAACACAGCAACAATGCAGCACTTCTCTGCTATTTATCTATGAAGCCACATATAGCTATGCCCAATTAATGCAATCCTACACAACAGTTCTGCCACATATTCTACATTCCTGAAGATTATAATGTTCAGATTTCGTTGACACTGACAGAGGGGTGTGAAATCAATACAGTATGTTTCTTGTGGTGTTCTACTGGACTGCGTTATATCAAAAGGTTTTTCTAAAGTTGTTCGCCCTCCATGTTTGTAAATGGGGTCAGCATATCATTTGAAGCATCTCTCAGTCTCTCAGTACAGCACCACTGCACACTATAACCTCAATAACATTATCATCACATTATCTTTGTAAAGGTGGACTTTATGGCATATTACAGGTGTACCTAACAAAATGGCCACTGAGTATGAGTTTGCCTTAATGAGACACAATTGCTTACTCTAATAACTGGTGGGTGGAGAATAAAAATTGATTCCTCATTCAACAAATCGATTAAGTGATCATTGTTGCAATTTATTTGAGTGGATTGTCTCATTTTCTCTTTATGCTTCAGGGGAGTTTCATGTGAACGGTTATTTTTGTTCTGCTTGTAAGCGCAATCTCACAGATACCACAGTTTGTATGATCTCTTTTTCATTAACACAACATGGGCTAGAACATAACTCAGCAGCACACTTTGACCTAAGTTAGAGCTCTGCAACTTTGGCAGGTTTTGCGGATACAAATACTTTATCTACTCTACAAAGTATGGAAAGTGACAAATGTAGCAACGAACCTCTATCTCGGTCCCAAAATATGTATAGACGTCGACACGTCGCCTCTTGGCTCTTTGGTAACAACACCAATAGCTCTGTACCACTAATTTTAGGTGCCATAACTGACAAGGCTAGCATTGGTAGCTAGTCACCTATGTTGTTTTGGCTTTGGCGAACACCTGTGGGTCTAGAAAACGGGCCGTTAAAATGCTAGTTTAAACTGTCTAGCTCGTCAACTTATCACAGATATAAACAATTTACCTCTCTGGGCAGTGCTAACTCTGTATGGCCATGCTGAGGAGGTGGTGTGCTAACGGAAACTAGCAAGGTGGGAGACAGTAACCAACGGCTAATGAACCATTGACAAGTCAAAGCCTCCACAACTCTGATCAAATCCCGATATTTCTCCAAATGCTCCACTGTTCCTGAGAACAACCTCTGCACTTTTCTTCCGACAGTAAAAGCTAGGCCCCCCGAAATCACCGACATTTCCTTCGTAAGGTGCCCTATCCCTCATCTTTTACCTTGGCTTGACACTAGCTGTGCTGCGGTCATAGGCCCAAGAAGCTACGGTCTGTGCTGGTGGAGCCAGCGCGTCCGCAAAGCTGGAGGTCGGGTAGTTCCTGTCCATCATCCGGTGAAAGATTCACTTTCCCGACGGAGCTTCGTGGAGCAGCGGACACACATCGTAGCAGCAAGGGTCCAACCCACCGTCCGACGACCGATCCACCAGGGCAGGCAGTCCCGTGTCACAGAGCTTCACAGTCCGCGAAAGCCGCCGTGAAGTCGTGCTGTCTCCTGGATAAAACAGTGCCCTGTGAGCTGGTAGCTCTGTTATTTCTGGTTCATGTCCTGCAGGAGAAACCCTTCAAAATTCACCTCACCATGGGGCTTCATTTCCCAGGATGCACCGCACACATCGGCTGGAAGTTTTGTAGTCTTTCCTCCTTCCACCCAAAAGTTCAGCCACAAATTTTGACATAATTTTAGAAAAAAAACTTTATGTAACCGCCAGATCCCCATGTGAAGCGATTTGTTATAACCTGCCAATGTTTGGTTAATGTGTTGGAATTATTTATGCAGAGATAAATTAAAGATAAAGATTATTCAGTGAATTGAACAATAAAAATATAACACTATCTAATATAATAATATAATATTATTAATATAATGGAATCAATTCTGTATTTAGCCTTACTGATAATCATTTTTATGTTACTGAATTTGGAAAAATGTACCTTATACACAGTACAACAGTATTGGTGATTACCCAAAATATGTTTTTATGTTTCTTTCATGCTAAATCCACCAGTATCTGTCAGGTCTTTAATCAAAATGATATCTTTAATGCTAAAATAGAGTTATTGTTTTTATCTGTGATTTTTTTCAAATTTACAATTAAAAAAGGCAGAAAAAAAACATATTTTAGTGGTTGTATGTTAATCTTGATTAATTCTCAAAGAATTCCAGTGTTCCGGCTCACGCACGCACACACACTTTGAAATTGAAATCTTGATCTTGCACGTGTACACAACCTCAGTTGAAAGAGGCCACAAAAATACTTCAAATAGCCTATTGTTTTTTTTTTTTTTAAAAACATCTATACAAGATTTTAATCTCAATTAGCTACAGCTCCATCGAGGCTACCCCTACAGTAATTCTCATCATGTCATGATCAAACTTTGGTAATGGTAATTTACAGGAACCCTTATATTTCTGCACCATCTGATGAAAATGAGACACCAGCAACAGACTTGTAAAATGCTCAGTCAAATTACAGTTAATGTCAGAGACAGTAAAGCTAACATGTAAAGCTTTCACCTCTATCTATTAATATCATCTATGACACATTTGAATAATTAACCCCAATATACACTGATCAGGCACTACATTATGACCACATTACAGGTGAGGTGAATAACACTGATTATCTATTCATCATGGCTCCTGGGATATATAAGGCAACAAATGAAAATTTTGTCCTCAAAGTTGATGTTAGAAGCAGGGAAAATTTGAAAGAGTTTGATATCAAGAACGAAACAGTGATGTCTAGAGGACTGGATCAGAGCATCTCCAGACCTGCAGCTCTGGTGGAGTATTCCTGGTCTGCAGTGGTCAGGATCTATCAAAAGTGGTGAACCAGATACAGGGTCATGAGAGGACAAGGATCACTGATGCAGGAGGGGAGTGAAGGCTGGTCCTGGTGGTCTGATCTAACAAACCTAATAGAAAAGCGTCAGGATACAGCGCACCACAGTTTGTTTGGGGCTGCATAGCATGAAAAGTGGGAGCAACACATAGTTAGGCAGGTGGTCATAATGTTATGCTTAATCAGTGTACACACAGTATATATTTAAAGTAAACATGACTTCACATACTCAAAGAACATTCTCATTAGTTTGTGATTCAAACATACATTTCCTGACACCATAGGAAACAACAATAAAATTTTAAAAAATAAAAAAGGTAAAAAGATGCTATAAAGCTGAAACTGGATCTTAACAAAGCAAGCTGGTAGACCAGACCATCAAAAACACTTATCTTCCTTAAAAGCATTTTCTGTATGGTAACATTAATACCATCATACCACTGAAATAAGTCTGCTTTTCTATTTTTACTTCTGAAGGAGACATGAAGCTGTCTGTCTCTCAGCAGTTGCAATTAATACTTATCATGTAATGAATCCTCATCTTGCTCTCAGCTCTACTCTACTCTCTTCTGCATGCTGTGCCTGAAGCAACTTAAATCGCTCGTCCTACACATTATCGGTTCTTCATTTTCATTGAGACAAATAGCAGCAAACTGGGTAAAATGTATTTAAAACGCTCATTCAGCACAGGTTAAAGGTTATAGAAGTACGATCAGATCTGCATAAATAGTTAAGTTAGTAGACTGTCACATAACTATCTTTTAGCCCAAGCATGGTAAGAAGGGGGATTATATTGCTATGGAAAAAATACCCAGACAGATCAGAAAGATTAGAAAAGTATGAGTGGAAAAAAATAATCAGAAAAAAACACAGAAAGCATGAAAATGGTGTACAAAGCTAATCAGAGAGGTACAGTGTTAACTTAAAATTGTTCAGCTTAATGTTGACAGAGATGATGTGCTGTTCTGAAGACACTACCGACGAATACTTCCATGTCGTGAGCTAAAAGCAGAAACATGACAAGATGTTATAAAATGATATTTCAATGACAGTTCTGTGACTACATTAGAACTGGATAGAGTACAAGTGAGTTATGACATAACTGTAAATAAATATGCAACATACCCAGGATATGGAGGAGGCGGGGCATCATGTGGTCCACTTTTTGCGATTGCCTGCTCATAGGAAGGCAGTCCTGGTGGGTCCATTTCCTCCATAGGGGGTGGGGGAGCAGGTGGGAACACAGGTTGTAAGGAGACTTCCTCGAGCCGTCGCATTATTAGAGAGGCGTTACTCCTCCTCGGTCGCACCCGAATTGAGCTGCGAGAGCAGTAGAGACATACATATCATGCCATTCATCAGTGACTTCAGTATGGAGGTGTGCTTTGGTTCAGAGCATTTCTTGAGAAATTATGGGGAAACTATTTTGATACCAATTATTTCTGTCAATTTCAAGAATACACAACACTCACTGGTTCCAGCTCCTCAGATGTGAGTATTTGATGATAAAAACTGACTATCATTTGTAGAGCAAAAGAGTTGTATTAGTGCCCTTTAGTTTCTGTTGTCAAAAGTTAGTCGTAGTGCTACTCTAATCTGAAAGTGAGCAGGAATAATGTAGCCGTTATTGACAGTGACATTTGCTGTGTCACTTACTCTGCACGGCTGAAGTTCTTGCATTTGCCTTGACAGAAATACCACAGGAGGAGGCCAATGATAACAATGGCCACACCACCAACGATCAGTCCCACCAAAAGAGACGTCACATCAACCCGTGAAGGGCGCTTGTTATTATCTGTGGATCACACACACACGGTTAGATGTACTCAGGATTCAGTCTCCAGTAAAGCAAAACAACAAATGACAGATAATTTACAACCCAAAACTTAACTTTGTGCAACACACTCTCACTGGGTAGCAGACCTAGTAATAATTTTCAAAACTACTGCGTTCTTGTTGAACACATGGTAAAACAGGTTTTGAATGGTTTGCTGCAGGCAAGCCTCAAGTGTACCTAAACAACACGTACACAACATATGTCAAGAAATGGTGATAACATTCATTTTAAATGATCTAAGTAACAAATGGATGTAAATACATTTCTCTCTCTTACCTGCAGTGTATTTCTTCCAAAAATCATCCTGCAAAACAAAGCATCATTGGTAGTCTGTGGTGTAAAGCCTGTCTCTCTAAATGCTCATGAGGTGACCCCCAGTGAGCTGCAGCCCACTGATCACCATCACTTAACTGTAGCCGGGATGTTTTCAAAGACCTCCCTTGCTTCTTCATAATTGCAGATTTCTTCATAACACTCCCTCTCCAGATTTCCAGGAACGAAAATCTCAAAGTCAAACCGGTTGAACAGTAGATGGCGACCCAGGAACGAATTTGCTGCCCCTTCATCCACAAACACTGTGGGGATGCACGATGACACAGGTGAGGCTAAAGCTGACACATCCCAGTGGATTAATGTGAAACTCCTCCACAACATTGACACATCTCACCCTCTTGGTCGTCATGTGAGGACAGTAACGTCCTGATGCAAGCCAGATCTCCACATGACAGGAGTTGAAGGAGTACGAATACATGAGACAACATGGTCATGCGGGCACCTGCGCAGGTGGGGCATTAATTGGCAGGAGCATACAGAGGGCAGAGTACCTTAACAACGAGCCCTGCTTATTAAACTACTGTATGTGCGCTTTCCTTTCACTAATCGACACCAGAAAACTTTAATGTACTTTACCAATGCGGAAAGGTGACACCTAATAATGGACAGAGTTCAACACCAACGCTTTAAAACCGGTCGTGTCCCTGCAGCCTCGACGCAGATAAGATGAATCAGGAAACGTTCAGGATAGTGACAAACAACAGGTTAGCAACTCCTTTGAGACAAAAAACGCAGCTCATATTGATTAAAGGTATAAAAAATACATGCAAGTCTAGCGGTCATGCAGCTTTAAGGAACTCAAGACATTTCCGGTTAAAAAAATGTGTTTACTCCCCACTGTCGCTAGTTCCTCCTGAACTACCTGCACAGACTTAACCAATCGATCACGTTCACCTGGATAAGGTAAGAAGTCAATATATAAACACTAGTGGACACTAGATGGCAGCTGGAACCATAAAAGTGAAAGTACTGTACCAAGTATCATAATTAGGATTATTACACATGCACCATGTGAGTTAGATGATAATCATCCCAATTAAAAAGTCATCACTCTTTAGTGTCTTGATGTTCATTATAATTTTGTAATTAAAAAAGCTCCCCAGAAGAGCAGCAGCTTATATCTCAAATAAAAAGGCAGGAGGAAATATTGTACTCCAAGGACAAACCTAATACAGTACTAGAATAAATACTATGCTATGAATACTTGTTACTACCAAAAGCTTTTTCACAAACTAGCTCTCAAAATATATGTATAGTATATATATGCTATTGCATGTTGAGCTTGATACTGCATAGAACTAAACTATAAAATAGGAAATAGGATAACATAATAGGATATGGGCTGCCATGCAATGTTTATATATGTATGTATATATATATATATATATATATATATATATATATACACACACATACATATATATACATATATATGTATGTGTGTGTATATATATATATATATATATATATATATATATATATATATATATATATTGTATATGTATGTATGTATGTATGTGTGTATATATATATATATATATATATACACACATACATACATACATATATTTATATATATATATATATATATATATATATATATATATATATATATATATATTTACATTAGAGTATCTAATAGGCTATTAGGTTGTGGGTTACCTTAATCTGTGTATACATTTTCCATTTTAGATATTGACATGGTGATTTTATGACTTGTGATTTAAAAGGCCATTTTACTTTAATGATACTCAATTCAGTCTCAGTGTCACCTCTAATGGGTGGGCACAAATTACTGTTGTAACATGATAGTAACTTCTTGGGTCTTTAAAGACATCAGGGCTGTTTTAAAAGCACTAAACTCCTCTCTCCAGATTACACAGTAGCTTGGGAGTTGGTGACTACACCACTGCATACAGACCTTGTATGGAGAAAAGTTTTGTCATGGGATCTGGAGTTATTTTGACAGAGAAGAAGCATCCGTGTTAAAATCCACTTAGTCTGGCATTTTCCACCACAAAAGCATGGTGACTATAGCAACTTTAGCAACACTGAAAACAGGAAAAATTAACACAGTGAAGATAATGTTTCCCATTCTGCCTGGCAAATCATCCTCCATAATAGTGTTTATGTTTCACACTCTCCATGTAAATATGCATATCAGTCTCTGAGCCTCTGGGTCTCTTGGTCAGTGTTTATGTAAAGCAGAGATAGGATGCAATTGAACATTATCTGGTTGATTACTGGATGGTGCTAATTGAAGGCCAGTGAGAGCCCTGCTTTTCTACTTGGTCACGTCTCTGGATACCGTCAGAGTCTTCGATTTACCCGGAGGAATGTTGATATGATGAAAAGGGGTGAAGAAAATGAGAAAGTCCAGACTTTATCTAGTGTGTGATGTCAGATGATATTGCCACATTACACCACATATCACTGCATCACTGTTATTATAACATCTTGTCTTACTGCTGAGGTATGTATGTGGTTCTCCATCAGCTCACACAACAAGGTTTATGCTTAAACAATAAATAATTTAAAGTGCCATCAGCAAATTGCATTTTAAAGTATCAAAAGTAAAAGTACTTGGCCATTTACTGTTAAGATGGAGCTAGTTTTAGCTACTTTATTTACAGTTAGGAAAAAAACTAGTCCAGGTTTTTCCAAACCAAGGGGTCAGGCTCTGTCTAAAAGGCAAAAAGAAATTGTTGAGTAGTTGTGGCATGATTATTAGGATATGAAAGAGAACTAAAACAAGATCTGATGTTGTCTAAATTTGATTTTTGTGTGACCTTATATTTTACATCTCTGATGATGGTTATCTAAATAAAACATCTGAAAAAATTAGAGAGGAAATCTTTGGTGGAACTGGAAATAACTCATAGACATCTGAAATGTGACAAACAACCCCAATCAGATCAATTCAATCTTAATTTTAAAAGTAACCATAGTAACTATAGTTGTAAATTAAATCTAGTGGAGTTTAAAAAGTGCATCACCTCTGAACTGCAGTGGACTGGAAGTGTTACTTGTCTGAAGTAAATGTAGAAAGTACATAAATGCTTGAGCTGCATGGACAAAAGAGGCCTCAGCCTCCAAACGGAATATCAACTCATTTTCTCTTTATCACTGAACAATGCAGCAGTACCTCTATCTGACTTTGATAAGAGGGGGTCATGAGCTCCAGATAAACCAACCACAGTGAACAGTATTTACATCTGGGACATCTCACAAGGCAGACATCCACAAACTTGAAGCCAGTGAGACAAATTAAGAGTCCAGTAGAGAGAGGATGAGAGAAGTAGCTGAGAAGCAACTGTTTGCTGAGAAAATGAGCACATACCAAGTGATGGAAACCTGGCTATAAGGCTTCGCAAACATTGTGCTAAGCCTTGGTCACATTCACGTCTATCTGTGTTACGCTCCACCTTGCAGGTGGCTGTGATGAGGTTATGCTCCTGAGAATGTGTTCTGTGATTTACACCCACTGATAAGAGTTGGAGATGCTGTGGACAACTGGACAGAAGTGAGCTGTGAGCCTCTGCAGGCCTCTGGTATGACAGGAAAAAGAACACACTGCAGAAATAAATGTGTGCCTTTAATGCTTATTTCATCCCAGTGAAAATATTTTAGTGGCAGGGCTGAAATGATGAGATTATGACTTTAATAGGTACATTGTGACTAAAAAACAAAGTAAATAAACTGAGCTGTGGCTTTATTAGTCATAGAAGCATCGGTGTATTTAGGGTGGGGGTGGGGATTTAAAGAGTGTAATGTCAGTAGTCTGCACTTTGTCAGGTTGTTCTGATTTCATCACAGCCCCAGAGGGAGAGAACTCCAGCAGACCCCTTTTACACCTAATGCCTGGGCCATATATCATTAAAGTTCACATCGTAATGCTCTGGACCGGTGCCCAAGAACAGATCTCTGTGCGGGATAAATGGCACTTAACTTTACAATAATGGGCAAAGAAAAAGTAAACTTAAAACTGCAATTTAGACATCCTTGCTTTTCCCCACTTTTCAGATGCATCAAAGACAGTGAGCAATGCTCACTGCAGCTGAATAGTATCTTTCACAGTTTCTAATTTGTAATGCCAGTGAATCAGTCTGTGCCACAAGCTTTAGGTGTTCATGCTACAGTAATACAGCTCCAACTCCAGCAGACACGGTCAACTTGAGTTCACATTACTATTGTCACCTCTCGTGCGTTCCCAGACCAGTGACCCTCTTGTTGCAAGCTATTTCTCACCCCGAGTCACAGCTCATCTAATACTGGCACGCTGTCTTTTAACTAAAGCCAGATGTTGAGAGCCGCTAGAGGAAGAGCCCCATTAAAGTCACTTAATGGCTTTCTGAATACATCATAAGGCAACTAGTAGGGTGCTTGTCTGATATAAACAGATAATATACTGTACATTTGACATAACTGAACTTGAAAAGAACTCCAGTAATCATAAATGATTTAACAAGAAAGGGGCAATTACAGATGATTTCCACAGTTGTTTTATTGGATTTATATAAAAACTGATCAATTCAGTCTGGGGATATGGAAAGCAGAAGAGAATGGATGAATGAATGGCCAGGGAGTCTAGACAGTTGGGTTAAGGTGGAATTAAGCAGAAGGTGACAGGGCTTGCAGACTGGTCTTGACGGCTGCTAGGTTGGCCTTCCAGGAGCTGAGGCTGTCGTGCAGCTGCTGCCACTGCTGCTTGCCAAAGGTGCGGTGTGTGCTGTGGCTGATTGAGTGGAAAACAGATAAGCAAGAATGTTAAATTGACAATAAAAAAAAATGCAGGCCAATGTCACGTCTCACAACTTTGAAAGAATAAAATACAGAGTTATAGTAAATATAACTATGATGAAAGACATAACATTGCCTGTATAAAGCCATACATAGGCAGCATCATTTGAATTACAAGTTTCCTCTGCAGCCCTGATCTAAACAATTATGATATCCTTGACCATGACCAGAGAGACCTGACAAAGAAGAAAAAGCCTCCTGAATGTGAACCTGGAGCTGTTTTCATACCCACAGAATGTCAACTGTATTACAAATGAATATAATGTAGTATGGGGAATAATTAAGCACAGAGTGCTGTAGTGCAGAACAACAGTGGTGCACTCTCACTAACGCTACATGGATGGTGATACCATCACTTCATCAGGTCTAGATTGGTGCCAAGCTGCACAGTCAACATTGGTGTAGTTTCACACGCATACTTACCTCACAACAACTTTTCGCTGTGTCTGATCAATTTTGCAGTACACCATCTTTGTCCGAACAGCTACAAAGAAAAAGCAGTCAGGAAAGGGAATAAAGCAGCAGCAAAAAACTCTGACAGAAAGTAATAAAAACCAAAAAATGCTTTATGAGAGAATGTACTTGGGAAGTGAAATTGGAGAGGAAGCTTATCCAAGAAAGCTAGTCAGATCACGTGTTCTTTTTACCGAAACTAACAGCACACTTAAAGACAGACAGCAAGCATTCATTTGAGTTCTTGTACCATCGATGACAAAAGCCTCGACGTCATCGGCTCCAATCTGCAGCTCCTGTTGCATGGTGTCGAAGGAGATCTCCTTGAATTCCACAGCCATGCCCATGAATGTCAGCAGACGCATCTTGGCCATGTTCTGCTCGTGAGAGAGGCCTGCAGAGCAACACGCAGGGGTCATTAAGCAGTCACAGTCGATTACTCCTGACTCGGGGAGTTTCCCTGTGATAATTTGTTTCTACATTTAGGAGCATGCAGTCAGGGATTCTACTCATTAACACAAACACCACTCCACACTGTCTGTTTAGAGAGTCCATCCTACACATGCATGTAATTATACCAAAACCTTTAGTAGTGGGAAAGAGGCACATTCCTGTATTGTGTCAACAGAGCATCAATATGTACAACAGTCTATCATGGGAAAAGGAGGGCTTTACATGTACTTGTGTACTGCACAGAGGTATTACATAGAATAACTTCATAAGGAATCCATTTTGTCATCATAATCAAATCCCTTCTTGGTGATTTTCACATTTCACTACATGAAAGTATGTCTTGACACACTCATAAAGTGGCAGCATCACATTATAAAACGGGTTTCTCATTAAGCAGAAATGTTATTAATCACCATCTACATGTACAGTGATGTTTTAAACATGGTCAGTATGTGTGCTTGTGTAGAAATTATGCAACTAATATCTTCACTTATGGCTACTTACCAAGAGAGTCAATGAAGTCTTTGTTACTCTGGTAAAACTTTACATATGCTGCTAGTTTTGCGCTCACGAAGATGGTTAATAACTGAAAACAGAGTCAGGAGAAATATCATTACATGATTTACCACACAGCAAACATCTTTGCATGAATATGATGAATAATTGGCTCTGTGCGCACACGCTGTTAGGAAATATGTTTTCATTGTCAAATATGATAAAAACTAGTGGTTAGGACTGTTGGCTCACAGCAAGAAGGTACCGAGTTCGAATCCCGGGCCCAGGGCCTTTCTGTGGGAGTTTGCATGTTCTCCCCGTGTCTGCGTGGGTTCTCTCCGGGTATTCCGGCTTCCTCCCACCATCCAAAAACATGTATGGGGATTAGGTTAATTGGCTAATTTAAATTGTCCATAGGTGTGAATGTGAGTGTGAGTGGTTGTCTGTCTCTGTGTCCTGCGATGAACTGGAGACTTGTCCAGGGTGTACCCTGCCTTCCACCCTAAGACAGCTGGGATAGGCTCCAGCCCCCCCGCGACCCTATGAGGATAAGTGGTAAAAAATGGATGGATGGATATGATAAAACTGGGATAATCTGCAAAATGAGGATATTAATGGTTGTGTAAACATGACAAGGTGATATTTTACACAACCAAGATTAAGAGCATTTTTAGAATTTTTAGGTGTCAGGGTAGATGTTTCGAGCAAAAATGTGACAATGCCAGTGGTGTAATCTTAAAACTAATCTTAAAACCCACTTACATTCCTTGGCTTTTGACCCAGCATAAGACTTTGACTCTGTTTTACTATTTTTATTATTTTTTACTGTTTTTATGGTTGTTTATGTACAACACGTTGTTTTCAGCTGTGGCTGTTTTTTTAAAAAAATATAAATAAAGTTGAGTTGAGTGCATTTTCTATATTTAACACCCAAAATTATGAAACCCCTTCAGTACTCACATCATGGATGAGTTCTCCCTCCAAGAAACGAACAGGTTTCAGGGTGAGCAGGTGGTCAATCAGGAAGGTGTTTGGATCTTTCAGAGCACGGACGATACATCTTAATAAAGGACACCATGGATTTATATATGAGGAATGTACGTCGCGTAAAGGCTTCATGTTAAACAAGCAAATGTTAAACAAGCTTTAAAGCTTACCTGTGGGCATCAACACGTGCCTGTGAAGCGTTGTCTTCTGTGTAACTTCCCAGCAGCTCAACCATCACTTTTGCTGCAGCATCACTGTGAAATGAGTGAATACGTTGTAAAACTGCTGTGTACTGAGATAATTTATATGAACAAAGGAGCACACTATCCCACACTCAGTCTAAGAAGCATGTGTATGCATTAAACATCCTGGGGTTTACAAAATTCTGTGCATTGAGATTTCTGTCTGTACACACCTAAACATGATTTTTTTTTTTTTTTTTTTTACACACCTGACTCTATGTGTAGTTACCTTTTTTTGCAGTCAACCAGTGCTTCATACACCAGCCTCAAAAGTGTGTGCTTTTTCTCTGTATTCAGGTTCCAGTCGATAATCCACTTGCGCACCTGATCAGCAACAAACAGTTATCATAAATTTAACTGCAAAGGTAAAAAATGCAGCTTGTGCAAATTAGTAGGGAGCCAGAGAGTGAAATGAAGTAATGGTGAATAGAAATACCTGATCAAGGTCAGTGGGGATGAAGGCGATGGCATTACAGGTTGCAGCCACTTTGATGAGGCTACAGAAGACGGTGTACCTCACTGTGGTGTTCTCATCCATGCCATGGAAAAGGTTACTCAACCTGGAACATCAAAACATGAAAGGGTTACAACATATATTTTTAACGCCACCATGTTTTCTTGAAACATTTGTTTTTAAAATAAGACAACTATGGTACAGTGGATAGCACTGTCTCCTCACAGCAAGACGGTACCGGGTTCGAATCCCAGGCCCGGGGCCTTTCTGTGTGGAGTTTGCATGTTCTCCCCGTGTCTGCATGGGTTCTCTCTGGGTACTGCGGCTTCCTCCCACCATCCAAAAACATGCATGGGGATTAAAATTGTCCGTAGGTGTGACTGTGAGTGGTTGTCTGTCTCTATGTATCCTGTGATGAACTGGAGACTGGAGTGTACCCTGCCTTTCACCCTAAGACAGCTGGGATAGGCTCCAGCCCGCCCACGGTAAGCAGTAGAAAATGGATGGATGGATGAATGGATGGATGTATGGCTGGCTGGACAGTATACTTATGTATGAGCAGTCTCATATAGACCAATAGATGACATATGAAAACAATGGCCTACACAGTGTCCATGCATGTCAGACCTTTGGAAACAACAACAATAAGAGGCAAAAAGGTGAAAAAGATTTAAGGGAAAAAAATGACTCACAGCTGCATCCTGAGGGAAGGTCTCTCTCCTTCACGGAACTTCAACAGTTTCTCACATAAACTTTCAATGAGAGCCTCCTGTTTCTCTGTCTCCAGGATCAACAGCAGAGACACAATGCTGTTCATCACACTCTCTACATCTACAGAGAGACACAGAGAGGGGGCATTAAGATATAAGAAACTGCTATCCATCGGGGAATGTATTCAGAGTCAGTCCAATTAAGTATAACCAGACAGTTGTTCTTCATCTTTATTACATACCTTTATCATCATCCTTGAGGCAGACATCACATGCCTCAATGATTTGAGCCAGATCTACATGAAGCCCACCTTCAGAGTTCTCCTCTGATATATCAGCTCCTTTAGCCTTGAGGTAGGCCCTCAGCTCTGAGGCCTGCAATGACAGACAGTGAAAGTGGTAAAAAAATAACAATACATTAGGATATTTTTTGTTTTGAATCACAATACTTGCTGCATAATAGCATAGTACAGTAGTTTTTGCTATAGTAAAGGATGTGTTTTCAAGTGTGTATTCATCTAGTTAAATTACCATGGTCACCTAACAAATTATTGTGCTTTACCTACGTCTTTATTTATTTAGACGTATGGCTAAGCGGTTAGCATTATTAGCTGTACTACTACTGTACTGTAACAACTTTAAAGACTTGTGACAGGTTTAACCGCAACATAAACACAATACACTGAGATAACAATGAAAAGGAAAATTTCTCGCTAATGTACATGTATACAGTAAGTTTAGAAGAGCGTGTTTCCACATATGTCACATAATCACCACGTAGCTAGCCAACAATCAGCGTGTAGCTGTCAGCAACAGTTAGCATTTTAGCTTGCTAGCATGCTAAGTTAACTGGTAAGATAGCACCAGTTATCGACTCATCCACAGGCGGGACCCTGCTAAATGAGTTTCTAAAGACATGGGTCGTACCTGGTCTTCTTCCGTGATGTCGATAAACGCTGGGACGCTCATTATTGGTGATTTTATGAGCCTTGATGATGATATCCACGCTCCCACTACTGATGAGACCTGAGCGGAAAAGAAAAGACAACAGTGCCGGTGAAACTCCTGCACTTCCGGTTCACGCTCTTAAAGGCACAGTAACCTAAATACTGCTGGTGAGCCTGAACGATGCCTCAGTGGTTGATGGCTGTCATGACTGCAGTGAGTCTATTAATACTATTAGCACTTTTAAAAATGATGTGTACTTAAAAAATGTATGACAGTGCAAATGAATTTGGACTTTAATGAGTATCTTCCCAAATGAGTTGGATCAAAACTCCCTGTTAGGGCTGTATCGCTTCAGATTGTGCAACCCTCATCTTCCAGAGGTCAGATAATATCCTAAATTTGATTAGACATCCAGACTTTCACCACCACATTCTAATATTTCATTCTTTCTTATCTGGATATCAATCTCCACTCCGGGGGATTAACCCTGGATGTCTTGGATGAGAGTTACAGGGGTGAACCTGATCCCCAGAAGAGGTTATCTCATTGAGCTGTGGCCCATCTGTGTGGACCACCATGGCAGGCATGACCCAGAGCTTTCCAACCCGGAAACACTGTTGGTGTCAAAGGGCAACACTGTTCCACCAAGCACCCGCTGACCTATGTGTTGCGCTGGATGGACCTCTCCACCAAGAAGAATTGTGTGTGTTATTACCATGGCAGGTCACCTGGTGTGATTGAAGGAAGTGAGGTGAAGAGGGTAAGTGGAGCAAGAGTTCACCCTAAAACTGTGTAGTCAGGTTACGAACATCTTAGGTGTCCTACTGTAAAAACCTGATCGAGTCTTTTCCATTTCAAGGCCATATTGCAGCACGCACTTCTTCTGTCACAGAAATGTGCATTTTAGGGGATTCATAGACTACAGGAGACACATCATGCCATGTCATAATTCTCTCAAAATCTGCTTGTCACATAGTAGTCAGGGGCCTGAACTCTGCTGCCTTCTGCTGGGATAAATACCTTAAAATAGAGTGCTGAGAAGGAAAATTCCTGATGTGTGTTTCATCCTTTTCACCATAGTGGTGGTATGATGCGTCATTCTGTTGGGAAGGGAAGTGCCTGGCACCAAATCTCACCCTTACTCTCTCCCTGTCCTCGTATGCTGTCATGGCAAAGAATTTATAGCCGCTTCTCTACAAGTGTGCTTGTGTAACTTTGAGGCTTTCATTATCTGATTAACAGCTGTTGTCAAGTGCCTGGTATATTTCAAGTCCAGAATAAGAGTTTTGGAGGCTTTGAAGCTCCAGGTGCATGTGAGACATTGTTTTTGTCTTCTTTAAAAGGTCTTTAAAATGCCACAGTGTGTTATGATGCTTGATAGGCTTAATAATATTCATGGCACAATTTCAATTTCTTTTAACTCCAAGGAGACTGTACCTGGCACATGTATTGAACTAGGATTCAATCAGTTTTATGTCATGCTAAATGTACGCTAGCAATGTGGTCTTCATTAATTAATATTTATAATCTGCTCACGGTAGCTTGGACCGGATAGGGTGTTTTTTGTTGAGGTATGAGTGCAGAATTCAGTGGAAGAGCACTGGTCATTCTTCTTTTGTGCTTCTTGTCAATCATGAAAAGAAGTCATGGGTTCCCTAGAGACATTACCAATATTGCAGATAACTAATCTCATCTTACTTTTACAGGAAAACATAATGCTCTATGTTAAATTCCAATTTTCTTACAAGTCTGTTACAAACAAACTTGTCAGTGTTGCAGTTTTTTTTACTGTGAAATGTTGACTCACTGGGTTTTAATGTGTTGATTGTCTGAGAATGTGCATTTGCGCTTTGGCATCTTGAACGCTTCAGCTTCACCGCTGGGTGTCTGCTGCTTTCTTGTTGTAAGTTTTGGTGGAAAAGAGGGCGTTTGTTCAGCCTAATCTATGAAATATATATAAGCATCCATGTCTGTTTGTTTGGAGAGAGCACATGCTCTTCCTAAACTGCTGGCAGTTTGCCTGCTCAGCCTCCTCAAAGATAAATGACTGTGTGTTAAGAGCTAGTTGAGCCCAGGTGTCTGCTTTCTCCCTGTCAGCCAGCCAAGTGGTGAGTATCCATGTAAGCCAGCCTCATGGTCATCATCCAACATGGCGGCCTACCTTTCCACCCACTAATTGTCTGGTTCCCACAGTTCTGCCTGCCTTCACAATCTCTGAAAAATCCCCTTGCTCAGGCTCATCTATCAGCCAGTGACCTTGTCAGGGTGCATCGCATGAGTAACTTCCCTGCTTCTCTAGGTGGAGCGAATTGCTTGTTAATTACTAATAAGCTGACCCACCCTTCCCAAACACGTACCAGGAACAAATAAATAAACAAAGCTAAAGGACTGAACAGAGTTGAACCACAATGGTCCAAAGCATGCAAAATCCCATGGGGCTTTCTTTTTTATTTTCAAATAATTACGATAAATTCCCTTCATACTCCTTGGTTTTTAATTCAGCTTTGATATTTTAATAAGCATGATTTGCATCAAAAAACATTGTCCTATCTCCATTTTCCAGTCTATATTTTTCACTACCAAAATTGTAACCCAGCAGCTGAAACTGTGACTTGACTTGTCAAATGACAGAAAAAACCATGTTGATGATTAAAAATCAAGCAAAATCAATGTAAAATTGCTTTTCTTGTCATATGTGATAATGCCAAAATTGATTTCACATATTGACTAGCTGATTAATTACCAATCCAATAAAACATTTCCATAATAGCATCGCTAATTAATCGTAAACATTTTGCACATGATGTTCCTGACTGTATGAGCCAAATAAAGCATCGACAGAAAAAGAAGGCTGGTCCGTTGTTATCTCACCATATCACCTAATGACCAGCTTCATATCACACTGAAGACCACAGCCATCAATCACAGCAAGTTCGCATTTGTGGTGTTGAGCTATCTGAGGTCGTTAATCCCCCTACGTGGAATGCATGTGCTCTGTTTCAACCTAATGGCGGCAGCAAAAAAAAAAAAAGGAGAAATGAAAAAGAAAGCCACAGTCTTCCAGGAATTCTGACGTTCCTGTCTGGAGGGGAACTGAGGCTCTGTTAGTGATGGAGTGGTCTGTTGTCATCAGAGTGTGTTTATATTACACACACTCACAGGCTATAGAACGACTTTAAAAGACACAGTCAAACAAAGAATCAAGTTTGTTTCAATTGGGGATACATTACACAATATGTGGCCCAAAGCCATGTATGCCAGATTTCAAATACTAATTAGAGGGACGTTAAACTGTGTGACCCTTTTGAGATACCATTTACTGTGTATCATTAGTGCTGATAAATACGGTGCTGAAGACAGAAAACAGAAATTAAATCTATTCTCTGTAATGAATTCAGTCAAACAAAATCAAGGCTGATGTCTCACAAAAGATGAGTTTGAATGGAATAATGTTATTAATAATACTTATCGTAATATTTTAATATATGATAACTAGTCCTTACAAATCCAGCAAATTATTTTCAGCAAAGTGTTTTAAGGCTAAATATTTTGTTCTTGTGAAAGTTGCAGCAAAGCGGCATTTCCCTTAAAGTCACAGTCTGTGCTCATTGTGGTCATTTTTTTTTTTTTTTTAATATTTTCCCATCATTGTGCACATACCGGCGTCCCGTAAACTGCTCACAGTCTCAGAATGAGGCTCACGGGTATGACAACAGACAATAACCGCTAGAGATATCTGAAATGTTTTCTGATGACTGCTAACGCCCTGGCCACAGCTGCTAGGGTGTGACAGCATGGAAGAGGCTGTGGTTTACTGTAAAGTACTGATAAAGGCCGGCCTTGATCCTGACACACAGACACCTGCTGGGATGAGACATATGTTGTTCAGACAAATTCAACAACACACACTTTCACATCACTGGCATGTGCCACTATCTTCCCTTAACAAACTGTGTAGTGTTATATTAATATATAAACGGTCCACTGTTGAAATCACAGGTAGACCCACGAGTCTTGTAATTATTTATGCAGCATCATGCAGGTTTTTTTTTAAATTTTTTGAACACTAATAGACAAATATTAAATCAGCAGAATAGACGACAAACACTTATATTTTTCTTATTGTACATAAAGACTTTTAAACATTGAACTGATCCGATCAAGAAGGACAGTATATTGTCTGTGTAGCCAAAACCAGATATGGCTTATTCTTCTGTGCTATATAGCATCATGTTGTACTGACTCTATGAACACAAATCAGTAAGCTACCTCCTTCATTGCAGTAAACATGGACGCTGCAGTTTATTTTGAGTCAGTCCCACATACACATATGCATATGTCTTAATCTGCAGCTGAAAATGGTCCCAGACAAACACAGTTTACTTCTTTTTGAATAGCATTATTAAACACCAGTGCCCAGCTGTTATTGCCAGTTATTTAGCTGTTCAAAGTAGAGGACCGTTTGATGATGGTTTGAACATTTCCAGCCTGTTAATGACAGTCAGTATGCCATAGTTCTTTAGTTTATATTCCTTGATTTAAAGTATTTCCTTTTGCCTTGAATGCATATGAATGGAGGAGAGAAGGTTTATTGGGTTTGATGATAGAGAGGAAAGGTGATCATCAACAACAAGAAGAGAATGGGTGTGTGAAAGATCACTGGACCAGTGTTGCGTCTGACACATGAACCACGGAAATGCTCGCTCTCCCACAGATCTTTCTTCTCTGTTTCTTATCTCCAGTCTGATATGCAACACTTTGAAGTGGGTATGATTTGGGAGAGAATTAAAAACTGACGACTGTTGTTTTTCATGTGGGTCAAAGGGAACAAGAACAACATGCACGTTGTTTGAAGCAGTTTTTCCTCAAGAGAAATTAATGTTGGGTATAGGAATTCCATATGCATCCTTACTTGTGTAAAGCAATGAGTGACGACGGCTGGTGCGTTCAGATGTTGTTATCTCAAGGAGCAGAATCCCGGCTGCCACAAATGTCCAAATAATGCTCTGAGAAAATGTATAGTGAACAGAAGAATATTTGTTCTGCCTGACTTTTGTTTTAACTTGTAACCATTTCCTAGCAGCCACAGGCAGATAGGAGGGAAGTGATGAAACATTATAACACACCGCTGTTCAATTTGTTATCAGTTTGTTTCCGTGCCCACACAGAGAAGTGAAGGACTGGGCCTTTATTTTATGCCACTATCAGCACATCAAAATAACACCTGTTGCTGTTCAGCAGTCCTGCATTGTATCACAGCCACTTTAATACAGATTATCAGTGTCATTTTATATCACTAGTGCTTTGGATTTAAAAAGAAGCAGCTTAACAAACTGTCTTCAGATGCAGTAGCATGAATACAGATGTTTATTAAAATGGAAAAAGTATGTTTTTTCTAACATGCTCTGCCAGGTCACATATCTGTGTAGTTTATCATATGTCTCTGTCTGGCTGAAGCAAACTCTTCTTTACAAATTCCCTCTTACTCATCCTACTGTAGAACGTTTGTGCCTTGTTTTATTCTTGTTAAGGGTCAGATGCAGTATTGACCGTTTCCCTTTCTGTGCACAGTGATGTTGTTTTAAACCCAGAGTAAACCATAGATTGATCTCAAGAATGGGTGTATTTGCAGACTGCCATCTATCATAGTGGCTGAAAGGGTTGTTTTCTCCCAGCCCCGTCACCTTTGATGAATCCCCGCTAAAGACTCCACTGGGTAAGGCACGACCAGCATTTGCCTTGGCTCAGACAAACAGCATTTTCTTTCACTCTCTACAGAGATACTTTTAATTATGCCACAACCTTTTGTACATAAAGCACATTACTTTAGTGTGTGTTTGTTTGTAGTGGTGGACCACAGAGGGTTTTTCCAAATTGTTTTGGGAGAAATTAATTTTCTTTGCTACTATTTTTAAGTCAGCTACATGGACATCCTCAGGATGTGTGTTATGGGTGTTCCTCAGGGGTATTGGTTTGCCTTTGCACTCATTTATTTCCCAGAAAAGAGAAAGTCAGAGAGCACTTTATCTTCTACATGACCCCCAACCACCCAGATGAATTTGTGTTTAGCTTTAAGGTGGGTTTGTATGATTATTACTGTTGTAATCAACTATTTTAGTAAGATATATGTCATATATTCCCTTGTTTTGCACCAGCAGCATAATATCCAGTCATCAGTACACTTCACACTGCAGCATCTGCACAGCAACAACCCCATCGAGCGAACTGTCACCAATAGGCCATCAGTGACATTGTGAAATAATTACTGCCACCTCAGCAGTTTGCCAGTTTCATCACTCTTACAGTGACAACTTTCTTTCTCTCTATCTCTCTTCTCTTTGTGTCCCTCCCCCCACAACCACCGCTTCTTTTTTAAGTTGAATTAGGAATCACTGACATTCACTGGAATCCAAGACTGATATTCCAGATAGTGAACTGGCTAACACTGCTGTCAGGTCTCCTATCTTAAATTTACAGTATATATATTTAATGTCATCTTGAAAATATTTGAATGATATCAAATGATTTCACAATGTAAAACCAATCCCCCAATCTATCATGATCCATCATGTTGTTGTCTAATGGTAAAGGTGAGCAGTGAGTCATTAGTTCAGGGGTAAACAAAGTAATTTGAGGTGACAGCTTGAGCATTTTTGTTTTTATTGTTTTTCTGTCATAAATGATTTTTTTTCTGCAAATTTTCATTGAATAATGTCCAGCAAATGCAGATTGATAAATATGACGCATATTTCAAGATCTCCAAAATAATAATCTCATAATCATAATCTTCATTAATCCCATTCCTTTTAATAATATCATTATATTGACTTTTACAGTAATATTAACAGTAAAATGTGTTTCAAGAGTGCTGTGGTCTCAGCACAGGTAAATTCTAAATTACTGTTATGCTGTTATGAATAAGTATATGTTAGAACAGTATATTCTAAAAAAGCAGCTTTGTCACTGTTTCAAGCTTTCAAGGAAAGGAGAAGACGAGTGCTGATCTGACAGATATTATAATGTTAAAAGATCTGCAGCAGCTGTCTTGAATTTATAGGCATATCCCAACTTACTGCATTCCTGTGAAGTTTCTCATTGAGTTAAGCTTGAGTTAAGGTCAAAACCTCTATCTCTTAAGTGCGAGTGCACCCCCACACACACACATACACACATACACACACATACACACACACTCCCTCTCTCCTACACTAATAAATAATTATCCTTTTGTGTGATGTGGCTTTGCTCCAAGGCCAGACATCTTAAGCGAGCTGATTTGCACTGAGCAGTACTATTCCCAAAATGGGAGAATTCAGAGCACAATTTCTGCATGTCTTACTATCCATCCATCCATCCATCCATCCATGAAGAAGACCCCACAATACTTAAACTCCTCCACTTGGGGCAGGATCTCATCCCCAACCTGGAGAGAGCACTCCACCCTTTTCTGACTGAGGACCGTGGTCTCAGATTTGGAGGTGCTGATTCTCATCCCAACTGCTTCACACTCGGCTGTGATTCGCTCCAGTAAGAGTTGAAGATCACGGGTTGATGAAAACAACAGAACCACATTGTCTGCAAAAAGCAGAGTGATACTGAGGTCATCAAACTGAACCCCCTCACCTCCTCAGCTGCGCCTAGAAATTCTATCCATAAATGTCTTACTATTTTTTTTTTTTAATATTTTGAGTGACAATTAATTAATCTGTATGCTCATTAATTGTGACTCACTCCAGTCTTTTTTAAAGGTGCATTTGCAGCTGATATGTTGAATAAAAGAAACAATTTTTTTATTTAAACACCTACACCAGAATTAACACACCGATGATTTGGCATCTTTTTACTCTGATGCTTGCCTCATCTCTTTCGTTTATATTGTTGCAACACCAATTTGGTAACTTAATTTGGAAAGTGTGGTATATTTCATAAAATATATGAGTCAGAAGAAGCAGAAATGATGATGTGTCTGAAAATGCATTGAGGTCAATAGTGTAGAGATTTCAGTTTAGCTGTTTTTGAGATTACATTTTTAATGTTTTGTTAAGCTTTGTTTTTGACACACACCAAAATGACTCTGAGCCATAAAAACAATTAATTATAGTTTGAATGTGCAACGTGAGAGCAATTATTTGACATGTTTTTACTAATTCATAGTCATGTAACTGTTTCATGCTCAGCATGTGTCAGTGCAGTTCCCCAGAAAAATTAAACCAAAGCACCTGCCTCCTTCTTGCACACACTCATTCATTCATGCAAACACAAACATTCAAAACAAGAGGAGTCAAAGAACAAAAAACGAGAACAAGAGCAACAACCACTCATGCAAATGTGCTCTTAGTCTGGATTTAGTCAGAAATACCGTCTGAACTGACCAGGAGCAAAGTGAGAGAGTCATCTTCTTCTTCTCAACCTCCCTCGCTCCTCCCCCTCTCCAGTGAGTTATGCAGTATTTGAGCCTTCAGGAGAGTAAGGAAAGTCAGACACTATAGAGACAGAGGGACAAGGCACTGTTACCCTAACAGACTCCCACTCCAAACCCTCCGCAGATTCCCAGGGAGCTTGAGATTTGATGTGCACATTTTGGTCGTCCTCACTAATTCATTTATTTCCATTCTTCTGTTAATGACTTGTGGCAGGGGAAGATGACTCCTATAGTGTGACCACTGATGTTGGCTTATTGCTTCTTCACGTAGTTGTTTTTGGTAAACTTTCAGGAGACTTTACAGGTTTCTACTCTGTGAGTTTTTTAATCTCCCAGCTGTGTCTGTTACTGGACTACCACCATCTTTGGACAGTCTCGACCTGCCTTCACCAATGCTGACCGAACCTTATGGAGCCATGTCGATGGGATCAGACGTTCGAGATCTGACCCTCTTATCTCCAGCCCCTCCTGTGCCATCCTTACCAGGTGCTGGTGGCGGCGGCTGTGGGATGTCTGTTGGTGGCGGCCAGTGGACCCAACTGCTTGACCTCCATCCTGGCTCTCCCTACGGCTCCCTGCCCTCCCACCACTCCCTCATCAAGCAGGAACCAGGTTGGGGGACCACTGATCCAACAGAGGACCCTCACTGTGGACTCGGGGCCTTCACGGTGCACTTCTCGGGTCAGTTCACAGGCTCTGGCCCCTGTCGAGTTGGGGCTTTCGGAGAGCCACCTGCAGGTCAACCAAGGATGTTTCCTAATGGAACCTACCTGTCCGGATGCATGGACAGTCCTCCTGCACCCAGGAACCAGGGTGAGCATTGCCGCTCTAACGTCTCTCTTTTCTCATCAGCTTAATGTTAAGAACCACGAGGAGCCGTTATTTTCACACACTAATCAATGAAATCCAGATTTTATTGTGTTTTTCTAGATTTCCTGCTGATGATGTAACTCCATGTGTCAGGGTTGTCAACAGTGTTGTATCTCAGCAGGATGTTATGAGCTATACTGGGTCATTGTGTCCCATGTCAGGAATGAGTTTGACAGATTTTTGGTGATCCTCTGGCAGACCTCTCAAACATTTCTTGGCCATGGCTCTTTTCAGGAGAAATGAATGTTTGTTTTATCTTCAGTCACTGGCAGAATCATAAAAACTGTCGAGGCATCGGTATCAATACATTATTTTTATATAGGTAGATTTAGGAAGATCATTCATAAGGTATATCCATGTCTTATTACTTCATTACTTTTACTTACACTTTGTATTTTCAATTGTTTCATGATGCTGCAGCCACACTCTGCAGATTCACTTGTCATGAACATTGTTTTGTACAACTAACGGACTTGTTACTGTTTATGGTAAAATCCCCAGCAATAAAAATAGTATAATATAAAGCTCTCACTAGCACTAGGTCAAAGCAACCTGTCGTAATGGTAATCTGATATTGCATACATACCAACCAAGTTAATAAAAGATATGAATATATAAAAGATATATAGCTGCCATAGTGAATGTTACTGCAGTCATAGAAGCTTGAGAAGTAGTATAAGTAGTTTTGTATTTTGAAATTTAGACTTTATTAGTGCAGATAAGTGTTTACTTTAAAAGAAAATTTTAACCCTTACTGACTGTGTGTGGGGAAAAAAAGGCATTCTTTTGCAAACAACTTTCTGGAGAAGTATTTTCTCTAGAGGAATTCTATTCCATCTATTGGGGCTCATGATTCAGGGGTCAGGTTTTTGTCAAGTGATGGGACTTTCAGAGGCAATATGCAGGGAGTTGTGTGTGCTCAAAGTGATAAAATACTTAGTGCTGTGCTCTGCAGGCTGCAGGGATTGAAGTAAGAGTATGTGAGTCATTTTTTCTCAGAAACCCTTCAACATCCGTCTCAGGCCTGACTCAAGATGAACCAGCCTGTCAGCTGTGGCTGCATGTGTTTGATCATTTTCCTCAAATGCAACGTTCCTCTTTAACTTTCTACCTATGTTGATGTATCACAGTGAAATACAATCAAAAAACAATACTGTCATATTTCCTGCAGTCTTATAACTGCAGTTAATTAATTGATTCAACATGCAATTCATGACTCATCGACTTTGTTTTTCTACTGGGTATATTCCATTGTAGCTCATCTCAGTCTGTCTGTGGTGTTTGCCAAATTTCCTTTTCCACCTGCCATAAATACTGCAACCACAAAGCCAGAGATATATGGTGGGGGATAGCTATGCTACAAGGAAAGAGGATTTAGTAGTTTGATGAATGTCCCCCTGTCGTAACCCTGCCAGGGACAAAAAGTCAGGGAGGATTCAGATAACTGACCAGATACAGGAGACACTGTGAGCTTCATCGGGAGATGGTAATCTAATAACCAGGCAAACAAGTTCATTTGAACTTTCCATTGCTTCTCTCTTTGTTTTCTCTGTGTAGGTTATGGAGCTGTGGGTCTAGACAGCAACCCCAGTTATGGTCACACACCGTCTCACCACACCCCTCAGCTCTCCAGCCTGTCCTTCAAACACGAGGACACTCTGTCACCTCCAAACAACATAGGTAAACGCCTGCATCCTGACGCCTCTCCACTAAATTGACTCACAGACTGAAAGGCTGTCATGTCACAGCAAGGTTATATAAGTAACCCATCATTTTTCATATCACAACAGAATCGCTATTAGCCATTTTTCCTTCATCTCTTTCCGTCTCTGTCTGCACACACATTCATATACGCAGGCATACATAAACACAGCCTCCCTCTCGCTCTTTAAGCACATGTATGGTTAATGACTCTGGAAATGATAACTTGAGGAAACAGCTTCATGTGACTCTGTTGGAATGTCAAAAAGTGCCTGGGGACCAATATACTATATGAACCTGAAAGGACCACTGTTTCTGATGACCTGTTCACTCTTTGAAAAGAAGAGCTGTGCGTCTGTGCAGACATTCATGTACAAAATGTTCTTGAACTCAGTTTCTTAAAACTATATTTTACGTGTTTTTGTGTTCTGATGAAGCGCTACTTGACCTTTATTTAGCCAGGAAGTCCCTTAGAGATTAGAATGTTTTTCGAGGAAGAACTGGCCAAGATCATAAACTATCATCAAAACAGACGAGAGACCACAGATATATAATACAAAATCTGATTTAGGAATAGCAGTTATGCATGTTTAACTCTGATAAACACACACACACACATAGAATATAAATCAAATTTAATAATTTCATTCTTCAAAGGGTTTTCAACTTAATGATAACAGATAGTACAAAACTTGAACTTCGACCACATTTAATAAAATAAAATGAATCATTAACTATTTTAATAATTAATCGTTTAAGTATTTTTTTCAACTAGAAATGTGCCTGTTTCCTTTGTCCTCTGTGATGATTAAAGGATTATCTTTGTGTTTTGCAGTGTAGGGTGAACATGACAAGCCATATAAATATGTTTTATAGACCAAACAATTAATGATGGAGAAAATAAGTAACTTTTGTATTTTTAGTTTCAGTTGACCAGCAATACCCGGCTCCTCCTCCCATGTTTGGTTGCCACAATTCGTCAGAATCCTGTCCGAGCAGCCAAGCTCTGCTTCTGAGAAACTACAACAGGTACAATTATTTGTCCAATGCACGCACTTATTGTTGCCTTATTTGACTATTGCTACTTTGAATACCCCTTATGAAGATTCAAGAAGTGTTTGCTGTCATGTGAGCAGTTTCTCTGCACAATAAAATACTTCCTTTCCTATCCACAATGAATGCCGAGCAATAAATCAAAGTGTAAAATAGATAAAAAGATTAAAAAAAAGAAAAATAAAGGCATCATGAAAGGCAAAGGAATAAATATTATCCCATACATTTTCAGATTCCTTCCTCTCTCATCAGTTGATGTCAGATTCTTTCCACCCACACCACATGAGGCTCGCTCTCTTGCTGGTGATATTTAGAGGTGTGAACCCTCTGTGATCCTATGTTAATTGCCTTAGCAATGTCTGGATCCTGAATCCTAATTTGTTCTGAGGTCAAGTGCTGCCCACTGGTGCTCAGCAGGCCAAAACAAACACTGAGTGATCTACTGCTGAAGAGCCTGAGTCTACCCTGAGGAAAAATGAGGGGGAAAGTAAAAGAGACGAGTTCAGTGAAAGTCAAAGGCAAGAGAGACATGAGCTTTAGTTCAGGTTGGGAATCTGCTCATTGAATGTGTTTCCAACTTGTTTTCATTTTAATGCAAAACAACTTGGAAATTAGGATGAAATTCTTTGAATGCCGTCCTGCGATGTTGTTGGAGAAAAGGAACATGAGCAACCCAAATACTGGAACAGAAGTTGATAAGAGGAAGGGGGAATTTGCAGTTGTTAGAGCTTAAGACACAAACTGGAAAGCCTCAAACACACACAGAGACACACACACACACACACACACACACACACACACACACACACTCTCTCTCTCTTACGTACACACTGTAGCTATATGTCAGATATCAGTGAGTCTTTCCACAGTTTAACATAGCTTAGAGCTGATTAGCGAGCCATCCCGAACCTTCTCTCAAGGACTTCTCAAGGAACGCCGTCCAGAATTCCCCTGAAGCTGATTCCCGCCTTTAATGATACTGAGGACGGAGTGATGTCATGCACTGGTGCATGGTGTGCTAGGCACCGAAGTACTCACCCCCGCAGAGTGCACAACTGCATCTCCAAGTGTGTGTGTGTGTTTCTGTCAAATGTGTGTGTGCAGTAGTGAGATCTGCCAAGCTAAAGAATGGCTCAGAGCCCATATTCTTTAATGAAGCCAGTGAGGAGTGTGGTGGGTGGACAGGATGTGTTAATAAGCGAGCAATCTGGAGTTCCCCCTGAATGACATGTCTTCATCATCCATACAAGGCAAGAGAAACAACAGGAAGAATGCACGGCAACATCAGTATTGTCAGTGTTTTATAATTTTCAAGTAATGGGAAATCAATGAATAAAGTAAAAATAAAACAAAAAAAAATCCCATCTTTCATAACAGCAGAGCAATTTGTATAACCACATTTTTGTTGCCTTGAAATTTCACCAAATAACCAAATAATCTACACACCTAATAATCTACTTTTTAAAGTTATTTTTGTCACAAATATAAATGCTAATGACTGTGCTGTATGTTTTATTCAGTGATAACCTTTACCAAGTGGCATCTCAGCTTGATTGTGTAACATGGAATCAAATGAACAACCTGGCATCGTCCATGAAGAGGTATGCCATTTCATTTCAATTGTTTTTTTAAACAACAAGCTGTGTTTTTCAATGTTGACCAGTGTTTGAGGTACAGAGGAGGAGGAAGAGGATGATTTGACCAGATGGCTGTTGGCTTACTGCCTGTGGGGAAAATCAGGAAATGGAGAAGAGTGTGTTTACATGCAGTCTGTGCTTCTGTGTTTTAAGTTTTTGCAAAGTGAGGACATTTTTTGGTTTTAATAGTAATATTGTGTTGTGGATGTGATTAAAAATATGGTTGCCATGGAGGGGAGAAAGACTTTTAAGTATTTTTACCCTTGACTATAATAATTTAGACCAGATGAACACAATATGACATCTACTTTTTTTGTGTTTTAATTAATATATGTTCATATATTTAATGTTTAACTTTGCTCTGGCCCAGCAGTGGCCATTCATCCAGCTATGACAGTGACCCCACAGCACCACCTCCTCCACCCATGCTGGTCAGTGCCCAGTACCACATACACACTCATGGTGTCTTCAGAGGACTTCAGGTCAGTCAGTCACAGACTGTATACGGTCTAAGTGAACACACATGATGCAGCAAACTTCAAAGCCCTCTGACCTTTCCCTCCTGCAGGATGTTCGACGTGTAGCTGGTATTGCTCCACCAGTTGTGAGGTCATCATCAGAGATCAATGAAAAGCGTCCGTTTGTATGCGCTTATCCCGGCTGCAGCAAGAGATACTTCAAACTGTCACATCTGCAGATGCACGGACGCAAACACACAGGTGAGAGTTTGACTCATACCCTTTTTTCCCTATTTGTTAATATTTTATACAATGAGAAATTCATACAGATTGTTAAGGTTTAGACAAATATGGGCAATGTATTCTAGGAAAGAAACACGTTTGTTTTTTTTTATGCCCAGGCTGTTGTTGATGCAGGTGGTTTATTTTGCAGGAGAGAAGCCTTACCCGTGTGATTTTGTTGACTGTGGCCGCAGATTCTCTCGTTCAGACCAGCTAAAGAGGCACCAGCGCAGACACACAGGTACACCTCTAGTCGAGCTGCTGTAGTGCAACACAAAAAGTCCAGTTTATAAGATAAGATAAACCTTACAGCAGTAAAGTGACAGAACAATATGAAGAAACATAAAAAAACAACTTAAGAGCAGCAACAGTGGAACAAAGCCAATATAAAATATATAATAAAAATAAATAATTTAAAATAAGGCAAAAATAAAATAAAAATGTAAAAAATGATTAAAGAATAAAATATGATAAAACAAATGTACATAAATAATGTATCCTAAATCAGATGTTTTGCTTGAATAATGAATATTAATATTGGTTATTATTATTATTAGAAAATATTTTATTTTTTGGGGGGAAACACAAAATACTGTTTAGACTATAAATTCTCCCTGAACAGTTTTAATTTGTAATTTGTTTCAGCCTCCCCAGTGATTGCTCCATCTAATTGTTTATTTTAACCTTTGACCCTCTTCTCATTTCTGTCTGTGTCATCACAACAACTGTTTGCACTTCTGTGCAGGAGTGAAGCCCTTTCAGTGTGAGACGTGTCAGAGAAAGTTTTCACGGTCAGATCATCTTAAGACGCACACTCGGACTCATACAGGTAAAACAAGTGCGTATACTTTTATTTTCTACCTCTAAATTTTTCTTTGTTTGCATTCCAAGTGTTGAATTCACACTAAAGCAACAATTTCTCTTGTTTTTCCTTGTTTGTCCCCTCCTTGTCAGGTGAGAAGCCCTTTACCTGCCGCTGGTCCAACTGTCAGAAGAAGTTTGCCCGCTCTGACGAGCTGGTGCGCCACCACAGCATGCACCAGAGGAACCTGACCAAGCTGCAGCCCGCCATCTGAGCAGCAGAGAGGAGGAGGAGGGTGAAGAGGAAGGTGACAGCGTGTTGTGCCAGCTAGTGGAGGACGACGCTGGAGCCTGGTCAGCGGTTATGGTGCCTTGCCAGACTCACTGAAGTGGTGAGCACAGCTGATGCCTCCCTCTGGATCTTCAGGATGCACCTCAACTAGCTCTCGCTCTGGTTATTTGACATAAAAACTCATTAGAGGGTGCAAAACCACAGTAATCCTGAGCCAAGAAGAAGATTTAAAAAAAAAATATGTGAGGAAAAGGATGATACACTATTTTGGTTATTTTAGTACACTTGCACTGGCTTATTTTTTATTGTTAAAACTGTGTCACCTTGAAAATGTGCTGGACAATGTAAACTGGATTTAGGAAGTGGACAGCTTTTAGGGGAATATGAGCCTCTTGATATTCTTGCAGTATCTACACTCTTTAAATTGCTTTGTATATATGTGGAGCATTTGCTCACTTTTATAGGCATTCCTTTTGTATTTTCTGTGTTTTTTCTAAGTTTATAAAATGTTGATTTACATTGTTGTCAAGGGTAAAAGTGTGTGCTTGAGTTTGTGAAAAAGAGACGAGGTGTTTGTGTTGTCTGGTAAAGAGGCCACCTATGAGTGGAGGTGGTGTTGGGGGGTGACAGACAGTAAAACAGCACCCCACTGTGACTCTGACAGGGTGCAGGTCTCACCTCCCCAAATCTCCAACAGACATCTTCTTAACTAGGAACATCTGGAGCCCAGTAAATCTCATTAGGAAAGACACATACCTCAGTGTCAGCTGGCTGTACTTCACTGAAGGCCCCCTTCTGCATAGACTGGGCCTCAACACACACGTAAATAATAGCCTCCAGTGTAAAAAGACATTTTACATCATCGAGCCACATGATGGCAGTATCAACCTTTTCAGTCCAGCTGATGGGCTGAGTTGTGAGTGAATGAACCCATAATGCAGCACATTCTTTGAGACCTCATATACAGCACATGTCCAGTCTTGACCTGAGTGGCCACAATAAATATGTTAAAATCAAAGAAAGTGAGAAACAGGGAGGCCCGTTCACAGCATGCCCTGGCTCATCAAATATACATGATGTGGATGGAGTTGTGTGTCAAGACTATAGGAGATGAGATGATTCAGCTACAGCAGGTATGTTAATAAAATATGACCCAATGTGGGAAGAATAGAGCAGCTGCATGAAGCTGTGGGCTAATGATGTGTACACACCTGGAAAAGCTATGTAAACACGCACATGGTATATTTAGCTGTTGGCTACATGTTCACACATGGAAACCGCAGCATTCACTGAAGGCATCCAGTCATCCTCAGAAACATACACATAGTATGTTCACACACACATCTGCTCCTGCGTCGCTGCTTTTGCCTCCGCAGCGGATCCGACACTAACAGGAAGATTAAAATGCCGTTCTTCTACTTCAGGGTCACAGACCGCTCATTTGAAGTGGTGATTCAGGTTGTTTTCCAATCCACTTAATGGCTGCGAGGTAGTATCTCTGTGATGTTCTGTGTTTTTCTCTCTTCTGCTTCTTAATCCAATGCACTTTGATTAAGAAGTGCTTGTCTTTGTTCTCTCTCTGCAGGGGCCCCAGGAAGTGGAGGAAGATCAGAAGGATGGTGGAGTTGAACATTTTACTCACTCCAGTTCACTCTCACTGCTGAGGCAGTGTGGAGCATGAGGAGGCCATGCTTTAAACATCCTCAGTTATTATTGCCTTCATTATCACATGGTCTCAAAGAGACACTGACCCAAACCCCACATTGATCTACAATCCTTTTATAGATTGTCTCTGATTGGAGATAGTTGGAGGAAGTATCATAAAAGTCTGCATTTGGTCCCATTCTGCCAAACGTTACCACCAATCTGAATGCATGAACTCATGCACACGCACACACACACACACACACACACACACATACTCTCGCATGCATACACGCCACCAGATGCCCCCTCAGCTGTACTGCTGGCTGTTTGCCTTTAAGGGGTGTCAGCGTGGGTAATCTCAGGTGACGTACACCTGGTAACGCACAGTCCAAGACATCTGTAGGACAGCAGGCCTGCTAGCTTCACAGCCTCCATATCCACGTGCAGCCCCCCCCCAAAAAGGTTTCTTCTTGAACGCAAGTGTGATTTAACCTCACTATCACAATGAAAGCAAAGAAACACAAACATACCTCATTCCATACAAGTTCCAGCTTTTACTTTCTTCATACACACAGTGAGTCCTGCTCATCTACTTTTTGTGTTGAGGAGTGATTTTATTTGCCGATATGCCATTCAGTGAAGTCCCAGGTGCATCCAACATTACTATGGAGCTCCGGCTGTGTTTCTTAGGGCCAAAAAGACATTATTTAACCTCCGGAAGCAGGAAAGGTCAATGCACATGTAGCACACAGAGGCCTCTATGAGCCCCAAGGGATTGCTAACAAGGTCAAGGCCCCAGAGAGGAAACTCAACGGGACTACAAGGAGGCCTGCATGCAAAAACAATGCTGCACCAACAGGAGGCGCTGTCAGGGAGAGTTCAAATGTTAAGTGAAGCATGTTCTTAGTTGTATTCCCAGACAGCATCCCCCCTCCCCTCGGGCTAGCTCTCTTGTGCAGAGCTGCTGCTCCACAGTCTGAGGGGCCTAGGGGTTCTTGGGGGTATTCCCTGTGGTAAAGCAGGGAGCCTGAGGGGCTCCGGTGTGGAGGGGCTTTGGGAATGCAGAGGCCTTGGGGGCCTGGAGCTCAGATGCGGCCTAGTGGGTACACTATCTCACACAGGGAGCAGAGATGGAGCAGATAGAGAAAGACACTGAGAGGAAAACACCTTGAGAGGAGTATGTCTGATATGCAGGCAGCAGAAGGGAAGATCCCATGAGGCTACACAGGCACAGAAGCACAAACACACACATGCATGTATTATGCTCTAACCCAAAACTAATATGTGGGACAGCAAAGAGAGACAGAGCTTTTGAAATATTCCCCTCTCTCCTCAACCATCCCGTCTTTCATCTTCTCCACTTTTTTCCACCCTCCTGCTGTCTCCTCTATTCCACTGGAAGACATTAATGCCTAACAGGATTAGATGTGTCTCTATCATGTGAGACACAAGATCACAAACCAAGCCAAACCCCCCTGGGGAACAGTGGGACGGGAGGGATGAATCAAGGCCTTGTCTCCCCTTTCCTCCCCTCCATCCCAGAGGTATCCAGAGACTGGGACATGGGGAGAGAGGTACAGGGAAAGGAAAGAGACAAATGTTGACAAATAGAGTGAGAGCAGTGTTTTGTCCAAAGACATCAGTCTCACTGGGATAGCATTGTCTCCACCCTCACCGCCATGAACTCCAAAACAACTCCACTGTGGGCCACTTTGCCCATCTTTTAATTAAAACTCGAAAAGTTCCCTCTGCATACACAGTATATCATTACAAGATATGCAGCGACCTGTAAGATGAGTGGGCGACTAAAGCAGTGAAGCAGCTGTGTAAAAGCTGTTTGAAGTTGAGTCATCCTGACCTCAGTCCAAAGGGCTCCCATTACTCCAGAGGCAGTTACAATTAGTTACCAACTCACTAGTTTTATGGTTCCTAAATTGAAATGTATTGCCCTTTAAAGCCTTCTCTCTAATTGTGTAGTCATTAATTGTTGATTCCCTATCTAGTCTACGTTGATGGGCACATAAAAACTCATGATGATAGACGAGCACAAGTGCAGTTAAAGGAGTTAAAAGGAGAGGAGGATTTCCTCTTGTTCAGTTTGACTGCCACTAGGAGGAGTAGAGTCCTGCGATAGGAGAGAAGAGGGGGCGACCACTTTGTCTGAGATGACATGAAAGATTGATGGATTCCTTCAAGCTTCATTGTTCAGAAGTATAAGCATGCGAGGCGCTGAATTAGCCTACATTCACATGACACGCACATACGATCACAAAAGGGATGGTCAATGTAGCATCAAAAAAGCTGAGATCATAGGCCCAAGTCGACCCAAAAACAGCCCCTCCTCCACCCACCAGAGAGGTCAGTGATGTTTTGTCGTCATTCAAATGTATTTACTGACTTAACATTTAAATTAAATTTTTTTGTTTCCTGCTTATTCCACACTGCAACAAATAAATTCCTGAATAATTAATTTATTTAGGGGCCTTTCTGTGTGGAGTTTGCATGTTCTCCTCGTGTCTGCGTGGCTTCCTCCCACCATCTAAAAACATGCATGGGGATTAGGTTAATTGACTAATTTAAATTGACGGTAGGTGTGAATGTGAGTGTGAGTGGTTGTCTGTCTCTATATGTCCTGTGATGAACTGGAGACTTGTCCAGGTTGTACCCTGCCTTTCACCCAAAGACAGCTGGGATAGACTCCAGTGATAGCAATAATAGCAAGGTTTTTGGCTCATTCTCTGCAATTTCAACAACATGACTCTGGTGTGACCTCTAGTGCAAAGACAAGGGGAAAGTTTCATATGAGGGAAAAGTATCATATAAAGTCCCCATTCAACTTGGTAAATGTTGTGTTTTTGTGTGAACAGCCCAATAATGAGGAGACATTATGCAGCTGTTTTTCTCGTATGCATGTTATTATATAATGGGTAGAAAGCCCGTTATGAAAGCCTCAGCTCAGGAATGCTCGGATATCCCAAAAATCATTACAGACAACACAGTGGGCAGTAAAACCGTGATGATTATCGTGATTATAAGAGTCAGAGGAGCTGTATAGTTTGTTATGCAGACAGTTAACTGTAGGAGTCGTTTTGGGTTTGCTGCTGTTAATTGCTGATATGGAAAAGGCTCTTTAAGAGGAGGTTCATTGGTGGACAAGACTAAGTGAAAATTATACTTTATGGCTCTGCTCTTCTACTGTCTCCACTCTGTTCTCAGCCAGAGGGCTCATTATTATCACTGGAGAGGGGTTGATCTACGCAGACGCTCATATGAGAACTGTCTGAAGGCATTACTGTACTGCAAACACTCCCCCAGTGTGAATGATTAGGAACCTATCATAAACAGGAGGGCAGGCTGTTAAACATGACCGCGAGGCAGGCTGCACCGATAGTCCGCATGCCCCCATCTTGCTCTGGCAAACACACATTTGGTCCTTTTACATCTCTGTGCACCACTAATACTCACCCACCTTCGCTCACACACAGATGAACCCTGACACATGACAAACCTCATATGCTATGTGGAGGAAGTGCATTGAGCTACTTAGTGTTTTAGGCCTCCCAATTATTCAAATGCATAATGCAAGGCTGACCCCACACTTTTTAGCAAGGCAATAGATCAACCATTGCATTATCCAACAGACATTATAAAGACCAAACATGACTAGAAACTTCCACCTCCACCTTGAACCCTACTCAGACCCGTTTTTTTAAGAAGAACAAAGAAGGAATTCATGTGAAAAAATATATATATATATTTTTGGATGAAGCTGCACAAGTGGAGGCACACCAGAATCTGGCAACCCATTTCTGCAAATGTTTTATGTAATAATCATTGTTACTGTCCCTCTTCAAAAAAAAGTTATTGAAACCTGGAAAATGCCAAAGAGATTCAGATAAAAAGTCAAACGTGAATATTTAATAGCTCTCCAGACATTTTTGGCTTCTTGCGGTCGTGGTTGAGTGTTTGAGTAAAGTCCTACATCACAACAGAATAACACAGCCCACACATACATCGCCCTGTCCCTTGTTCCTAATGAGCTTTATCGCATTGGTCCCGCTTGACTTGTCTTGCTAACTGGCACACATATATCCATATGTTCCACATGAGCAAGCAGAGGGGACAGGCTGGGTGGCAGAGCAGCTTTCTCAGTTACATCCCAGAGTTTTACTGCAACAGCCAGCAGCAACAACGAGTCAGCTTAACTCCATCTATGCTGAGAGCATGCGTGTACAGACTGCAATTAGTCATGAGGAGTGTTAACAGCATCTGCTTGTTCCTGGTGTTCAATGAGTCAAACACACACTTGAACATTTGAATGGCCTGTGCCCGATATAGCTGCCTTACGTAGAGTATGTCCATGTGAAGCTTTCAGCACATAGCAAGTGAGAACCAAAAGAGAAAGAAGTAACGACTCAAATGGTCAACAAAATGGTAAGTGAGCAAAGACTTAAGAAACTCTGTCCTGAGGACTGACAGGACCTTTGAAAAGGCTCAGGGTCACAGACTGAAACCTTAGATTGAGCTCTTTTTCACAGGTTTTTGACTTGTCACAGCAGGAACTGTTGGGGGAAAAACACAGGTGTGGACAATGACAATAATGATGGCAGTAGTATATTTTGCTGCTTTGATTTCGGAGCCCTGGTATCATTTATGTTCGCTCTCACTGGAATGCCTGAATACAACAGAGGTCTTGTTAGTGCTATTTGTGGCAACTGTGCTTTTTCCTGCTAAGTCACAGTGCAGTGAGAAGGCTAATTTCTAAAGACTGTGAGTGGGCAAGCATTCACCTGTACACCATTAGACCACCATTTAAAAAGTTTTCTAGTGTCACAGGTCAACGAACTAACTAACTATGTGTGTGTGTGTCGTAGTATTGTGCTTTCAGCTGCAATGCATCATCAGTGACTTTGTAATTTTTTAGGCAGCATAAAGGGAAAGCACAATATTTTGTGATGAATAGAGTTTCTTTTAATTTGACACAATTCATGAGGATGTGCAGTGGAAAAAAAAAATACTGATGTGTTTGGGCCCATGTGTCATGAGGACTGTTAATGTAACAAGGTAAAGTACAACAGAAAATGTATTGTGTGACATCAATTTGACTAAAATTACAAATTATGCTTTTTTTGTGAGTTGCATAGCTCTATGCATCTGTCATACACACTTATCCACTAAACAAAAAAGGCCAAAGATGAATTTCTAATGCCCCCCCCAAAAAAAAACAATATTATACAGTTGTCAAAGGCAATGGAAATAAATGAAATAGATTTGACACAAAAAGATTACCTCTGATGATGTAACAGGAAGCAAGGACTCATGTATTCAAATCTGTACAGTATTAAAAAAACAAACAAAAAAAACAAACAGACAGTAAAAGCTCAAAAGGGTCAATAAAAATGTAACATAGAGCATCCTCTTTGCCAAAATATACCATTCAGACTAAGTATGAAGAAAAAAGTTTCACAGATGACACCAAAACCAAACACATGCAAAAGACACAGCATTAAATATAGTTAATTAAAAGTTCTTAAAAGCACTTAATCAACAAAACAACACTTCATGAGCCGGTTTCAAACTATCGAGCCAAAGCTGAGCTGGCCCAAGGTTGCCAGTGCTAAGTGCTTTCTCACTGAAGGGCCAGGTGCTAACTGAGGGCCACCTCCAGGCCGTCTTGGTGCTAATGGCCCGCGATTTCTGGCCCCAACTAAACCATGGGCCAAAGCAGGGCTAGAGGTGATGTCAAGGTTTGGCCGGGGTCAACATTTGGAAGATAAATAAAGCCACGAGGGCAACAGTAGCCTGTATTACCATCAAAACACGAAGAATACAAAGAAGATGGATTGCCAGTTGCCAGGTCACATGAAGATGTCCATTCTCTCATCACGGTCTGGGCAGAGGACAGTGTGCAGCAGAAGATCAATGGGATTTGCCCTAACAAGGATGTTATGAAGCATATTGTGGCAGAGCTGACCAAGTTGGGCATTCTTTGAGCAGCCCAGCAATTTCGCAAGAAGCTGAAAAAACTATGGGGACAATACAAATCCGCCAAACTCCACAACAGCAGAAGTGCCGTCCATCCAAAGACGTTTCCCTTTGACTTGATGGACAGTGTGTTGGGACACCAGCCCTGCATCAGTAGCAACACTGCTCAGGACACCATGACTTTTCAGGAGCCTGACAGACCGCAGAATCTGTTAAGTGTTTTTATTCTGAACATGTTGTCGTGCGATTTTCTATAATACCCTTGTGCAAGTTATTAAACTTCTGGTAGCTTGCTACATGTTTGCGTTCTACATCAACACGTAACAGACTGAAATAGAAAACTCCATTTAATAATTGGATTCATATGCTTGTAACCGCACAGTGTAATAGCCAGGGTACCTACATGCGACTGTCTGCTGTCTTATATCTATATATAAGAAATGGGTTTATCAGTGACGTTTTCGCAAAGGGGGGCGTAACCCGGAAGAGCTAGTACTGTACACTGTGAACACAAACGGGGCATGGGGCTTGTGGGCCAGGGCTATTAGCACTGAGGTAGCCCCCTAATGGCCCTGGCCCTGCCTGGCTCGACAGTCTGAAACCGGCTATTAAAATCAAATCAGGAAAACTGTAAACAAAGAGGAGACATCTGTGAACAAAATCTCTAGATCTTCACTGTATTCCTCCGAAACCTGAAGTTCAGAGGAGATTTTAAAAATAAATAAAGTCTTAATAAATGCTCTGTGCTGTAGTTTCGCATTAACAGTGCGAAAACTGTTCCTGTATCTTACAATTCACTTGAAGCTTGGCATTCAGCTTTGACAGGTTTTATTTCGAAGACTTTCTACATTTCTGAGGCAGCGAAGCCGCCGATGCGGCTGGAAGGCACCATCGATGGAAAGGATGTCCACTTTGCTCCTGAATGTCAGAAACAGAATGGAGATGATCCCATAGTGTTATAGTGGTAGGACTGGCACGTATTCTTCCTCTTGTTTGGTATCTACAGTGTTGGTTTACAATCTGAAACTGACGTCTGTCCTGCTACCACGAGGAGAGGAACGAAGCGGTGGCTGCAGGGGTGGGAGGAGGTGTAAGAGTCTATGATTCTGTCTTTGGAGACAAAGATGTCCTCGACCCTCCTCTCACACACGTCAGAAACTGCACAGCAAGCTCAGAGCTCATCGTGGTTCCTGGTGAGATCTTCTCCGTAGTTGGTGGCCTGGCTTCCCACAAACATGCTCCAGTTGTCAAGGACCTCCTCTTTGGTCAGCCTCTGGTCCTGAGGAGGGGTGAAAGAGAAAAGACAAGACTAGTAAACCTTATTCTACCAATATCCATATCAAAATATGCAAAAAAAATAGAGAATTGTTCTTAGAGCAGCAACAATTCAAGTTGTGTCTGCTAAGTTGTATTTCTGAGAGAATTCCAGTGTAAGAAAATGGTCGACATATAAACAAGATGACATCATAACCGTGCTGACGCAGCAACGCACCTTGTCCTTGTCAGACTCATACACCAGATGTCTGGCCTCAGCTTGGGCATGGTCATAGTCTTGGGGCACAATCCAATGGCGGATTTCTTCCAGGTCCATTTTTCCATCTTTGTTCAAGTCCCTGAAATCAGAGAACTGTTCCCTCTCATTCTTGACCCAGTCCGGCTCCGGACCCCCTTCCTCATGAGCGAACATGTCGGCTAAAATGGCCAAAAGCAATAGAATTCAAAAAGTTAGTTATCTGTATTGGCATTAAAAAAATACATAAAACATACCAACATTACAAAGTAGTTATACATAAAATTTCAAATTTACTATTTTACAAAAAAACTGAAAATAGCAAATTGTTATTATTTTTTAATGAGGGTGCAAATTACAGTTATTTACTTAAAACATGAAACAGAACATAAACATCTGTATGTTATTCTTGATTATTTCTGACTTCTCAGAAAAGTATCATAAAGTATTATTTGGGTATAAAAAGGTGAATTCAGTTTGAAATTCCTCACTCTTAACCCTGACCCCAAAATGGTGAAGCGCAGAGAACTCAAATAGGAGAGGCGCTCTAATAAATTTGTTAAGCACTGTATATAAAATATATGCACCTTGTGAGGGTGAGAATACCTCAGAGAAAGATAACGGACTTCCTCATCAACAACTATGCTAAAAATACACAACTATATTCCTGTGACAATGGGTCTGTTGAGTTACCATATTTAACATATTCACATTTATCAGTTTATGCTAGCTTTGTTTTAATGTGTGGTTCTATTGCATGAGAGAACATGTTGTCAAGCTTAACTCACCAATATACTCATTTTCATCCACATGTCCGTCACCATTCTTGTCAATGTCCTCCATGGTTTCCTGCATTCACAATGAGTTAACAATGCCATGAAAGGGGCAATGTAAAGGTCAACAACAGGAACTTTGACTTTCAGTCAGAACAGAGAAAAACATCATCCCAGGCAGGATGAGTGGACGCACGACGGTCAGTTCACAGCTTACAGCTACAGACTGACTATTACAGGATTCCCTGCTGATGAGACACAACCCTCCACATTAAAACATGATCCACACTTAAGCAAACACTGGCTTTGAAAGCTTTGGTAGATGTTTTATATCACGCATCCTGCAGTGTGTATTTGACTCAACAGTTACTTAAAGGCTTGCCGTGTGAGGTGATCATTAGTTCACTACCACATACGCACTAATTGCAGTGCATCTGGGTATAACACATGCATGCAGCTACAGAGATTGAGATCGATGTATGCATCCCTACTGGCTGGTGAAACCTGCTGAATGATTTATAGCCTTAAAGGCTGCAGTCTAATAGCTGACTGCTAATAAACAAGAACAACCAGACATCAATATTCTAAACTCACTTAACCTGTGAAAGGTTGCGTGTAAACATGAAGGGATCATTAAAGATAAAGACCATATAGTCTGCTGTTAGTGATGTACATATGGGACACGGAAGAGACTATACATGAAAGAAAGAACTCTCAGTGTGTAATGCCGTTAGATCTCAGCCAGCTTTGTGCTTCGTCATGTGTAGGTGTTGGCACTCAAAGAAATTACTTAGTGTTCCTGCCTAAACCTGTATTACAAGCTAATTAATGATCTATCCTGCATTGTACTATAAGCTGTACAGTACAATCATGATAGTTATTTATATAATTATTTCCTCTTCTGACGACATGAACTATGAATAGAAAGGAGTTTACCCCCTAAACAATGGAAAACAGGAACTGTGCACGCCTCTTTGATGAGAAGTGAAACGTCTTCAACAAACCTCAAGCAAGATCAGGTGACTCTTTTTTGTTCTTTTTGATTTACCTTGACCTGGATGACTGAGAACCTACACAGACACTTGAGCCAGATTTACCACAATCAGTCACCACCAGCCGCTGAATGGTTGGTAACCTTTGATGATGTCATAAAAAAGGCATATTAATAATTAATTCTGTCAAATGGATAGTACAACTTTTATGAACGGAGCGGCATAGAGCATGGCTGCTAACATTTGCCACGCGACTGTTCCATGAAGCCGAATTTATATTTAAAGATCAAGTCTTAAATAGGACAGCCAGTCCATCCCACCAGACCTGTTAACCCCCCCCCCACGGTTTTTTATACCACTTTCACACTGAAATTAGCGGGTCGACGCAGGATTTTCTAACCCGGGTTCACACGCCTCGGATCTGCATTAAGACACTTTCACAGTGCCAGCTGACGCAGCTCTGACCTCCAGCTGTGAGAGCTGCATGCCTGTTTTTTCCTCCCTCCCATATGTCATCGCGTTGACAACGTCATCATTACAGATTTAAGAGCGAACACTGCAAGGTAAACAATGGACAGCGTGGACATCAATGAGTCACATGTTAACGTTATTGATTAGTGCGTTGCATTTTGTCCCTTTTGCAAAGTGTACAAACCCAGTGCAGTACTAATACTAATACTAGTACTAATACATACTGCCATGATTGTTAAAAAAAGGTGAGCCAGATCGCAAGCTGAATATAAACACGGTCGCGTAGTTCACACCGGGATTCCCGATCCGCGATTGGTGGGATTTCCTGAGAATGATATAAGACTAAATCACGTATGCACTCTCATTAAAGATGATGTTGCTACACATTTGATTTGTTTGATTAAATAAAATCTCTGTCCTTCAGAGACTGGTCTCTGGGAGATCAACAGATAGACTGATCTTATGAGCTTCACAATGACACCCTGACAGGGTGAAAGCAGAACACGACAGGGAGATCCTTTCACAGTGCACGAAAAAAACATTTTATTGTGCAGTGTGAGAGGGGCTTTAGTGGACAAATGACTGAATTTAGGGTGTTTTATTCCTCATCCATGGAAATCTGAATGCCTTTGCTTTTCACAGCCAGAGTAGCCTTACTATCCTACTACAAACTATCCTGCCCCTTTCTCATCATACTTAATCACCATGTGGTCAGGGAGGGCTTACCAGAACAACAATGTCCCTCATGTGTTCAAACTCCTCAGGGTGGAGGAAGGCTGTGAACTCTTCTCTATCTGTTGCCAGGTCCCCATCCAGATCAGCCTTTTTAAACCTCCTCTCATCACGTGGGAGCATCTTTGTATAGTTGAACTGGTCTGCTGTTTCCTGAAACTTCTGTGGGTTGGCTAAAGAGGCACAACAAAAACATTTAAATAAAAATCAGGTTACTGTGTCAACATCATCTTTAATAGAGAAAAATGAGGCCCAAAGCACACATACCAAGGTAATATCCGTAAGTGGCTTCCTTGTACTCATCCCATGCAATCTTGTTGTCTTTGTTCAGGTCGTAGTCCGCCCACACCCTTGCCACGTTCTCGTAAACGTGACGCTTCTGTACACGGTTTATCCAAAACTTGAGTTCGGATGTGGTGATGAAGCCATCATTGTTACTGTCAATCCGGTCCACAATTTTACTGCAAGACAAGAGAAAAAAAAGCCAGGGACCATTTGTTAGAATTATTATATACACCATGGGTAGAGTGGTCGTCTCTCAACCGCAGGGTTGTAGGTGAGATCCCGGCCCCTGCTTCTACATGTCGGTGTGTCCTTAAGCAAGACGCCTCAAGATGCCTAACAGGATGGGTTAAATGCAGTAGTCCAATTTCATGTACCTGTATGTATATGACAAATGTATTAAAGTTTGACTTTGTAATTTCCATGCTCAAACATGACAGCTTAAGACCCAAAATAGGCACTATTATTTTATTTTCATGGATAACAGACAAGCACAAATCAACTCTGTGTGCCATCTCACCTCAATACCCTGGGCTGCTATTCTCACCAGCGGGCAGGTGGGTATAAAAAAAAAATTTTTTTTGGTAGGACCATTTTTACTAGGAGAGACGTGGCTTCATTGAGACTCTTAACAGGGAGGAGGAGGCAAAGCCATGTTAGTGAAGAAAGCAGTGTTGCTGCTGTGGTGTATTCTTAGAGCTGGGCTGCCACGTTGTGATGTTACAGGAGTCACATTAGTCCTCCCACCCTCAACAGCACAGGAAAGACCATTTAGACAACATGTTACATAGTGCCAACCTGTCACTGAAATAAAAAATAAAAAAAATCAACCCACAACCAGAAGCTCTGTATGAAAACAGTCTCACAACTTCACTCAAACTTCATCACCTACAAATGGTTCTTTAATGACGATGCATAATTAAGATTTCGGCTGAGCAATTAACTCTAAAGGAGAGTGTGTGTGCAGATGTGATGGCATGCACATCCTTCTCAGGCACTCATGTTGTTGCATTTTTAACGTCCCCAGTCTCTAAAGCGACACGCAACAGCAGGAGGGGAGTGAGTGTGCGTGATTTACAGAAAACAGTATCACTGATATCACCATGAACTCAAGTGTCATCAGAGAGACAGCAGTAAAGATCGTGTCCTCACCCAAGCCTCTCCTTGCTCTCCTCGGGGGTGAGCTGGTCAAATGTCCCGGCCTCCTCTTTGCCGAGAAAGGCCTCATGGTCGTACTGGAAGCTATTACTGTCTTCGTCTGCCGGCCTGGGGGGCAGCTCCGGCTCATGGATCACTCTGTCTTTCTTTAACGTCGGCTTACCGTGAACCAGCACGGTGCACAAGAGCACGGCACTCAGGAAGCTGAGGAGGTCCATCAGTCAGGGATGAAGCAGGAGCTATTCTTGTTTCTAAAGAGGCCCTCACTGTATTCAAAAAGCAGACGGCTGTATGGCCACTCTCACTGCTTGAACCGCCTAACCTATATCTCCTTAACTCTGTTGCTGTCGCAACAGCGTGACAAACAAACCCGAGACTTCACACAGTCCTCAGTCAAAACGGTTTAGGAGAATTAACCCCCGAAGGAGGGATGCAACCAAGCTGGGTGTTCTACCGCCTTACGTATAGCCAATCACAGTGCCCGTTTCACCAAAGCCCCGCCTTCTCAGCTGAAAAGAGCCTTCCTATTGGACCACGACACGTCGGTAACGCAAGACTGATTCAGGCGCCACGTTGCAGAGTGACGTGCAAACTGAGCTCAGTGTGGAGCCGATGGGTCCATCTGAGAGGCAGCTGGGAGGGAAAATATGAAACTGTACAATCTCTACAACAAGCAGAAATGCTTCAAGAAGTGTAATGCAAACATGTACCCAAAATGAGAGCGTGTTTGTGTGTAAAATGTGTCGAACATACAGTTTAAATGGCTTTAATACTTTAATGATGCACAAGTAACCCTGTGGAGTCCTGTATCTGTCCCTGGCTATCATTTAGGTGTCCCCAAGAAAGGTCATGTTAAGTCATTGCGATTGAGATAATGTTGTGTCTTTTTGGATAAATTGGAAGTGAACACGGAAAGAAACACTCAAATGATGCTCTACATTACTAGTATGCGCTCAACACATTGTGCCACATAGAGGGTGAAAGAAAATGTAGCCTAATGTTTGGTTGTTGTCTGAAAAATTGCTGCTTCATCACTACACCATCTGAGACTGACAGTGATTTTCTTTGATACAGAACAGCTGCTGAATCCTTTGAGTTTTGAGAGTCCGGTTAAATGTTTCCACATAAGTTTTTAATTTTAGTTTAAGGACTGTAGCCAAATTATCTTACTATTATCTTAGTGTGAAAATTAGGAGAGTTATGGTTTTTTTTAGGTTTGTTTAAGGAAGAGTGGGGGAGGACCTTTACATTCCAGTTTCTCTGGGGTTAAAAGGGTTATGTTAAATATGTCTATTCTATACTTTACTTTTCCAGCGAGATACGTGTCATAAACAGCCTGCAGCGCTCTGCTCGAGTCACCTTGCCTGTAAAAAGCCACGTCAGCTGTGCAGAGATTACGGCACCATGGAGGGTGATGCTCACACCCAGCACTGACAGAGCTGACACCTGGCAGACATGACAATTTATGTTGCATCTCTTTGTTAGAAATGTGGGTGGAGTAGTTGTAGTGTTATTACCATACATTACAGTATTTTCATCTAAAGTGTATATTTGACTGACAATGCTGGGGAGGGTCTTGTTCGGCCCCTGAAGGATCACAGTGAGAGGACAAAGTCCTTTTGTGTTATACCTCACAAAGTTTTGCATTCCCCAGATCCATAGACTTGAGAGGGTCAAGCTTGAAAGGGTCTATAGGAGCAGTTATTATACATGTCCAGTCCAGTTATTATACACTACCAGTTCAGAGAAAGTTTAGATACGCAACCAAGGGCTGCAAACATGGCTGCTTCTGTTCTGACTGTCTGTGGTGGTTGAAGCTGTGAGTGTTTATTGCTCAGAAACATATAATGCGATACATGTGACTACAGTAGCTCGACTGTGGCTTCACTGCCAGAAAACATTTTCTACAGCATTTGAACCCATCTTGTTTCTATCATATGATAGATGTGTTACCAAAACACCACAGGAATTCAAGAATATAGCAGCTTCATTAAGTTTGCTTGTCCCTTCACACGAAATGTACTGAAAGTACTACTGCTAGACTGAAAAAACTCCTGAACAGCTGAGAGGAGTCTATATTCATGGACTAGGGGGGACTAGGTTGTCTCACGGGTTGGTTGTCACACTTACAGCCACACTAGAGGGCACTGTTTCATCATGTTGATACCAAACAATTAGCCTAATGTCGTGGTCATCTCTACCTGGGCAGTTTGTGGAGAACCCTCTAAAATATGTGAGGAGACATTTTGCGATTTTTTGCGACATGTGTTTTACCAACTTTTCATGTTGGTGTTGTTTTTATATTGAATGTTTGTTGATAACTAGTTCTCTCTTAATATTTTTTTTAAAGTGGAAGGGGTTAGCTTGAATTTCAGCTAAAACTTGTCTGAAATAACACTAGCCAGTTAGCTAAAACCAGGTGGTAGCTAGCATTAACTCTTTTTTTTATGATGTGAAGAGGGTTATTATCACATGTGAGTAGATGTAGCAACATTCAGACTTCAGATACTGTAGTGTATTGATGTTCTGTCCATTTTGTTCGTGGTTGCTGGTTACTTTCTATAACCTAACCTGTTTTCAACACTGTTAATTCCTTCATTTACTGCTTTTTACAGACATACAAACAAAAGTAGCCTTGCTGAGCATCAGGTGATGATTATAGAGTTTGTTTTAAAAGTTAATAGTTAATTTTTGCCAAAACCCCATTCATAACTATAGGAACAACCAACCCCATACCATGTGACAACCAACCCATCACAGGGTTGGTTGTCACAAATGAAAGGCATGTCCAGTTCAAGCCAACGCTTCAAGCAGTCATCTAATGTGGGAATGAGAATTTTGAGATGAGTTAATGGTCAGAAATTCATGAATAAAAAGTGAGACAACCAGCTCCGGTTCTACCTCTTTCTGCTCAATAATGCATGGCCCATATTTACCTCCTCCAAGGAAGATGGATTTTGACGAAATTTTCAGGATTGGTCAGAAGTGGCCTCACTTAGACTGATTCATTTTTGGTGGTGATCGGTACTGATTCAAGGTCAAATAAAAGGTCACGCCATAGTAATGTATGGGAGATTTCGCATCTTTCTGAACGCTCCAGGCTGTACAATTTTCGGTCACCAAGGTCAAATATGCATTTTTAACCATAATTTCAGGAAGGACTTAGAGCAATACAACTGGTCTCAAAATATCCGGAAAAGTAATTCTCAATTTATAATCTTAGACATTCTTATAGTCAAATATTAACATTTTCTGTGATAATCATGAAAAACTGTGCACAGAGGACAAAATTGCTGCCTTGGCAGAGGTCTGCGCTCTCTAAGTGATTTTCTGTTTTTTTTATTGTATACGTTGTATTTTTCACATTGTAGTCCTTAAATTGCCTTATTTGCCTTTATTTTTTTTATCTTTTATCTATTTTACACTTTGATTTATTGCTCAACATTCATTGTAGATAGCAAATGAAGTATTTCATTGTGCAGGGAAACATGTTTCCTTACTGTAGATAACTGTAGATATGATGATAAACAATTTGAATTTTAAATCTGCCACTACACAATGAGGTTTAGATGGGGTATTTGTCATGTCTGTCAAGCTAAGTTATGTTTATTATGTCTGTCTTGTCATTTCCTGTTTTATTTTGAAATTAATTGTTTTCCCTCTTCTTTACTTCCTGCCCTCCTGTGTTCCCGCCTGTGTGGTTGTCTGCCCCGTTCTGATTGTTTCCACCTGTCCCATCACCTCATGTTTAAATAGTCCTGTCTCCCCTTTGTCTTTGTGAGTGTGTCTTGTCCATGTCAGGTCATGTCCCCAGTTTCCCAGTCCATTCCTGTTTCAGTTTCAGTTATGTCCCTGTCTTCAGTCCTGTGCTGCACTTGTGCCAGTTTTTCCCAAAAGTAGTTTTTCTTTGAAAGTTTCTTAGCTTCTTTGTAGAGCGATTTTTAGTGATAGTTTGTCTAGCCTCATGTCATGGTGATTTTTAGTTGTAGTTTATGTAGCCTCATGTCATGGTGACTTTTGGTTGTAGTTTATCTAGCCTCATGTCATGGTGATTTTTAGTGATAGTTTATCTAGCCTCACGTCATGGTGATTTTTAGTGGTAGTTTATCTTGCCTCACGTCATGGTGATTTTTAGTGGTAGTTTATCTAGCCTCACGTCATGGTGATTTTTAGTGATAGTTTATCTAGCCTCACGTCATGGTGATTTTTAGTGATAGTTTATCTAGCCTCATGTCATGGTGATTTTTAGTGGTAGTTTATCTAGCCTCATGTCATGGTGATTTTTAGTGATAGTTTGTCTAGCCTCATGTCATGGTGACTTTTGGTTGTAGTTTATCTAGCCTCATGTCATGGTGATTTTTAGTGATAGTTTATCTAGCCTCACGTCATGGTGATTTTTAGTGGTAGTTTATCTTGCCTCATGTCATGGTGATTTTTAGTGATAGTTTATCTAGCCTCACGTCATGGTGATTTTTAGTGATAGTTTATCTAGCCTCACGTCATGGTGATTTTTAGTGATAGTTTATCTAGCCTCATGTCATGGTGATTTTTAGTGGTAGTTTATCTAGCCTCATGTCATGGTGATTTTTAGTGGTAGTTTATCTAGCCTCATGTCATGGTGATTTTTAGTGATAGTTTATCTAGCCTCATGTCATGGTGATTTTTAGTGATAGTTTATCTAGCCTCATGTCATGGTGATTTTTAGTGATAGTTTATCTAGCCTCACGTCATGGTGATTTTTAGTGATAGTTTATCTAGCCTCATGTCATGGTGATTTTTAATTGTAGTTTATCTAGCCTCAAGTCATGGTGATTTTTAATTGTAGTTTATCTAGCCTCATGTCATGGTGATTTTTAGTGGTAGTTTATCTAGCCTCATGTCATGGTGATTTTTAGTGGTAGTTTATCTTGCCTCATGTCATGGTGATTTTTAGTGATAGTTTATCTAGCCTCATGTCATGGTGATTTTTAATTGTAGTTTATCTAGCCTCATGTCCTTGTGATTTTTAGTGGTAGTTTATCTAGCCTCATGTCATGGTGATTTTTAGTGATAGTTTGTCTAGCCTCATGTCATGGTGATTTTTAGTGGTAGTTTATCTAGCCTCATGTCATGGTGATTTTTAGTGATAGTTTATCTAGCCTCACGTCATGGTGATTTTTAGTGATAGTTTATCTAGCCTCAAGTCATGGTGATTTTTAATTGTAGTTTATCTAGCCTCAAGTCATGGTGATTTTTAATTGTAGTTTATCTAGCCTCATGTCATGGTGATTTTTAGTGATAGTTTGTCTAGCCTCATGTCATGGTGATTTTTAGTGGTAGTTTATCTAGCCTCATGTCATGGTGATTTTTAGTGGTAGTTTATCTTGCCTCATGTCATGGTGATTTTTAGTGATAGTTTATCTAGCCTCATGTCATGGTGATTTTTAATTGTAGTTTATCTAGCCTCATGTCCTTGTGATTTTTAATTGTAGTTTATCTAGCCTCATGTCATGGTGATTTTTAGTGGTAGTTTATCTAGCCTCATGTCATGGTGATTTTTAGTGATAGTTTATCTAGCCTCATGTCATTGTGATTTTTAATTGTAGTTTATCTAGCCTCATGTCATGGTGATTTTTAATTGTAGTTTATCTAGCCTCATGTCATGGTGATTTTTAGTGGTAGTTTATCTAGCCTCATGTCATTGTGATTTTTAGTGATAGTTTATCTAGCCTCATGTCATGGTGATTTTTAATTGTAGTTTATCTTGCCTCATGTCATGGTGATTTTTAATTGTAGTTTATCTAGCCTCAAGTCATGGTGATTTTTAATTGTAGTTTATCTTGCCTCATGTCATGGTGATTTTTAGTGATAGTTTATGTAGCCTCATGTCATGGTGATTTTTAGTGGTAGTTTATCTAGCCTCATGTCATGGTGATTTTTAGTGATAGTTTATCTAGCCTCAAGTCATGGTGATTTTTAATTGTAGTTTATCTAGCCTCATGTCATGGTGATTTTTAGTGATAGTTTATCTAGCCTCACGTCATGGTGATTTTTAGTGATAGTTTATCTAGCCTCAAGTCATGGTGATTTTTAGTGGTAGTTTATCTAGCCTCATGTCATGGTGATTTTTAATTGTAGTTTATCTAGCCTCATGTCCTTGTGATTTTTAGTGATAGTTTATCTAGCCTCACGTCATGGTGATTTTTAGTGGTAGTTTATCTAGCCTCATGTCATGGTGATTTTTAGTGATAGTTTATCTAGCCTCACGTCATGGTGATTTTTAGTGGTAGTTTATCTAGCCTCATGTCATGGTGATTTTTAGTGATAGTTTATCTAGCCTCATGTCATGGTGATTTTTAGTGGTAGTTTATCTTGCCTCATGTCATGGTGATTTTTAGTGATAGTTTATCTAGCCTCATGTCATGGTGATTTTTAGTGGTAGTTTATCTAGCCTCATGTCATGGTGATTTTTAGTGGTAGTTTATCTAGCCTCACGTCATGGTGATTTTTAGTGATAGTTTATGTAGCCTCATGTCATGGTGATTTTTAGTGGTAGTTTATCTAGCCTCACGTCATGGTGATTTTTAATTGTAGTTTATCTAGCCTCATGTCATGGTGATTTTTAATGGTAGTTTTTCTAGCCTCACGTCATGGTGATTTTTAATTGTAGTTTATCTAGCCTCATGTCAGGGTGATTTTTAGTGGTAGTTTATCTAGCCTCATGTCATGGTGATTTTTAATTGTAGTTTATCTAGCCTCATGTCATGGTGATTTTTAGTGATAGTTTATCTAGCCTCATGTCATGGTGATTTTTAATTGTAGTTTATCTAGCCTCATGTCCTTGTGATTTTTAATTGTAGTTTATCTAGCCTCATGTCAGGGTGATTTTTAGTGATAGTTTATCTAGCCTCATGTCATGGTGATTTTTAATTGTAGTTTATCTAGCCTCATGTCCTTGTGATTTTTAATTGTAGTTTATCTAGCCTCATGTCAGGGTGATTTTTAGTGATAGTTTATCTAGCCTCACGTCATGGTGATTTTTAATTGTAGTTTATCTAGCCTCACGTCATGGTGATTTTTAGTGGTAGTTTATCTAGCCTCATGTCATGGTGATTTTTAATTGTAGTTTTTCTAGCCTCATGTCATTGTGATTTTTAATTGTAGTTTATCTAGCCTCATGTCAGGGTGATTTTTAATTGTAGTTTATCTAGCCTCACGTCATGGTGATTTGTAGTTGTGGTTTATCTAGCCTCATGTCATGGTGATTTTTAGTTGTTTGATTTAGCTCCATAGTTTTTCCCTCCCATTTTGGTCGAATGGTTTTTATTTCTAGATTAGTAAGATTAGAGTAAGTCTTCCCCGACACACTCTCTCCTCTATCAGGTGAGGTGCTCTCCCTTGTTTGTCCACCTGCCTGTCACACAATAAAGACTTTTACTTTGGAAGTTCTATGCCTTGAGTGGTACATTTGGGTTCTCACTGAAACCAGACCTGAACCAGAACAGTTTTAAATTTGGGAAAAATGTATCATTCTAGGTATCTTAAGAGAATAAGTTGTATCTGTACATCCTGACATAATACCAGATTTAATATCACTGATATAAAATCTGGCTATACAGCTGTAGTCTGGACGACATGTGTTACAGTCCCTGTCTTGCAAAATAATGTTTTGAGGAAGACTCATAATTTGCATGGGGTTGGGGGATCATATCTACATCAAGATGACTGGAAGAATCACATTGCTGGTACGCATCTCAAGCTGTAATATGGAAGAGCAGACTCTGAAACCTGGAAACAACTTGCTGACACTGCCATGCCTAATTCTCCTTCGTGGGCAGGAGAAACGTACTTTGCCATTCATCAGTAGCATAATAAGCCAGCACATGGCACTTTGCTGTTTTGCATAAATAGTACACCCCAGTTTATGATTATAAAGGGGCCCTGGGGCTAACTAGTCTCTTTATTCAATTAATGAATAGTTAATGTGTTTAAATTAGTCCTGCCTGGTCAATTTGAATCAGTGTTTTGTGCAGACATGAAGAAATACAAATGTGTTTTCCCAGTGAGATGCATCTCTGAAATTTATTAAATACAAGTGTATTTAAACAACATTAACTTTGTAAAGTCTGAACTATAACAACATAAAATACTTATTATTAGACATCCACCTCACAAGCTTAACCTAGAAGAAGTAATTTCAGCAATGGCACTTAATTTAAAATTAAATCAATTTTATCAGCTTAACCCCAGATAATGATGGATGTTTCTGAGGCATAGCATAGAGCCATGGGTTGAAGGCATTTTGGGAAGTTAGGAATAATCCCAAACAATAGTACGGCTGAACAACTGCAGGCATTAACACGCTGGAGAGAGAAAGTAGTTGGGAAGAGTGGCTTTCAACATGAATATTTCACTGAGGAATAGAAATGGGAGGGGGCTGTGCTCACAGCTACAGGGGTGTTCAGTTAACCATGAGATTATACACACACACACACACACACTGCAGAAGGCATTTGGTTAATGTAATTAAGAAAACCCTATGGTGGGAGACACTGAGCATTAGTGTCCAGGATATACACTTCTGTCGTGGCCTTTTGCTGCCCCACGCTCACAGCCGTAGACCATATTTATCTGATTCACTTTTTTTTCTAGTACAGCGAATGCTTTGCAGTTTGTTTATGCATGAAAAATTAATCTGTACACGTGAATATATAAGTGCTTATGAATAACAGATCCTATACTAATTTATGGAAGTGAATTTGACTGCTTTAAAAAAAAATGAAAAGCTTTTTATTTCATTTTTACTTCCTTTGTAAACCTTCCTCACTGGTGGTGGCACCAAAGGATTTACCTGAAAATTAATGTGTCTCATTTGAGGATAAATGTAGACTATTTCAGCACTGTTAAATTCAATATTACTAGAAAAATAATAATTATTCCTGATGCAGATAAAGCCATGCATCTGACCAGTTGAGGTAAATGTAAGACTGTGGTTTGCTTTGCAACTCGTGGCAACAAGAAAATGCTAAATTCACCTTCCTGTTTCACTTTAAGCAGTTTTAAACCATGGAGCAGAGAGGAAAACAATTCAAACATATAACATGATTTTAATGATAAATGAGACACGTCATAGATGAGTGGCACAGCCACGATAAAAGATTGAGATGCACATGACCAAGCTAATTAACACATTATTTATTTAAAGAACAACATAAGAGGAAAACTTAAACTCCCAGTGGCATGTGGAATCACAAAGTTCAAGGAACGTGGAAATGTGTGCATCCATAAGGGCTCTAAAATATGTTACAGATTAGAATAAAATAATCACTGGCTGACCAGCAAACAGTGAAGCTCATTATAACCATGTGCTGATTGATACAGATTAGGCCTACTGCTGTACATCATCATTGTAGGAGAGAGAATTTAGCACATTCATTGTTGTGGTGACCTTTGAAACTACAAAATAATTATTTCATAACTTACTCCTCTGCTTTATTTTGTTCAGCTGCTTTATTTTTTCCCACCAAAGTTCCTCAATTCATTTTTCAAGAAAATATTTGCGGTGTGTTTTGGGGATTTCCTGGTGCTATTTTTAATGAACATGTGTGCATTGTTTCCACTCATCTACAACACTTTTCCTTCAGGTTTTACACTGGTGGGGGACTTGAAGTAGAATATTGATTTGACTGAACAATAACAGGGACTGTAGAGTCTCTCACCACACAATTACTCTCCACAATTTCCCTCTCCCTTGTGAATTTTCATAGTTATAATAACTCACCGCCCATACTATTCTGGATAGATTAATAAACTTCTCATTGCTGCCACGTAGGAGAAAAGAAACCTTTGCTCTGTTTAATGACAACTGTAAAGTGGAGGCAATCATGGGATGCCTCCCATGACATTTCCCCGTTCCTGTCCGCTCCACTTATCTTAGACAAATGACCGTGCCAGGCCACTATCGAGATGAAGCCTTTTCCCCGAGTCATTACGTCTGTCACCGGGGCCATTTCCATATTGAAAAATCTGAAACAATAAACGACGCCCGAGCCTTTAATAACTGTGAAGGAATCATATTTGGAAAATTGCATTGAAGCAATAACCTTTTCTCCCTGTAATTAGATGACAGAGAGGTCCTGGTTTTAATTAAGTCAGCAATTTATAGTCGCACAGCCATACCTCAGCGTGCTGATTAGTATAGGAGGGATCACAGAACAGCGTTGCCTCAATTTGAACAGATTTGATCTAGTAATTACTGTGTTATATGGCAAAGGCCGCAGCAAGTCTCAGACTCAAGACTCAGTTGACGCAGTGCTCTGTGAAGCATGGCCCTTCCCATAGTTACTCGAGCTGCAAATATGTGGCGAGCAAGTGTCTGTCTGAATAGGTCTTCAAAGGAGGTCATCAACAGAGGACATAATGTTTGAGGAGGCATATTAAGGTGGGATTGTGAATGTGAGGCCTGTGTGTGTGTGCGTGTGTTGGAGGGGATTTGTTTGGGAGCAGCATCATTTTATACTGCACCTTAATTGATCCCATTGGTCACTGTTAAACGTTAACATTTGCAAGAAGGGGCAGAGCAGTTAAGGATGCTGTTTTAGTGCTGTGTTAATAAACATGGCAATTTACTGTCAATTTATGTCCTGACAGGTCGTAATGAAGACCATGAAAAGAAGATTAGCTGGAGCTGTTACAGCGGGCCGTCTGGGGACCGTCATCATGGCACTGTGGGGACCAGTGCTTGTTGTGTGAGCTGGCGCCCCTCCGGTTCTCTGCGGCTGTCCACGTGATTGACATTAGCGGGGCAGTTTTTCGTAAAAGAATGGTAAATTTGTGCTCTCTCTTTTGAGAATATGACATTTATCATGTTACACAGACTTGCATCTATAGGCCATCAGAAGAAGAGCACATGGCAGCCCCCCTGACACATCATTAGTGACATCAAGCAGATGCTTGCGATCTGTGCCACTAATTTCATTAGCTTCTCCGGCTAACCACAACAGTGCTACGTTTGGTAAAGGCCCATGTTGCATCTAAGTAAGAAGCGCAAAAATGCATGAGTTTTGATTTCCCTGTTTGCTATTTGCTGCTTGTTTGCTTTTCCTCTCGACTATTTATGCACATTTTTGTGGCTTACAGCATCTGAAATTACAAGCATACAAAACATCCTGCAAAAAAAAAGATCTGACAATACTGTGACACGTCACGTGTTTCCACCTGAACAGGAAGAGCATCAGGACAACAGTGCATGTAGGTTCCTGATGTAGACTTCTCCTAATCTAAGCAATGCCAATCCCAGAGGCCTAATGGGAGAATAGGGTTAATTAATCCCAGAGGACATCTCAGATTGAGGAGAGGGGGCCCCCCTAGATCTCCCCCCTCCCTGATAAAGGTCATACTTCACAATAAGACAATGCATGTGTTGCCCCTCTGAGTACATCTCATCCTCTCCCTCAAAACATCTAATTTGATTGTCTTCCTTCAATCAGCATAACTATATCGCCTGAGAACAAACCCTGGGACACACTGGGACATGAAGTGCTAATACTGAACGCTGTCCCCAGGATTTGAATCACCCATAGATCTGTGACAAAGTGGCCTCAGAGTCGATGGAGTCTGGTGCTAAATGTGCGCCACTGGCGAAACATCATTTGCGCAATGATGCTAGATGCTAAAGACTGTCTCTAGGCCTTGGCTGCGTGACTCTGGCCTGTGATTTATGGGTCATCATTTAGGTGACATTTTCCTCTGGTCCAACATTTGAGTCAGTTGCCCTTACTTTCTTTACACCTTCTCTGCTCTGTGTAGCACGTTTGAGGGAAACTGCATGAGTGTGCACAACGTGTCACAGATGCCGTTTCCAGCTTGTGTGCTGTCGCTGCAGGGTTGTTCTGTAACAGAGGACACTCTGTTGCTAAGCATTGCCACAAAGACCTTATTCCTATGTGATGTAAAGAGGTTTGTGTCCATAGTCTAATGACCTTAATTCTTAGTACTGCATCAAGAGATCAATGTCAGATCAGAGCACAAAAAGAGTTTAATTAAAACAAAATCAAGAGGAAATCAGGAAACTAAATAATCAGTCTGCGATGAGGTGGCGACTTGTCCAGGGTATACCCCACCTTCCCTGCCCTACGACAGCTGGGATAGGTTCCAGCCCCCCCACGACCCTATGAGGATAGGCGGTAGAAAATGGATAGATAAATAATCAGTGCTAAACTTTCTCTCTACTACTGTTCTCCTCACTGTAGTTTTTCCGTTGACACCTGCGATGTGTGCCTCTGTATTGTGTGACTTGATTCTCTGCTCCTCCATCCAGCAGATAGGATGGTGGTGGAGCAGTTTTGGCTGCAGTAAGAGTGTCTCCCCTGGGCTGCAGCACAGCTCCTGTCCCCTTCTCTCCCTGCAGCTGGAGCTACCAGAGCCAGATGCTACGTAGCTCCACCACCCTCTGTCCCCCCTTTCTCTCTTCCAGGAGGATGGTGCCCAGAGAGGAGGATGACAAACGCCTCTGCCTCCTCTTACTGACGGATTTGGACGACCTGACTCCAGCCCCGCACTGTTCCAACCGCCAGCACAAGATGTTGACTTAATGGAAGGGGGTTGGCTGTGGATTGGCCCATATGTGTTTGTATTGGGAAAATATGGCAGGGTGGTGTGTCTCTGTATCTGTGTATTTAATAGGATTGTGTGTGTATGTCTGTGTGTGTGTGTCTGTGTGTGTGTGTGTGTCTTCACCTAGCCCAGACTGCCTACATCCATCATGCCATGGTGCTCTGGCAGAGAGTAGAACTCAGACAGCTTCACTAACACACGGTCAGTTAAATTGCCTGTTAAATTGTCCTGGTCCGCAGCTATCTTAGGTGTAGATAAAAACACTGCACTTAAAGCCTGCACTTAAAGGCAGAAATTGTCAAGTAAATGCCAACTTCCCTCCATGCATAGAGAGAAAGAAAGAGAGGGAGAGAGGGAGAGACACAGATCCTCTGAGGGAAACACATTTCCATTGCATTACAAAATACTGCAGCAAATACACATACAAACTGTCTATTGTAGATGCCACAAGCTTATTTTGGAGTTATTTCTCAAGCTGAAATATCAAGAATCTTCATATATTTATACTTTATAATTTTTAGAATTTATATATTAACATTTATACTTAAATTATACTAAAAGTATCTGAGAAACCAATACATTATCTTTTGAGCTTATGGCTCACCTGATCAATAGGCAAAATTATGCATGAGCAGCAAAACTGTAATACCTCCTTCTCTGTGCTTTCTTAATAAACAACAGTCTCAATCCAATACCTTTGACATTTCACTCCATGCAACCAGATGGAAAATTAAGTCTCATTCTTTTAGCATTACTGGGATATTATGGATAATTGCCTGTGTCCTGCAGAGAAGTGCTCTCCTGTAACCAGTGATGTGGTGGTAAATGAAAAAGGTAGGGTTAGTTAAAGCCTATGGTCAGTGTCTGCGACAAATAAAATGAAAAATGTGGATCTCAATCACACCTGAATTCAGATTTTGAAGATTGTTTACAGTTTCATGAGATAAAGATAAAAATCTAGATGGAAAATGCTTGTTTTACTCTCTGCTACATCAATGACTATAACCCATAGCATAAAATGATAAAGACTCACCATTAATGCTGTGAAATATTTTATAGGTTGTTGCTTTTGTCCCGCATTTTACCCAAAAGTCATAATGTCAACATTTGTGTGTTCAAATACATTTTTAAAGACAGATACTTATTTATTATCTACACAAGTTACGTATTAATGCTTACTCAAATCACTTATTTAATTGTGATCCCTGCACACAGCCAAAGGGTGATCACCTTACACTAAAATGTCAATAGTTACAGTCTGTTGACACACAGGTCTGTTTTCTACTGTCAAAATATTCATAGTCAATCCATAAAGTGCTTTATTCCTAAGCATATTTTTATATATATATATATGAATGTGGTGCTCCAACATATAAACAGAGATATGAGAAGTCATCTCTATTGACACACAAGGGAACTACATACATACATTAACTGCATCAATGAACATGTGTGACAGTGACTTCAATATCACCTAAATATGTGTCTGCAGCCATTAAGATGTTAATAAATATTTACATATATTTTTGTTTCTTTATTTTTGCTCCACTGTGTAACATAGAGAAATACAACCAAACCAGTTGTGATGATACTCGTAAAATCACATTTGTTCTCACACCTTGTGTGTCATGGTTTATGATGTGAAAAGCACATCTTTGATAGACATGATAGATTTTTTTTTAAATCAAGAAACAGGGAACTGAAGGTATGTGAATGATAAGATCACAATAGATAGATCGATTACCAGAGTAATTAATTAATACCAGCGATAGGTTAGCTGTTACAGCAGTTTAAAGTCAGAATTTTGATTTATTACAGAGATTAACAATAACACTATAACTCCCAGAATGTGTGCCATCACCTGACCCTCATTCACGTGACACATAAACATAACTCACAAATTAACAAAACATCGTTTTATTTCCGTCTGTAGTCCAATTTAATGCCAGAATTGAAACCATGAAAGCAAACCAGTCGAACACACACAGCGCCAGTTCACCTTTGTTCAGCAGAGCCCAAATTAAGCCAGCAGCATGTTTTGATATTTAACTCCATAACAGCGTCACTGACAGGCTGCTGTAGGTCTCTAGTTGGACGCTAGGGGGCAGAAACGCTCCACAAGTGGAGACAAGAGAGCTCAGAGCGGCTGAGGACTGCTGCAGCACACCGGCCCAGTTCTCTGCTGTTTCTTCTCATCTGGAGATGCTTTATGAGATTTAAGTTTTGGTTTGCATTGACAGCTTCTGATATACTTATTTTATTGATTACATTATTCATAATGAACTGTAACTGAAAGTATGGCCTGTGCGCAAAGATCACTCTATCACCTAAGTGATTTAAGCGAATTCCTCAATACTAGTTCAGTTATCTATACAGCAGCCAAACACAACAATCAGTACAATCATACATTCGGTTACTATATTGTTTCCAGATCATAAGGACTATTTTGAGTGCTTGTTGGTAAAACGTTGGTGATGATGGAGTCATTCTCATTTGAGCGGTTTTACTTTGGTTCCACCTGACAAAATTTTCCCTCCCTCCGTCTTCTGCCATTTGTTAAGGGAGATGTGAGGAGGTCGTGCAGCCAAAGTTCACCCTTCTCCAGGCCTTCTGCAGTGGTGGCTGAGCAGGCAGGGGGAACTTTGCGGGGGATTTTGGCTAAACGTCCGTCCATCTGCTGGCCCATCTGAAGAGGGGCAAATCTTTAACTTCCACAAAGCAACTTATGAAGGAAGTGTCTTAGTGTGCGAAAGCGTGCGCGTGCGCGTGCGCGAGGGGGGAGGGTATGGGGGGGGGGGGGATTGAAGCGAGTATGATGAATATTCATAACTGCACATGACACAGTTTTATTGTATTTTTGTATAACGCGTTCTGCGTGATTGATCCCAGGTGCACTTTTACGCACAATATGCGCAAAAAGACTCATAAATCCCCATTTGTTGCAGGTCTGGGTTAGCAATTAAGACAGGTTGCTGTATTATTATTATTATTATTATTATTATTATTATTATTATTATTATTATCTATTTTTGTTGTTGTTGTTGTTGTGGTACCTATAGGCCTACTGAAAGCTGTCCTCAAGAAAAGTTCTCCCAATTGGAATCTAATTTCCAACTCATTCCTGTAGTTTGGGTTGAGAATAATTACCTCAGATAAAAAAAGTTAAGAATATTTAAAAATCATTACGTGGAATAATAGGCCAGGTGACTGATGATGAAAATATCCAGCCTCCGTCCCATTTGGACCCTCACATGTCGGTCTGTCATGCGCAGGCATCAGACTAATGCAGGGTGATCGGGGGCTCTCTCAGCCTAGAGCTGTCCTCTAATCAATACATGTCAAAGAAATATGAAAATAAGCATAGACTCTCCTCAGTCATATGGATTTACTCCTCTTTTATTCTAACATCAATTTCCAACTGATTTTTTGTCGTTTTATCTCGCCCTTACGGTGCATTATGGTGATCAGCAACAGACAATCATAGTTTAGCTATCATTATTTATTAAAATTGCATCAATGAATAAATGATTGTGCGCGCCTTGGTTTGTGAGCTTCCCTTTTCGGCACCAACGCAGGAGGAGGGTTGCATCTGTTAGGGTCCAATGTTAGTCTTAATTACTGGCCTTCATGTTCTCCATGGCCCTCAACCGTCTTTAATTAAAACCTTGATTAGGGGGGAGGAGGTCTCGGGCAAGACTATTACCAGATGGGTTTCCAGCAATAATAATAAAGACTTTATCCGCTGCCGCTGCTGCTGCCTGTGTGCCATAAACCGCAGAGCTCACTGCTCGTCTGTATCAAAGCACAGCGAGCAGAAAGAGGCTGTTAATTACGCCGGTAATTACTTGTCTAATTACGGTTCGTTTGTGATTAGATTTAGAAACGTTTCGTGGTCTATTCAGATGCTCTCTGTTGCCAGTACGCAGGCTTAACACTGTATGGACTGATATGTAGTGTGTATCCACAGCGGGGTGCTGCTGAATAACCGGCCTGTAAGAGATGGAGTGAATAAGATCAATAGTGAAGCACTGACCCGAAAGTTATCTTTATTTTGCTCACAAAAGTCCTCAATAATCTTCTATATGTTCAAGGTACAGCAAAGTGTCCCCAGAGCACGTCACAAACATAGTTCTCTTTTCCTTTCTCGCGCTTTTGTCCGCGTAATATTTTGCACATTTTTCTAGCCTTTCCTTCAGAGTTTTGCAGCCTTTAGTGAGCATTCCTGAAAGCACTGAAGAGTTCAGCTTATGTCACATTTTAACGACGAGCTATTTCAGGACCTTAGGGAGCCTCTGCATCCCATCTATCTCATATTTTAACAGGATATGAGCGAGAGAAAAAAAGCCAAATCAATAATGCATCCTGACATATTCCGCAGAATTGCATATTAGCAATTTAAGATTCGCCACATTACGAATATTGCTATATCTCACCAATGGTCTGAGAGTCATTATGAGAGCGCGCAAGCACGCCGCCGCTTTTATATTCAAGACAGAGAAACTTGCAAATAACAATCAGTTCAATTATCCTCAAAATATTTACTCCAGGATAGGATTTGTCATCCAGACACAGAGGAAGGAGGGAGGGGACAAGAAGTGATTTCTTGCTGCACTATGTGCGTCCATTTTCCAGACGGTTTGTCGTCGTTATTGCCTGATTTAGTGTGTGTTGTTTTACATAGCCCAGTCATCTGTGTGAGTTCACGTACAGCGTTGCGCCGCTGCTTCAGTTCATACATATCTGCGTTGAGTTTGTCACATTTAGTGTTTTATGTTGTCCCCTCTCTTGCTACAGGCTTGTTTATAAAATGTCCTACTGACCTGTGCGCAATACGTGTACCACATTTATTCGGACATTTTAACATTTTTTGCAGTTTTACGCACAACAATACCATCCATGTATCCATACAGATAGTGAAGCTGGGTTCCTCAGTATGTGAGCATGTGTGCAGCGGTGCAGACAGTATAATTACCTGTCCTCTGCTCCTCCTGCAGCAGGTGCCCCGGCCTCCCCGACCTTGCACAGAAAAGTGCCAGAGGCCAGGTGATGGCGTTAGTGAAATTATGTCTATTTTTACGCGCACGTCCCGCCCCCTCCATCAGGAGAGAAAGGAAGAGAGGCTGAATCTTTACAAATGCCATCCTATTACCTGTCACTCCCCAAGCTTGATGAATCATGGGGAGGTGAGCCTCGATGAAAAGTAATGAGTTGCTACCATCATGTTACTGGACGAGGGATCCGGAATACCTCTCCTTTTTAGGCCACACTATATAGACTATACTTTGACTTTTGACAGAGAATAAAATATTTCACTGTTTCTACTTTATTGGCTATTGGCAGTATGGTGTTCAGGCCATACATCATGTGTAAAGATTTTTTTCGTCAGTCATAATTTCGTCCTTTCCATTTCCCCAGCTCATTTGAACGAGTTTTCTTATTGATTTTTCCACGAACAAATATGCTGATTCCAGCCACTGCGAGTCAGGGGATACACAGAAAGGATTGTCATACGATAAGATCTTAGTAACATAGAAACTGATACCAACTCTGTAAAAACCACCAGAACATCGCCAGAGAGTCTCTGTAAAGCAGCATCAGCTCTGCCCTGGGGATCATGTATCATGACCATAATACCATACCGTGTGTTGGCTATATCGCACACCATGGATTACACAGAAGACTGCACAACCTCAGCGCTCAACGTTAATCACAAAAATCAGCCAGATCAGAGCCCGAGTGATGAGGAAACCCTTTCTGTGGCAGGTGGCAAGAGCTGCATTTCCTCAAAACATTTTATTTACATCTGAAAAATAAGACCTGGAGGGTGAATATATTTATAAACTCAGTGGAAGAGGGGGTATCAAGAAACAGATATTTTGAGATAGAGATTTGACTTCATCCATGTGAAAATGTTTCCTTTAATGTTGCAAATACGTACTCTGAAAAAAGACATGTTCACAAATCGTATAGGAAGGCACATTTTGCTTTAATCATTTGTTGGCCAACTTCAGTTCTAATTGCTCGTTAAAAGAAACAACACAAAGTGCAAGGTCGAGATGGTTTGTGAACTACAAATCATAGGTGTTATATGGATGTAGTCCTCTTTGGTGGTGCTGAATCCAGGCCAACACACTTTAGCTGATGCGTAATTTACCTCGCCGTGCGTAATTAACTGCGTCGCCGTATGTGTAACGCTTTATTTTGAACGGTGCAATACGTTTCCATTAAACGTTATTAAAGCGCAGGGAGTGACGAGCTCTCATTTGTCTTGTCAGGACATCTGACAACCTCGTTAGCTCCCATTTTCCCCTGTCAGCTCACAGCGCGACACGGACACTGACTTCAGCCACTCCTGGCAAGCGAGTGATAAATGCGCCTACTCAGCCCTGCGCAAAACAGCAGCATTATTGTTGCCAACACGAAGCATCAGAATCAATCACAGGCAAGTCTGCGTGGCAAGTGTCAGTCTTGCGTTTTGTGTGTGTGTGTGTGTGTGTGTGTGTTTTTTTTAGATCCAGCCCACTGTCGATCTTTAATCTAATTTAAGGGGTCATAGATATGGGGCATAATATCCCCTCGTTTGGACTTTCTGTCTCTCCAGTCTGACTCGCAGGACTGACCATGTGCGCTTCCACATTTAGCGCCGCACACAGGCCTCACTAGCAGATCAGAGGTGTTGCAAATGGGATTATTATGAATATCTGTGAGCAAATGGAGGATGTTGTTATTTTGCGCAAAAAATGGAGAGGAGGAGAAGAACACTTAATGGCATGGGATCTTTACGCTCGCTGCACTTTCAGATGCAATTGTAGATCGAAGTCAGACTTGTCACGTTGAGCCAAAGTGAATTCCTAACATCCAGGACGTGCCTGTCTACTCCGGACAAATTGCATCCAATCACCCCGGGGGAATTCGGCTAATGTCTCGATCCAGGGGCGGGGAGCATGGAGAGAAAACAAATCAAACTCTGCACAGAGAGCGTGTAGGGCTTATTAAAACATTTCACACAGGGAGAGAGAGAGAGAGAGAGAGAGAGAGATGGATGAGGAGAAGGACATGTGTGTCAGTGCTGGTGTAATTAGGCTGTATTATCTTCGGGCACTGTATCTTAAATTGAAAACTGTTGACAAATCTCAGTATCTCTGCGCTCTACATACCTGTTGTTTGAGTGGCACATTCAGCAGGAAAACAGGCCTGACAGTTTTACCCACTCCACACCAGATCAGGCTCCAGTTTGATTAAAGTTATGTATACTATTTTTAGACTATTAAAGGCCTTCCCAATTCCATTTGACGAAAAAAAACAACTAAATTTAACACCCATAACTTTGTGCATATAACAAAGTTTCAATCAAACGCACAGGGCCTCTTTCACCGCCAGTTTAACTTGAAGTCAGGATCAAAACTTACCTCCTCGTCTCCACTGCAATTAATCCTAATTTAGATGGATGAAACGTCCCCTTTGAAGGCAGCATCAACTCTGCGTGCACCCTCTGCTTTCTGGTAACGTGTTCGGTCCCCTGGACATTTTCTCTGTCTGCTACAGCGGCAGTAAACAATAAGCTCATGAGGCGTAGGCTATGGCAGCATAATGTTCTGCATGGTTAGAGAGGGGAGGTCGATCATTACACAATTTGTTTCAAATTTCATCAGTCAGAGCAAGCGAGAGATTGGCAAATATACCTAGAAAGCCTTAAGATCCATAAATTGTATACAGTACATGCTGTGTCCAGACGGGCCTGTTCACATACACATCAACATCTAACTGGGAAATAATATCAGATATTTAACTATTATTGAAATGCATTTGCCTGCTAAATATGCATTAGCTATGAAGATTGAGATTGCATACATATAGGCTGATATCTATTATGGGGAGTATTTGAGTTGCAAAATAGTTTCCATATATTCATAAAATCTGAAACAACTGTCAGTGTGATTTAGTGTAAGTGTATGTGTGTGTGTGTGTGTGTGTTGTGAGGGGGGAGGGGGGAGAGAGAGGTGGCGTTGTGCAGCAGCGTGGTGACGGCAGAGGGAAAACCGGCTGGACAGATTTGCGTTTACGCCTGATCTGCTTCTGGAGAGCGGGGCTGTGTGGGAAGGGAAAGGGAGCACCTGGCTCGACCGCTGTATCCCATCTCGTTTTATTGACAGCCTGATAAGCAGGGACCAAGCCGTGCGGTTTCCAGCGCGGATGTCGAGCACCCTGCTGCGTTGCACAGTATCAAGGCCTCTTAATGGCTGTCCCTCCAAATAATGGCCCGAACACAGCCAGTCCTGACTGGCCCGTACCTGCGCTGCCCCGGTCTCTTCCTGAGAGACAGGCGGCAGAGCGGTTGCCCATTTACTCACCGTCTTGTTCAAATTGACACAAACATCAGAGGCTGTGAAACAGGACTCGAGGCTTTTAGCCCGCCTTAGTAAAAGGAAAGCTAAAGCCCCCATTACTGCAACTTTATAGGGCTGTAGAAATAAAAGGTTTTCAGCTCAGACTGAAACAGTGGAACAATATCCAACATATTTCATGTTTACCATTCTGAGTCACTGGAAACAGAGCTGAGTCAGAGTTATGGAAACGGCCTGATATCAAAATACACCACGAAGTTAACAGTGGGAAGCATTTTCATAGATTTACTTAATGGGACCTGCCTGCACCTGTTCTACACGTGCACACCTGTTGCACACTGAGCATGCTCCGATTTAAAAAAAAAAAAAAAACCTCAACAACTATCAACTTGCCCATGTATTAATACTCTTACAGTCAGTCCACTCCTGTATCCTCAGTAGTCTTGTTTGTTAAACGCAGCAGCTGTTAAGAGCAAATAAAGCAGTTTTCCAAATCCACTGTGGTGATGGTGAAGCCTTCATCAGAAAGTTACACAATATTTTGCAAAAGCTTTCATGTAAATCTTCACTGCACCATCCAAGTCCATATTTGCATAGAAAGAAAAATTATTTTACCACTCTGTTTTCACTTTCAGGATATAAGCTCAAATAACCTGTCTCCATGTTTGACTTGTATCATTAAATCCCTTAAATCTGCCACAACAGGTGACAGTGTGGACTTACACAAAACAGTGAAATAAAGTAAAATAAGATCAAAGCTCAAACAGGCTGAGGGTGTTAGCTGTCACTTCCTGCCCAGTAAACAGGCCGGTGTGCTCCACATGCATTATGCTATGCTACCTTGTGCACTTCCCCATTCTGTGCTCTGTGTCCTGTCCAAGGTATGACGTCGACCCGTCGCTCCAGCCAATCACTGCCAACTTGAGGCTGATGCTGAAGGGAAAGTTGCTGGTAAGAGCCGCAGATTTTTTCCACTCTCATTGACAATTCAACTCCACGACGGAACCAAAGGTAGATAGCTTTTAATCGGGACCTATAAGTTTCTGTCGCTGTAACGCGGAGGAGAGAACCGAGGAGGCAACTTTTACGCACAGGATAACCGGCCAGACACAGCTGCTGCCTTTCATCCGGTGAGTTTGGACGCACTACCTTCTCATTTCTTTTGAACATTTAAAGCCCTGGTGCGTTTGAAATCCTCCTTTTGAGAGTATTTGTCCGTATATTCACTGAATACGCGTACGGCGCCAGACAAAAGATGTGGGGAACTTGCATGCTGATTGATTATTCCTGACGCATAGACAAACTTAAGCAAAACTGTAGGTTTGAACATTGCTCGATAACCTACAGGAGGTGTGTACACCGACACAAAGTTGAACACTGTGAGCTGGTTTTGTTTTTGTTGTCATCTATCTCTCTCTCACACGTACATGCGTGTAAATAACTATCTTCACCGAGGAATTACGCGCACGTCACTCCTTTAAAAACGCCTCTCATTATGAGCTTTACGCTGGGAGGAAATTAAAGGCTTAGACATGTACAGTAAACTCAATGTGTATGAGGATAGATTTAGCTGTGCGCGATCCATCAGCGCGGTGGAAATGACGCTGTCCATCAGCGGAAGATTCGGTTTGTTGGCTCGTGCAATCATTTTTAGAAAAATGATTGCATCTTTAATGTAAGTTAATAAAGTGAGTGGTCGTGTTTCAAAACAGTGTGTTTAGAGAGTTTGCAGAAAAAGAGCAAGAGAGTCGCCAAGTTGCCAAGTAAAACTAAGCAAGCAGGGAAAAGACATGAGCGCCCTGAGGGTTTTCACATTGATTCAGGTTCATAATAAAAAGGGTCGGGGCCTTGCATTTATAGTGCTTTGGATTTATGTTTTTTTTATATAGATATATTTTCTTTAACGGGATGAGCTTCCATGCAATTTTGTTAACCACGTAAAAAAACAGATAACTTCCCAAACAGTTGCTGGGGGATCCAGTGTTTCTCTCTGTCACGCTTCCCGAGCAGCGCTGTGACACCATTAGCCCCGGTGTTTATCCCAGCCTTCAGCCTTTTGCCAGGAGAGGGCTTCTGTGGACTGCACACCTTCTGTTGGCTGCACAAAATAAAACGTCAAAGATTGTGTACTGTGAATTAGTTAAATAAAAACAACATTTGCATGAATATATTCATCCCTCAACTCATCTTGCCTCATAAGCAGGAAGAGGACGGTTCACCTTAATTAAGTTGAAAAATAGGCCTACATTTTGGCATGTACCCCTTTATTGTGATGAAACATCACAAAAGCGCATATAAGGTAAATGCTTGTTAGGCATTTTCAGATAAGCAGAATAATAAGAATAATATAGATCATCTGCAAATGTTTCAATTCATCCTGATGGAATTATGTTTCCTAATATTGACCTAATGTAAATAAATCGACATTAATAGAGTTATCTGTTCCATTAATTTTCAAAACAGCAGATTATTGAAAAAACTGCGCAAAAGTCAGACAAACATGTGATTTGTTGTTTGATTATTGTTGATATAAAAAACAAACACAATTGCATGTTGTAAACGTGCAAATAATGTCTGCAAATAAATCAGCGACGTCTTCATGAATCTCTTTCGAGAGAATAAATGTAACAGTCTGAGGCTGTTTGATGAATGACAGGTCATCTCAACAAGAATACATCTTAGAAGGGTCGACATTTTTTTTCGTTGACAAAATAATAATATTATTGAATAATAATAATAATAATAATAATAATAATAGTAATAATATTGATAATAATAAATACATCTGTTTTTAAAACTTACTAGTTAGAAAATATATTTTACATCAACAATAATCAGTCATACTAAATTCCACCAAAAAGGCGATGTTAAAACTATTTATTATCAACGATAATATACTGTCTGTAAATAACAAATATTGGTAGAAATCATAATAATAATAATAATCATAACAAACTGTATTATATTGGATTTAATTATTTGTTCAACAGTGCATAAAGCAGATGTATTAAAAAACGAGGCCTGTAAACGATCACTTCTAATGAGCAGCAGGTGGACTTTGGGATTTGAAGAAGGTAATAAGGGTTCCGCAGGATGTATAAAAGGCACGCAGCAGAGTCCTGAAAACAAACTAAGCAAAACAAGGTTTGGTTTTGCGACTTCCTGAAGGAAGATCTAACTGATTTTTCCTTCTACAACACAATAAATAAGACATGAAAAATTACAGATAAATGCTCACATGTTCCTTTTTAAAACTCGACATGAATCAGCTGAGAATGGATTCAGCTCTGTGCTCTTTTATCCTGAAACAACCTTGTAACATTTTTCTAATAGACCTCCCCAGATGTGCTGCGGCATAAAAGATGAGTGAACTATGACCTCCAGAGGGAGATCATCACAAAAGCAAATAAGTATTAATGAATAATGAATAATAATAATAATAATAATAATAATAATAATAATAATAATAATAGACCAGGTTTTCAGTCAAACAAAACTAACTGGAAGCTCAAGGCCAATTTCCACCAGTTTTCCACATGATGAATTTAAATGTGCATCAGCCTTAAAAGCCTAAACAGTAATCCTGAATAAGAACTAAATTAGGGGGGTTTACCCTGCACTACATGCCTCTCCCTGTCCAAAAACAATGTCACTGTTTTTTTTTCACCGCTTCTCCCTCGTGTTTTTTTTTTCTTTCTTTTTTGCATTTAAAAAGTTAGATGGGTACAAATACCACATTGACTCACCCTCAGGGGAAAATAGCGACCAGATTAGGCTTTCTTTTCAAGGCCTGGCATTAGTTGCTGCTAATCCGAATTGGGCTAATTGCTTTCCCAACATCATCCTACCTCGTTTTTTTACTGGCTTCCACAGTAATCCTGACTGTCCCATGAAACAGAAAAAAATACATATAGGAAATATATTTTCTATCAGGTTATTGCCAGTAAATATGAAGGCCTACTTGGCATGCGAGAGAAGATTGTGGGGAAACGAAAGAAAATCTCTCGAGAGTGGAGACAACGAATTAGCTCTTGGAGCGGATTTACAGCTTAACCAAAGAAATCAATAACCTACTGGAGGTATTGTTTCCAAAGAAAACTACTTGACACACTCATCATGGAATCTGTCCTTTCAGCGAGGCCAGGTCAGTGGTGAGATTTTTTGACAGCTGCAGTCTGTGACGAGTGAGTGGCAATAACATTTACTCCAAAGCTACACATTATAACCACCATTTCAAATACGGAGTAGAGTTTTTTTTTTTTTTTTGCAAGTGAGACCACATTTAAAGATGTAATTGGACCGGATGTTTTGTCTGAAGTTTGCAAATGAAGAAAATATAATTCTGGTACTTGTGACTGAAAACAATAGTTGTAGTCCGACATGAGGACGCATTAACACTGCAGACTCTTATTTGGTCCTGAAATCAACTATATTGTACTTCTTTTTAGTCTGTAAGTTTAAATCGATTACATTAAAGAGAAAATAATATCCCTCCATCAACCTCTAGAAGAAAAAAAAAACTTCTGAGTCCTCATATTTGCTCAGTTTGTCCTGCCATTCAGTTTTACAGTAAATCATAACCAACACGAGGCAACCCTCATCGGTGGGGTGAGAGGAGGGGAAGGGGGAGGGGGTGTTTGTGGTCTAATGCATGTCTAATAGGGGGGTCCTTGACGCGAAAATGTTTGGGAACCCCCCCTAGCTGATATAAGCTGCGGCCATTCACGGTAGGCCTATAGGCAGAGCCACCAGTCTAAGTGAGTAGAAACAATGCAGGAAGGAGAAACAGATGAATGCGCTCGTTTAGTTTACGGGTTGTTTGATGAAGGAATATTGGCCAAAGTGTTGTTCCTCACTGCGGGACCCTCAGTGACAGTTTGAGCCGGTCCTCTCAGCTCATTATCTCGCCAGCCCACTGAGGGCCCCATTCAAGCCGAGCAGTCTCTCTCTCTCGCTCTCGCTCTCTCTCTCTGGCAGAGTCGTTTGTCTATCCATTGAACCCATAGTCAGGAATGCGATGGTTGTTAGGAGCCCTCTTTCACCTCCGAAGTGTTTTATTGATGAGCTCTGACTTCTCCTACTTTTTCACATGTCAAAGAAAGTCAAGTGTAGGCCTCCATGACTTCATTTCATGGCCTCCCATCCCAAAAAAGCAACGTATTTCCCCTCCCCCTGCTTATGTCTGTCCCTCACCTCTCTCTCTCTCTCTCTCTCTCTCTCTCTCTCTCTGCCCTTTCATGCACCTCTTTTTCTGCTTCACTTTGGCTTCCACATCCATACAACCTCAATTCTCTCCCCCTCTTCTCCTCCCTTTTGGAGCGACGGGGCTCCTCAGTGCAGAGACTGGTGCTGCCCAGAGCTCCGGGTGTACGCTCAAACACGGGCGCAGAGGGGTTGCTTTTGGGTGCGTTGAGGTGTGCGTTAATAGTCAGTCATTCAAGCAGCGCAGTTTGGGCAGCGTGTGGCCATGGCTGCACAGTCATTTGCTTTACTTTATTTACGCGTGCTATTTGCTGTCAGGTCGTGGGAGTGACGTCGCAGTGCCTCACAAATGTGTCCATAAAAAGCACCGGAGCTTGCCTAAAGGCTGCGCTCTTTACGCACGGCGTTCTTGTTGACAGGAGGGGTAAGGCTATTCAGGGGGAAGGTGAAACCCAAAAGAATCAACAAAAGCACGTGGTGGACATTTTTGATTGCACTTCAGCGAGGGGAGGGGGGTTGCCATTTTCAAAAATGCAAAGTAAATATGCTCTAATTTCACACTGCACCAGAGGTGTCCTCTCAGGCTGTCGAGCAACATGGGTAATTAATAGTTAATCCGTTTGTCCTTTAAAAGAAACAAAACTGTTAAAAGTTGTAAAACAAAAAAAATGAAATGTCCAAACTTTTCAACATAACATTATACATTCGTAAGTCTATATAATATTAATAAAACATGCAGAGCTTCTTTGTCATTTTCATTTAGGGTTATGAGCGCCATGGTTCACGTGTGCTACTGCTCTGCTTCCTCCCCTTGCAGCGCTAGTTGGCCGCAGGTCTGCAGCTGAACACGCCTCAGATTCCCAGTTCAGCCTAGAAGAATAGAGCCTTCCGACCAATGGGCATTTCCGAGGCAGTTGCTTTGCAATAGGGCAATATTCAGCAAGTGAGCGCAGTGTATTTGCATGCGTGGGCTGATTAGTGGGTTGGGAAGACTCTCTCTCTCTCTCTCTCTCTCTTTCTGTGGCTCGGCCCCGTTTCCCGCTTTGGCTGTGGTGCAGGGGGAAGTGTTTATATGGGGGATGATGACAGAGGTCGGGTCGCGCTAATGGGCCAGTGAAGAGCGGCGGAGGGAGGCGAGGCGAGGCGCACAGCAGACCAGGAACACACAGGCCTACATTAATACACTTGTTCCATCACCAATCAGCATAGGTGTGTTCATTCTCTTTACCCCCCTCCTTCCACCACCACCACCACTCTCCCTCCCTCCTCCAACCCCCCTGTCTTCCCCACTCTCTCTCTTCCCGACTCTCTCATTCGCTCTCTCACACGCCAGCGCACATCCTCGCCAAACTCCGTGCGTCCTGACATCTGAGTTCACTGTCAATCTCTGTCCCCTTCGCAGGGATATCCCCTCAGTCTCCGCCGAAGACCACTGGAAACTAATTTTTCGTCTTCTAAACTTCCCGAGAGAGGCTGATCTGATCCTGGTCGGCTTTTTTTCTCTCTCTCTGGTGTGGACAACTAGGCTGTAGCCTATAGTTTACCAAGGACTTTGACATCGACGCAGGATGCCCCAAAAAGGTGAGATCCTGACTTAAAGTCTGCCTGTGTTGTTTTTTGAATTATTACACATTATTAGATGGTATTTCATTGTTATTTTCACATGCATTATTGTTGTATATGAATATTTTTATTATCATTATGTTGAGGTTCAGTGGTGAGGTCGTGTGTTTTATTGGACTGTGCAGCCTGTCTTCTGACTGAACTCAGCCTTTAGCGCCTGTTTGTTTTGTCTGCTCGATTTTGTTGGTGTGTTTAGGCCTCCGGATAGCTTACCGCTTATTTATGACAGTACAGAGTAAAAAGTCACGTTGGGCCAGGACAGTGATCATCGTGGAGAATGGGGCGCAATGACCCGTTGAGGAAAGGTGTCAGATTGATTCATGAAGGCGAGTCAGCCAAGCGCCTTCCACAAAAAGAGAAAGAAGAAAAACTCCATTGGGCAGGAGGTCCGTTTTATCTTGTTTGTGTTCAACTTCCTCGTTTTCTCTATTCTGGTTCCCTTAATGACAGCGAGTTAAACCACAATTTTAGCAGTTAGGATGTGTAATATTTTAAAGTAGTCAGACACTGTCTTTGACAGGTCCATCAGCACATAACAGCACCTAAATCATCTGTATCATTTCACTTTTATTAAAAAAAACTGATGCTGATGTTAAAATACTTAGTCCAAAACGGTAAGATAAAACAGAAAATTGAATATAATTTATCATTTTTATTTTGTAACTTTGAGGATAATAATTAAAAAAATTAAAAATAATAAAAAATAATTAAACAAATATAATATCCTATAATAAAATATTAAAAATACAAATGGTTGAAACATAGCAGGCTTATGGCTTAATAATATTCCACAAACATTTCTGAGTTGAGATCAAACCTGTTGGTCCATGCTAATAACTAATTCACTGGCTGTATTCTCTAATATGTAACACATTTTTCCTGTATTTTTAAATATTTACATCCTCTATTGGCCCACATCCTGCACCACTGCAGCGAGGCCTACATGCTCAATTTATGCATATGAATGTTGTGAGCGCGGCCAGAATAAGCATGTTGAATTAAGACATTGTTGTTACGGATTACTAAAGGAAAAGAAATGCAGATTAGATCGTAGTTAACCTCGTGAACAACAACGTTTGAGCTTTCGACCCTAAATAAATGATTAACCACTTGGACCATACAAGGCTGAAATCTACTGACCGCAGTGCATTTCCAGGCTGACCAGGCTCAAATAGGATTTATTTATTTATGTGTTTATTATTATTATTATTATTATTATTATTATTATTTAACCTTAACATATGTCATTAGGCCAACTACAGTAATTACGTGAATTAGTTGTTTTGGTAATTGTAGGATATGCTAAACAGGATAACTCGGACTATGCGTGGTCAGTGTGATGGAATCTCAATCTGATTAATTCGTGAAACATGAAAAAGGCCACGATACAAATGCACCGGCGGCCCCTGTGTGTATCCCATAAACCAGCCTCGGACTGAACTGTGCGTTACAGACGTCGCTATCAGGCCATTTTGCTCTGCACAGAGCACAGCTTTGCATGGAGGGAGAAAACTTCAGACTTCTCCCTCCCTGGCCCCCTTTTTAACTGCCCCCTCCAGTCAATAGCTGCTTTAATGCATTTGTCTTTTCCAATTGAGCTCCCTACTGCGCTGTTGTGTCTTCAAACCCGCTTTACAACCCGCACCAGCAGCACAGAATCACCACCGAATATTTGTAACAAGAAATTACATTTTCTTCCTTTTTATCTCTCAAATATATATATATATATATATATATATATATATATATATATATATATATATATATATATATAAACTGGGACAACAAACAACAAAATCCACATTCACGCACTAGGGGTCACGGTCGTGTGTGTGTGTGTGTGTGTGTGTGTGAGTGCGTGTGTGTGTGTGTGTGTGTGTGAATGGTCCCGGAGGGGGTGGATGCATGCCTCCGGCTCTTTGTATAATCTGAACTTGTTGGTGTGTTCAGTGGGGAAGCTGTGTGTTTCCAGTACGGAGGCCGAGTTTTCGCCTCGACTCTGAGGTATAGGGAGGCAGAAAAGGGGGTACATTGTTGGGAGTCCAGCAGGCTTTGTACACCAGCTTTGTACCCCCTCCTGGTCTGAACTTTTGCAGAGCAGTGAGGCGAGGCAGTCTAACGTGTGTCACTGTACAGTTTCCACGATGGACTCCTCCAGTTAAAAAAGAAGAAGAAAATACAGAGGCGCCTTGCTGAGACCATGAGGGCTTTATAAGCCCTGAAAGAAATAGTAAAAGAGTTAAAGGCCCAGTATCACAGCTATAAGCTGGTACTTGGAATTTATTTTTGACAGGCCAGATCTTCCTCTCGCGTTCATTTTCATTTATTTGCTCTGCAGCAGCATTCAGGGAGAGTGTTAAATACATTACAGGGCACAAATGCATCAGAGTTAAGTGCATCAGTATAGCTGTGGCTGTGCTAATGTGTTGTTTTGCTTTGTCCTATAGGGAGACATTAAGTAGTGAAAACGGCAGATGATTGACTAAATTGTTATAGAGTGGACAGTCAACTCTGTTTCCAGGCAAGTTTAATTAAAATACATACTTACACTGAGGATGTGAAAATTCATGATGCATCAATAATGTTTTAAACACAAAAGATCCGCAACTATTCTAATCGAACGATGAGATGAGAAACTTTATTTTCACAAAAATAAAAAATAAAATAAATGTTGCAAATAATTTGAGTGAATAAATAAAAAGATGTGTACATGATGGTAACCAGCTTTGCTTGTTTCCCATGACGCTTAGAATACCACAACCAAGCCACGTGGGAGTCTGGCGTAGCCTCAATGATGCAGAACAGTAAGTTGTTTTCATATTTATTAATATTATGTTTTTGTTATGTTTGTTTGTGAAACTTTTGATGACAACCCCCACATGCGGTTGCATGGAAGCAACACCCACTGACATTACGCACTGGTTGTTACAGCGCAATAACTTTAAGAATAGTTTAAAAGGGAAGGGAAACATATGTATGTGCAGGCATAAAATTTGCATGACTTTGAGGTGCAGGGGCGCAATATTCTCAGTTATTTGATGGCCGTTTCATTGCTGTTAATTTTTTTTTCTGCAATGATAGAGTAGAGGGTAGAGAAGTTATTATTGAACAAGTTAATCACAGAGAGAGAGAGAGAGAGAGAGAGAGAATAGAGGGGGTTGGGTTGAGAGGGAGATTTTTGTTTCTGCTTGAGTTGGTATTAAATAATTGCACAGCCGTCTGCATTAGCGTTAGAGCTGGCTGCCAGGCTGCATACAAGATTAGCTGCGTAGAGAAGAGCCCTGCATGAAACATGAGGAATAGCAATAATGCCTTATGTAGATTAGACCATATTCTTCACGGACAGACAGCATGAACTAGAAAGAAAATGCTCATATTATAACAGCAGGCCTCTCCGTTAGGTGCAGGCCGAACTCACAGGATAAATATTAACAACCATGTTGTCGTGGGTGCTAATCCAAAATAAAATAAAAAATGGTACATGAAGTTGTTTATAGGCCTTTGTGTTTTTTAAGTGGCCCACATGAGTTGAATATGTGTCTTATTGCTGGTGTGTGTTAAAACAAAAAAGGATAAACATGAAACATTTTCTCTCTTGCTGCTGGACAAGAGGTGTATGACATCTGTGATGAAGGTGTGTGGGAAGATTTTATTATATTATTCTCCATATACCTTGATGACGTGTCTGTGCTGTAATCTGTGCGCATTACTGACAAAATAACAACAACAAAAAAATCTGTTGTTTAAATCCAGTGTTGGAGCCCGTGACAGCTGGATTGTTTCATGTGAAGAGGAGAAACTAAAAACATGCTTTTACAAACTGCTGGAGTTTTATTTTATATATACAGCGCTGTGGAAATTATTATTATTATTATTATTATTATTATTAATTTGGCTTGCCAGTGTTCCATTACAGAGATGATGGGGCCTTATCAAAGCTGTGTACAATACAGCGCTCCTGCTTTGCAGCGGATTGATGATGATGATGGGATGCTCCCCTGGCTTTGGCGTGTGATGTCTGGTGCGAATTGCCGAGGAGATATCATTGGGCCCGGCCCTTTGGGTTGTCTAAAGGTCGCGACAGCCTCGGTGGCTTTTGTGCTAATAACTCCTGGGTGTATATGGTGGGGAGCGTCCAAATTGACACCATATGTTTTCCTATTAGTCGACTTGCAATAGAATACAAGGCGCATAATCAGCGCCAGCGGGCGAGATCGACTCCGGGCACTTGAGGGAATTGTGCCATGATTAAGACTTAACCTTAGGAGAGTTTGGTTTTTATGTGATGTCCTTATCTGACGGATTTATCGATCCGGTTGATTTATATGACAGCTATAAATCAGAGGAGCACGACAGAGCCCACTGCTTAATGCTGGCAGGCCAATTTCAGTATGAGAAGTCTATTAATTCCCCTTAATCCAGGAATTAGCAAAGAGCAAGAGGGGATGATAATGGATTTACTATCCATCAGACCCAAATTGGAAGATTATTACACATAGCGGCCAAAAGGGGATATGTTACCCAGTTAAACAGGTTAGTTTTCACTGATGATTTATATACAATTAAGTGTGCAGTTTAAAGCCCAGTCCTGTGACATGTTTCACAGCAAAGTCGCCTACCGACTGCACACAACAGGAATGCAGTGGCTGTGAGCATTTGTTGTCAAATACAAACAAGGAGGGGGGAGAACTGCATGTCACTTTTAATATGTTAAGAATCCAGGCGCGCCCTCGTTTCTGTGACCGCGCGTAGCCCCTGGCCACCTTAAAACGAAGTCTCCCTCTGAGGGTAAACGAGTAGCGTCCAATTTTGTCTGAGTGATATCCAAATGCAGACAGAAAGGGTCGTTTTATCATGCTACTATTTGTCGTGACGATGCGATTTTCAAAAGCAGAGCGGTGTCATAAAGTGACATGCCTGCCACAAGTGCTCCAACTGATCTTTTCAATTAGCCTCCCATGCATGATCCGAGGCGACTTCCGCCTATTTCCAGAAATTAAGCTCAAACTTGACGTGCAGCTAGCTTTATTTTAAAGACAAATGTCAGGCAGGCTCATCATATTTTCCCCCTCTTCTATATTTGGAGCTTATTTATTGCTAAGGAGCCTCTGCTCCCGGAGTCAATGTAGCGGGCGGCAGCGCAGGGGAAGGCAGCGGAGAAACACAGAGCAGCTCAGGCACTCCGGGGAGTCAGCGCTCCCATTTGGCTTCAGGTTTGCCGGTTTATTCTGTGCTATAGAGAAATACCACAGCACCGTTTAGCAATAATTTCCAAAAAGCTATCTTTTTCGGACAATAACCAATTATGAAAAACAGTATTTTCTATGTGGTCTGTCTTATTGATGCGTAATTATTGCGGGTTTTGAAGGACTGTCGTAGAAAGAAGTTGTCGATTTAAAGTCACTTCCCAAAAAGCGATGCTTTTGAACGAAAGCTATTTTAACATATTATTACATTGTCTGATATTTTATGTGATTGTCACCGCTGCTGCTTATTATTTTGGGGATAGATTATTCTGGGTTTGGTGCTGCGCAGCTGTGCAGGAGAGGATGGATAGCGGTGCGACTGTTTTAAAACCAAAGTATGCCGGTTTTGATAAAAGGTTGTGCAGTTTCCTCGGGGCAAAAGACTGATTTTGTTTTTTATTTATTATTGGGTAAACCATGTAGCTCTTTTGGTTTAGATTATGTGAGGATATGTCGTTGAATCCATGTTGTGCATATGTTACTGAATAAGTGCGCAATGATTGTCTTCGGAGGGGAATGTTTCCAGCGGTTTAAAAGTTTATTAAAACGGATTATTTTATCAGTACATTTCGATTTTATACACTTTCTCCCCAAATACATGGCAGTTAATATTTGATATGAACTGCAACAAAGTGTCTGTACCTCTGTTTTCATGTTTCATCTTTAACACGGCTTTCCAGAGCGCGCATACCATTCTGCTTTCTCATTTGCTTTATGACATATGTTTTAATTATGATGTTACAATATAACGATGCGATGACTGCAATGCTTTTGTCTCCATGTAGGTCACAGTGGCGTAAACCAGCTTGGTGGTGTGTTTGTTAATGGTAGACCGCTGCCGGATTCCACCAGGCAGAAAATAGTTGAACTTGCTCACAGTGGCGCTCGACCCTGCGACATCTCCAGGATACTGCAGGTGACAAACACGCTCTATTCTGAACATTTAACAGCTCTCACACACTCTGTTTTCAATGCACACAAACTTATTTTAAAAAATGAAATAATTACGCAAAATGACAAAGACATAACGGTATGACTTTCACAGTCATTCCATGTTCCCTGTAGCATAAATGTTGCATTTAATGGCCTTTTTAAGTAAAATAATTATGTTCTAGTTCCATCATTCCGTTTACTGGAAATGACAGACAGAAAGGAAAGTAATCTGCCTGCTCTTATAAAGAATACATCTAATGCCTAATGAAGGCATATTTTTTGTGTTTATAGACCCATGATGAAGTCCAAGTGCTGGACAGTGAAAAGGTGATAATTATTTGACGCCATCTTAGAAATTCCACTAATAGTCGTAAATAATGTATGTGAATTGTGTCTTTTGTTTTCTATACAGGTATCCAACGGCTGTGTGAGCAAGATACTGGGCCGGTATTATGAAACTGGCTCCATAAGACCGAGAGCAATAGGCGGCAGCAAGCCCAGGGTCGCCACTCCAGAGGTGGTCGCGAAAATCGCGCAATACAAGCGGGAGTGTCCGTCTATCTTCGCGTGGGAGATCCGTGACAGACTTCTGTCGGAGGGGATCTGCACCAACGACAATATACCCAGTGTAAGTGTGCTGACTGGGAGTTATGTGCATGATTTAATTTGCCACATGAAGTGACGCTGTTTCTCTCATGCAGTGGAGGAAAAGGAGATGAGCAGCCAACCATTCAGTCTTATTAAATACAAAGTGTGGGGCGCGCATTAGTGCACAGGAGATCACCCAAACATACCGCCGCCCGTTTGTGCGCTTCACAGAAACATCTTCCTGTGCGCTTTTATTATGTCTGCATATAGAAACACGGCGCATTCATCTAATCTGTACTTTTATCATATGCAATTTGTCATTCAGGTGTCATCGATAAACAGAGTCCTCCGCAACCTGGCTAGTGAAAAGCAACAGATGGGCGCAGATGGCATGTATGACAAGCTGAGAATGCTCAACGGTCAGACAGGAACTTGGGGGACCCGGCCCGGCTGGTACCCCGGAACATCAGTGCCAGGGCAGCCCAACCAAGGTGAGCCTCATTATCACACAGTGGCAATAAAGACACCTTGACGCATGCATCGCATCACAGAAGGATACAGCTGGACGGTCTGGGTTGGATTTCTCAGCCTCGGTAACATTTTAAAAATCGTGTGGGTGCGTTAGGGATTAACGTGAGCTGAACTCCAACAGAGGTCACCGTGAATGATCATGCTTGAATATGAATAGTTTTACAGCTCACTATTCCAGTGGTTCCGGTCCACGGCTCTGTTTGCAGGAAGGTATTGTATTGGCATGCTTTGATGCCCTGAACAAGACCCCCAATTAAGACTCGTCGACTAGAGGAAGCCATAGGCCATGCATGTAGTCTGAATGCCTCCACTGTCCCAGACATGGATGTGCGTGACAGCGGCTTGTCCTTTCAGCAGAGGTGTCCACCCAGCAGCCTGCGTTTTCCTCCCCTCCTGATGGGGAGGCAGAGCGGGGAGCTGTGTGCGGGATATTAGTACAAAGGAATGTTTTCCTTCACACGCAATGATTGCTTATGGGAACGGTCCGCACTACGTGTAATTGCTCATTAAAGGGGGCTTTGTCTCTCATTATGGCAACATGCAGGAGTGTGGAGATGGTGAGGCTGCTGTGGAAATGTTGCACTCCAGTCAGCCCACTGCAGGCCAAACACTAAGCGCATTTTCCTTATTGGAAACGCCACTTTTTTTTTACGCGCACTTTGCTTCTTAGATATTCATTCATTAAACAAGTATTAGGACGGAGCATTGCGTCTGTTTAATATGCATCAGAAAGGGACCGATGCAAGTGGTGGAATTCAGTCGATGCGAATAAAAATTAGCATTTGTCTATGACCATTTGGACACGTGGGACTGTTATCAACAAGCAGCAGAGCGGAAAAGAGATTATTAACAGCTAAATGATTGACGTTATTTTGGAATAAACACACCATTACTATTGTTATTATTATAATTGTTGTTATTATTACTTGCAATTAATTACAAATACTTATTTAGTTTTTACTGTGGTCATACATACGTTATTATTGATTCGTAACAAATATAATATTTTATAATATATATGATTATATTTATTATGATAACATAATAACCACCATTAATATCACTAATTATAACAACAACAACAATAATAATAATAATAATAATAATAATGAGTTATTTATTAAGGGGAAGTAAAATATGTTTTCCATTCGACAGCAGATAGAATTAATGGTTACATGGAGAGTGACAGGCCCCCAAAAGAAGACAACTCTATCCAAAGAGGAACGAATAAAAACTCCTCACAGATTTTCTCTTTTATCTCTTTCTCATTCTAACTGGCTGGCTATATGGCTCTAAATCCCGTCTATAGGATTTAGTCTCTCACTTTCTCTTTCAGTTCTAAGCGGTTTCTCAAGAGTGTTTTGATCCGGTCTCAGCAGCTGAAAGGTGCCGCAATTGGTTCGGTATCTTTTTTTTTTTTGCTGCTTTTCCGCCTCACTGGCTGAGACATCGTGATACTAAAGAATGAGTTTATTTCCCAGCGCTTTTATAAAGAAAACAAATCCCATCCCAGCGTCAGTGGGTCTGGCAGACGGATAATAGCTGCACATTCACTCCTTTTTATGGATTATCCAGAGTGAAGAAACAAATAGCGTGGATACAAACTATTGGCCCTATAGAAGAATACTTTTGTCTATTTTGCAGCGGGGGGAAATTGTCAAGAAACATGTGGCATCAGGTTTTTCCTCCAGTGAACCAACATGTTAACATTTAGACACTAAAAGTGTTTTCAGCCCGTGGAAAACTGCATGTGAGAAAAGTTGCATTGCCACTTTTAAATATACAACTGTTACATCTTTTCCTAAAAGAAAGTTTGCACACCCAAACTTGGACAAGCCGCGCTGCACCTGCTCCTATGAGCAAGGCACTCCTCAGCGGAACCACTGCTGCAGACAAACATGAGATATTCCATAAACCACCCTCTTATCAACACACCCCTGCTTACTTTCACATTAACTTCTCGGTGTGATAATGATGTCCAACAACAAGACAGGCATTAGTCGATAAGCCTCGCCCTGCAACTGAAGGGGCAGTGAATAGATTGGCCTTATTTTGGTTGTTCAGGGGGTTGCATGCTCTCTCCTCACTCATTTGTTTCCAATTGAAGACAAAAATCCTGACTGGCGTGTAGCTGGCCGGGAGACGTGATTAATGATGGTAGTGGATAAGGGTTAACACACTGGACTCAAAGCTCTGTTGACTGGGATCCTCGTGCGCACAATGCCAAAGTACTATAGCCTGCGCGCCTCCAGAGAGAGAGGATCCTTTTGTCATCCTCTCCAATAGCCCCCCTCCCATATATTACACCCACCGAGGGCTCACTGCTCGTCCCTGGCTGTGTCCATAGTTTAATGGTTTCCCTTACTCCTGAAGGCATTGTATCATTCTGAAAAGCGTCTTCTCCTATTCAAAAGTTGGTGGTCACCTCAATGGCTATACCAACGCCCATATGGGAACGACCATTGAGGCATTGCTCTGCCCTAAAAAAAAGGGGGCTAGAGAGTTTGGGGTTTTAATACATTTCATAGGCTCTGAAAAGAAGCTCGCCACATCTTGTCACATTTCTCTTAACCTTTTGAGAATACACGCTATTGTTGGGAAGCGATAAGTACGCGGAGACCTTTTCCCTTCTCCAGCCTGTTTTTCCCACAATATTTTATAAACAGTTTAACCGCAAAGCTTTCCCCCCACATATTGTTCCTTTTCTCGCAAGCAGACGTCAGTAATCTGGCAACATTAAGACGCAATTCCTCTGATTTCTTAATTTATTCAACCATGATAGGGGCTTTAATTAATGATGTCGCACAGGCGCTTTGTACAATTACAACGCATACAACACCAGACCCGAGAATTAATTATTCAATTAGCTTTAATTGAATGTATATTTCCATTATATGCTCTTTTCCCCCTCTGCAGATGGCTGCCAACAACAGGACGGCGCAGGAGAAAACACAAACTCCATCAGCTCGAACGGGGAGGATTCAGAGGAGACACAGATGAGACTGCAGCTCAAGAGAAAACTCCAGAGAAACCGCACATCCTTCACACAGGAGCAGATTGAAGCTCTGGAGAAAGGTCGTGCAACCACTCCATCATTGATACGTTTATAAATTAATAATTTATCTTTATTACATTTATTTATTTATTTTATAAAATGCTGTTATTGTTATTTGCAAAAATATACACGACCATGTCTGTCTGCAGGTGTATTATTATAAACTAATAACAGACATCTGTCAGACATGGCTTATTTACTGACACTTTTGTTGCGATTTCTTGCATTGCAGAATTTGAAAGAACTCATTATCCAGATGTTTTTGCGCGAGAGAGACTAGCAGCAAAAATCGACCTGCCAGAAGCAAGAATACAAGTGTGTAATCACAACTACATTTTTACCCCCTTTAATCTGTGTAAACGGTTTCAAAATGCTCCCAAGAAGAGATGAATGTATGGAAACTAATAAGCATCTTTTTCCGCAGGTATGGTTCTCAAACAGAAGAGCGAAGTGGAGGCGAGAGGAGAAGCTGCGGAACCAGCGCCGACAGGCCAGCAACTCCTCCAGTCACATTCCCATCAGCAGCAGCTTTAGCACCAGTGTCTACCAGGCCATCCCCCAGCCCACCACACCGGGTAAGCCCCCTCCACTTATAATAACATTTATAGCTGATATTAAAATAGAACTGGCCAACTACTGCATCGCGTAAATGCTGTATTATGCATCCATTTGTGACACTAGTGGCATCACATTATTGCTGTCATAATTTAACTAAGAACACGTTTTAAATGTCGGTAGGTTCAAGTCAGACCCATGTGAAATATAACTAAATATTATTATGCGACAGCCTGCGGATTAATATGAAAAAAGGGGAAAAACAGGCCTCGGTGGCTGTGCGCTCTGTTCACATGAAGAAGCACCGGTGGTTTCCTTTTGATGGATGATTGAGCAAAACTTCTGACTATCTGCGTAATTACCGAATCGGGCACGAGGGCACACCGGCAGAGCTGAGGCTCATGCGCACAAGTCAATCACCTGACTGACACACACACACACACACACACACACACAGTACAGACAGTGTGTGTCTGGGCGCATCAGCCTGTCAAACATGGCGTCACCTCACCCACGCACCACTTGACGCTAATGAGACGCTTGAGGACTGTGTGTGAGATTTTAAAACACATTTTCATTTTCATTCACAGTGTCTTTCACCTCGGGGTCAATGCTGGGTAGACCTGACTCTGCACTGGCAAACACCTACAGTGCGCTGCCCCCCATGCCCAGCTTCACCATGGCAAACAATCTACCTATGCAAGTAAGTACAAGAGCCTAATTCTCACCGGTCACTGATGTGTTAAGATATACTCTTTTTTTAAATGTGATATTTCTTTATGATTATTGATAAAATTGTAAGAGTGGACTCAAACACACCATGAGTAATTTAAATTGTGTTTCCTGGCCAAACAACTACAAAAAAATTAAAGGATAGCTTTCTCAGAGAACTAAAATTATAAATTCAATTAAATCAACAGTATTAGAAACTACAATATATGGTTGGCTAAGCTAATGTAACATTCTCTCCCCCATCTATAGCCCAGCCAGACCTCCTCTTATTCCTGCATGCTGCCTACAAGTCCGCCTGTGAATGGGCGGAGCTACGACACATACACGCCCCCTCATATGCAGGCACATATGAACAGCCAATCAATGACCACTTCTGGTACCACCTCAACAGGTAGGCAGACAGTTCGTTGTTTACCAACATGCTTAATCAGAAAAAAACTGCACTCTTTGAAATACCTGCCACCTTTCCTGTAAATTTGGGGGTGCTCCATAGCCACCTTTGACTTCCCATTTCCTTTCCATTTCTATTTGAGGAAACTTCATGGTTTAAATGGGTCCATATCCCATATCATTTTCCTCCTGCAGCTGCATGAAGCTCATTTCATCGCCGCTATACACCATCATGTCAACCCCACTACTCCAGTCCATAGTTTAGTTCCACCCCATTAGGATGCTTTTACTGAGAGCCATATATACCGGTTATAGTCATGAAGAGTTAATCATGCATAACCACATTTCCTCTGTGCTAAATTGCTAATTAATTTGATTCATTTGCTGTTCTACTCTCTGTTTAAATGCCATTGCCAAAGCCTCAATTTATCGAGCTTGCAAGCCTTATACTGTGCAACAATGAGCAGAGCATTGTGACTCACTGCAGCTCCAATGCTACCTATTTGCAAGCGTTTAAAGCACAATGCTCTGTGGCTAACTAGTGGTAGCTGTCACACTAACTGTGCATGGTGCATCCACTCATCTAGTTTAGCATGTTGACTTATGGGGCCTTTTCCATCTACTTCTTTCTTTTACTGACATATTTCTCTCTTTGTCTCTGCAGGACTCATCTCTCCTGGAGTGTCTGTCCCTGTCCAGGTCCCAGGGAGCGAGCCTGACATGTCTCAGTACTGGTCAAGACTACAGTAGAGAGAAGAGCTACTTCACCCTGTAACCACCCACTCCACCATCGCCCTCCGGCAGTGCTCCTCACACATACACGGCACAGGAGAGTTGAAGAAGACCAGGGAGGGTTATGAAGAGGCAGAGGACAGGAGAGGAAAGGAGGAAAGTAAGAGAGAGACTCTGGGAGAGCCTTGGGACGTCTGGCCTTTGTTTTTCCAGTGGGACTGTGTGCTGTTCTGTAGCTCTAGGCACAAGAAACGAGGACTTGGAAGAGAGAACAACAATGGAAAGAAAAAAATGGACCTCTGTAAAGTGCCCGGTGTTAAATTTTTATGGAACAAAAACTTATCTGTTTTGTTTTTCTATTTCCAACTTCAGTCATTGTTTCCTTTTTTCTCTGGTGTGTTAGTAAATGGCCGTTTGTATGTTAATATGAAAAACCAAGATCAAGTACTGATAGATGGACTGCTAGAAAACATTTTTGGTCTTGCGTTTGTTTGAGAGAGGAGAACCTGAGAGATTCTGCCATGACTATCTTTTGATCTGCTTATATCGAGACTTTCTACCAGCCTTTGCATGGTCTCTGGACGCTGTTGCATATCATTAAAGACGAAAAGCTGGAGGGAAGACTCTTACTGTGTCGAAAAAAAAAACAAAAAAACAAAAAACTATTTATTGGTCTTATTTCTTACAAATGGATAGCAGAGGAAACTGAAGCTCGATCCACCCACTGAGGCTGTGGTCTCGACTCATCTGGCGAGGGCCTGTGTTTGAGGGCTTATTAAACACGGATCACTATCAACAGCTCAAAGTGTGCAAAGACAGCGCAACGTGAGACACAACATGGACCTCTTGCTTTGGTGGTTAGATTGACTCTAGATTACCACGAAGAACATTAAATGTGGAAAACAGGTATAAAAGAAAACCTGTAGCCTGTAAATGGTAGACTGCGTCTTCGATATAATCCAGTTTGTTTATGTCAAAATGTAAAGTACTTGTCTTCCCTAGAAATCTTCCAGAAAGATTTCTCCAATAAAAGTTGATTTCATTTATATCCCCGAGAATATTCTATAAATGTTCCATGCATCATGAAATACATTTCTTTAGGGTCAGGTACAATTTGTCTCTTAGGTATAGTTGTATTATAGTGTCCTATGGTCAAAATAAATTGTGCCACTAGAAATATTTAATTCCTATAATTATGATTAAACATTGCTTGACAGAGTTTTAAACTTAAGTGTTTGGCAGTTGTTTACAAGTACATATCAGATTTAATCATTGTTGATTGTAAAACAGACCAAAGCCTTTGTATTTCATCTAGTACACAATGTTTTTTTTTAAGATATTAGTCTTGTGTTGCAAAATTTTGTAAACACATTTCTGTTCGATTACATTGGCTTCGAAGACGACTGCAGTCGAACCCCGCAGTCCTTATTTATAATTGAAGACCATGGGAGGGTTTTTCTAGCATCATCTGTCATGCTCTTTTGAGTTTTGCATTTTTATTTCAGTGTGTACATAGAACTTGGACACACACTGGGTTTACGTCTGAGCAATGCTTCTTCTGAGATAAAACGTCTACACGCTGTCTCTTAAATATTTCAATTTAATTTTATTTAAAATGGAGCTTTCTAAATGTATTTTGTGAAAACTATAAAACATTTTGTACAGTAAAATTGTGTCTAAAAGAACGCCTTTTTGCCTGTTCAATGCTGTCTTATGCAGTAATCTTCACTGAGGACGCAGAGTCAAAATCTTTTGCTGCAAATTCAAACAAATATAAATGCTGACAAATGCTTGTACAGGGGCTCGTAATACACATACAACACATCCAATTCCCACCAAACAAAGGTGTCCAAAATAACAAACCTCTCTTGATGTATGGGCTGAACCAAGTCGACACAGACCACACAGCACAACACCGCCACACAATGAGAAAGGTCAAGCAATTCACCATCGCTGGCTCTTGTTGTAGTAGAGTTACGATGGTATGAAAAAAAAAATACAGAACCAATGAAGAGGAGGGAGCAGAGAAGAGAGAGAGGAGGGGGAAAAAGTCATGGAATAAAGCAGTCAGTGCCTAGAGCGAGGCAAAGGAGCGATTGTGTGGCAGAGTGAGTTATTTTGCTTCACTTGCTGCCTCAGCAGGGGGGTTGTGTCTGTGTGTATGAGTGTGGATCTGAGGGGGTGTGTTAGAGAGAGCGAGAGAGCGAGAGAGCGCGAGAGAGAGAGCGAGAAAGAGCGAGAGAGCGAGAGAGAGAGAGAGCACCTAAAAGGAAAGGATGTCCAGGACAGAGTGAGGGCAGGTAACATTCACACAGCATCTAACAGCACCAAATATCTTGCTAAAGTGATTAATTTACATGTCTCACTCAATATTTAATAGTCCAATCAGAACTTTGAGGATTGGAGGTTAATCAGATTTTTAAGAGGATTCTATTTTACAGGGGCTAAAGCAATTTCTTTATTCATTTGATTCCACTTTATCACACAGATGGAGGAATAGTGTTTTGGGAGCATGAGGAGGGGAAGAGAGAGCAGGCAGAGGAGGGACATTAATTATTGCAAAGAGAGAGAGAGAGAGAGAGAGAGAGATAGAATGAAAGAGAAATCCAAAATCCAAGAAAGGCTGCAATTAGCGGAAGTCTAAATAATACACAGCTTCGGGATAAAAAGGTTTAAATGTAATTCTCACTCATAAACAAAGTCAGACAAAGTGAGTTTGTGGAAAAGTTCCTGAGCACTTTGTGCTCTTTGATCTGTTTTTTTAATGAGATACAACATTTCTGACCTGGAAATCTGGATTCCCACAGCAGCGAACAGAAGCTGAAGCTCTCCTATTTACTGTCAGTAGCTGTGCTATGTATGTGGTTTAAGCAAAGATGAATTAACATTCCTCTCATCGCTGTAAATACAATACATAATCCTCTAGCTTTGTGCATTTGACAGATATTGTGACCTCGTGTTTGAAGATAAACCAAAATTGGCGGAACAATATATCCAATGTGGTTCCAACATACTGTCCCACATTGTGTTGGATGAATAGTGCTGCAATATGGCAGCCATTCAATAACAAACCACAGCTAAAGTTACTGTAGGAAAACAAGCATGGCTTTGAATCACCAGGACATGAGCGACAGCTGCCAAAAGACACAATAATACAAGCGTATTCGCTACACTCTGTGCCATGGCTTCCTGTCTTTGCTAAAGGCCAAATGAGGCTTTTAAGAAGCAGGTCATGTGAAATGTGCCAACAGCACTCTGTTCACCTTCTGCATTACTGCTGCAGAACTCATCCAGACCAAATGCAAAAATCATATGATCATTCATCAAAAAAAATTCCCACCGAACAGGAGAGGATACATTCTTCACCTGATTGTAATGTTCCAGTTATTTTGTTGAGAGGATTAAATTAATTGAGATTTCCTGGGTCCCGGAATTACTTATTCATACTCATTATAGAAGCATGCGTGACTAATCATAACCCACAGCGTCATCCAACCAGGACAGCTGACTTTATCTGAGGGCAGAACACTAGATTCACCGTCAATCAGATTTAAATGTTATTTATTTTAATCTTGATTAAGTGCACAGCTATCTACGTATAAATATGCATAAAGACAATCCTTAGTTTACTGTGAGACTAACATCAATTCACTAAAACTTGAAATTTACATCCAAATGTGAGAACCGTCATTCTTAATAATGCACACAGTAAAAAAGTATGAAAGTTGATGGTTTTAAAACTTAAAAAACAGTGTGCTTTCTGAACTGATTAAACAAAAAGTAAATTGGCAACATGGTGACAAGGAGACATGGCATTGTGGGAAAAAAAACAGACATACTAGTATATCAACATAAACAAATGCCAAAGTAAGTCTATTCTACTTTATTATCTAAAAGTGTACCCTAAATATGTCAGCTCTTCAACAACAATAAGTTAGAAAACAGTTTTCATCACGTCATCTCGAGCTTTCGTTCACCTGTAGAAATGACCTGTGTATGTCATCGCTCTCTCTCATACAGCTGATAAAAGAGCGCTCCATTCAGGCATGAAACTGTCAGGTAACACAACCCTCTCCCAACACGTGCTGCAGATGGTTACCAATACTGCCAGTTTTCACAGGCAAAAATATTCAAACTGACATCAGAAGCAGACTGAGGAAAACAAAAACGAAACATTTAATTTTTCATGTTGTTTTTTTTCTGCGTTTCTCCATGTCACCATTTGACCTAATTTGTTCTTTTGGGCTTGTCATGGCAAAGCAGCTCATCCAGCAAACACGCCTGATGAGGTGTGAAGCCTGCACCCAAATCCAGCTCTCCTACCCTCTGCCCACATTCCTGCTCAGCTCTCCAGCTTACTGGAGGTAGACGTCACTCACCGGCACGTTGTCAGGGTCAGATGGAGGCATCCCTATTCGAACCTGAAACCAGCGAGGCAGACCAGAGATCAGTCATTCACAGAGTCAACACGCTCACTTTACATCCTCTCACAGTCTCACTGGTAGTGAACTTTCCCTTCAAAGCTGGTGTTGAGGTAAAAAAAAATAAATAAATAAATAAATAAAATGATAATAAACAGCACATGTTGTGTACTGTGTGTTTATTTTTCTTTTATCAAACTAAACAAAAGCACTTTTCATTTCATTATCCAACAACAAAAATGCTATTGTACATGGCAGAGCTAATCAGGAGTGGCTACTTTGTACAGTGTGTTCAGCGCTTGGAGAGTTATATTATTTAATGTTTTCCAAGAGTGAGTCTGTGAACACTAAAATATTTGATGATTATTTTACTGGTGAGAAATCTTAAATAATTCCTCCATCTTGGCTTTTTAATTGGGTTACATACTAGTCGGCCTGCCAGCCATACTCAAGCATATAACATTTCATAAATACCACAGTCCTCACACATGCAAAAAAAAAAAAGCTGTGGGTATAAAACCTAGGCCTTGGTTAAATGAACTCACTACAGCAGGTAATGTGTGAATATCAGCTATACTGAAGGTTTATATATTTAAAAAAAAAAAAAACTTGAACTATAAGGTGAAATGTGTCCGTTTTGAGACGAGGTACTGGGAATGTCTAGATCTCCACCCCTGGCTGGGACATTTGGCAGGTGGCAATGGCTGGTGGGGTTATCGAGGTTGACATTACGTGGCTGAGGGAACAACCTGGTCACCGCGGTAAAGAGGACAATGCAGCGGCATTCCAGGTGTTGGTCGCCCTTGGCAACTGTGTGGGAGCTCTAGAAGTCCAGGTGTTTGTTGCCGGAAGTGCCAGAGCCACAGGCTGAAGCCACTGTGGCCGATCCTGCCAGCTCCCCCCTGCTCACACGACTCACCGTCTCAGACAAGTCTGGAGGCAAATGCAGTCTCTGCAGAAATCAGAGCGAGAGAGAGGGAGTGTGTGAGAGTATTAGATCAGCTTGTATGGAGAGAAAAGAAAGCACTAAAGTGGATCAACATACAGTAGATGGTACACTTCAGTGATGTTTATTCACAGAGAGCCATGTTGGGTTGAAATTGCATTAGATGCTTCAGCACTCCCCTCAGCACTGGCATCACCGAGTAAACCTGCTAGCGTGTCGCTAAATGCTTCAGAGAGCTTTAGGTCTGTTACAGCTCACGGGGAATATGTGTGTGAGAGAGTGTGTGTGTGTGAGGTAGGGGTGTTTTGAGAAGTTGTGTATGGGACACAACAGCATGCATTTATGAGGTGAAGAGAATGTGTGTGTCTGTGCGTTCAGGCACAATCGTGCATATGCTTGTGTTGATTTGCTGTGTTTGTAGCACAGATGATTATGTTTGGCTAATACCAGAGTCATTAGGATCAAGTCTTTTAGCTGTTTCATACATTAGTAAAGCTTATCTATGGAGCAGCCCTGTGCCAACTCAAAGCACAAAGACGCTCAGAGGTTAATGAGGGCCACTCATGTAAAGCCCTCTAACACCAACACGCTAACGACTATAAAGCCTAAGAGGGGCTATGCTGTTCTGCTCTCTCTCCAGAAGCCTCTAGAAAGGCCGCCAATGGCACTCCACGAACAAAGTCTTGGAGAGGTTCTGAGAGCGTGAGAGGAGGTGAAGTATCTCCAGAGTCAAGTGTGCGCCCGACAATGGTGTCGAGTGGTGTGTTGCTTGAGTGTCTATCAGGGAAGTTAAATCAGAATGCTGGCATCCTGGGTACAAGAGAAGTTAAACCCTGTAATTTGCACCTGAAAGAATCTGCCATGACATCTGACACCGAATGGTCAAATCCTGCGCTCCCACCGCTCCCCAGCCCTCTAAAACCTTCCCTGTCGGCCACATCCTTACCCCCTCCAGACATGCAGCTTTAGCAGAGCCCCTCCACTCCCACAGATACTTATCTTTTTTAATGACTTGGTGTTTGGGCACAGGGTTTAACAGCATCATTACCAAGAGATAATTCAGGACTACGCAACACTCGTCACCCCTCTAGGCTGGACCACTTCCTCCTTTTTGGCTTAAGACTGTTTTTTGGGAGCGTTGAAATGTCTCAGTTTGAATTGCAAAATGTTTTAACATCACTGATGGTCCTGTCTGATATGAAACCTGGTCTGGCTACTGCGGCCGACACGTCAGAGGTGCATCTAGTGGCCTCCTTTCTGTTCAACACATTGTCTTTGTGTGTATGTCAGACGACTGTTTGTCAAGCAAGTCGAGGAAACAAGAGGAGTAGTCTTCATGCAGCCCTGCAGATTATCTGGGGCAGGTGAGCCCTGAGACATTGTGAAGGACCTGTAATTTAATGTAAGATGGTAAAGGTAAGGTTACAAAGAACTTCTAGATGCACAAAGAGGGAAAATCCCACTGTGAGAAAAGACAAGAGATACATAATGAGAATGATGAATGAAACTAACACTTGTGACACCACAAGAAGAATGATGGCAGAAAACACACATGATAAATAAGTTAAATTTCTCTCTGTATAACTTTCTCTGCCTCACACACACACACACACACACACACACACACACACAAACTCCTATATTGGCCTTGAGGGGGCCTCCAGAAGCTCTAGCTTCCACCCCTGCCAAACCTCACCTGTGTAACCTTTCGTGTCTTCAGCTCACTCGAGTGTGATTGAAAAAGAAAAACAATGCATTGATCAAGCCTGGACTCAGTCCTACTTAGAGCACTGCTGCGGAAACAAGGCAGAGAGAGGGGTAGGAGAAAATCAATCACATATACATCACCCTCTGTGGGTGAGTAAAAAAAAAAAAAAAGACATCACACCGTTGTCTTGCAGTCACGCACCCACAGGCCTGGCTACGCTGTGTCTGTTTGGCTCTGAGCACTGTGAACCCACTGAGCATGTGCAGAGCGAAGGTCAAAGCAATCCAGAAGTGCAGCTCAGCTCCTCTAACCTTTGAGTTCAGGGGCAGATGAGAACAATCAATGGTAACATCAAAGTTGGAGGGAGGAGCAGACAAAACCAATCGATCGGTTTGACACACAGAGGGAAAAGGGAGCCTAGTAACATTCAACAACCATCCCATACATCAGTGACAACGTATATTAACTGCTGTTGGGTCATGAAAACTTTGCATTCAGTTACCCTACTTCTTTCATATTACTGTCAATGTTAACTGGATGAAAAAAATTGTAATTTATTTTCAACCTGATTTTGAAATTTACACCCAAATGTGCTCAAGTGTGGGGCTGCCGTGGGCACATCTGCATTGGCACTAAATGAATGAAGGTCAGTGCAGGACTTAGAGAGACATAACCAGGGAGGCTGTGAGTCTGCTTCCCTACGACCTGCACACTCCATGATGTAAACAAGGACATCCGGAAAACCCTTAGAGGCATAGTGGGTGTGTGTGTGTGAGTGAAGTCTTTCTTTGCTGCCTGGCAACCTGCACGAGGGTGGAGAAAGAGGAAAAAAAAATAATAGAGGGGGGTGTTGGATGGGAGTGGACGGCGGGAAAATAGACCATTGGCTGTGGTACACTGGTGGGGAGGGGGTTGTGAAAATGGATATGTGCCACAATGTTAGGGTGAGTATGTGTGTGTGAGTGAATGTGTTTGGGTTGTGATGTTAGTGTTCCTTCCCTGGTGGCAGGCAGGGCTAAAGGTCTGTAGTTCAGCTCCGCTCCACAGCCAGAGGGGCTGGGGCCACGCTGGCAACAGGGTGAGGGGTGACAAAGCTCCAAACGAGTGCTAAGCACTCAAAATGAGCCCTCAGGGCCGGCCCACGGACTAGCTTTGCCTAAGAGGGTTACTAATATCACCCGACAATGGACAATTCCCTTCAGCTTATTCAAAACCCCAAAGACTCAGTTCTTAAGGAATATGGCGTTTCATGCTGGTCATTCACAATTTCTACATACAGCAGTGGTTACCTGTGGGTATTGCGTCAATGTTTTATGGCTCAGAAAAGGCACCAGGTTTTATTATGTTTTGGTTATGGGTGTTACATTGTGAGTGATATGTGATATGAGTGCATTATATTCCAAGATCCAAGCGAACCAATGTTTCCAACTGGAGCTTAAACAGGACCTACTCACACAAAGCAGCCCCATCAAAGGCATACCACTGGTGGTAACGGCTTGCTAATGACTGGAGTATTAGGTGCTAATTTAACGAGTCATTTCTTCCATAGAGTTTGAGCCACACTTTCAAATGGCCCGTGTCACTGTACAGCTTAAAACTATGGGAAACTCAACACCTAGTTGGAAAGCATGACGACCTGCCTGGCTGTTCCAATCAGATTAGCCGATGTTGGAACATGCTTATGGAAGTGACACCATATTTACCAAAAAGACCTACTTAAAACAATCACTGCTGTAATTTGGCCAGTGTATTATAAGCTCTATGAAGACAGTGTAATGAGAGAAACCGAACATTGAATGAATAAGCTGAAGTCACGACAGTCACAGAGGAAATGTCAACAAAGCAATCTGGCTATATATTGTGAAAGCATGAATAATAAGGAATTGAAGTTATTGTATTGATAAAAAATAGTTTGAGTGGATTTATACAGTGCAGTATTCATGGACAGTGGTCACATTAGAGGTGATACCTTTTGCCAATTCCATTTCCCTGAGCAACACAGCTGCAGTGCAGCCACTGTAAACTAATGTGGACGTCTGTCCATGACACCAGGTCAATGTCCTCCATTTCCAGTCCCATTTCTACAACCAGCCAAGGGTCAAAATGGTAGCAGAGTGAAATTGGTAGAAATTTCCCAGACTTGCTGGTCTATCCAGTCACTAAACCAAGCTAAATCACCTCCCAGTGGCGTAATCCCTCACACCTCTAAAGTTACACACTGCACTGTGTGGGAAATCATTTGCTGAACCTACAGGACAGTTCCTATAGGTTTTAACCTCAGCACAGCACATAATGAGGTGATGTGTTTTTCTATTGGAGACGCAAACTATCATTGCATTTGCGCTGGAAACTTCACAGAATACTTCCGCTACCTTACCAGAAAAAATGCAGAAACAGCTCAGCATAAATCCCATCACTTTGGTAATTCTAGCCCACCTGCACCTAACAAAAGCTGAGAAGAAGCTCTTCCTTCCTCTTCTTTTGTGGTAATAAAGAGTGCAACACGATCCCTGACCTTGCCCTATGAATAACCTGTTGATTAGGGGAGTTTTTATCCCTTTGACTTTGTCATTTTAGAGTTTAACGGATCATAGTTCATCTTCCTCATCGTTTCTCACAAATATAATTATTCCATTTTGTCAATAAATGTCAAAACATATTTGTTGTAATTTTGGACCACCCTCCTATAGCCCTCACTATTAGCAGCATGTAATGTTGGTGAGTAAGAAATTTAAACTTATTTAATAATCAACTTGTCATTGAATTATGAAATCTGCTGAAAGGATGGGAACATTTTCAAACTCTGTCCTGTTGATACAAGAGTAAGTGAAAGAGCGGCATTAAAGTGTGTCAAAGAAAAAATAAACAAATGTAAACTATACTGGAGCTCATCTCGAGTTTCTCCTTGGTAATTGGGTGATGGTCACCTGCTCGCCATGTCACCTGCTGCCTGATCCAGGATAATCTGAGAGGCAGCCATACAGACAGTCAGGCAGGCTGACAGATAGACAGATACAGACACAGACTCCTCATCTCTTCTGCTTCATGGCTAATGCATCTGACAGAGTAGGCAGGAGGCAGGCAGAAGGATGAGTAAGCATTCTGAGTGTAATTATATTCCCAAACACTGGAAGAATGGGAAGGAACTAATAACTGACTGAATTTCATTAAAGGTGAGCATGTCCAAACAGGAAATTGATTAGTTGACAATATTTCAAGGGGTTTTAATACCTAGTGGAATGTTTATTCCTGTTCTCTTTAATAGCTAGCTGCTCACTTACCCTTCACGCTCCACGCACTGATGTAAAACAGCATTTGATAGAATCTGTCATGCTACTAAACGTGACATGCATTGGAATCACTTGGCTTCACGATGCTTCTGAATAACCACATGGACAAACAAGGGCCAAAGTGCAACTGCGCTATAACACAACAACTTGACTTGTTATCTCCGTCGTCATCATCTTCAACTGAAACCTCCTCTGGGGGCCTCTGTGCAGGCCTGTCAAGAGCTTTGACAAGGGAAGCAGCGTGGGGCCATTTTGACTCTTTTCAGTTTGGTTTTGTTTCTCTTTGGAGGGCACTGTTGGTATGGACTGAGGGCGATGCAGGGTGAGGGGGCGAGGGCACATTGACCCCAGTGGTGGTGTGTAGTATGGGTGGGGGGGTTTAGTTGGTGTTATGGACTTGGGCACAGTCAGGGAGTGCTGGTTCACCCCTGGAGTGACATGATGCTCGGGGAGAAAGGGAGGGGGATGTAGGGCATAGAGAACAAACATGTCTAAGTGCTGCCTTCACTACAGATAGGCCCATAGCAAAGAGCGCGGCTGCATGAGTTATGACAGCATATCTGAGGGACCTCTAGTACCCTCCACCCCTCAAACACACACGTTAAACCACCTCAAACCATGACTCTGATATAAACGTCCTTAGGTTAAAACACCACTGACACTTTCGGTAAAGGCAAGGTTTCCAGTGCTGCTAGAATAATCACACTGAGAAGAAAATGTCCAATAATCAGGTTTTCAGACACTTTGAGCATTCAAATACTGTCAGCCAATAATGGTTTAATGGAATAGATATGCGCCAATTTGATTACTTACAGAGTAAGCTCAATATCACTCTCAATATCAGTGCTTTGAATAGGGAGGTGAATCAAAAACCTAGTTAGCTTAGCTTAACATAAAGACTGGAAACAGGGGAACCATCTGGCCTGGCTCCATCCATGGACAACAAATTCTGTCTAAAACCTGCTCACTACTCAATATTTATAGTACTTATACGTCATTTATTAAATCTATTTGTTAAATCCATACAAAATTGTGAAAAACAAGTTCTGAGGGGTTTTGTGCAAAATAAATAAATAAATAAAAATAAAGGAAGGCTCCTCATGGTAAAGAGAAGACCGAATGTGAATAAGCTTACTCCTCAAATAGCTGAAGTATCCCTTAAAGCATACTGTCCTGGACTGGATGTCACTGCTCCACCAAAAATAAAAGCCTGGGCATTACCAGGGATATTTTGTCATATATTATTCATTCTTTTTTCTGTGTTGCACTCTACATAGTCTACAAGTGCACACACCCATGTACAAAAGCAGATAGACAGACATCCACTTCCACTTGCCTATGCATGTGTCACACAGGTATTTACAAAGCCGAACAGTACAGCTAGGGTTTCCTTAAACCTAGCCTGCACTTCCAGTAGAACACCCCATTTCTCCCGTTCTCTCCTCTTTTACGCCGTAATGGAGTTCAGGCAGTTTACAGGCATGACATTTGGCAAAGCAAAGGGTCGTCTGGAGGTTACTGTGTCAGCCTGGGTAAGTGGCTGACCCCTTGGGAGGGGTGGGGACTCGTGTTGTTCTAGATAAAGACCAGGATGGAATAGGGCACAACAGAACTGGATCCAACAGGACAGAAGGCAGAGGATAACAACATATTATCTGTCATGTTGAAATGTTTTTAGGATCAGCGTGATGATGTTCAAGCTCCCACCACAAGCAAGTGCAACTCATCTCCAAACACCTGCTTACTGGTACTGGTCGTGCATAGAGTGTTATGGTGCTGCAAGGCACAAGACGAGAAGAAATAAGTTTAAAAAAAAAAAAAAAAAAAAGAGCAGAATATAACATTTTGAAATTAAAATCCTCTGTTTACGCTTCAGTAAAACAGTAAAGGAGAATACAGGAGAGGATTAGTGTTTCAGCATCATTGGTAATTTCTTTTATGTTCAGGATCATGTACTCAAGATTGACAGCTTGAACACTTCAGGATCCAAACACTCATATGGATCATGTAGAGAAATTGTATGCAGCATTCATGAAACTTATGCCTCTGAAGATTTCTACATCATCACTTATCCAAAGAGAGGAGGAAAAAAAAGTGAAATACTGAAGAAAAGTAACCAGACGTTCTCTGAAACTCAAAATCAGAGGGAATTTATAGGGAAGAAAAATTATCTTCTGTCTACGTGAAGTAAAAGTGAGTAAATGAACGATATGAAAGCAGTATAACAAAGAAAGACGTGTGCATTTTAACCATCTACAAAACACATGCGTGACGTGTAAGATAATGTGCTGATGCGTAATACTTTGTACTACTTTTGATGTCTTCATGGTTGTACATATGTGTGAGAGTGTGTGTATGTTTGCATGCATCCGTGTCTGTTAGCCTGTCTGGAGGAATAAAAGGGGGTGGGTATAATCCATCACCAGTTGATAGTCCTCACAAAAAAGGAGCCCTTTTTGCTGAGAGGACAGCCCTTGTGTGGACAAAGACCACCATACTGGGGACTTCATAGGACCCAGCTGAAAAGGTGTTGCCCAGAGTAACCCCATTCACATTAACAGGCATGCTGGCCAAAGCCAGTCATTACTGCTGACTTGGACCAGCCGGGCCACACATAGACCAGCCTAGAGCCTCTAAGGCCATTCACTCCACATCAGCCCAAAGGCAAACAGCCTGAACTCTGCCACTGGGGAGCATCTAGAATTGTTACCATTCTGTTTGACTGTCCGTCTTGAGCACTTCAATATATGCAGCCTTTGAGTGAATTTATGAAAAGCAGAATATCTAGTTTCAAAGTAAGAGAGTCTCAACCAATTCATTAAAATGTGAATATTGCAAAAAAAAACAATTGCCATTTTATAATTGCTTTGGTATCTAGTCAATCTAGTCAACTAAAACAGCTGTTCTAATAAATAATAGCAGCTCTGGGAAAATGTGAAATGGAGTCTTGGAGTCAAACAGCATGGAAATAAGTTTGCTTAATTGTTTCAATTGTGTGATTGAGAGGACGGCTCACAACATTTCGCCAAGTGCTCAGGCATCCTCTTCCTAAAATTGTTATTTGTCAGTCTGAAACAAGGGTCACTTCTTTCACAGTAACATGAGGAAACAGCCGATGTGCTCTCAGTGGATTTTCACTGGAATCACTGGTGGTTGAATGCTTCATTCCACTAATCCACTGAACTCCTAGAGGCACTCTGGAAAACCCAAATCAGACCTATTCTGTCTCCACGCAGATGCAAACTTACATTACACCAGAATACAGCCAAGCTATGAGGGGCAGATGAAATGTCTTGGATAACTGTCTAAAATCTCAGTTGAATATTCTTAAATCAAATAACAATGTAGCTACTTAAATGTGACCTTTGACAATCAGACACACCTTGGTCTCTTAGCCCCCCTGTCTCTTTTTCACTATTTGTCCTCCATCCTAACCCAACACCACCTCTGCTCTCCTCTCCAGTACGCTCCCTGTGGGCAGGTGGTTGTGTAAATTTAGCCACAGCTAGGTGAGGTGCTTCCTGGGTAGACTGTTGGCAAAGCCACCTTTAGGGTGTTCAAGATGTCAGAGGGAATGAGACATCACCTCGGCTGCCCTGTCAAAAAATTCACCACCTTCCATTTTCCCCATAACCTCTAGGTCCTGGAAGCACTGTGGGTGATGGGGAATTCTTGTTTTGTGTTTTTTAATTTTTGCCTGAAACACACCAGCCATTACCTAACCTAGAGCGCTGACCGAGTGTTAATTGTGAAGCATTACTAAAGCCATTAAAACAGTGAGCCAGGGCCTGGGGAGGATGCACGCTCAAGTTAAAAATCAGAGAGACAGTGCTTAATGCATGTGTGAGCCTCCCTGCACATGACCCTATAAGAGTCTGGCACTGCAGACAATGTCTGGATTTTAAAACAATGACAAGAGAGACAGTAAAAATATGAAAAGTGCTTTAACTCAAGAAAACAATCAGTGACATAATGGATTCACAGATACGTGTCAAGTCAGATATTAACTCATTGAGTGCCAGTGACATATTTCTACATCACTTAAAATCTGACACTTGAGTGCCATTGCCATATATGTACTTCAAAGTGGGTTTTTTGTGAGTTAAGTTTGGGGCTTCTGGAAGATGTAGTCAGAGCATAAAGAGATGGCATACGCTATGGAGATCAAAGCAAGAAGTGGAGACGATCGTGATTAGAGAGCAAAACGGACAGATTCTGGACAAAATGTGGCGTTTAGGGTGGGAGCAAGAATGGAAAAAGGTAAAAACAAACATTTTTTTCATGATGAAATAGAGTCTCTTCTTTCATTTGAGCTATTCAATGTTTTCAGAGACAGTACAAAATATTCTGTGTCTTGAAATATGACTCGAAATGAGCAAAAATGCCAGCACAAGGCACTTTGTTTTATAAAACAGCTGGCACTCAATGAGTTAAATAATTTGCAACATGGCACATAAGTAAAAGAAGATGACAGACTTGTTCCAATATGATCAAGAGGGCAGATTTTTGATCACAAGATATTATATGAAGCTATTTAATATCAAATAACTGAAACTGACTGTTTAGTCTTTGGGTATTTTAGCAACATACTTGGTACTACTGAAATTTCTTTTATATACTGAAATTTTCCAGTATGATATTATAGAGAAATAATCAATATTAAAACAAAGTTTTATTTGCAGGTAGCGAGCTGCAGTAGCAGGTCAGTTAGTAAGCTGACTATCAACAAAAATAAAAATGACATTCTTTTCCTAATTTTGAACTGCATTTGACAAAATAATTTGAACTCTCTGAGCTTTTGTTTAAATTAGTGAGGCCTTTGCGGTGGAGCTTCTGGCAACAGTTTTAAAAGAAAAGTGGAAGCATTTCTGCGGTTACAGTGGTTAGCTTTATTTGTCAAAAACCTTTGATCATAAAACCACCAAAGCTTGAGGAAAGGAATAAGTAAGAATATTAGTTTGACGGTGTGTAATTACAGTGCAATTATGTTCTATGAAGTAGAGTTAAAAAAAAAGTACAGAGACGGCTTTAGAAGGCTGTTGAGTTGAAAAGAATAACAAAATTGGAAAGCGCTCCAAATGTGACGATCAGCTTCTTTCTCCCCGATGTCGAGTTAGGCGTTTTGCTGGGAAATGGGCGGCCTGCCAGATTGGGGCCAAGTCAGAGTTGTCAGGGGATTACAGTTCTGCCTTGCTCACTGCAGGGGGTGCGGAGTGGGCCTCAATTACCCTGGAGCGGCGTGTTTGATTTGGCCCGGCACTTTTGGGGACAGACCAAAAGCTGAATAATGCACCATTAGCAACTCAAAATCCTGCCCTAAAATGAGTCCACTTATGCATCGCATACAGTAATTGTGTGTCTATCAAAGGCTGGCAGGTCTACACCAATTACCCTGATAACAACAAAACAATCTATGCATAACATTATCTGCCGAACACCTGTGGGCAGCCCTGAATATCCAAGCCTCCCAGTTTAAAACTTGTACATCTCGTTCAAAGTCTGTCATCAGCACACAACAGTGATGCTAAAACACAGAAATGAGACGCTGATCTGAGATAATATGTGTGTGAGAGAGAGAGAGAGAGAGACAGAGACAGAGAGAGAGAGAGAGAGAGAGAGAGAGAGAGAGAGAGAGAGAGAGAGAGATCCCCTACTCTGGCTACAGTTGGAGCTGTGCAATTGAATTTCACAGGATATGAGGCAGCAAATGGCATGTAAAGGCTGAAGCGTCAGACGGTTGCTGCCACACGGGCCAGACAGATAGGGGAGGTGTAGGTGAAGTGATTAGGTAACTCTGCTGGATATCAGGGGCAGTTTGAGGTTGGCTGGGGGCTACGAGAGCCAGAGGTCCTCCTTGAGCTCCATTGAACACCCACTCAGCCTGATATACATGCACTTACAAACACACAGGGAAAATCACTTATACAAACACAAGCCGCAAGACAAACAAGGACTCGAGACAGCGGCAGGCCAACAACCAAGCACTGTTTTTCCCTCTCCACCCACAAATACAAGCACATGAACACACACAGCGGCATGTATTCTCTCTCTCTCTCGCGTGCACGCTCACACACGCGCTCGCTCGCACGCACGCACGCACGCACACGCGCTTGCACGCACACACACACACACACACACGCTTGCACACACACACACACACACACACGCACACACACACCTCATTGAGGTATCAGTCCCAGTGATTGTGTTTGTCCACCTGGGTATGAAAGAGCCATTCTGGCCTGTGTGGAGGAAACAGCAGTGTGGTGCAGCTCAAGCCGGAGCCCAGCAAGGCTACGTCTGTCTCAGGCTCTCAGGGAGGGGAGCAGCCAAGTGTGGATGCACCTCATTACCTCACTCATCCACACACCAATTACCCCTAAATAAATACACCCAGCCCACAGGCAGCAACAATGACATCCAGCCTGAAAGGGAAGAAAGGATGCTGTTCAGAAAGCATTTGCACGCACAGAAAAGTGCTGTTGGATAATGATGAAAAAAAGTACAGAGAAAGGAAGCAAAAAGAAGGACATGCAGGGGGTTCCGAGTCTTTTAAAGAGCTCAAAGACAAGCCGAAGAAAGAGAAAGAATGAAACAAACACAGAGCGAGCGGAGTGAAGTGATTCAGAAAATGATAATTTCTTGCTAAATTTCACCCAACACATCCGCAAATGATTGTTGTGGCGGGGGAGGGGCAAAGTTTAATTGTTTTAATGCATGCAGCCATGAGATAGCTCTGCCACAGACTAAAATGGTAATCACTGCAGAGCTGACACATATTTGCATGTAAGACGAACCGCTCGGGGTAACGGCAACATCTCCGAAGGCTAAAGGAGGCCATTCCCAGAAAGTCAGACAGAATACTGCAGGTGGCATGAAAAGTGACAAGGAGCACTCTGAAGGAGTACACTTTCTGTCTGCACAAAACATGGGAAAACATTTTAAGTTGTTAGCCGTGAAAAGTCCCTGTTACTGGAGTGAGAAGGTGAGCGAAGGATGCAGAGAAGGTGTGTGGCAGAGAAAAGAAGGCAGATGTGTTTTCAGGGAAGAGGGGGCACAAACGAGGAAAGGAAGCCAAGACTTCCTTCATGCCTCCTTCCTCTCTCCCAGTCTCCCACCTCCCTCCATGTGGGATCTTTCTGCATGAGTGACTCAGTCATACCTGGGGGACACAAAGCTCTCTCTCGCTCTGTCTGTCTGTCTGTCTGTCCCAGTTCCTTCCTACCTCTCCTCTTGCATGTCTTTGCTGTGACTCTGGTGAGTCAAACCTGCAGTTGGCTGTGTGGCACAAAAACCTGAGGACTAAAGAAGCATGAAACACCATCATCATTATTAACATCTAGTCCTTAATATTTCAAATTCCAGCATCTCAATCAAGGACCAACATGTAAAGCCAGGTTTATGCTCATCACAGCATCAATGGTGCAAGAGTGTTTTTTTTTTTAAAACCACTGTATGTGCATGTGAAGCTTTTCTGACATGACTGACACAATAAGATAAAAGCAACTTGAAATAAGTAAAATAATATTATTAAAAAAATATTAAAATAAATATTTTGCCAGCCAAAAACAAATTGTCTTGACTCCATTTTTTTCGTAAAGGGACACTATGTAATTTTTTATGTAATTTTATTACTTAAAATCAACGTCTTCATTCATAAATAGATCCTCATTGGTGTAAAATAACATATGCCAACAATCTAACTTCTCTTCCTTGGCGAAGAATCAGCTATCTGTCTTTACATAGAACAGGTCGCTCATACGGAAGCTTCCATGTCTTTCCGGTCTATCAAAAACTACGAACTGCTGAGACATAAAATGACATAAAGCACTACCTGCTAGTACCCACAGGACAAAATGCATTTCGCGATTCACTTTTCACAGAGAAGCCGCACTGCACTTTTGGTCATAATACAAGACCATACTTATGCCGTGCCGAATCCTCATAGCCAAAAAAATGTAAAAAGGCCATAAAATGACCGGAGCTCCGGGACGGAGATCCACGGTGAGTGGGCACCCGGGAGCGCCCCATGCACGCCCATGGCCGGCCGGGGCCCGCCGGGAAGTCCGGTGGAGGGCTGTGGAGGTCCAGGGAAAAATGACCGGAGCGTTGGGCCGGGGGCTGGGGATCCGCGGTGACAGTGGCCACCCGGGAGATGACCCATTCTGCTTGCCGTAGTTCCAACAACGTTGCAATGCATGCAAAGTCAAATTTAACCACTAGATGGGAGAAAAAAATTACAGTGTCCGTTTAAAAGGGATTGTAAAAAGACGATAAAGTACAGTAATGAGTTCAATATATGGGTTTAGAGTTAGTTATAGTTTGGTTTTTGATTAACTTCTCCCTTCTTCACAGAATTTTTTGTTTTATGCAGTGTGTCTGTGGATGTGCACAGCTCGCACTCCATCAGCAGAGGCACGTTTTCTCGTGGCACCTGTAGGCGAAACAGATGATTCACTTCCTCCTCTGACACCTGCAGTCATATCAGGTGATGGGTGCAACTGTAAGTCACTGAGGTTGGTGTGCATGGAGGGTGCGTCAGGATGTGACAGGCTGCTCTCCAACCATCAGGACACACGAGCCAATCCCAAACTTGAGAACAAGTCACAAGACATGGGCCGACTAGTTCACCTGACCAGAGGCAGATTCCTGATTAACAAAAACAACAGCTGGGAACATGTCTGATTTCCATGCTGTTGATTCTGTGTAATAAAGAGAAGGTGATGGATAGAATGGAAGTGAAGGGAGCAGGTTTATTAGGATTCCTTCCTGATGGCAGCTAATTGAGGGAGGGCACGCCGAGAATGCCTAGTGCCACAGGTGGGTGGAGTGGTGTTCACATGCCATGGCAGCATAGTCAGGATTCCTGACGTACAGCTCAACCCTCAGCTGGAATCAGACTGCGTGGGAATCCCCTGCTCTGTCACATACAACACAAAAGGCAAGGCCTGGGAAGACCTACTGGCCTTTAACTAACTGCTGAGGCTTTAACACAGGTCCAGCTAGTGTAACCTGCTGCTGGACCTCCTTTCTCTCCTCTTCCTCCCTGACGTGGGCTGGACATTTCTCCTGGGAGCTCCAGTTTTTAATTTCCTGCTGTTATCAAATGCTGCAGCAACACTGACACACACTGATATACTGTGAACACATCATGAACACAAGGTTACCACACACAGCAAGTGACATACTGTGACACACACATACTTTGCAAAAACAAATATGACATTATAAAAATATTATCTCAGCCATGCCAGCCGTATTTTTTTTAAACAGAAAGTGCATTGTGTCAGCATTTTTTTTCCCATTTTGAATCATATTTCAAGACCCACAGAATATTTTGTACTATGACTCTGAAAACACTGAATAGCTCAAATGAAAGAAGAGACTCTATTTCATCATGAAAAAATTTTTTTTTTACCTTGTTCTGTTCTCGTTTTATCTGGAGGAGATTAGAGGCCACTTTCACCAAAATCACCACATTTTTGTCCAGACTCCACGATCGTTTCCACTTCCTGCTTTGATTTCCGTGGCGCATATTAACTCTTTACGTCCCGACTACAAATGTCCGTGGTCAGCGACCCACCACTGATGGTGAAACTCGTCAATGGCACTCAAAGAGTTAATAGTGAATAGCTGGTTTGTAAACTGTAAATATAATTTTAATGGCTGTTATAAAATTGTAATTGATGACTATAATATTCTCTTAAATGATTAATAAATATTTAATTACTAACTAATTATTTCATAATTCATTAACTAACGAAACAATAACAAATTATATTCATTATTATTATTTATGAATAGTAAACAATTATTATTTAAATTTAAAAACAGCTATTAAGTTTGATTAATGATCAATTCATGGGTAATATAAAGTGTTGCTGAAAGGTTTGCGTGACCTGTGAGATTTCATGCGCTACCTGTGCCTGAGAGGAATGTACATGAGAGTTTGGTGTACACACCTAGAGGTGCATGATGATCTGTTCAATCCACAAACTTGTTTGTTTTATTCATCAAAACATGTCCTGTGGTCAGGAGCTGGCACGCCAGACAGTTCACAACAAATGGAAATGATTTTACTCCTTAGTGATGAGCTCAATGTTTGTGGTTAGTAATTATAAAACAGGAATCTCAAATAGAGCAATTCGATTGGTTCATAGCTGTGACATAATAACCACATGCCATGGCTGTGACATCTGCTTCCTTTGCACTTAGTTAGTTAGCAGCTAAAATCTGCTACAAGTGGAAACATTTGAGATTAACTTCAACAGAGGAGTGGACTGAGCAGTCAGTGTCCGTCTCTTGGGGGTGGGGTGGGGGGCTGTGCAGAAATGTGCAGAGGATGTTTGGTAATATTGCCCAGAATATGGAGTAATTAGGAACACAGGTGAAATGCATCTTCAACGACTGCATCTGCAGCCCCACGGTTTAGATAAGAGGGAAACTATGGCCCTAAGAGCAAAACCTCTGGAGAGCTATTGGCGACCAAAACACAGGGAGTGGAAAAAGTGGAGCAACATCCTCTTATGTCAACTATAGTACATGCAGTTATCAAAGTCAGACATTTTTTTCATTTTTTTGAGTGGTTGCACAATAAAATATTGGTCGCCTTTCAAACCCAAGTTTGTAGGTTCGATCCCCAAGTTGTTTTGTCCTTGAGCAAGATACTTAATGCTTTGTATAGCAGCCGACTTTTTTGCACATACAATACATACACTTTTGCATATGCATGTATCTGTATATATGTATATGACAAATAATAAAGAAATAAAAAATGGCAACACACAACAACGGAAATAATGAAATCAATAATACAATGTGATGAAAAAAACATGCTAGCTGCTAGTGTTATATGCCGGATCGAAGAAATACTGTAGAAACATTAAAATGAATAGATCCGCACACCAAATAGCTCCTGCTGGAAGGATTTTTATTTTGCTGTAATGATTCGAGCACCAGGCTCTGAGGAGAATCCTGTGTGGATCTATCTGTTTTGATTTCACTTTCATAAGTATACCAAAGCTTAAGCTTTCGCCACATCACCACGCAATGTCTCCTATCAAAACACTGTTCTGAATAAACAAATAGGGTCAAGGAAACATTTGAGTTTCCTCAGCCCACTGGTACCAAAAGCAGCACACCTGGCGACCAAGGCAGCCTTTTATGTCAATCCTTCATTTGAGCACTCGGTTAATCTTATATATTTCAGATCTGTGGAAAAGTTCTGCCACACGTCTGACTTTTACATCAATGTACATTTGTGGTGCTAATCTCCATGGAGAGGCATTATTGAAACGTTTCCTCTCTTCTACTTCCTCATGCAAATTCAGCATGAGCACATAAGATGTCACATTTTGTTTTCTGGCACATGCTGATCAGTTCAGGAGTGTGACCTGTTGAGGCAGGTATTAGTAAAGGTTGACAGGATTAGTATCCTGTCTGAAGTAAATGCAAACAAAACATGCTCATATAAATACTTACTATACGTATACTAACAGTGTACCTGCCCCAATGAATGAGGGATCTTTAGAACTGTGGGGAAAATATGCACTTAATTATTTTTTAAAAGCTTTAAAGAACTTTGAAGTACTTGCAAGGGTGAGTTCATGACAATTTTATCACCTTTAACACATGTAAAAGCATATCATCCATGCACTCAGGAGAGGCAGGGTTGTGGAAGGCACACTACAACACAATTTACATAAGACTGAATGTAACATTTGAGCGGGGAGAAGTTAGTAGTAAATTTTAGTGTTTTGTGTGTGCCACATCTCAATATAATGTAACAATCCAATAAGATGGCACAATCTCAGAATTAGCAGGAAAAAAAAACAAAACAAAAAAAAAAAAAAAAACAGGCGCCCCTGTTATATGGGCCATATACGTTGGCAAACACACTTCATCTGCCAAATCCCTAAATTAACACCTTTTTGGTGAGAAAGCGCTATTTGGAACACGTCACACAAACACCACAGCTGGCATTCAAGGGTAAAATTAATTACTTCAGATACATGTGCTTCCTCTCAAAGTGGCAGACTTATTTGCATTGAGGAACATTCAGCAGAAGTAATCGATGCACACACAAAATACGGCCACCCAATGACCCCGGCCCCGTCTCAAAGTCCCTCCCCGTCCCTGAAGCTCTGGCGGCTCATCCATGCATGGGGGAACAAACACAGGTAGCGAGAGCAAATCAGACTGCAACAAAACACAGAAACATGAATGGGAAGCATTACAATGATGGGCTGGATGCAGGACAATGGGCCCGGTATTAAACAAACGGCAAATCCCAGGATGGCCTGTGGGAGTATGATACAGATTACAGGCATCTAGTCCCTGCCTGGGGAACAGGGGAGAGGAAGAAAAAAGGACACAATATTGCAATCTGACAGCTGACGTCTTCATATAAATGTATGAATTTACATTCCAATTAGAGGAAATTTACATCTTAATCACAGCGAGCCGTGTGTCGGTCCCTCGGTTAGTGTGTTGCTACGGTAATGAGGTGGGATGCTGCTGTGCTCTCTCATCCAGACAGTGATCTGTCAGCAGACGACACCTCCCTGTTATGAGGGAGCTGCACCCTTAAATACAACCTCCACCACAATCCGGTAATATCCGCTGAAATCTGTCTTAAATACCAACAAGGTGTGAGCTGCCACCCGAGGATAATATGCCAAATATGGAGTTTGAAAAACATCAAACATATCTTAAATACAGTGCACTGAACCAGGAGTGTCTTTAACTGTCACTCAAGTGACAAGCTTTCGGTGCTCGACGGCATTCCACTACTAATTTCCATACTAATAATGGGTATATTATCCTTAATGGTTTGACTTTGTTTTATGGCATTTAAAATGGATGGTGAAGCCGTCTGTGGAATTACTCAAACATATCATGTCATCAGATCACATGCTGCTCTGGTGCTAACAAAGGCAAAGTGAATAGTGAAGATCGAGGGATAGGGAATGTACCATCAATATCCTTCTGGTCATCATTTACACTAACTTACATCATAGCATCCAAGCTCAAGGTCAAGGAAAGCACAGAAGGAGCATCAGAAGGAACGTGTACACTTGTAAGGGAGAAAAGAAAGGCAGACAAGTGCAGACCCTCGAGAGGAAACAGAAAAAGTCTGCTGAAAGTTTGTAAAGTGTATTTGAGGACACGTGTGGTTTAGTTCAATTAGCAAACAAGAGCCGCTGGTTTGAGGTTTTGGAAGTAAAGCCACACAGGCAGGCCCAACGCCTGAGTAGGGGCCTTAAATAAGCTCAGGAGACAAGAGTACCGTATATATCACAATGCTATCAATTTTAATGAGTCCTGAACAAGAGCTGTTTAATAAAAAACAAAACTTCAGCATTGACACTTTGCTGACTTCAATCCAGTGAAATAATTCAGCACTGATTGCTGACAATGCAATCAGGAGGAGCAGATTAGCAACCACCACATCGGAGAGCACATAAATCAGTTTAACACAGTCTTTTGCCATCTTCACGATTGACTTTAATATAGGGATGTGTGAACAAAAAAACTGGTGGTAAATGAGGCATAGCTTCTTTATTGCCTACCCTCGTAGCCAATCAGGTCTCAACTGTCAGAGACACTGGTCTAATGGCTGATATCTATGGAAGCAGCCTATTACTGGATACTGCCTGTAATTAAGACAAGTCAGATTACACCAGGCCAGTGCCTCCTCTCTGATGTGTAGGCTGCCATTAAGGCCAGATATGGTGATGCACTTGCACATTGCAGAGATAGAAAGCATGTGTTAAAAAAAAAGACTTAAATGTCCAGAGTAGGTGCTGAACGCATCCCCAAACATCACATGGGGTGATATATGGGGGCATGGCTGGGACTCCACTTTGGCCTGCAGGGTGTTTGAAGAGGATGACACGCACACACGCATGCCACTTGGCACTTATCTCACATATTCTAACCTTGCAGATTGAGTATTTCTGAGGTTGCCTTTTTTGGGGAGGGGGAGGGGGCGGGGCAAATGAGGTTCAGCAATTGAGCTTAACTTGAACGTTCACCACAATTACAACATCTTAAAACAGGCATGGGCTTATAAGATGCCAAGCTGATTTTGTGTCTGGCGGCAAATGAGGTGAAAAAGGGTGAATGTGAAGGCTGTTAAATTGGAATAAAGGCTCTAGAGGTAGAGAGAGCAACACTCTTAAAAAGCTCACTATGATTAAAAAAAGAGGAGTAGAGGGAGGGAGCGTCCAACAAAAGAAAGAGGGAAATAGGGAGTGAGTTTGAGATGGGAAAGCACTTCTCTTCGAACACAGGGTGACCTTGCTAACACTCAGCCTACTCTCATATTCACCACTACACATGCTTTTGTGCGCCATTCCTCGCCCTTCTAAGCACGCAAACCCTCCTCTCAATACACACACTACTCATTACACAATTACACTAGCTGGTCATCCAAGAATTGCACAAGCGTTAACTCTTAACAGAGACTCAAAGACACACACAAACACCAAGATGTGTCATCCATTCAGAGATGCAAGAAATCTGCTGTACTGATTTAATTATAATTTTGTGCATTACATCTCCTGTGTCCTTGCAAGACTGTTGATGCAGAAAGCGCAAACGAGGACTGCTGAATGTCAGGGTGTTGTTAAGGATGTGTATCAAAGGAGGACGCTAACTTTCATGTCCTGCGAGATTAGTCTGGAGAGGGACGTTCTTTGGGATCTTAACTCTTGTCGAGGTAAGCAGGTTATTACTGATATGAGTAAATAAAGTCACTCAATCTTTGATATCTGCAACAAAGAAATAAAATAATTCCAAGGGAATTTCTTCAAACTCTTTGAACTTAGCAATTAAGCCGAAGCTGAGCAAAGTGTCAGTCTTTGTCAAATAAAATAATGAACCAATGTTAAGCAGAAAAAAACCTACAAAGACATTCAAGGATGCACCATCAGGGTTGTGTATGCTAAACACACGCACACTAATACACACACATGCATGCATGCACATGTATTCATGGCGGGTGATGAGGCATTGTACATGACGTCCCCGTACAAACAGTCTGTGTAAGTGAGCGTACAACATCAGGCCATCAGATCACTTCCCTCTCCAAACATGAAGCCTTTAATAGATGTGAAACTCCAGGCACTAAATCTTTTCACACCACTGAGTCGCAACTCACACAGAAGAACGGGAGGCAGAGGATGACTGAGCAAAAAAAGTCATACAATAAAAGAGATCCCATACCGGGCCGGTTTATTTATGATGAGTGGCTTGAGCAAAAATTTGCCTGATTTGATTCATACAAATCTTTTCACAGAAAATATACTTGTCTGAGAGGAAAAAAAATATGAATCCTCAGACTAACATATGGAGTAACCTTTGTGGCCTTCTGGGACTTGTTTTTTTTTTTTTATTGAGGGGGGGGGGTCTAACGCTCTGAGGACCGAAGGCACGCTAGGGAGAGGTGAGCTGTCACCCATCATTATGATCACTGCCTGAACTCAGAAAGGGGGAGGGGGGAGAGAGCAGGCAAAAAAAAAATACTGGTTCCTCACTAACCGCCATCTAGAGCCATACCCGGGCCTCAGAACCCTCAGCCTACAACTGCCTCCTGGGAAACACTTGCACGCAAGTCCTCCTCATCACTACCTAGCGGTGGGGCACAGTGTGTGTGTGGGTTGGGGAGTAACGGGAGGGGTTTCTGTATGTGGACTTGGGCTGTGTAAGCAGAATGTATGGATTTTGTGTAACAAAAGGACAACTTTGCATGTTTTCTTACGTGCTTCAGAATGAGGAGATACACTGATGTGCAGTTTGGCTGGGTAAGGAAATTAAGTGATGCAGGAAGAAACTCAAGACAAATGTTGTTATTATTATTAAAGTGAGGGCAAAGAAAATTCTAGCTATATCTCAGGGGCTAAATATGATAAGAATTCCATTATAAGTGCTTTTGATAATAACTTAAAAATGAGGTACAGGATGGCAGGGAAACTGCATGAAAAATAACACAGACACCCAACCCTGAGCACAGCAGGGAGATTTATAGCTTATATATTTATATCCTTATTATATGACACATACCATGGTGCAATATTATATATGCCAGTGGATAAAGAAGCTTGCCTCAGCTTTGACCTTTTGCTGCCTTTTGTGTGAGTTTGGGCGAACACTGCTTAGGAGCATTCTGTTCCCCAGATCCCACTCCTAACACCCCTGTCACTCATCATCACTCATCATTGTTAGGGACAAAAGGAAAGTTTGGTTAAGCCACACACTGGAGTATTCTCCCACCCAGCGCCTCCCCCACCTTCTCATATGTGTCTGTGTTAGCTAGCGCACACGCGCACACACACACACACACACACACACACACACACACAGATTCTACACATAAATACGAGACCAGCGATTCAAAACATGCACCTTAATTCATGGATGGCTTCACAAAACTTTTCGATACGGTGCCATCACCTTGCCCTCCAACTTGCCTTTTGAAGTGCAGGCTTGTCCTTCGAATGGCCCTCTGACTCATCTGTTGAGTGTAATTAAAGTCTATTCAGGCCTCTATATGTGTCCTAACTATCCTCCATCATCTGGTCAGGCCTTTCAATAGCCACCTGTGAACTCTGAAGGACAGGGACATTCGCCTCATAAAATTCATGAGCACTGCTACATTCAGCAGCTGGCCAAGTCCTCTCAATGGCCAACACCACTTTAAACAACTCTGTGTTGACCGTTGGGTGAATCCTTTTTAAATACAACCATATTCACAGTAGCAGGGGTTAAGTAGCTCCCATGATTAGCTGAAACAAATGCTTTTATGGTGTGTTTGGAGATAAATGAAAGAAAGGGGATCAAGACACCCAATTTGTTTTTCGTCAAGCAAAGGCTCATTGAAGGATTGCTGACAGAGAAAGCATTAGAAAAACGGGCTGGCATCTGTATATAAACCTTCTTTTTGTATACTACAAACAAAGTAAGCAAGCACACATTCTGTTGTGAGGAGTCTAGGAAAGATGGAGTCCTCACAATAAGGCTGTCTCCTAAAGTGGAAAGGCTTTACCAAGACATTAGTCTTATTGCAGTAAAAAACAAAAAATCAAGCTTTTAAAAAGTGACGTCATTTGAGTGTCAACCTTCACAGATATGACTGAATAATTTCATACTGCAATATTGTTAAGGATTAAATTTTCTGCTTCCTCCAGCTCTATTCTATTACTTATCAGACAGTATGTCAATATAGCCAACTGCACACAAGTGACATGATAGAAAGTCTTTTTGTTGATGATTTCAGCTGATCGCACTGAACTAACTAATTTTAAGTGCCACAGCCATGGCATCAACATTATCAATGGTCCTTTGACATTTATTAATACATTATTAAATGATTTTGGTATGTGACCTGAGAAAATGGCAGACATTCTGCGTACTTGCGTATTATTTGCACTGTTTTAGTATATATTTTTAGAATTTTGTATTTTACTGCATAGATTTTTTAGGCATCCACACACTCCTCCTCCTGACCCCCCCAGGACACTGAGCAGTGTGAGTGTGGGAAAGTTATTTTTAGGACCAAAGCAGAGAGCCAAGCACAGAGCCTTCCTGAGTTGGATGCTCCTGCTCCGGATCAACATTCCACCTTTGAACCACTCTGACCATGGAACTGTTGTGCCCATGATGTCAATTTTAACTTTCTGTGTGGACCAACAGCAGTGAAAGGACTGATTGGCTGGTTTAAAATGACACCAATCAAAACAGGACAAGCCCTGTCTTTCTGCACCATATATTCAAATGTCAGTAACAGTGACCGCGTTTCAGTGAAATTTAAGATGGGACATTTAGAGAGCTGAACGTCTGGATTATTGAGAACTGAGTATTGGATGTTTTTAAAAACATACACACGACTACAAAAGCACATATCCTATTTTGTGTAGGCTAATATGCAGAGTGACTCATTACCTGAATCTATAGTTGAGCCCATTATATGAAACACTCAAGATTTATTTATGCTTATTATTTCCTATTAATAACAATATAATAAAGTATTAGGTTAACACAATGAAAAGAAAACAATGAATTATGCTGGACTGCGAGGAAAATCAGGAGATGTTTTGCAGTCTTTACAGTGAATCACTCTAACACTACACTACACTGAACACTAAATAACCAAATAAACAGTTTAAGACTTGTGCAAAAAGTACATCAACCTAAGGCAAAATTATGAGATAAGAATAAAACGACTCAGAAACCAAGGATACAGTGAAGACCCTGTTTATAAGCACCAGGGAGCCAATGGCTCCCCAGCCACTACCATTATGCTAATAGGGGACCCTTTCTGAACACACTTACACATCCCCCATGTGACCCCATGCATGTAGGGTGGCATCTTCCCCTTCCTCACTCTAATGGGAGCTGAAGACAACTAGGGCTACTTTAATCAGTTCTGAGTCCAACGTGGCCGGTCTGGTCTGATGGGGGCTGAGTGGTGCATGGACTACGTTAAGGGTTCACTGCTCACTGATGAAACAGTTTCACTTCCAGGGCGAGTTCAGGCAGACCACACTCTTACTCAGTCTGGCAGGAGGAGCACATATGCCCTGTTTTGTTTTCCTTTAATACTCCACGTTTGCAAGAAACATTTCGGCATTGTGTTGATATAGCATAGAGGGCAGCACATTTAGCAAAGTCCCAGATATTCTCTTGCAACTCTCGACCCCAGCAAACACAACTGCTACTGTGTTTCTGTCTAGGCACTAATAAAATAAAAGGCCAGTGTCCTTATAAATGTTTTTTTTTTAACTTTGACCTTGTCATTACAAGCACATCCTCTATGCCCAGACCACCTTGACTTCACAATGGGTCCCATATGTCACTGTTGGGGCCAAATCTCCATCTCCAGCCTAAAAAGTGGATTCCTGAAGAGATGAGGCATTGATGAAGTCATTTTGATTTTCCCCAATCAACAGATTTAGTCAAAGTTTTGTATTACAAATATACTGCATTTGTGCAAACCTGAATCACTTGCAGGTCCCATCACGTAGGTACCACAACAAGCGAACAGACCCCAAAAACATGTACATGTTTGCACCCCCCCCACACACACACTGAAAGACTAGGCACAGAGCCTTACAAGATGGGCCTTTTCAAACACACATGCACATTTGCAGAATAGATAAAATCCTTGTTAAATAATAGATGCAAATCTGATGTATGTTGTGAATATTGTTCGGCTGAGGGGTCCGATCGCGTGCCACAGACTGGCCTACACCGGGCTCTCACTCTCTCTCGCTTTCTCATACACACTCAACTCATAAGCAAAACTCAATCCAAACTGCGACAAAGGCTGGTGTGCACCAAAGGGGAAGTATAAATTATTCAACTGGGATATTATTCCAAAAGGTCCATTCCCATCTGATTGTGATTTCCAAGGCAGATGTCGGAATGACAGGCAGATGTATGAAGAACCTAAGGATTTATTACATGCTACTAATAAGTTCAGGACTATTGTAAGACTATTATTTGTATTTAGTTTACTCAGCCTGTGAATAGTCATTGTGATCTGCTAATGGAAGTAAATATTAAATGACCCAGTTCAGTTCTTTCTCCGTACATGTTCTGTTCAGCATTGGCTTTTGTCTGATCTTTAGTACCAAGCATTTGAGACACGGGGAAGCAGATATAAGACCAGGCATGAAACACAAACAAACATATAAGCAAATACACTAACAAGCCCTGAGGACTGAGTCTTTGTCTAACTCATTCTGCATTCTACAATTCCTTCTTTCCCTCTCTCCCTCTCTCTCTCAATAAGACGGTTTGGTGCCTCTGAGGAAAAGCCCTCATTTTAATTAGACCTGACCTGAGAATCACTTAACTCCTCTCTGCTTATGCCTCCCCCCTCCTCCAAGCCTTCGCTCTGTTCCTCACATAGGTCCATTAACACCCTTCCCTCGGCACCCACAGGCTTCAACAGGGAGCAGACGCAAGCGTTGTCTTAAAGACGTTTTGAGGACATGCCAAGAAACATTAACCTACTCTATACACCTCCCTCAGACTCTTTCAGTTTGGTTTCCTCTTTTTAAGTCTTCTTCTACTCAGATCTATCATCCTCTTCATCACCTATTTCTGCTCCCACTTTGCTTCCACTTATACTCAGCTAGCTGATGTCAACTTCATGTCATCTGGGATGGAAGGCCATTGGATTACTTTGTTTGTATGACTGCAATGTGAGGGTTAAAATAACAGTGCATAGTCAATCTAGCACTATATGCATGAATAAAATTGTCTGAAACAATTCATATTTGTGGGGTTTACAACCAAAAACAACATGCATTAAAATTGCCCAGGGGCTGTGATGACATGTTTCAGGTACCGGTGAGATGATAACATACAATTCAGGGGGTCCAAGAGATGTGTTTCAAGGCTTATCAGATGCCAAAATTCTGCACAGAAGTTTAGAGGTTGAAACGGGATTTCACAACTTTAATGCAGCAATTGTGAGATAAATAGGAATACAGCCTTCATGTCATGCTTATGGTAATAATCAAAATCAGGTTTAATTGCAAAGTAAGCACAAACAAGGAATTCAGCTTGGTATTCTGGTGCATGACATCCATCCATTATCTACCACTTATCCTCATAAGGTTGCGGGGGGGCTGGAGTCTATCCCAGCTGTCTTAGGGCAGAAGGCAGGGTACAACCTGGACAAGTCGCCACCTCATCACAGGACACATAGAGACAGACAACCATTCACACTCACATTCACACCTACGGTCAATTTAAATTAGCCAATTAACCTAATCCCATGCATGTTTTTGGATGGTGGGAGGAAGCCGGAGTACCCGGAGAGAACCCACACAGACACGGGGAGAACATGCAAACTCCCCACAGAAAGGTGCCGCCCGGTGCAAGACATATGAACATATAAACACAAATACAGTGCAGAGATAAGAACCAAGAAATGATAAAGTGACTAAGAGAATATATATATATATATATATATATATATATATACACACACACATGAATGCAAAAACTCTGATTATGTAATCTGCTAAAAAGTGCTTGCATGCATCTGATAAGTTGACGCAGTACCTTGACAGATACCTTGAATTCTGGATTCATGGAAGTTAATGTGAGCTGTATTTAGAAACTGTAAATTACAATAAACTACATTAATCAACATGGCATATGACAGTACAGATCTAGGGGGGATGAATCTAGCCCATGTTTCATTCCTTTCACTCCCATTTTTCTTTTACTGACTCTCTCCAATGGCGATTTGGAAATTATAGCATTTAATAAATATCAAAAAACACAGATATAAAAGTTGACAGTTCCCAAGACCACAAAGTTCTCCTTAAAGCCAACACATGCGTACAGACTGCACAGCCATCTAAGTGACAGAGCCAGTCAGTGACACCTCCAAATAGCCTGTCTGGGAGAAGACTAATTGACACAAATCCCTGTCTTATACTGTATTTGACCTTGTGACCTGCCTCTGGCACCCCAGTACCCCACAGGCACATTTCCATGTCAGTTTAATGGGTCAAACAAAGGTAAGGAGAATGTAACTGGGTATCTCTGCATTCTTCAGAGCTTCATCCTCAAAGCATCTTGCATGTTGAGAGTAGTGACAGAAGCCTGTGTCTGGTTAATATGAGTGAGTAAGAAAATTCTCACACACATTGCGTGTCACTTAAGTGCACGTGTTTCTCAATAAGTATGTGCTTGTGTCGAACATCTCCTTGTGTGTGGGAGTCAGCAATGTTTGTGTATGTGCCTATGAGTATGTGTTAATCTTGTCTAAACACCTAACACTCCTCTACCTGCTCAGACAGGGCCATGGGTTAATTCTGGCCTCAGGCGCCATGGCTAATAACTGCTCATCAACCCCAGTTTGAACTCTTGGAAACGTCAACTGCTGTCCTGGTAACCTTATCACAGAACCAACTTAACTCTGATAATAGTGCTGATTGTGAGGCTGGTAACTAGTGTACATTCCTGAAACCTAGCAAATTAGGAAAAATATGTTTTTACGCCAAAATCTGTATCCTGGGTGCCGGCAAATAAATACTTTTTTTCACATACCGGAGGTGCTACAGGTGACAGGAGCATGAGTCAAACAGCAGTTATGAAATTAGTTAGCAGCATGACTCCACGCACAGTTGCAGTGACATGTATCTGCCTGACCCAACTGTTGAGAGGCTAGCGGCGTCAATCACCTGTCATTGACCGCCACCACATCACAAATTAATCCAGAGAGATGGTGCACAGACTGAGGCTGGAGTCCGTGCCTTAAAAATATGGAAAAGGGAGACAAAAGTTGAAAGAAGTGGACAACAGAGGTAGAAGGGATCAGTACCACGATAGATGTGTGTACAGAATAAAAACTGCGAGCACAGGACCTGGTAAGAGAACTCTGTATTATGTGGCCCCAGGCAGAGGAGTCCTGTAGCTCGAGTAAATGAGGTGATTAGCAGGGATGGTGTGAGCTGTCACACATCAGACACTGGGCTCAGAATCCAATCACCATCTCATGCGTCAATCAGTGGCCCACCGAGGCAGTTGAGTAACAGGTCAAACAGTATATGATGAGCCACGTAGTCAGAGCGCAACGGTAGTCCTGCACGCAAACTTACTCGATAAACAGGTGCACCAATTAAACGACCTCTGCAGCGAAGGACACGGAGTCAACACGCGCTCATACCTTTGTGACATTTCCATCTACCGTGATGTACAAATAAAAGACAGCCAATCCCAGTGCCAGAAAACCACACACAAACATAATGGAGTATTACAATGTGTGTTTAGATTGATTTGACGCATGACTGGTGATATAATGTTTTCTGGGAAATTCCCTGACAGATAAAATGTGTGTCATAGCCAAGGACTGTGACTGACATTTCACATCACACACTCTCGTGTCAACATTCACAGCCATTTTAATATGCTGAAAACACTTTGTGGCTATTGCTCTTTTAATGCTATGGGTATGAGGGCAATATATGAGTGGTATGGTTACCATTCAACAATAAACTCCAATAAAGCTCCTTAAACAAGGACGGCAGACAAAGCATGTTCTTAACAATGTGCTGCTGGGATATATGACACAGTATCCAGGCCCCACAGAGCTACAGGGACGCTCAGGGCCTCTGCCCCCTGGCCTGCCCAATATAGAGGCCTAATTAAAAGACCATTGAGATCACCACCTTGACTTTTACGGACCATATAAATCTATACTGGAGTGGCCTATTCAGGGGGGTCAGAGAAAGGAGGGGGAGCGGGCCAATGCAGACAGGAGAAAGGGTTAGAGGGATGGTGAACGCTGGCAGAAAATGAAAAGGCGTTGACCGTAGGATGCAGAGAAGGTTTGAGGGGGGGTGGGCATTACTCTCCTCCCCCTCACCTCCTGCCTGAGACAATAGAATTCACTAAGAGCCAAGGACCAGAGGGTGTGATAAGGTAATGATAATGTAATGAGGACCAATCATGAGGCTGAGCTAAGAGGAGGGCCCCTTAATTTGTCTCTAGAGTGGTAGTTCACTGACAGATTGATTGCTCTGAGAGTGACGGTGTGACACATGCAAAATGGAAGCATCTCTGACAGGAAGAGAAAGAGGATAAGAAATCATTAATAAAAAGGAATGACAAAACAGAAAGACCATACAATCCTGTGCTGTGTATGTGCCTTTCGCTTTATACTGAGAGAATGTGCATATCTATCCAAACTGACAGTTCATACAAACATGGAATTATGTAGCATAACCAGTGAGTAGAGTAGAACAGGTATGTGCAGAGTGACCTGCAATGCATGTCTATCTCAACCCTGGGATTTTTCTATGCATATTTGAAACAATGTGTGAAGGAGACTCAGTACTCCAGAGGCACTCTGGTGCTCATCCAGTTTACAGAGGGACTTCTATCATGAAAAGAGCCGTTGAACGGCATGCACCAGGTGTACAGGGAGGAAGTTGCTGTGCAAGCAGATGAAGCTGAACTGACATGTCATGCAACTCTCAGCTGGTACTTACTTCCAAAAAACAAATAGGCCTAGATTGAATTGTTGATTGATTGTTTTTTAGAGGTTGTGGAAGTTAAAACCTGTTGTGTATCTGTCTAATACCATCAGAGTGAAGTCAGGGGACAAGCTGATTGCTCAATCATATGATGGCAACAAAGGCTCTGCTGCCGGTCTAGCTTCCTTCCTATTACAAGTTCAGCAAAGAGGCAGGTCCCCTGGTCGAAAAATAAGTCACAAAAATATAACCAAATTCATGGCTTATTAATCAATGCAGCACCGGACCTATGCCTAAATGGTGTGGCTGTTTTTGTCAGTGAAATTATGTTTTTTGAATTTTGAGATGAGTTTGTTATGCTGGTTTGTAAGGAAAAGGAGAACTGGTGATGGTAATGATAAAGCCTGAAGTACTAAATATCTTCCAGCAGCACAAAATAAAACTCATGCACTTCAGCACCACTGCTGGAAAACATCCTCTGGGAAACACTGCCTTCACCATTCAAGTAGTGTCTGTATGACTATTGTGTTGCCTCATTTTACTGACAGTGCAGTCCTGCAGTGTCTTGCGGTCATGCTGCACAAGATTCAAAATAGGAGTTAAGGTGAAATCACCAGTGAGTACATTCAAATGAGATTATGATTATGAGTATAAAGTAATGCTGCTATCTGCTGCTGCTTTCACTCAACAGGTCGCAGCTGTTGCCAGGTGGGGAGCGACTGAACAGCAACCTGCCAGACAAAGTAAGGAGCACCTACTGCACATAGCTTGTTGCCTTGAGAGCTATTGTGGCTTAAAGTGTTTCTAATAGGGTAACCATGGTTGTTGCAGTTGCTCCTTTTTTGTCCGTCATGGGTGTCTATGCATTAATGTCTTGACTGGTCATTAATCGACAGACCATTAGTTCATCAAAAATGAACTACACCTTTAACATACACTGCCACCAGTACTTTTTCATTGCATATTAAAAAATATAGCCTAGATAAAGATTTATCCCACCCTGTTGCCTCTTGACACTATACTGGAGTAAGTGTGGCAGCAACAGTGCACAATCAATAGCGTCACCTTTGATTTTGACGCCCAATAGTAAAAAGTGGCTGGCAGATCAAACATGACAGCCTTCTCATTATCATCAGCACTTAATTCCAGTACTGGCATGAACATGATGAACGGGAACAAATTTAATGGCCTCCTCAATAAATTGTTACAATAATTGTTACTTATCTAAATTCTGCGTCTGTCTTTAAAAAACACATTAGACAAAATAAAGTGGGGTGAAAATATAAAAGAAAAAACCTGATTCATTAAACACACGAGAGGGTAGAGCCCCGAAAACACTGTGTAGTTTTTGAAGAAACCCTAGCTATGCTGGGTAGCCTTGACTTACCTCAATGCTGAACTGCTTTCTCTTGAGCTTAAAGGCCAGGTCCTTGTGGTCAGGGAGTTTACTCGCCAGACAGTTCAGGTGAGGTACTTGCCGCACATGAAGCAGACCTGTGAAAGTAGATTAAAACAGAATAGGCTAAATTTGAGTTGAAATAGCCCAACTTAACTCTTTGAGTGCCACTGACGAATTATGCTGTCAAAGCGTGGAGACGATCGTAATTAGAGAGCAAAATAAATGGATTCTGGACAAAAAGTGGCGATTTTGGTGAAAGTGGCCTCTATTCTCCTCCAGATAAAACAAGAACGGAACAATGTAAAAACAATCATTTTTTTTCCATGATGAAATAGGGTATCTCCTCTTTCATTTGAGCAACTCTGTTTTCAGAGACATGGTACAAAATTCTCTGTGGTTCTTGAAATATGACTCGAAATGGGCAAAAAAAGGCTGGCACAAGGCACGTTCGATTTAACAAAAAAAAAAAAACGGCTGGCACTCAAAGAGTTAAAGAGAATCAACTATTTTTTTTTCCCTGTGTCCAAACTTTTCTCACACTAATTTAACATATGGATGATGCATTAGTTGTTTTTACACATAACAGGCTAATGTGACTGCTAAAACAAACTCTAATTTGTACATTTCAAATAACTTTGTGATAACCACAAGGAGGAGTTTTGTTCTTTTTGACATCAACAATATTTTTTTTTATTGGATGCATGCGTGATAGTCAGGAAGCTGTCAGGAATCCCACTCTTGACTCAAAAATGCTGGATTTTTAAAGTTTAATTGTTACAGTAGGTGAACTCCACTGACCAGAAACTAAAAACACACATTGTTGCATAGTGCTAATGCAGTAAAATAAATTCAAAACTGCTAACCCAAAAAATGACTTTCTATTGGATATCTGTTTACATTTTTATATTGGCATTCCTACTCTCGTCCTTTACTTAGAGAATGGGTGTACTGTACAGAACAATTAAAAGACACATTAGAGCAACAAGAAAGCCAACACAGAAATAAGGACTTCTGCAAATGATGGAAAGATGCTTTGAGATATCTTTTACTCTACGCTTCTCTCGCCACAAAGTTGTATTTCCATAAAACTGGAAAAGTACTGTAGAAGTGGGGAGGTGTAAATGAGCGTGAGAGAGAAAAGAAGAGATCGAGGGAGTAATGGAGAAAGGGAGACAGACAGAGAAAGTGGGGGATGGTGGTTTCTCTCCTCTGTGCACTTGGGTGATTTCCCCTTGCCTGATTTGCAGTGACAGGCTTCCCAGCATGCTTTGAGCAGCCCTGAACTACTGCCGCAAACACGCACGCACACGCATCCACACGCACTCTCACACTCGTACCAGATGCGTTTGCACTCATGAACACACATCAAAACAATCATGCACATAAATGTATTTCATAACCCAACCTGAATTTCTCTGGGTGGTTGAACAAGAGGGCAAATATATTCTTGAACAAGATATTAAAATAATATTAATTGCAAATTCGGAATAACATTTTTAAAGTACACAACTATTTTAAAATATGATGCACTACAATGCTCATATGTTGACTAGGTTTACATGCCACCTGTCTTTGCAATGCAGAGGAATGTGATCGCTATGGGATGTTTTATCTAAATAAAACATGCTGTTGGATGAAACCAAAATCTGCCACTGAATGTTCTTATTCCTCATCCCTTTATCTGTCACAACCGAGGCTGTCTAACCCGAGGAGGGGAGGGAGGGGTGGAAACGAGAGAAAAAGCACAAGAGTGAGTTGGAGAGTTCGAGAGGCACGTCTAAAAATATCCCACTCGCTTAAACTGACCTTTATGCACAAAGAGTGTGATAGAAAAGAAGGAAGCAAACAGGAGAAAGAAGGAATGGTAAAGCTGTACAGGAAAAGTGATGGTGAGGACTGAGAGAGCGGAGAGAAAATATGTAGCCCCCCTCCTGTTTCCTTTTCTCCAATCAACTCTTACTTGCGTCCTCTTTCCCTATACTGAAAGCCTTGCCCTCCATTTATTAGCATGCTGGCCATGGAGACATTGAGCGAGGGATGGAGAGATAGAAGCAGAGAGGATGAGAGAGTGATGGTGAGAATATCGATTCCCCAGTGTTGGTCTGCTCTGCTCCAGAGCCTCAGGGGTATGGGACTGGGGATGGAGAGGGGGTGAGGCGAGGCGAGAGTGAGGGAGGCTCTGCTGGAGGGAGGGGAGGCAGGGATGGAAGGGGCGAGGGTGCGAGGGAGAGGGGGTACAGCGTGGCAGCTGAATCCCCCCCGGCCTGTCTACTGAGGAGCACGTCTGATTGAGCAGCAGCACACTAACGCGCACTGACAGCCTGGCCTGCAAGGGGGCTGCCCTGTCTCCATCCACAGCCCAGCCCCAGCCTTAATGCACTAGCCTGTGTGTATGTGTGTGTGCGCATTTGATGGAAAAGAGACAGAAAGATAAGCGAGTGTGTGCATTCTTACCATGGTAGTCTTTGTAGAGTGGGTTGGTCTCTCTCTCTGAGCCTTTGAATGATTCCAGGGCTATGGCATTATCACATAGCCTGGTTATGCTGCCCATTAGAGCTCTGTCCTGTAGGGTCCAGAGAGTGAGTGAGAGAGAGGGAGACTGAGAGAGAAACATGAGCAGGTAATTAAAAGCCTCCTGACGGGCCATCAGTGTTGCAATTAAATTAGGTCATCATGTCCCATGGCCAGGTCATTCCTGCCCATGGCTGAGGTGAGGGTGATGAGGTACAGAGAGGAGAGGCCCTAATAGAGGCTGAACAGGTGATGTGGACATACACCAGACACATTTACAAAAAAGTGTCATGGGGAAAAGTCAACAGCAACACACAGGAATTATTTAAATTTATGTAATTATTTCTTTTTACTGAAAAGACTTGCACTTGGTGCACACTCTCAAACTTGCACACAGCAGGAGAGAATGGAGGGGAAGAGAGAGAAAAACAGGACAGGCTTGATGGGGAGAGCTCCCCCTACTGGTGAGGTTACTGACTTGACAACAAAGAGGACAAGTGAGGGGGTGAATACAGTGGATAGAAAGAATGAGGGAGAAATATACAAAAGGTTGGAAGGAGAGGGTAAAGAGAGAGGATGGAGAGAGAGAGGGACCCTGGGACGGAGAGAAAGAGGGAGTCTTGCATTATTAATCGCTTTGCCTCCTGAATCATTCACATACTTCTCTCTGTGTTGGCTGCCACTGCCTAATGCAGTTTTCATGCCTTCATGTCTTTTCCCCACTCTTTCTTCTTCCTTTTCATTTTTGTCCTACTTTTAAAGTACACATATCCCACCAGTCAGGACCGCCAGCACATACCGGGTATATAAGGTCACTCAAATTCTACAATTAAAGCCTGTGTAAGAGTTTGCCTATAACAAGTTATTCAGAACACCAACTGTACAGTAGGAGCAATAGTCTGTATGAGAGAGAGGGCCTGCTGAAACTTTATCTGTGCTCGTCAGTTTACTCATAATTTTTTTGTGCTTACTGAAATACAAAGATGAGGCTCCTTGGCAAAGACTCAAATGTTTCCAAGTCAGAGGAATTCAAAATGTCCACATAGAACGGCCCAGTATAGTGGCAGGAGGGCAGGATGACGTCAGTAAGACGTGCACATGCTCCACAGCTCCTTGGGTTTTAGGAGATTACATCTTTTTTAAAATTTTATTTATAATTGATAAGGGACTCAAACAAGAGTCACTCCAGTTCAGCAATGAAAGTCTATGCTGGCTCAATTAGCTCTGATTCAATCAGTCTACATCCCCTGAATGCCCAGTTTCATCACAGTTGTTTGGCTGTATGGTTCTCTGTACCTTGGTTGTTTGAACATGTGTGTATGGCGAGTACAGAATCTACCCAAAATTCAATGCATCACTGCGAGGGATGGAGATGGTTTTCTGTCTAATGTCTTGGTAGAGTCGAGTCTATATACAAAGCAACAAAATAGATGCACATCCCTCACCAGGCTAGAAATGGAAGCAAGAGATTCTCAATTAAAAAAAAAATCTAATATGACAGCTGTAGTTATCAGGATAACTATATGGTTGCATGTCCTATTTTGAAACTTATAAGATAAGATAAATTGAGTTTTATGATTTTAATTGACCAGGTAAATCTAACAAATGCTGTTCAAGTATATTATTATCTATCACAAATAATAAAAAATTTGGAAATACAATATATTTTGAAACAAATTAATCATTTTTGTCATTCAAGCTTTATAAATGACAGGATTTTTATGTCATCGTAAATGAAAAATCTTTTGGACTGTTTTGGAGAGTAGACAATACTCAGTGGATTAACTTATAATGTAAATTATTAGGTGCAGCCCTTAAGTCAGTTGACTGAAAATCAACCAAAGATCATGTGAATATGGATGGTTACTAAAAAAAGAACCTATAGTAGTGGTTTTACAACTAAACCCCGGTGCTAAACAACTCTGCCTGACCGGTCAGAAACCTGAGTGACAATATTTGCATACATCAGGACACCACTTAGAAGCAGCTGAGATGATATGGATGCATCTTAGGGAAGTCTGTTTATTTTGTGTACATGTGGGTATGGGGATGGTGGTGGTGGATCCTATGATGGAGGAGGACCAGGCTAATTAATGTTTCAGATGGACTGTGGCACTGAGCTGCTGTGAGGAGGCTTTCAGTGAGTTGCTCAACTTCCCAAGCTGCTCAATAATGGATAGAGAGTCCAGTGTGGTCTTGGCCAGCGAGCCCACTGCTACTAGTCTAGACAGTCTTCCAAAGGCCACCTTCCATTAACTGAGCTAATTATCAAAGCAAAGGCAAGAGGCTCTGCGGACATGTCAGTTCCTAAAATACCAGACACAGTACTGCTTAAAATGTGCAGCCTGCACACCTTGGTGATGTCAGCTGATCAATTAGAAGCTTCTTCTTTTATGATGACAGTGCCAAATGTGATTAAACTAATCATAAAGTTGATTCAGAGATGTTCATCTTCACAGCCTCTCATTACCTCCATGTTGGCTTTAGTCACCTAACACCTGATTCAGTCCAAAATGTCCCCCCTCCCTTCTCTTCTTCCCCCACTCATTCACTTCACTCCCCAGGGTGGAGGAGGGGGAGGGGACAGATTAAGGGTTTGGAGGCCAGGCCAGAAAGGGACAGGGGGACCGCTCCCACCACAGCTGACATCTGCTGGTTAGCCACTCTACCTTTTTTGACTAGGCCAAGGCCGCTGTGCACTGAGCTTGCAGGCTTGGAGCCAGAGCACGTTGTGACAACACAGCTGTTATGAAAGTTAAGCATCGACCTACATCTATGTGCAGAGGATCTGAGATAACACAGCTTCCATGCTGCTGTGAATGAGGACTATAAAGAATTAGAATGGTTTAAGTGTAGAGTTAACACATTTGAGTCAAAAGTCTTAGATGGCTTTTCTGGTGAGTGTGCTTCTATGGTCGACTGTCTGGGGGAGGGCTGTGGTTTGCCATATGTCTCAGCAGATGACTCCACCTTCACACTGAGAGGCCAGACTGTACACAGACGCATGCACGCAGATTCTCTCTCTCTCTCTCTCTCACTCACACACACACACACACACACACACACGACAATAAGGAGAGATATTTGAAACAGAATAAAATGCATACACAGCTACACTCATTGTGTGAAAGCTTCAAGTAATTAAAACACAAACAAACAAACAAATAGATTTAGAGGCCTTTGAAAGATGTGTGCACTCAACTGGGTTTGTTGGGGAGCCATGCGTGAGGAAGAGGCCCCAGTGCAGGCCTGAGTCATACCAGGGTGACACTGGACCACAGGGTCAAGAGGAGGCCCCATGACAAAAGACTTTGTTCCCCATTAATGAACAAGACAAAGAAAAAGCACATGGGCCAAAAATCAACCCACGCACTAAAAATCCCAACTGTCTATTATCTGTACATTCAAGTCAACTTTAGCACGCTATTTATCCCTCTGGTGGCAATTTAAGGGAAGTGATTGGGACAAAACAGAGAAACAAAGACAAAGAGGTGAAGAACAAGCTAAAGCAGAAACCACTGGAGTTATGACTTGTAAAAAAATGCATATCATGACATTCTTTCAGTGCCAGTGGATATATCAGTCATATATCAGGACAGAAAGTAATTGCAAATTAGATGAGTTGCATGCTGACACTTATTAACTACGACTTGTTTGGCAAATCTTGTCTTACCTGGATGAGATGTGAAGGCACAGTAACAACTGCTACTGAGAGCGATGACCTAAGCAAAGCCCGCAGTCCATAGAGAAAGGTAGTGAGGGCGTGACCATTTTGTGGGGTGTCATGGAAACACAGGTCATCACCCCACAGAGCAGAGCCAAGAGAGTGAAGCCCAATTCGCAGGATGTTGCGGGACTTTGACTATATGAAAAAACAATCAAGAAGAAGGGGTAAGGAATACAAAAACAATCAAATGCAAATATGTACTTTTCAACAGAAGAACACACACATACTAAACAGTTTTATTTGATTTCAAGGTCTCCCAGTTCATATGAAGACCAACAGATTGCTTTTATGTGGATTATAATCAGAATCAGGTGCTGTTTTGGATTGTATTCCCAAACTCTGGAAGAGAGCGACAGGACAGTCTGCTCACCAGCACAGACCATTGGAACACGGTGCCCAAACGTGACTGGACACAACTGCCCAATCACAGAGGCCATCTGACACACGCACAATGGACCTGTCAGACAGGCTTCCAATATGGCCGCCACCCAGGAACCCCAGCACATTCTTGGCACAACAGCGATGCTCTGCAGCCAAGGGGGCCCGGTTAAGGGTGGAGTGCCTTCCCTTGGAACCCCCCACCACCACCCCACCACAAGAGATCAACAGTAACCCACTCTCACGAAGACTAAGGAAAGAGTGGCCAAACAGTGGTGAATATATATCACTGAAATTGAGAGAATAGAGGAGCCTGTCCAAACTGTGAGAGGTTTTTAACCTTTACTACAATTGCCTTTTATTTGGGATTTCTTCAGGACGGCTCCTGATTACTGAGGTGAGAGCCAAGAGTGATTAACAAAGCTCTGGCCCAAAATCTGCTCACTTTTTCCTTTTTTCCCCACCAACAACCTCTCCTCTCTTTTATCCCTCCCCATCTATTATCTCAATCTTCCTAAATTCTCCTCTACCCCACTCCTTCATCACTTCCTCTCCCAACAGTGTGACCTAAGCTTCATTTGGATCTGGATCAGAATCACAGGCATCTAAGAAAAATAAACCCCATTGTTTCTGGGAGTTTTTCAAAGTTGGCTCATAGTTTCCCAAAGGAGGACTCTCACACTGGACCCTACATTAATCCTCCTCTGCACCATTCAACCTCAGTGCTGCATCTCTATACTTTACTATGCATGAGTATTAGTGTTGTGTGTGGCTTTGTGCCTTTGTCGTTATTAGATATGTACTTTCTATGTTTAAGGCTTTTCTCACAAAATTGTGGGGGCCACAAAATTAGAATTCTATTTCTATGTTTGCAGCCCAGCAGGGGGGGTCTGTGCTAACATGACTGTTGCTGTGGCATCAAGAGGAGAGGCCAAACTTAACTCCTATAGTTTAGCCTATAGAAAAATCAGGGAACAGTGCCAGTTGAGTCTAGCCAAGGACCAGAGGCCAGCCATATAGTCTTCAGCCTGCCTGGGACCACAACCTAATCAGCAGCCAATCTCTGCAGAGACTCACAGTCCTGCTGCCACCCTCGCCTCATTCATCTACAAAGACCCCAAAGAAATATGATCTGAGAGATTAATCCTTGTTCTAATCCGTTACTTACATAACACAGTTTGTATGAAATCTGCATCTAGTTACCAGTCCGTGACAGCGGATTAATAAATAAACATGTAAACACACACACTGACCATCATCCATACTGGGTATACTTGTGCCAGAGCCCATGTTGCTCTGTGTCGGTCTGCATTCCTGGACTGTGCCAACAGCATGTCAGGCAGCCACACTACTTTAATGATGTCAGCAGTTAATCTGGCATGAGTGACAGCACTCTGGGAGGGTGGTTGGGGGGTGCTGGAGGTAAATCCTGTGTGTGAGTGACAGGTGGAGAGGTGGCTCCAGGTGACGAGCAGAAGGGTCACCGAAAGTAGGTGAATAGGGCGCAGGAGACACACACATTCATACAGTATATATGCACATATATACAGGCACATCACAGAGTTAAGAGGATTACATGAGGGCCTGTGGGAAACAGACGAGACCGTGGAAGTTTCTGGCATTCTGTAGAGGACTGGTGATTATTACAAAGATGTATGTCAAAGGTAAGACACACACAGCTGGGACACACAGGTGAGCCCAAGCAGAGCAGATGACAGACAGCTGAACAGACTCCAGAAAAGAGGTGTTTGAAATGTGACAAAAGCGACTGGGGTCACAAATGCAGATCCAGTATCTCTCCATTAAATAATAACCATTCAGATGTGCTGGTAATAGCTGACTATTACTAATTGACTGGGCTCACCGTAATTAGTTGGAATATAAGCATACATTTGCAACACAAACACATTTGCACCAATGAGTCAAAGAGTTCACCTTTAATGACATTTAGAGGATGAAAAGAAAAAATGCACATCTGCATTGCATCACTGCTAGCAGCAGTTTACAGCATGCCTCTTGCAATGTAACAATGTTTTTACGAACAAGAGACCCAAACCCCCACCAAAAAAACAACAACAAAAAAAAAAAAAATCAAATCAACAACCCAAACTGAATCCATTTTTGCCACTCCACCCAACTGCTTGAAGGTTAAAGCAGTGATAACTTATTATATGAAGAGATCAGTGGCCTTAGGTCAACGATTTCTCTTGTTCAGTTGTTTTGCCTGCTATTTTAGCTTTCAATGTTGACATATACAGTGCTGGTGTGACTGCTATTTGGCAAAAGGATGGGTGGATTCCACAAAAATTATTGAATTATTGCTGAAAGAAACAAGCGAGCAAATCCATCATTTGCTTCTGGTCCTTACCATGGGGACTGCTACGTCAAAGCCCTCCCTGTTTATGACCTCTTGAAGTGACTTCAGCAAGGCAGAGTAGGACTCAAGCATGGTACTGAAAAGAGCACAAGACAGAGGAGAGAGCGGACAAAGTGGAAGAGAGAAAGGGTTACTCTGGACGTGCAAACTGTAATTGAAACCATTTTGATAAAACTGGGCCAAGCCTTTCACCGCAGTAGATTAATCCTCTACGACTGCAGCATGTTCCTCCTGACTGTGCTTTTTTGGAGCCACTGAAGCAGACAGATGATCCATATCAAGAGATCCAATTAATTTATTTGGTTGATTAAATTACAACATGACTGGTTCTCTGTCAGCTCCCTGAGGATCTGATTGTGCCGAGACAGACAGACAAACAGACAGATGAGACGTGCGTATGCACAAACAGACACACAACAAAGACGATAAGTGAGAAGGAGGGGAGGAATTAATGGGCTGATATCTAAAATTAACAAGGAACAGCATTTTGTTGTTTAATCAGGGGTAAGATGTGCACTATTGACAAAGGGCATATACATTTAGCAACAGTCAAGGGATGGATTACTGCTGAGCCCATCTTGTGCCTATAGGATGGCCGGTGGGAATGTTAACCCTGTCGTTTTACACAGGTCCCTCAACTTAAGAACACACCCCCATTGTAATGACCACTCTGTAATGAGTCACAGTAGGCAGCTATGTCAGCTGTCAATTTGACCTGCAGGCTCCGAAAGCTGATAAACATGGATTGGTCACACGTCAATAGCCCTGCATAAAGAACAGTAATACACACTTGTGTTGATTACACTTGCGCCAAGTACATCCATGTACTCTATTTCAGTAATTCAGCCCAACAATGGTGCCTCCTGACCCCGCTGAGGCTAATGATAGAGCTGGCTTGGTGAAAGAGGGACACCTACCCTCCTTGGCCTCTGCCCATGCCCCTGCTCTGAGGTAGGGGGCTGGGATGGTTTGACATGCAGTTGAGCAGGAGGTTGCCTCTGGTTGGCAGCCATTGTGTGGGACAGTATTGTCTTTTAGCTACCCCTACTGAGCACCCCTCATTCAGGTACCAAAAAGGTCTAGGTGCTTAGCTACAGGGGCTAGTGCGTTGGCTAATTAGGATCATACACAAGGAAGCTTCTTTATTTCAGCGTTCCTCTTTCAGTGAGGGAAGAAAGGAGGAGAGAAGGGGGATGCTTGGTCTTAAACAACAGGATCTGTATCACCTAGAGGGCAATTTGTGCCAATTATGCCTTCAAGTGAAACGGAGCAATTTAACAGCTAGGGTATCAACATGGGGCTATGGACACGTGCAAGGGGGAGTATCCTGCCTAGGAGTTTGTAATATGTGTGTGCGTAATATGCGTGTGTGTGTGTGTGTGTGTGTGTGTGTGTGTCAGTATTGGGGCGTGGCTGGGGGCACAATGGTGCAGTGCAGGTGTAGTTTCCTGCTGTCAAAATGTCTCTAAGATCTATGACCCATTCAGACACCACCATATTCAGTACGATCATGTCACTCCATCTCACCACACCAAGCTCCAAACGCCAACAGAGAGGATATTTTATTATTTTATTCATTCCCTAGTAATGGGCATTATTACGTTCAGAGGTGATATAAAAAAAAAGATACTGAATGCTGGCTACTTCATCATCCACCATTGTCAAAATGCATACTTTATCCTGAACATCCACAACATTAATGTGTTTGCATGGGTGCTCTGTTAAACACCCTCTGTTTGCTGAAATAAAGGAAGAGGGACTCTATAAAGCCTCCTCCACATCCTCTGTGCTCCAGATTGCTGTATTTACCCAGTGAGTGTGCCTTCGTGTGTTCAACAGCACTCTCTGAGTAAAGAGCCTGCATGACCTCTGAACCCTAAATACACTCAACGCAGGAGAAATCAAACAGGCGCTGAGCAAACAAGACCCTTATTTGAAAAGACATACACAACCTTTCCAAGAGGCTGAATGTCTTAGGCCAATGGCAAGCTTCTCAGAATAGAGGATGAACCAAGACTGGATTCTGACTCATTTGTTTCAGCTGTTAAAAGGGTGAAAAAAAATATTGAGCTTTATTAAACTCTATTTGCAGATTTATTACAGCTTACTAAATTATTATAACAAAGTATCCCAAGGGCTCCAAATGATACTGGGAATCTAAAGTTTGTTCCTCTCAATTTGACTTTTCTCTTAAACACAGACTTATACAGTATGCACTCGGTAAAGTATGTTGGTTTACCTGTATTCTGCGAATGGTGCCGTGTTTGCTTACCTGTGTTCTGTTGAGGATGTCTTATTTGTGTAACTGTGTTTTGTGGATGATGTCGTGTTTGTGTGCCTGTGTCCTACAGATGGTGTCTCATTGGTTTCCATGCGTTGTGTGGATGAAGTCTTGTCGTTTTACCTGCGTGTGGGTGACGGCAGAGTCGGATGTTCTGGGAGGTAGAAGCGGTGGCACTTGGCTGCCTGGCGAATTTCTGGCTTCATTGTCTTGGAGACATCATAGTAGTGTCCAAACCGGGATGAGGATGCCAGGGTACTCTGAGGAGGTAAAACCTGTGTTAAAGCATATGAAATTTGAAGACCTTTGTCTGACGCTGCCGCATGCTTTTAACTTCATACAATCAAATGATGCACATTTGACTAATTTCAGACAAGAATAAAGCAATTCACAAAACAAAAATCAAAATCTCATTTGTCTTTCTAATATGTTAAATGAATGTGCTTCACAATACTATGGTAATGCAATTGCATTGTTTATGGGTCATTCCTCAACATTCCTACAGCAGGGAAGTTAAATAACCACCACCACCACGCTCTTAATCATTTCTTCACATAAATGTCCACTTCTGGCTGTGAAAGCAAACGTGCCGGGGACGCAGGGGAAGGCGGATGTTTTCCTGCAGCTGAAAGAGAGAGTTTTAGCTCCTCTCTCTCAGTGAAACCAGGGATTCCATTGTTAGAGGGGCCCTTAATCTACTCCTAATCTGGATTAGGGCCCCCGGTGTGTCCCTCTCCTGGCGGGACGAGGGGGTCAGCAGGGCAGGGGGGTCAGGGGCTCATCTTCTCTTTGTGAGCTAGGCAACCTGCTTAGCGTTCTATCCCCGCCCTGACGGCCTCACCTTTGATCTGATGTCTTCATCGAGCGAACGACACAGTAGGCTATGTCAGGAGAGGTGTGTGTAAGGGGAAAGTAAGCGTTGACTCTGGGGGTGAATTTAGGATGCAAATCCTCTGGTGGGGCTTAGTAGTGGTTTGTAAAGACGATTTTACAGGGGAAGGGGGAGAGATGAGGAAAGGACACAGATATAAAGAAGTTTCCAGGGACAGAGAAAGAGGGAGAGGATCCCCAGGGACACACTGTGTGCTGTTAATCCACATAGCGATATGGATTATAGACTGAAGGGGGGAGACTGCAGAGAAGTAGAAGGGGAGGGTCACCTCTGCTCAAAGCGGAAGAAAGAGTGTAGGGCTGCCGACCCTAGCAGGGGGAAAGGCAGGGATTTGGGGAAACACAGAGGCGCAGGTCTAGGTCACAGGGTTGAGCGAGCAGACATGTCAATGCACAGGCTGCAAAGTACTCTTGTTTCCCAGGCTAAGCAGGGGTGCAGGCGTGTGTGTGTATATGTGAGTTGGGGACCAGTGAAAAGCCTACCTATTGCCAGCTAAGTGTGAGTAATCTGACCCAGCTCTGAAAGGAGAGTCTGAGGCCTCATTCACTCCACAAAGGAGTTTAGAAGCTGATGGATTTAGTGGTAGAGACAATTACCAAACCACTAAGACCAGAGAGCCACTGCTGCAGAAACCATTTTAACAGAAGTGGCATGATTGCAAAGTTACCTCGATTCTACTGTATACTGTAGTTCAAATATGATGCAATATAATCTGCCATATGACCACCTGTTTACCTGTACTTTTGGAAGATTCTGATAGCGCCAGGCAATCTTCATGGCATCCAAACTGTCCTGAGGTTCACAAGACAGCCTGGGCGGCTCCACTGGTTTGTGGATAGCAACATCATCTAAGATGGGAGCTGGCAGTTCCTGCACAAAAAAGTGAATATAATAATTGGAAATATAAAGATTGTGAATGGTCAAGAGACATATAAGCAATCCGTTTTTATTGCTTTGTGATGTCACAGGACTTGTCTAAGTGGGACAAGACAGTATAGTCTTATCTATGAGTGCATAACCCACATTCAAAAGTAACCTGATTTCAAGAATATTAATAAAATGTTTGTTTCACTGTGTTGAAGCCATTGAGAGCTCCTATAAAACTGTGAGATTGTTAATGGAGAATCCTGATTTCTTGGCCACATATAAACTGAACTGGGTTTTCATACAAGAAAGGTATCAATGTGGCATCAGTGTGGCGCGATGAATGTGACGTGTCCTTGTTTCACACATTTAGATCCAAAGTCGAACTAGTTTCTAAAGCTGAAGAGTAGATCATCTGTAAAATTCAATGTGCTCTAACTGAGCTCAAACGTCTATTCACTGTGCGATCAGAAAAAAGACCAATAAAATGAAAACAAGGTAGGGTGGATGAGAAATCAGACTAAATAGCTGATTCAAGTAAACATGGCTCTGTGCATGTGAACACATTCTCGGATTTCCTGCTTTAACTTGATATCTTTCAATAAGCTTGTTTCTTGTGTGCATGTTAACATAATGTATAAAGTACAGCCTCAGCATCTGAAGATTAGCATACTCTGAATGAAGCTGTGAAAACACTAAATGATGTGATATATCCCCATTGGGAGTCCCCGTTTTCTAATAAGCCTTTGATATGTAAAGAGAGGGTGAGGCTGTGACCCCTCCCACTATCAATCAGTGGGAGAGAGGCCCTCCTCCTCTATGCTGGGTGGCAGTCAGCTTCTGGAGCTATGGACCTCTTCACAGAGTGATGCATCGGGAAACATTTCAACAATGTCACAACCATGCCACCCTCAACCTCTCAGATACCCCCGCTGACCCCGACACATCTTGAGGAAAGCTGTGTGCCTATAATACCTGCTAAATCATGGTCTGACTATTGTGAACCAGGCTGAATACTGTGCAGTGGGAGCTGATTGCTATGTTTGGACAAAAAATACTTCTACAAGTAGGAAGACTATTCCCAACATTTTCTGATGGCTAAACAAAAGTTTTTCAAAAAATATCTTTTTGACGGTACAGTACAGCTGCGCATAATAGACATATTGAGGCCATTCCTGCTTCTTTGCGATGTTTTTTCAAGACCAAAGAAAAAAATATATACTTCACAGTACAACAAATTTCCTTCATAACAGCTTACAGGACATAGATGGCACCACCTCTCATACCTGTAGGATGTCATCTGGGTTATCTTGAGCTGCCGCCACGAAAAGTTCATGTCGACACACTACTCCTTCTGCCAGGAAGTACTTTAAGATCATACGAGAGTAGCTATCATAGCGGTCCTCCTCTAAAAGATAAACAAAAGACAAGAACAATCAGAATTTAAGTGGGAAATGCACACTCGTTCAATCAATGTCATACTGCCAACATTGTCTAAGGATATGATTTAGTAAGAAAAATGTTCAAAATCTCCCTTAAGAAAATATACATCAACCTCAAGCCTATCATTGGACGTTGTCTTATTCTCACCATTCATTCAGACACCACAGATCCAAAAGTTTATGACCACATCACAGTCGCTAACTATAATTGATCTAAGGGCCACCTTTTGTTGGGGATAGATGAAATGGCAAAGAAACGTGTAGGCGTTACTCTGTGACCTGACTATCAAAGTGGACGTGATGTGATCAGCTGTCTTGTTAAGGTCTTCACAGTACTCATGTCCACTTTTACCAATCATAACCCCAAACAGCAGCAGAGGTGAGAGGGAGACACCTGTCTCGAGCATTCACTTGACACCTCCCCCTGAACACAAAGGTAACCCAGCTGTCAGGACAGCTGACAAGAGGAGGCAGATGCAGGATTAGATAGTGGCCGTCCTCAACAATGCTTCCCGACATCTTGTTCACCTGAATTTCTCTGCTTTTTGTGTGAATTTGTTGGCAGTGACATCATTTCATAATTATGTTTCCACTGTCATTCACATCAGGTTTACTTATTATCAGAAAAGTGGGCTAAAAGTTACAGAAGAGGCTTTTAAACACAAGTGAAAAGGGTAAATCTCAGCTTGAAGTGATGGCATTACAGTCTTATTTATAGGAATGCCTCAAGCCTTAAAGTATGAGCATTGACATCAAACCCACTTTCCTAAAGGCAGCCTTTCTCAAAACCCACCAGCATCATCAACAGGACCCGTCACACCCCCTCCTAAGCAGAGCACATACCTCTACCCAGCATGCTGCTGCCGCTTCCTGTCACAATCATCATTTTGTAAAGATTTCATAGGCCTCTCCACACAATGACAAATAGTGGGCACAAGGACAAAGGCAGCAGTGACAGCTTAAGGTAATGGGCACATACAGCTGACAGCTTGGGAATGACATCCTGACGCGTCATCCTAAAATCCGGAGAATTCCCCCCTCCCACGTTCCTAGTCTGTGTCCTCACCTACGGACTTAGGATGGCACAGGAAATTCCATGGCTCTTCAATTTGTTGTCGGTGGGGCTCCCTGTTCTCTTATTGATGGGTTTCTAGGTCAGCAGGCCTTTGTGGCTTTCAGCAGGCCCCACAAAGACTCCCAGATGGGCCCTCTCAAGATGGGGCCTATTGTGGCTGTGTTTCTATGGGAGCCTTACAAATGGAACCTCCAGGAGTCATTAGGCTGTTGAGGCAGGGGGTAAGGGAGGGGGTGGGAGGTGGCGGGGTATACGAGCAACGGGGGGTAGGGGACGGTCATATCTTTGAGGTAGATCAGTCACTCTGGACAGTCATGGGATGAATTTTTCTTCTTTTTTTGCAGATTCTGACTGTGGTTTGGAAAAGGAGGGGAAACGCCGCTGCTTCATTTGCTTGTGAACAGGGCAGTGGAAGTGCGAGAGTCCTGAATCATATCTACTGAAGCCGCAGGGGGAGGAGAAAAAATATCTAGGTCAGGGTGATTTCCCCCCTTGTATGAATCTTTGGTCTATATCATTTCCACTGAGCAGCTCAAACTCATTTAGACCATACGTCAGATAAACAAAATATAGGCACTTCCCAGAAAAGAACTCAAGCTTTAAAATGACTGAATCACCGTTGTAAATTCTGCCACACGGGAAGTGCACTAATTAAAATAGCTGAATCACCATTGTAAAGTCAGCTACAAAAGGTGGATTACATTAGGTCACCATTACATGCCAATTAGCAGCATCTGTCGAGTCCCATATACTGTACGTGTCTGACATATCTCTATTGTTAAGCTTCAACTCATGAGTGTTTTTCCTATTTAATAACTCAGTTTGTTGGTGCTACAATTTTCAGGCTTGTTTATCCATGACACATGAAAAATTTCCAATATTCAAATAGATGACTGTAATGTGCCTAATATTGCCTGTCACACCAAAAGATTATTATTATAATTATCATCATCATTTTCACCCCATTCTTACTGTTGCAGTTTTTCCATAATTTCACAATCATTTGAATATATATTTTGTATAGTGTGTATGTTGGCTAGGCTTTATGTTAGATTTTATTTTGTTAACATTTTATGTTTTTTATGCTGCCAAAAGAATTTAAGGGATAATAAATATCTGAACTGTTGTAGAACCAAATATAATCTATACTATACCTCTACTGAACTGCTAATAGCATGAAGTAATGTGTGAAGGGTTGATGTCTTTTCATTGCATTTTCACTGCATCGACTGTAGTTACATAAAATACATGTATGTTGTACTTTTGAAACAGTTGGACTGTCAGAGAACATTAATGAGGAGCTACTTTCAAATATTTTATAGTCTTCTGCATAAAAACTAAAACTACCACATCTGAGATAATTCATAAATGTGGAGTCTGTTCTGTGTGGAGTTTGCATGTTCTCCTCGTGTCTGTGTGGGTTCTCTCCGGGTTCTCCGGCTTCCTCCCATCATCCAAAAACATGCAGGGGGTTTAGGTTAATTGGCTAATTTAAATTGCCCGTAGGTGTGAATGTGAGTGCAAACACTTGTCTCTGCCCTGTAATGAACTGGTGACTTGTCCAGGGTGTACCCTGACTTTCACCCTAAGACAGCTGGACAACCCTATGTGAGGATAAGTGGTAGATAATGGATGGAAGGATGATGGGTACATTAAAAGCAAAAGGAAAAAAACACATTTATCTAAGTTAGCAGAATAAAAACGTACATGGTCAACATAATAAGAGGTGGAAAGCTTTTGTTCCCTCTATTACAAAAAGACAAGAGATGAGAGATCTTCAGACAACAGCCATACTGAGCTGATCCCCCTCGAGTTGACAAATCAGGATGGACAGCTCAAGACACTTCAAAGACAGACAGCGACCAGTCTGATAATTTTATGTCTGAGTCTCACAAACAGGCCATCACAGCGAAAGGGGCAGACTGTAGGAGACGAATGCCTGAAACAAACACAAACAAACACACACTCCGAACTCCCCCCGTCCCACCCACGCAACAAAACAGACAGTGTGCGCACACATACACAGAAACACGCTACTCTTTCAGAGACAAACATAAGAGAGCTCACACACATTTCACCTTTACTGTGTCTCTCATTACCAGATGAAACCAACCGTACATTGATTCCCAAAATGGAAGGGAAGAACGCATTAGTGTATAATCACTGACTCCTGCATCGATTGGGGGGTGAATTAAAGGGCAAAGCAATATCATCAGTTGGTATAGGCCTTTGCTACACACAAATTACAGCTTCAAGGGAAAACAAGAATACCTTAACCTTACTGTCTACCAGTGCATATAGGCTAGCCTATGAGGAATGATAATAACAATAATAATACAGTGGAACCCTAGACAAAAAAAAACACTTGCTTTCAATGTACTTCCAAAAAACTTCAATAACACATCTTTAGATGAGCATGTCCATTAAGGATCACAGTGGACGTGTGAACACGTGGGATTCCAACTAGTTAGCCTAGTCTATTTGCCATTCTGCAAGATGGTGACAGGCTAACCACAAAGAGCCGGAGAAAAGACTGAAAATATAAATATCTTTCTGACTGAAAACATTCAATGTTGTACATGATGTATCTTTCTGAGCACTGATGCCGTCGACTGACGTCAGCAAAAGTAATCTCTATTGAAAGTTACTATTACTTGCAAGTTTTTCTGCTATGGCTACATTTGGAGTAAAGCACATGGCTTCAGGTCTGAAACTTGCTTAAGAAGCCTATAGAAAAAAATGCTTAATGCAGTTCAGGAAGAGTCAATTGTTGTTGTGCTCCATGAAGCTACAGGTAGTGTAACACATGACATTACCTGGTAAAATTCTCATTTAAAAATGGCTATAACTATAAGATTTTGATGTTTGCCAAGAATGTGAGAAATCATTAAGAAAACGAGTACACAGAAATTACTGTAATATTACTGCAGTATTTGCTATATAATATTATTAATGATCTTAGGTATCAAATGTGTACCTGAACTACCTGGAAAATAGTTGTCCTATCACAACACCTTTGTCTCTGTTCCCACTGGCCAATTAGTTTGAACTTTTGCTTCCTTACTGTCTTCTGTCCTCTTCCTCTGCCTGTTTCAACAGGACATATCACTTTAAGGAAGTAATAATTTCATTCAATGGGACCTTTCAAACCAGTGTTCAATTTGTCATGTTAGAGACTCACCTATGAGAAGTACTGTTCCAACAGCTAACCCACCACCTGTTTTGAAAACAAAAAACAACACTATCATTAGTCACATATTACAGAAGATCCCTTACTCTGAATCAATGTGAACCACTTAAAGCCTGTCTAATTATTTATTTGTTCAAAATACTGCTTTCTGTTCAAGTGTCTAAAGCTCTAACAATAAACAAAACAAACTGATACGGCTAAATGGAATTCAGCCATCGTTATTTGTGTTGTTTACATCTGTGCTTTTCCCACTAACACAATTAAGTTATAGAGAATATGCATTAAATGGATCAGTCATATAAAATGTTTACAGATCAAATAGGCATTACATAATGTTTTCCTTTTGTGGTCCCCAATGTTACATTTCTGTCACTCCTAAAATATCAAGCTTGTTGCACCAGAATAAGTTAGTGACCCTTATCAGACAAATTGAAAATGTCTAATAAGAATCTCTGGGCTCACAAACCAAAGATGCAAGTTTGTATCTCTATTCAAGGGGGAAACATCATAAAATGTTGATTGAAACCTGTTATTTATTGCCTTTAAATATGGCCAAGAATACATAAAGGCTAGCTCAATCACAGAATTTAAAAATGATATCTGAATGGGGATGAGGAGGGGACTAATCTTGTTTGACCTCGTATGAAGTTTGTTCACTTTTATCTTATTTCCCATGTAATGTTTTGGGAACAACCAAAAGGTGACATTCTTGATAAACTAGTAGCAGGCTACAGAGGTGCATTTACGCAGAACTCCTCATAACCACACATTTATCACTTTATCTCGGTGCTCAGAACATAACAAGATCATCAATACTGCGTCACTTAAGTGGCTTTTGGCCTTGGTATTGAAAATGGTAAAAAACACTTATCAACATATCTTGTTTGTTTTAAATAAACATGAAAAGGCTGGAAGATTAAACAGTGACATCATATTACTCTGGTTCTTGATGGCTTGTAAACTGCATAGCATCCACATTGCTAACGTTTACACGCACAGTAAAGCTTGTATTATCCTGACAGCATTAGTCTCTGTAACTGAAACGTTTTCTCTTTTAGAAATTAATTAGGATATCATTTAATTCACTATTATTGACCTAACTTCACTAAGTCTAGCAGCTAGCATACCAGCTCCAGCTAACGTTGCATTGAAAAACACAGTTAGCATGACTAGCTAGCGTTACCGCTAAAGCCCAACAGAAGACTGACCGAGCAGATAGTCCAGTGACGTGACACCGGTCGAGACTAACAGTTGTCCATTTTGAACCGAGGGTCTGGTGCCAGGTATGGATATTAACTTGCTCCTTGTTTTCTTCTGAAAACTCGTAGTATTGAACGTTGGTCGTTCAGCTGAAGGTTTAGCCACACTGCTCATGGGGGCGGCCATACTGCTCGAAACGTGGTGACCACTGTTCCTGTTTTGAAGTGTATTGTCCAATCAAAGAGGGCTTTGTTGGCGCACAACCAATCAGCGCAGAGGTTGTTCAGGTGCTGCGTAAGAGCGCTGTCAGGGGAAGTTTGAGTTTGTTGTGGTCAATGGATGTTCGGAGGTTGTAGGTGAGTAAAGCTAAGGCTGTTTCTGTCCCCGTCATGTTTATTTAAACGTGAGTTCATGTGTTTTAGTTTTAACAATGGCTAGCTGGTGTGCTAAGGTACATCTAGACGATGTCATCAAACGCGCGGGTTTGTGCCGCTGTGACCTTATTGGTTCATTGCATTAACATTATATATAATCAGTTCCATCGTTTACAATCCTCTCCTGCACATGTGAATGGATCCAATAAGCAGGAACAACTGTATATCACCGTAAGGGTCACTGATTTTTGTTTGAAAAATGACTGTGACAAGAGCATATGATCAGTTTTAACACACTCAGACACATGTACAGAAGTGACAATATTTACGCCTGTATTGTAAGCAAGCCTAACTGTCTAAAGTGGACTATGATAGATGAAGCTTGCATTTATGATTCTCAGGATGTGCGCGCACGTATTAAACGTATTTAAGTAGTTAATTGAACACAGCAATAAAAAAAAGCTAATTATTACATAACCCAATGATTCTTAAATCACAAATGTTAAAAAATAAACCGAAATGCTTGATGATGGAGTATTAATGAGAAATGCTCTGGTGTGATAATGAGTCATATATTGCAGTTGTACAAGTGCATCATAATACAGAGCAGCTTCATGGCTTGTGCCACATGGTAGCAGCTCTGTAAACTGCTATGTATCTTATGTGGTTATGTATCTTATGGTGGTTATGTTTCTTTGCTTCCTCTTCCTCAATCACGTTCATTTTGGATAGTTTAGCAGGTGCGAAGGTGAAGGGAGGATCGCTGAACTCTGCACACATAGTGCAGTAGTGAACATATGACATCAACAAAGGACAACACTCCTATACCTGCTCTATACAGATTCAGCTGTGTCACCTAATGATGAACTGCTGTCTTTAAATTAAATTGCAGTCATGTCACTCTTAAGTTTTCCTGAAACGTTGTAAAGTGGAGCATTTGAGGTCCAGTTGCCGTCTTCTTGGAATGGTGAATTAGGGAAAAACGTATTACACATCTGTTCCAATTTTGAGCAGTTTTCTATTTCAAATCTACAACAAGGATATTGTAGATTTTACCATTGTTAGAAAACCTCTGTTTTTTAATTTATAGATTTTGAATGAAAGCTGTCCAAAGAAGTCTTTTATATCTAGGGTCACACGGGGGTCTCCAGTTCATCGCAGGACACACAAAGACAGACAACCACTCACACTCACATTTACTCCTGCGGGCAATTTAAATTAGCCAATTAATCTAATCCCCATGCATGTTTTTGGATGGTGGGAGGAAGCTGGAGTACACAGAGAGAACCCACGCAGACACGGAGAGAACATGCAAAATCCACACAGAAAGTCCCCGGGCTGGGAATCAAACCCGGTACCTTCTTACTGTCAGGTGACAGTGCTAACCACTACACCACCGTGCTGCCCTCTAGCAGTATTATTTAAAACATTACGTTGGCATTCAAATTTGAGCTTGAAATATCCATCATTAACAATAGCTTACAAAATTCACTGTTTGCTCACCACTAAAATGTATATGTATGTAAATGTATAATCCAGCACTGTACTACTGTGCTCAGCAGCAATAGACATTATTGACGAGACATTTTGGCTCGTCACAGAAGGAAAAGCACATAAGCAAATCATAAAATGAATAATGGATAATTACCATTGAACTGCTTTGATTTTAGGGACACTTGAATCAAACGGAGACATCATTTAAGTTATTAGTGGCACTTGCGTTTTTTCTAATATGACATAATAAAAATGTGACACAAAAATGCTGTGTGAAAAGGTGTGTATGGACATCTCTTCACATATTTCAAGAATTCTGAATGTTCTGTCAGATCAGACAAACTGCTGGCAGGAGAAAGGACAGTTAACTTTTGTACTGTATAATGTCCACTATTAATACTTGCTGGCTGATGAGTGATCAGTGTAATCCTAAAGACAGCTGAAGAAAAAGCTTTGTGTGGAAGAGGAAGGCCAGAGGCAACACAATATCATGGGATACTGTAAGGCTCTAGAGGAGGCAATGGCCCAACTGCTCACTTTACAAATGCTCTCAGCAGTGGCAGTCCTGCTGTTTTGACAGCGCTGTTAAGATTTATATGTGCTGACAGGAGACCAAGGGAATATATTATGACTGACAACAGTGGGCATTGTGGAAAGCCTATATGAGACAAATAAGATGCAGTGACTGACCTGCATCTCAGACAGAGCAGAACCTGCCTCAGCAGTGCATTGTGCAGCATGCAGGAATACCCTGCTGTGGAAACTTTCTCCACATCCTCTGCACAGTCACCTAATTTCCAATTGTCTCAAATCCTTATTTAATCCCTGAGCTCCGCTGCACAATTCAGTCTGTGGTAGTGTAAATACAGCAGCACATTGTGCAGAAATATCATAATTTTCCTCCCTTTTTCAATGTGTCATCTGTGCATGTTTTTTGTCTGTAGTGTTTTTGTCACTTTTTATCAGTCTCTGTATCTGATTGAGCTATATAATGGCAGCAGTCATAACATGTCAGTCCTTTCCTGGTCAGGTTGTTTTGGTTACTTCAGTGTAATTCTGCCATCAGTGTAGAGCTGCGAGAAGCAGTGCACGTCTTGTGTCCGGGGGAAGCAAGATTATCATCAACATGGGCAGTATTTGTTTTGTTAGCGTTTAAAGTAAAGTAATATTCTAAGGGCACAAGTAGGCTACAATAAGGGCAGGATGGCTTTTTGTGTGGAGCTGATTTTGTCTAAGGATTTTTCCATTTATTCAACATCTAGCCTACCTTTATTTATAGCACAGAAAAAATAGACAATGAAAAAATACTTTTAATTTAACTTGAAAGAAATGCCATTCTTAAAATAACAGATTTGCTTTTAGGTAGAGGCGTCTGTCATTAGCTAGTGCTAAAATATATCAGGCCTTGTCGTGAGCTGGCAAGTGTAAAACACAAACTCCTTTGTGAATCTGATGCAACACCAGATAAGATCTGTCAATTCTCTTAGCACCAGGCCAGCACCATGCATTTGCTTGCGGTCAATACAATAAGGCTCAGCGGCTGATTTTTCCATTCTATGTAATTGGCTGGGGACTCTGTCAACCCACACTTCCTTTCAATTCATCGCAGTTGTATTCATATCACTTGGCTATTATTTGCTCTGGCTGACCCTTTGATTGTAGGTTTAAACCTTCAGCTCCTCAAATAGTAACCTCGCTCAGCTGTTTCACGGCTATGTTGCCATTAGCAACAATGAAAAGAGCAATATGGAGATCAGTTGCTTCAATTGAGCCCCCTGATAGAAGGCAGACCTAGAGGAGATGGGGGCCAGACGCAGGACTCTGTGACTGGGATTTTACATCTGTCACTCTCCATCCAGCCAGGTGTCTGTATCTATATCAGCAGGATTATCGCTGATAGGACTGATAGTTGACGCAGACCCCCCTGGTTTCCAAATCTCCTCCTTTTTATAGATCACATTAAGATCACATCAAGCTCCTCGCAACAAGATGAATGCCCCACCCTCCTCTGCCTTCTGCTGCCCAGAGGAAGACATCAGAGGTGGGATTCATCCCCTCTCTGGTGCTGCCTGCTCCTCCAGACTCCCTTCCATCTGGGATCCTCAGGGAGAAAAAGAATATCTGACAAGGGGCTTGTAAGCCTCTTAGCCCCCCTGTTGCCCAGCTCTCTCTCAGTCCATGTTTTCCTAATTTAGTTGTGTAAGGAGTCCACTGCAAGGCCCTTATGTGCTGTTTGGATTGGGATTCTCATTGTGGTTCTAATAGACTGGCCATGTTTATCAATTAACGCTGCTCAGCCAGTGGCAGGTTCAAATCTCTTGAGACCAGCAGCGGTAATTCCTTTTGAAATATTTCTTTAGGGCTACAATAATGTGTGTTTAATTAGATATTCATTTGGATACACTGTTATTGACTCATTTTTTTTGTTTGCTATCCCTACATGAGCTGTTTCCTCTTAGATATTTTAATGATAAATAGCAAAACACAATAGAACTGACAGTGTGACTTTGATATAAAATGTCTGTTATTTTTTTTTCATGCTGATTTGAAGCTGAAACTTTTTTTAAACTACAAATTATATATCATCGATGGAGATTGATCTTTAAATCTCCACCTTTACAAAATGTGTTGATGCATAGGTACCTGTCTTAATTATGACAGTTTACTCCCCATATCATTTCATTGTTTTCATCCAGAGGAAGAATCACTTTTGATGAGAAAGAACAATAACAACAAATTTTAGACTGTTTTCATCTTCATCAGATGTATCGGTCACTGTCAGAAGCTTCTTTATTCATCTCAATGCAGACCTTGTTCACATTTTATTTTTGCAGATGAAATTTTACACTTAAAACGCTTTCGTCAACTTTGTGGACACAGTGATAGGCATCCCAATATAGCTGCAGTTTATGCTCATAGTTGATATTGCCAAAGAAAAAATCTCCTTGTGATCACTCAGCTCTGAGTGAATGGGAGTCCCTCAGTAAGAGGATCACAGAGTTAAACGCACAATGAGGTGTTTCAATCCATTGCTATTCATTTGGGATCCCCCTCTTTTCCCCACTGTAGCGCTGTTCTGTGACCACAGGAGGTCGGTGGCCACAGATGGTTCTGCAGAGAGGGCTGCGCTGACTTTCTTTGTTTTCCCACGAACATGTTTGGTGTGTAATCCTGGATTAACAGAGAGACTTTGTGTTAATTTACAGCTGTAATGCAGCATTCAATTAATGTTGGTGCTCCCCAACACACACATGCGCTGGGTATTAAGGGCGAAAGACAGTGTGGGTTGCCTGACTCTTTGCTCAGGGGAGTTGGAGGTAATAGAGATCCAATCAGAGGTCTCTGTGGATGTCCAGCACATTCTGAATCCCAGAGGAGTCACTGCAGCTCATATATGCACACTTTCTATGAAACACATAGGTAATGCTTTTGTCTCTGCACAATCACACCACATGCGCGCACACACAGGCACACACTATCAATAACAGAGGGTGCCTCAGAAAACCAGGCGGCTGCATATGGACTCTCTTGATATCAGTCACTGGCCGTGTGATCTTGTTATGCAAAGTCCCTTAATCCCTACCTATGATGAATGCAGCCTGGAATGGAGTGGGGGGGATCTGAGACAGAGATATGAGGGCAGCTGTAACAGAGGCTTTTCTCTGTGCTTTTGCGAATGGGTGCGAGGACAGATTCCTGATCCCCAGCCTCGCAGAAGGAAGAGCACATGTGAGATCATGTCTGAGGGTGCATTAGAGATGACAGAGGAAGCTGAGGGCAGGACGGACAGACATGAACATGTTGCCTTAGTGCAGACCTAGAGATTCACATTAACCTTTAGACCACTTGCTTCCCAACAGAGGAATTATAGGGCCAGAGATGTCGCTGTACCAGCTGTGGGAGGACTGAGTTCATAGTGGTGGTGGAACAGACCAGAGGAGAATGTGACTGAAAAGGAGCACCTCATCCGGGCCCTGTGCTGAGCTATACATGTCCCCCGTCACCCTGTACAGTGCCATTATTCACAGTGGCAGCAAAAAGCAGAGGGTTGCCAGGGGTGATCGGGGAACAGGGGGAAAAGTTGGGTAACAGCTCGTTGGGAGGTGAAAGGATGGAGTTGGTCTTTTTTGGATCAGAGACAATGGTGAATGGGCCAAAGAGACAAACCATGCTCGGGATGAAAGAATAGATAGAGGGTTTAGTAGGTGGAATATAGTTGGCATGAATGAGAGAGCTGTGTGTGTGTGTTTTGTGTGTGTGAGAGGAGAGTGGAGGGGGGTAATGGGATTAGGGGTAACACCTTTGGCAGGACTGGGAGAGCCACCTGACACCCGGTCTGTTGGGGACCTGGGGAGGGATGGGGCGGAGGTGGTTGGGCAAGGGAGAAATTGGGGGTCTAATCCGTGTCCATCTTTGGGAAGTCATTCCCAGAGCTCTGAGGATTTGGGGCTTTGGTTTCCGCTCTACTTGTTTTTGTTAATAATACCCTGGGAGGGAGAGAAGACATGGAGAGAGAAAGAGGGAAAGAGACAGAAGGAATAAGGGAGAGAGAGAAAAGGATTTCTTTACCCTGTGGTGGACTGGCAGGACAACGGCCTGAGCTGAAAAATGTTTGAAGTGCATACTAACCTCTAAGCCATGCTTTATCTACTCTTTTCAAAAACATGCGGTTTCAATCTGTTTCCGTATTTGCGTGTGTGTGTGTGTGTGTGTGTGTACGTGTGCACGCCAGTTTGTAAAGATTGACTTACTTTGTTCTCTCCGTCTAACAGGTTGCAGCTTGAGTAAAAGTAAACAACCTGAGTGTGGCTGCCATGTTTGCTCAGACGACACGTGGGCAGTCCATGTGTGTGTTTGTGTGGTCAAGTGTTTGCAGGAGGGGCGCGGGGTTGTCTTTGTGTTTCTATGGCACTGACAGAAGTTGATAACTGCTCTAATGATCGGAGGCAGCGCAGTGTCAGGGACTAGCTGCAGACGGCAAGGAGCTGCTTGGCTGGATGTGTCACAGCCTCTGTGTTTGTCCATCACCTGAGCGCAAGGTGTTGATTGGTTTATCCTACACAGGATCAAAGTTCAGGGCAGTTTTCTGGTGTGAACCGGCCTCTCAGCCTCTGAGAATGAAACACCAGGGAATGTGCCATCTTAGCAGTAGGCCAGCTGTGACAACCTTGTCCACACCTTTAAAAATTAAACCCCGAACAGCTTTTCATCATAGAAATCCCAGAAAGGACATAAGCCTACCATAAATGGATCAGACATTGAATCCTCCCATCACCACTGTATGTATAGAGCATATGAGACACTGACACTGTGTTTTGTGCTGCAGGTGGAGATGTTCCGCAGAGTGCTGGGGAAGACCTTGGGGTTCGTTGGCTACACCATCCAGTATGGATGCATTGCACATTGTGCATTCGAATACATTGGAGAATTTGTGGTGGTTCGTATTATTAAGATTAAAATAAACTGAATTGCTCATAATTCTTTTTTCTTGAATGATGTACCCTCATGAATGCACAGTTAATAAACCTGCTTTTGTTGTTGTTTTGCGCCAGTGTTCTGGTCCATCCATGGAGCCCACCATTGTCAACCATGATATTGTCTTCTCTGAACGGATGAGTCGTCAGCTTTTCAAAATACAAAAGTGAGTTCCAGTCAGTGGATTCATATGCAGTAGGCATGTTAGAATATATAGAGACATTTCACAATTTACACATTTGATTTACTGCAAGATTTGTTCTTTCTTATGCATTATAGATAAAGCAAGATAAAAACAAAATATGCAAGAGCATTTTCTGCAAATTTCTGCATTCTGAGTTGTTGGTGATTGTTTATCTTACCAGGGGTGATATAGTAATTGCAAAGAGTCCGTCTGACCCAAACATGAACATTTGTAAAAGGGTTATTGGACTGGAGGGTGACAAGGTCTGCACCAGTTCTCCATCGGATCTCTTCAAGGCCCACACATATGTGAGTATGTTTACGCTCATATTGTTCAAAGTGTCACGATTTGCAGCTGCTTTTCTTATATATCTATGTATTCACCACTTTACCAAGGAAGGCTCCTGGTAGCAGTTTTAGAGTCTATTTGAAAGAAGAAAAAAAGGTTAAAAGGATAGAAAAATAGCAAATAAATGAGAAACACGCTTACAGCAAAATACTTGATCGTTTGTTTCACCCTAAAATGACAAACAGGGTCTCTATGCATAATACAAAACCATCTCTCAGTTTTTTGTGGTTTTCTTTGTGTCTTTGTACCGCAGTCTATAGACTATCATAGTTGTTTACATTTTCGACGGCAAACATCCATTTTGTGTCATTGGTCAAAATATCAGCTTTTGACAACACCTATATTTCCTCAGAACAGTGATAAAACCAGAGAGTGAGCAGGGGTTCTGCTGCTGAAACCACTGTCATTGCTTTTCTATTACTACTCTCCCCAACGCCCACAGCTCAGGCCTGCAATCTCTCTGAAGCCTGTTAGAGTTAGTGCCAGCCGAATGGACAGACTGATGGGTGGGCGGAGGTGTGTGCTTGTGTGTGTGTGTATGTGTGTGCATATACGTCTACAAACCAAAGGTTGCCTTGCATGTTGCATGTTTTTGAATGTATTGTGTATTCTATAGACTACAGGCAGACCGTTGAATGAGTTCAGCGAAACATAGCATAAGGCCAAGCCTGTAAGTGTCATTCAGCAAATGAAATGGGGAAATAAAGAGGTTTCTTCTTCGACCAACTTCAGCCCCGCATACAGAGGACTCAACGTATAATAGGTGACATCACTGCGTTGTGAATCGTGCTTCAAGGATGAAGTGACACATCCTGACACTTCCCAGTTGGTCGACAGCTACTATATTTTTTCTTTGTCCAGCAGGTTTAAGATAACTTTTGTCAACTTCCGTTCACTTGCATTCATTTATATCTCTTAGCTACCAAACTCAATCAATAGATGACAGTATCTTGTGTGTTTCAGGCCTGTTAACCTCCAAAGCTGTCTGTCCATTAATCTGTTTTCCATCGTCTGTTGATCCAAATCAAGAGTGTGGGGATCTGCTTCACACTCATTATCAACATGGGTTCATGTATGTTAGGGATCCACAGATCAGGGTCACTGAAAATGATTTCAAAGGGATGGTTTTGCTCATAAACTCATAAACCTCAGTAGCCCTTGTCAAACTGTTTTTTTTTTTTTTTTAATTATGTCCAGTTTCTAATGTGTTTTTTTGTTTTTTTTTTAAAGTTGACTTAACTATTGTGACATCTGGACTCATATCAACTTTTATTTTTTAAATTAATAACAATTTGCACAAATACTATTCATGGTGGTTTGACATTACACAGTAGTGTATTGCATAATGGAAGACAAGGGCCTCCATTAAGTCAATGCATATGATGAATAGTGTTTTTTTTAGAATTGGGCTGCAATTTACAGTTATTTCTTCAATAAATCTGTTGAGATTTCAGTCTATTAAATGCAAAACACATCCCAACATCTAGATCCCTATGATTTCTTATATATGTGTTGAACAACACAATGCTCATTTATTGTCGGCACTGTTACACATTTTTGAAAATGCAAAATAGTTTAATGTAAAAAAGTATTGGTTCCTGACACTGGAAATATACAGGGGTTGGACAGTGAACCCTTCTTCTTGCAGAATAATGGCCAGGTCACTATGTGATGCTGGTGGAGGAAAATGTTTCCTGACTCGCTCCTTCAATAATATTTAGATCTGGTGACTGTGCAGGTCATGGGAGATGTTCAACTTCACTTTCATGTTGATCAAACCACTCTGTCACCAGTCTTGTTGTGTGTATTGGTGCATTATCATCCTGATACACGGCACCGCCTTCAGGTTACAATGTTTGAACCACTGGGTGCACATGGTCCTCCAGAATGGTTCGGTAGTCCTTGGCAGTGACGTGCCCATCTAGCACAAGTACTGGGCCAAAGGAATGCCACGATATTGCAGCCCAAACCATCACTGATCCACCCCCATGCTTCACTCTAGGCATGGTGGTACGCTTCTTTGGGGCTTCTCCACACCATAACTCTCCCGAATGTGGGAAAGACAGTAAAGGTGGACTCATCAGAGAACAATACATGTTTCACATTGTCCACAGCCCAAGATTTCCACTGCTGGCACCATTGAAACCGACGTTTGGCATTGGCATGAGTGACCAAAGGTTTGGCTATAGCAGCCCAGCTGTGGATATTGACTCTGTGGAGCTCCAGATGGACAGTTTTGGTGGAAACAGGAGAGTTGAGGTGCACATTTAATTCTGCAGTGAGTTGGGCAGCTGTGGTTTTATATTTTTGGGATACAGTGCGGGTTAGCACCTGGACATCCCTTTCAGACAGCTTCCGCTTGCGTCCATAGTTACTCCTGTTGGATGTGGCTCGTCCTTCTTGGTGGTATGCTGACATTACCCTGGATACCGTTGCTTTTGATACATCACAAAGACTTGCTGCCTTGGTCACAGATGTGCCAGCAAGACGTGCACCAACAATTTGTCCTCTTTTGAACTCTGATATGTCACCCATAATGTTGTGTGCATTGCAATATTTTACGCAAAACTGTGCTATTACTCTGCTAATTGACCCTTCACACTCTGCTCTTACTGGTGCAATGTGCAATCAATGAAGTTTGGCCACCAGGCTGGTCAAATTTAGCCATGAAACCTCCAACACTAAATTGGCCAAGTGTTTGTTTTTCAAATACTACAAATTAAACCTCCAACATGAGGAAAGGGAACTTTTTCACTGTTACAAAGAATGTACCTGGGTTATTTTGGGGTGTGGTGCATGACAGGGACAGAGGCGGAGAGAGGAAAAAAAAAATACAGAGGGAATTTATGGTTTGTTGTTTTAGAGGTTGTGGAAAAATTTCCCCTTTTTGAGACCATGTTTATTTCAGCATAAGCAAGTGACATTGAGTCTTGGTTTGTCTCTTACATTTTTAAAAAATACAGGTAACTTTGTGTTTGTATTTGTAATTCTTGTCTAAACAGTTACAGTTTTCAGCTTCACAAACAAAGCATTCAAGAAGCTTGAAATACCCAGGAGGACAGTCTTCACGCAGCTGATTTATATCATGCAGCCTAATCTGTGCATTCCCATGTTATTTTTTTTAACTCCCAGGAGCAAAATCAGCAGCTTTATTTAACCGCATTTGAGGTAGGCTAACAGAAAATACCCGCTGTTACCATGAATGTTTGGGCTCCCTCAGGGAGTTCGTGTCTGTGTGTGACTGTTAAGATGGTGTGAGGCATTATGAGTGGACCTGTAAAGATGGATTTTGGGAGGCGGTGTTAGAATCTGTCATCACCTCCTTTTTCCTTCTGACAGACAGGCAGGTCCTCTCCACCCTCAGAGATCCAGCAGCAGGCTAATTGCCTGTCACCTTTTAGGAATCATTCCTGTGTCTGAAATATTGTGTCAAAACATTGACACTTGATCCCTAATATTAAAGCAGAGAGAGAGAGAGAGAAAGAGAGAGAGGAAACGTTCCCATTCGTTGTGTTCTTTGCAGTAAAGACAGACAGATTAATATGGTGACACATGAACTCTATGAGCCTGCGTGTATTTAAGGTGAACATAATTTGCCACCTCAATCATGTTAATGTAATGAGCACCGTAATGGTGTGGCTGTTAAACAACACACCTCCACCGGCAGGAGCTCTCCAGTTTCACTGCCTCTCGACACGTCTCTGACAGGTACACAATGCCTCACTTCAGCCTACAACTGCAGAACGGGCGCAATCTGTGCCATCCTCAACTCCTCATATCTCCTCAAATCTTTGTGCTTGGACACTTTGGTTGATAAGTTTCATGTGTTCCTCTGTCAAAACCATTTGTTTATTCTGTTTATATGTGCTAAACTGATGAATGATTTGAGTATTTCAACACCACCACTGTCTACTGGGCTTCTCTAACACAACCTTTATGTGCATGCAAAAATGCTTTGTGGCTATTTTACCTGTGCTTGAACGAGCAGCAGTTGTCTTCGAAAAGCAAAGTCAAGGATGGGGCATTATCTGGTTACATTGCTGCTTTGCATGAAACTCTGTTTTTTTGCCTTGGTCACACACCTGCAACTTGTAAGGGGATATACATAGGCTTTTATCCTGTTGCTGGCCACACTACAGCAGGTCAAGTTTCAGACCTCTTCACTTTTCTGAAATACTGCATGGGTCCTCAAAAATACTTAAGTCTTTACTCAGGCTCAGGTTTCTATTTGAGGTCATTAGTCATTACTTAATTGTTGTCAATCAGGGGTGTTCCAGAAAGCAGGTTAAGTGAAAACTCTGAGTATGTTAACCCTGAAATGAGGGAATCTCTGGGTTTTCAGTTCCAGAAAGAGAGGTCAGTAAAACTCTGTGTCAATCACCATGACAACTGACTCTGTGAACCTACCCTGCTCATTGGCAGGTTTTCTGTCAGAAACCCTGAGTTCAGTCTGTCTCCTCCTACTGCCGAGCGTCAAACAGCTTTCAAACAGACATGGTGCCTAGAGATGCACGGATTGCAAAATTCTTGGCCGATACCGATTTCCGGTTTTAAAGGAGGTCTGCCCTGCCAAAACCAGTTTTTCCAATACCGATTTTCTATCTAAGAAATAATTATAATCATATAATAGACACCATATTTGTTTGGCTTGAGTACCCTTTCCCAAATTTAATACAAGTACTCCTCTCCCAGACAACATTTTTGCTAATATAACTGCAATTAAAACCACAACTAACGGTAGGCTATATGCTATCATAACCCCCCTTTTCAAGAATAAAACCTTCAACAGTGCCTCCTGAGCAGCTTTATTTTCAACACTGACCATAACATTCAGTCCACGGCGGAGGGTTGTTGTGGTTGCTGCGACTCTGCTGCATCCCTCCTCTTAGCGGCAGTGTCGTCCTTATATTTGCTAAACAAGCCTGGGTGCTTCTTTTCCAAGTGGCGTATTAAGTTTGTTGTTCCAAATGTCTTAGGCGTTGATCCTCCATGGCTGACTTTTGACTTGCAAGCATTACAAACAGCGTGTTTTGGGTTGCTCTGGCACACAGTGAAATAAGTCCCTATCACCGACATGTTTTCTTCCTGAGTCTTGCTAGTTTTTAGCTGTTTTGCTCTGAACTGATACGCAGTGCGTGACCTGGGCATGCGGGTCAGTTTGCTCGGGGAAAATCGGCAAATTTCAACAGTGATCGGCCGGTCACCGTTTGGGGCCGATTGGATATAAAATCGGCTTTTTAAATTGGCGGCCGATTGATCGTGCATCTCTAAGGTGCCCATATGGAGGAAATCTGAATGAAACGCAATTAATTTGAAACGCTTTACGCAATGCCTTATGCTTTGATGTGTCGTCATTCAATAAATATCAATATATAATTTAAATATAATGTGAATGGTACCATTTTTCATCAGACTCAACTTTCTCCAGCCACACATCAAATCTGACACACCGCGGACGTGGGGTATATATATGTGTGTGGGTGTATATGTAGAATATATACGCACGTCCACTCTGTGTGTGCGTGTGTGCGCGCGTGTGTATATACACTCAAATGTTACTAAACAGTATTTTGGGGTTAAATTACTACTGCCTACAGTACATGAAATAGCCACTGAATGACAGGTTACTTAAGCTACTTTAATTAATAAATCAAATATCACCAAAACTAAAGAAAGGTACAATCATAACCAAGTAAAATATGCCTTACCTGCTTGAATGACACCTTTATATTTCATGTTAAGCTGCTTCCAAGTCTGTTTTTCCCCTGTGGGATTGAACCTCCATGAAAATCAGATTTTATTCTAAATCACTCCACCACTTTTCACTTTCTGTGCTATGATTTCAAGTAAGTATACCTCCAAATCTACAGGTGTAAAATATGTTGATCTGGGCTTTTTTCATCTCTGGTTGCCATGGTGAGTCGAGGTTTCGGGGCTCAATTGATGATGCCTATTTATTATGGTTGTGCTGGTGCTTAACTCAAGGTGAACCTACTCAGAGTTGATTGAGCTATTTCATATCTGCTGCTCTGGAACCAGATACTCAGTTTCCCATCTCAGGGTAAGTCGACTCAGAGTTTGCTGAACCTCCTACCTGGAATTCCAGATCATTTAACCTTTACATTACTCAGACTGGATCTTAAATAGAACAAACTTGATGTGTGAAGTGAAGTTTGTGTGCAGTGGCTTCACCAAACTCTGAACCTCTGCTTGAAATGTCTTAAACTTCTGCGTCTTTAGGGTGAGCACAAGAAGCTTGATGCTTTGTTACAGAAGAGGAGGAAAATCGACGGCTTCTGGTTTGGCAGATGACAAACGGTGGTGTTTCTTTTTCCTGTGCTTGGGAGCCAGCATATGTTACCATGTTAATGAGGTGTAATGGTGGGAATCCAGCATGCTGACATATGGTTCTCAGATGACTCCTTTAATGATATTCATTTGTGTCGTCGTTATTCAGTGAGTTGTTTACCTCATGTTAGGTCAACATGTCACTGGCTTGTGATTATGTCACATCATCTGTCTTAATTATCGAATATGAAACGAAACGTAGCATCCCACCGTGGGACTGGAGACTCCGATCAGAGAGCAGGGTGATGGGACTAAGAAAGCCAAGCGGAGGCGTGACGTCACCTCAGTGTGGATAATATTCTGTTTTTCTATTCATGTTATTCGCTTTCCTCCAGAAGACTTTTGCCATTAAAAAGTTAGGGAACACAAAAATAGACTCGTGGATTGTGATGCCCATTATGACAATATAATGTGTTGTTGATCCTGTCTGCACATATAGGGGGGACAGCACACTTAATTAGGGCCTTGACAAGCCTACACTCCTAAAGTGATGAGATTAATCATAATTGGTGTCACAGTGAATTAGAGCCCGCTTGGATGACCACCCCACTGGCAGGTCGGACCACGGTAGAGACCCTTGGACGCTGCTGCTAGCTGCAGCTTAGCCCTCTCTATCTCCTTTTCCTTCTCTCTCTCTGCCCAGCTATCTCAGGCCTCTCTCTTGCTTTGCCCTCCCTGGGTAAGAGAGGCGCAGATCTCAGCCAACAGCCTAATGACCCTGTTTGAAGTTCTTCTAAATCCCCACCCCCCCGACCCTGCCCGTTACCCATGACCCCTCTCCTAAGACGGTTCGGGGTTAAAGAGGGACAGGCGGGTTGACGTTAAGGCTGATTTGAGGGTAGGGGGTGGGGTTAAGGTAGATTCTCACTACATTATAGATCAAGATAGATTTGTTTTGATGGGTATAACAGTCTACTTGTTAATCCATTTTTTGCCCTCTTTCTCTGTGTGATTATATTTTTAGGTTCCAAAAGGCCATGTATGGCTAGAAGGGGATAACCTTAGGAATTCCTCTGACTCAAGGAGCTATGGCCCAATTCCCTATGCCCTCATCCGAGGGCGTGTTTGCTTAAAGGTAACAGGCAAGGTGTGCTGTTTGTTGTCGTGTAATTAATAAAAATAATAGGAGAATGGATTCTGTTGCAGAATCAGTAAAGTAGTTTTGATTAAATCTGTCATGCATGGGTTCTAACAGCGTTGGGTATTGAGCTCCCTTTTTGTTTTTCTTCATCTGGCCTTTTTTTTAAAAGCACAATTCAGAGACGTGAGTCAGTTGGAAGTTCAAAGCGAGTGTGTCTGATTGACCAAAGCCTGGACAACATATTGTCTAGCTTTCCATTCTGCTGTGTTGTCATGTCACTGGATGTCATAGCAACCACGACCCTGGAAACAGGTCAGCCAACCTTCTGTCCATCCGATTGGACAGCGGCACTCCACTGGAGGCCCTATTATGCCAGCTGATGAAATAACAAGATCTTCTATGAAGTCATACACATCATTAAAAGCCACATTAGCAAATGTGTCCAAGAAGTGAGATAAGGTGTTGCATGTAATGGTTAAAAAGCCCTTTATTTTGTTATGTTGTAGTCATAGCTCTCGCTCTCTTAACCCATTGTTTTTTTTTTATGCCCTTTGTCCTATACAGCTCTGGCCGCTGCATAGATTTGGGACCCTCAGTGAAAGCCCAACCAGACGGATCATTGAAACTCAGAGTGACTCAGACTGACTCATTCTCTTTGTTTGTACCATACCGTTTGTACTTTGATTTCAGTCCTTTTCAAATAAAGCTGATATTTATTTACATTTTTATTTTAAATGATGGTTATTCTTTAATCATGCTGATCTAACCAGACTCAGTATTTTCAAGGGAAAAACACCACATAATAGTACATTCTTCATCTCTAGATTGATTTAACTGCTTTGTAACTGACAAGGCCTTGTCATGTGGGGCTTACAGTGTGTTGGCTGTGACTGTGCAGCATCAGAGGAACAGCATTACATGAGCAATGAGTAAAGCGTTGTCTCTGTTGAACTACTAATGGCACAAAGTGGGCAGTGGCAATGATAAGATGCACAAGGCTGATGTTGTGCTCATTCAGTAATAAGACACACAAATAATTAAGTTTGAAATCACCACATACATGACCAAATGATACCTAACATACAGGGATACAGTTACTTGTGGTTGTTTAAGGGTTTTTTCACGTGAGCCACATATTTGCAGTTTTACATGAGCTTTAAATAGGAATATCTGTCTAAATCTATAAACTGCCAGGTCTCATTCCCATAAAATTTAATAATTTCATGTTTACCCTTTCTTAGTATTATGGTAAATCAAAAGCTCTTTTTGTTTAATATTTCATTATGCTGCCAAGGCAATTGAAAAAATGTTAACATTTCCCATTTAACCATACAATATTAATAAGCACTTAGTAAGGGCCTCACTCACTGTGTGTGTGTGTGTGTGTGTGTGTGTGTGTGTGTGTGTGTGCGTGCGTGCGTGCGTGCGTGCGTGCGTGCACATGCAGTTAAGACACCGGATTATTGTCAGCTTACTTTTGTAACCACATGTGATGATTAAATGTGGTCTCTCAAATTGGGGTATGGGACAAAGAGAAACTAGATAAATACAGCCAATTAGAGAAAGCTGATGTCTTGGTTATAGAAAGGTTTAGGCTTCTAACAGGATTTTTACAGAAGCTCATGTGCATGACAAAGACAGGCTAAGTAAAGTGTGGAGGAAGGAGAGAATTATTGTAGCAATGCATCTTTTGTACCCAAAATAATTAAATCCAAATAAGCCGATTGTAAAGAAAACTGGTATTCAAACACAGGCAAACTGTTCTCTTTGTCACTTGAAAGCCTAGAGCAAAACAGTGACTTTATGACAGCAAAAACTTAACAGAAGTCTGTCCATGACCAATGTTTGCGATGTGGTATTTTTCGTCAGCCTGCTGCCTATTTCTAAGTCCTGCCCATCCTCCTCAGACCTTCCTGGACACAGGGACATAACGGCACATTCACATACGGAGCTGTGGATGCTCAGCTGGTCATTCTCTGAGGCAGAGAGGGACTCTTCTCCTTAGAGCTCCCCAGGGGAAGTGAGTTCCAGGCAGCCGTGGGTGCCTGTCCAGCTGCTTCCTCTGTCTGGAAGGGGCCAGAGGGTCAGCGACAAGGCTCCCTGTGACACTGAATTATCTGCCTGAGTGTGATTGTGCCTGCTGGGAGGGATGCTTAAGATTGTGTGAGCGTCTGAAAAATATTTATGCCGGGTTTTGCTTCGAGCACATCTTTGTTTCTTGAGGTTTAATATTCATCTGCTGCGTGTCAACATGGTGCCAGTGTTCAGCTGAAATGCTGACACAAGTACTCTTAGCATGCCCCTTTGAAAATACTGCCATACTGCCATAGAGGGAGCTGTGACTGTTCACTCATGTAACTCCAGCCCTGGTGGATGAAAAGCTGTTTATAAGTACTAATGTTAACAAGATTTAAGGTTAAGATTGTGGATTCACACCATCTCAAGTGTACAAGTATAATTTTCAAGGCAGAAGCCAGTGTCACAATAATAAGGCCTCATGGGTCTCTGCTCATCGAGTTCTGCGCTGCATGTTACTCAAAGTATACAGCTACTACTACAGATACAGAAATTTACTTTTGATGTCATGTTTGACTTGTGTCAGGGGGCTGGAGTTTCAAAGAGATGACCGGGCAGCGGTGTATATCATTATCATGCTGAGTGGACACAAAGCTGAGAGTGAGGCAGGAAGAGATAGAGAGCGGAAGAAACGGACAACAGACAGCTGTGCTGAGCTATGCAGCAGCATGGAGTCAGGCTGTGGGCTGTCAGCAGGGCTGAGGTGGGTCCGCTGTCTCGAACAGAACACAAACCGTAATGCTGCTACAGTATGTAGTTTATCTGAAATATGATGCCCAGAACCTGATGTTATACGGGCATGATTGACTGTATTGGTGTGAGTAATTACTGTGGAAAAGAAAACAGAAAAGTGAAACATTCAGCATTTTCATCATGTGATGGAAGAAAATGACAAAGCAAAAAGCAAATTATTCATTGGATTCATGATGGAATATAAATAAAACACTTTGTTGTCTTTTATGATTCCATGAATTCCACAATGCAAGACTAACTAATGCAGACCCAAGCTTACAGGTGTCTGATGACCTCTAACCCCCAGATTTCTTTCATTTTCAGATTGTAGTCTTCACACCCAACTGGCGCTGACCAACTTATCAGACGCAACAGGCTTCATACAACATTTCTGACATACAGTTTGCAGTACTACAACACCTGTAAATAGGCTTTCATGGCTAATGTTCCCCTTTAAGTTTATTGATTATGTAAGGAAAAACAAAAAATAACTGTATCCTTAAAGTATCCTGAAAAGTTGTTTTAATTGTTGAACAATCATTAGAGGAGTTTTGGGTTTGGCAGCTCTTCACTTTTCATATTTTGCATTTGGCTATGGAAAGATGGATAGCATTTATGACCTACTTGTCTGAATCCTCAGTAAACTTGTCACCGCAGGTCCATCCCTTTGTTGCTCCTCTGCCTCAGTCAACATGTTTATGAACCTTTTAAGACAAGGGTTCCTCAAAACTACTTTAATAATCCTTTTACATAATGTCAGAGAATTAGCAAATTATCCTGAAAAAATTATTATTATGTTAATGAATGGCGGCCTTAGGTTTATTATCTTGGATTTGTTTTCATGTCTTTACCAAGGGCTGCAGCAATGAGTCAAAAAAGCAAAGTTTTTGTGAAACAATTACCTGTTATCCGTTTCTGGGCAATTTGGCTACTTGGGGAAGATCAGGTTTGGCCCTGAATTTCATTCTGGATCGTAATATCCTTTAAAATAAACCTTTTGATAAGTGTGTTGCTTTGAGAGGTTGATGGTGTTGATATTATTATTATTATTATTATTATTATCATTTATCACAGCACATGACCCTCATAATTGCCCTTATTACTGTATTCCCTAAAACACACAGAGTAAAGGAGTTAAGCAAGAGGAAGATGAGAAATAACTGGGCCAGGAGGGACAAGAGGGAACTGGAGTGGAGAATAGTTGAATATGAGGCAGAGACGGGAAGACGGGCAGTGTCTGTTGTGCTTGATTCCTTAGTTCATTTCAGGTTAATTGAATCCTTTAAAAGAGAGAGACACATGAAAGAGGAGAGTGGGAGGTAATGGCCTGGTTTGTTTGTTTTCATATCCATGGTAGAAAACGTGACCCAAAAGTAAACTTGGGTCAGACGCTGCAGCATTACTCTGACAGCCAAATGTCTCTTTTAGCGCCGTCTGCAAGCAAAAATATCTCTGTCCTAAAGACGTTCCACCAGCAGGATGTCACTCATGAAACTTACGTAGCCTTTATCATACTGAACTTTTGCTCGTCACTAAGTCAAAGCCATATCGTTCACACTGCTGCGTGAATTAAACCATGCTCCAGTCCTCCTCTCTGCATGTTTCTGTTCTGTTGATGCTTCCTGTTTTCTTCCCTTCATTTTTCCTTTGCTCTCGCTCCTATCCCATCCATGTTGCTGATGAGGGAATTGCTCCTTTCATCGACAGATCCTTTCATTTTCTCCTTTTAATCAAGCCTCTTAGTACTTCTTAATTAAGACATCACAGTCGCGTTTGATCACACTCGCTTTTCTGAGTGTGTGAGAGAGAGAGCATGAAAAAGAGTGGAGATACTCCACCAGCCCCTGTTCTGTGTGTGAAGATGACTGAACAGCTTCAAGTGGGGCTGATACACCTCCAACTCTGTTCTGTCAGCCCTTGAGGCTTGTGGTGTGTACATCTCCTAAGCCAACAGGCGTCAACCTCCAGAGATCCATACTAGACAGATGGTATTGGAGGCTGAGTAGGACGGCTATCGAGCTCCCTACTGTCAGTTTGTTGTGATGATCACACACGCACCAGGCTGTCAATAATCACAGTCCACTAATCAAAGAGTGAGAGGAAAAAACATCCCAACACAAAGACCATTTTGAAGGCAAAACTTTACTTTTTCTGGATTTCATGAACAAAGTGAGACTGTGAACTTCTAAACACCAAAAGTAACACTTGTATTTTTTCCCTGTGTGTGGTCAATAGGACAGTGAAGCTTTTGGCCTCAGTGTTTTTTGCCCCCTAAAGGCATTCAACACTATTCTTCCCTCTAATGGTGTGGGTGGGTGGGAATATGTGCAAGTACAGCCTGTATATACAGTACACTCATGGAGGGCCCTAATGGAAAGCTATGGGACCTCTATCCTCAGGCAAGGAGTGATGCATAGAGGGGAGGGGGTGGTGGTGACAGAAGCCTTAGTCTGACAGGCTTGACCTATATCCCTCTTCACTTAATAGAAAAAGAGAGGGAGTAATTGGTGGACACACATTTGCAGTTAGGAGCTGGATGTGTTTTCTGTGGTCGATATATAGGGAGGGTGCAGAGTTTCCCTCGTTGCTTCAGTCTCTCGTTTGTCACCTTCGTTAAAAAAAGACCCTTAATCAGACAAGTCTTGACACACACACACTCACACACACTCACACACACACACACACAATGTGTCTGTATCATTAGCATGATCACAAGTCCAGAGGCTGCGTTACAGAAACAAACTAAACAATCTGTGTCCGTCTTTCTGTCTGAGGGTCAGACAATTAGCCAGTCAGTTGGTGTGTGTGTGTGTGTGTGTGTGTCAGAGAGATTAAGGTGCACTGTGTGTGTGTGTGTGTGTGTGTGTGTGGCCCCCCTGGCATGTCCTGCATCCTGTAGCGGGATACGCAGCCCTTTCTGCCTGGTTTACTGATGGGGGCTGTTCGGCTTCCAGACAATTTAGCAAAAGAAACTGCACAACAAACACAAACAGTCGCTGGCTGATACAGGCAATAACAGTGAGTGCACACACAAAGAAACACACAAACATTGGCAGTGACACACACACTTAGATATGCCAACAGAAGACATAATAATTATCATACATGAAGGGCACGGTTGGGTACGTACCACATGGATGAGTCTTGTCTCTTAATCCACAGTCACTCCCTCTCTCAGCTCCCCCATTTTCTAAACTGAAAATTGTCCTCTGCAGATAAGAGTTTACAGCTTCCCTTTCTCTCAACAAGCAGTCAGTTTGCCCCTAAGGTAGAGAAGGGCAGGGCCAAAGAGAGGGAGAAGTGAAAGAGAAGAAAAAAGAGAGGTCAGGGTGGAAAACAACTTAGATCCTTAGAGCGGGACATGGGCTTGAGTGGTGAAGGAGTCCTGGCATGGAGAAGCAGAGCATTGCGTGCGTTTGTTTGTGTTCCTCTTCAGTCACTGTAGTTCAAAAGCTGAACCACGTCCAAGCCCTGGTAATGATGCAGTCGGCCACAGCAGACTACAATAACCAACAGTCTCTGGCAGGCCAATTACTGTCCACCGCAATTATATTTCCAATTCAGAGGTAACAGGGGAAAGTGGCCCAACTCAACTAATCATTTCGAGCAATTACTTTTAAAACTAATTAGAATGTCAGGTTTGGCTGTGTGTGCCTGAGCATGGGGAGGTTTTTGTTTGTGTTTTTGTTGTTGTTTTCACTTTGTAAAATGGGTGGACTTGAAAGGAGATAGCAGGAGGAGGGAGCAATATCAGCAACAGCGTAAGCCAAACATCAACCACAGCTATGTATTGAGAAACTCAGTCATTATGGGAGTTTGGTGAGTTTGAGGGAATCCATTGTGTGAGAGCGAATGCTGCGTTCACCTGTTGGTGCTGGGCACTTTGCTGGACTGGTCAAATGAGTTCTTGGTGGTGTCACTTGAAATGCAGTGGTCTACAGATCTGTGCTCTCTGCTCTCACAGAACATCATCAGTATGAAATGAATTCACGACAAGCTGGTTACACTGGAATGGTCATGCACAAGTTTGCACTTTACTCTTGCATATTTAATGATGCACTTTTTTTGCAGTAATTAAGTATTATCATTCACCATAAAGCCAATGATGTGATTGAATTGTTTTAAAAAATGTTCAAAAAATGAATTAGGACTGGCAAATTGTTAATAAAACTTGTTTAAGTATATTTATACTGATTAACACTTTGAGTGCCATTGATGTCATTAAAAATCTAACGTTTGATCACGGTCTCCCGCAGCCTGTGCGTAATTTTGGGACTTCTGGGATTTGTAGTCGGGACATAAAGAGGCGGTATATGGCACGAATATCAAAGCAGGAAGTGGAGATGATCGCGATTAGTGAACAAAACAGACGGACTCTGGACAAAAAGTGGCATTTTTGGTGGGAGTGGCCTCATGACTTCATATCATTGTTTTCTGTTTTAATTAGTTCTCTTTTGAAAAACGTGAATGTATTGGGATCCTAGGGGACCTCAGTGAAAATAACCCAGTTGCAGTCTATGCAGTTGAAATATTTCATAGAGAATAGTTAAATAAAATGGTTGGCATGAACACTCAATCAGTCATTTATTGTGAAAGAGACATACTCTTCCCTGTGTTCTCTATTTTCTTTTTACACAATATGCAAACCTGTTATTTCTGATGTAGGCCTAATAATAATCAATAATAGTGATTTTTTTTATCTCTTCTGATAACACTGATTACAAAACAAACACTATTTTGAGAAGAAACAAGTTAATATTATGCTGTTATGATGGTTGTTTTTTCAGCTAGTAGACCCTGTATGTTAAATAGATTGATATGATGAGGGTCCAAAAGCTTAAAAATATATGTGGGTGCATGTTGTGTGTGTGTGTGTGTGTGTGTGTGTGCGTGCGTGCGTGCGTGCGTGCGTGCGTGCGTGCGTGTGTGTGTGTGTGTGCGTGCGTGCGTGTGTGGGCGTGTTTTGCCGAACATATGGGGACATAAGTGTGATAACACACTCACATTGTGGGGACTCACGCTGACAATGTGGGGACTCACCGTACTTATGGGGACAAAGTGCAGGTCCCCATAATGTAAACTGTTAGATATCAGGCTGAGGACTTGGAGAACATTTAATGTTATTGTAAGGTTAGACTTTGGTTAGGGTTAGGATTAGGATTACATGGGTAGTGGATATGGTTAGGGTCAAGGGAAGTGTCTAGGAAATGAATGCAAGTCAATGTAAAGTCCCCACAATACACAAATACACAGCTGTGTGTGTGTGTATGCCAATGTTTCCAATCGGAAAATCTGCAAGATGGGCTGTTATATATTTTATGAGTCTTGGGGTTTCTTTTTATACCATACGGCTCTCCGACACGCAAATACCTGCTATACATAAAGCTGGTTAAGACACGCACACACGGTGACTTGTAAATGTAAAAAGCTTGCTTTAAAAAGCCGGTCCATCTCAATAACACTAATACATCCCATAATGCACAGCAGGGCTAAGAAAACTCACGCAAGTGTAGTAGACATGTGTAGTTATTTAATGTAGATCATTCCAGCACTAAACGTGACTTGGTGTGATTGACAAAATAATTTAATGAATACCAGAAATAGATTATATTTTCCATGATAGATTCAACGTTATTATAATCAGTGCTCTCAAGCATGTGGACTGTTCACATTGTTGATCCTTTATTTTCCTAATGCATTCTTTGCATGATAATATTGCACAATGTATGCAATCTTCCTGGTGGTTCTGTTCACAAACAGTGTGATAATTTGTCTCTTGCTTGGCATTAATATTTCTCATGTCCATCATGACAAATGGACTATGGGGCTTTTTTGAATCCTAGAAATTTGCATTATTCATTGTTTGCTGCTTGCCATGAGTGTTCACATTGACACACATACACATGTGCTGTATAGAAACAAATCAAAACACACAAAAATGCCTCTGGTAGTCATAACAGAGCGACCATGATGGAGTGATGTCTCATTAATGGACAGCTCGCAGCAAAACAGCGGCGTTACCTCTCCCACTTTCACTGGGCCTTTCTGCAGCCTCTGCTTTTATCAACAAGCAACTGTTTTTCTCCCTGGTCCATCGCTCAGACACATCAAGTCAGCAAGTTTCTCTTACAATACAACCAATAATGTTTTTCATTTCTGTGAAACACTGGGTGCATTTTCCCTGTTAGATCACCGTCACATCCTAACTGAGCAGGTATTTCACTCAGAATAAGTTATTAGCCAAAATACTCAGAATAGGAGGCTTTTCCATTTTCCTGTGTGCTATATGAAAATGGTTTTATTGTGAAATGAAAATGAGTAAAATTCATCCAGATTTTCTGTTCTTCCTTCTGTAACCCCCAGGCTTTCAAAAAACAAAAATGTCTAACAGTCCACGTGATACCTCAATGTCATTCCCTGTGTGATAATTTAAAGCATTTACCCAAACTTCATGGTAATATTTTATATCTTTATATCTTTCAGTGCCTGAGCTGTACCAAAAAGGTACCAGTGCCCTCTTAGATATATTTACATTTATTCATGTATCTTAATTACATTATAAATATTCCACATCAAATTAATTGGTATGCATTTTATTAGATAAATTACAGCTTACTTACATTTATTTTATGTAAATATCAATTCATTCAAATTGTACACAAATATACTATTGTATATCATATGTACTACATTATACAGGTGGAGGGTTTATGCATTGAGACCATGACTCGGCAATCATATATCACATAAACTTAACAAATTACAACATTTATGGTACAACAGTACAATAAAATGTCCATGTAAGAAAGGGATAGGGTGCGTTGTTGAATGAAGTTACCTTTCTTAAATTTACAAATATCATTTAGCATTTTTTTTCTACAGGGATCATTATTATAGACTTCAGGACTTGCATCAAGTTATTGTTTAAAACATGATTCAGTCACAATGTTCTGTTAATTCCTTGTTCATCTCTCTTCCATCCACTTCATTTTGTTTTTGTTTTGCTTTTTTAAATTGAATGATGGATTATTTAGACTCAAAGTTACAAACAAATTGAGAGGGGACTGCTCTTTATTCTCATAACAATTTATTTCATGCCATTGCACAGTCATGTAATTATCATTGTGGTAATTACTAATTAGGTAAAAGGGACCCACAATCATTGGTTGTTGTTTGTTATCTAATGCACTGAGGGATGAGAGCAAAAATAGTTTGACAGGATGTTCCAATGTTTGTTTTCTACTCTTGTGTGGCTATTGTCCTTGGTGATGATATGCAATTAGCTGACCCATTAAATTGCCTTATTATTTACAGTTACACATCTGTAATTGATGTTTGCCTTCATCGGTGCCCTGACCGATCCTTGTTGGAGCATCATGCTCATTATGTTCACTTTGAGGATCCCTGGGCTGGAGATTTGAACCACAGTTCAGGAGTGAGTGTGCATACTGTGAAGCAGAGGAGTGGAGATGGGAGGAAGAGAGGCACAGAGAGAGGAGGGGCAGCAGCAACCAAAAGTGGAAAAAGAGGAGAGGTACTGTGATTGGCAGTTGTCTGGCCCGGTGCCTGCTGAGGTTGTTCCCCCCGTCGACTGCTATTATCAGCAGAAGGACTTCCCCATCGTCTTGGCAAGGACTGTGTCACCCCTCTCCCCTGCAGGATGCTATCCCATTTGGGAGGAGATGAATAGGGTCCCCTCACCCCATATGAGGTCTCTGTGGTCACAGTCTTTACAGAGGGAGCACAGTGGAGTAAACAGGATTCACGTCAATACCAACATATCCGACATCATAGCAACTACTGGCCCTCTAATAGTCGGGTGGTAGTCAGTTTGTCTGTGATGAGACTGTTGAAGACTGAGAAGACCATCTAAATTGTTGTCCTCCACTTTTTAAAATAGTTAAAATTTTATTCTCGCATAAATATGACAAAATAAATAAACATGAGAAGACATTACTATCATGGAAAGAAAAATAGACTTAAACAGTATGTAGGATTTGTTGGCATTGAGCAGGGAGGTTACGAATTGCAAACAACTGAAACTAAAATGGCCCTCTACAGAGCCAACGTTTGGTTTGTCTGTCCTGGGCTACCGTAGAAACATATGGAGGAAAACACTATTCTTATTTCCAGGTAATTAACCATGTTATATATACATATATAGCATTCTTAATGTCTATATGTGACAATAGATCCCCCAAAATGGTACACACTGTCCCTTTGATATATTTAAAAATACATCACAGATGTATTTAATGAATTGGTTTTTGCCTTATACATGTAACTAGCGTTTATACTTTAGCCACACATGGATTTACTACCACACTGTTGACAGCTGCGGTTCAGAGACAGTAATTACAAAAGTTGTCTGTCACTATCAGTTTCAGCTAAGCTTAAAAGGTGACATCCTGAAATTAATCTTGGAATTAAAGTGCGATGGTAGCAGAGCAGCGTTCATGTGTGTTACTGAATGGATTGTAACGGCATAAATTCAGTGTCTTGGTCAGCATTAGTCATTATTCAGTTATGGTAATTAAAAAGTGTTTGAGTGATTTTTGACCTGGAACTGATGGAGCAGCTTGTCACGACATTAGTCCCTGATTTAGCGTTTAAAGCTGCGTGTCAGTGAGTATTTGAGGTGCACAGTTAATTTCTAAAGGAATGCAGACAGCTCACAGACAACACACAGACAGCTGCACCGTTGGGTGATTGACATGTTCAATGTGCTGTGTGTAATACACGTAAAGCCTTCACTTAGGCAGGTGTGTGTGTGATAGAGGAAGAGAAAATACAAGAGACGCTGAGAGAAAGTGTGTGTGCAGGTGTCATGGACAGGTTTATTAAATTTTATTCTTTTGACAACATCCCTGTGGCGGTGGGTGTGGAGAGCCTCTTGACTCACTCTCAAATGCATATGTGTTGCTCTTTCTGACTCTTGGATTAGAGGTGAACGAGCCACCAGGAGGGGAAGTGGCAGGCTAAGCCACATGTGAGCACAGACGCCTGCAGTTTGCAGTCAATGTCAAACGCTAAGGCACATCTGATTTTCCTCCATTGAAGAGCCATCTGGGTAAATGGTTACGCTTTTATCTGCAGTATTGTGGCCTAATGTGGTTAGCAAGTGTGATAAATACGGAGGACGGTATCCCTGGTGAGAAACTGTATTGTACACTTTATATATATACACCAGTACACCTGAACCCACTCACCTATACTCTCATTCCAGCTTTCAACTTGCAGCAGCCTATAGCTGACCATATTTGGATCACGCAGACCCCCGCCACACACACACACACACACACACACACACAGACACACACACACACACACACACACACACACACACACACACACACACACACACACTTCACTTCTTCACTCTCAATTTAACCCTGGTGTGTGATGAGGCCCATGGTTAGACTCCTTGCGGGTGTTAATGGCCAATGGAGCAGATATCATAATGAGTGATCAATCTAGTTGCTTGCCGTCACAGCAACACATTAGCCATTCATACAGATTCAGTCCACTCGCCCAAGCAGAAGATCTGGATGCATATTTAATGTTTATCTCTTATAGATCTCTTTTAAGCGGACCTGTTCGTAAAGCAAAAGTCTTTGAAAAGGTGACAAAGTAAATACAGAATCAAACAAGTTTTCACTGGATGTCTTAAGAAGTGATACTCCTCTTTTTTTATAAAGAAGCAAAACAATTCTGCCTCTGTGAATGATAATGATGTGACTATTACGATCAGCTGGAACTATATGGCTATTAACACTGAAGCTTGCAAAAGGTGCGTACATCAATTAAACAAGACCTTAAAACAACATGGCAGTAATGAAAAAGAGCTGATGCATATAATGTCAGGATTGAAACGCATGAGGAGAATCACAGCGACCCTGGGAGATCAGGAGAGAGAGAGTGTCTGCTTTTAAGTACCTCAATCATGCACCTGTCACTCCGTTTCCTCACGTAGACATCACTGTTTACCAAAATGAGGGCTGACAGAAGACATCAGAGCTGGTTTGTGTGCAAACAGTCTGTGTGGACGGCCTCGTGGAGCGAGCGTCTCTTGCACACTGATGCATTTTTTAGATTTTACAATCATGCAGGATCCCATTTGAGGCTATTTGAAGCAGGGGAAACTTACACTTGTCAGGCAGTCATTTTGTTTCAGTCTGCTGAAGCAACATGGATACAAAATACTGTGCACAGTTCCCCCACCATAGTGTCAGGCTAATTGTAATTATTATCACAGGCCAATGAAATACAGTTTGACACACATGAAGTATCTCAGTATGTTAAAATAGCCCTGAATACATTTGCAATGGAACCCCCATTTCTGAAAGCTCAACGATTGCAGCATCATGCATCCCAAGTCACCCGAACAAAGTCTGAAAGCAGGTTTCAGGCAAGGCTGGTTCCAATTCAACTGTGATAAATGGGCAGATAAGACAATCAGTGCACACCGTGACATAGCGCCGTGTTAGCTGTCAGACCGGCACTCTGCTGGGGAGTCCAGGTGCACCCACGGCCCTGCAGCCAAGGAAGGAGGGAATAGCAACAGCTCAAGGAGGCGTCTTGTGTATAAATACCCAAACTACAGCATAAAAGATAACTCTACTGTCAACCACATGCATGTTATTGAGGCTTGTAAGCATGGAGAAATATCTAGTTTTGCAGGGTTTGTTTCAGCTGATGCAGGATGCTCATACCCCAAATCCAGGATGGGAAAAACGGCCTGTAACTGAGAAACTCGTCACCTGTGTGAAGGGGTTAGTTGGCCAAATACCTAAATACCACTTGCCAATGACTGACAAACGTAAACTGTGCCTGGCTGGCTGAAGAGTGTATGACTGAGGCAGGCTGTTTGAAGTGCTTTTGGTGTATTGTTGTGGGAAATGTCTACATGTGTACATGATTCACTGTCTCCAAAGAGTGCCAAGCCTCAGCAGGGGAGTGCTCACGTTGCATTTCTCTCATCTCCAGGATACAATAATGAGTCTAATTGTGTGTTGTACACACCATGCAGCTCTTACTGTCTCCCTTTCTCACTCACTCTCAGAAACAAGCGCTGATCTGTGTGCAAAAAGCTCCCTCCGACCTCAAACCAAAACACCTTGCTGCTCCATATAACATAAGATGTTTGATGACTTCATGGTTGTGATGCTACCGCTTTTATTGCCTTTAGCAGCACTGTGATGACTTCGCCTTTGTCATTTACAGTAAACACCGCCTCCTCTTGAATGACTGAAAAGTATTTTTTCAGACTTTGGTTTTTACTCCACAAGGACAGCTGGGAATTTTATTCAAACAGCATTAATCTGTAATATATTTCTAAAACACTGGTAAATGTACAGTCCATTGGGAGTCATGGGTTTTGAATAAATATTGATTTCTCTGGCAACAGCAACTTTTACTCAGGATGCCAAGCACACATAACGGCAATTTCTGGATCATGGAATATTTTATGTACTATTGGATGTTTTGTGTTGCGTTGAGAGAAAGATGACCAGATCTTAGCATCAGTCATAGTACCCAACTGAGGATGAGGATTGTTGAGATTTTTTGTGGAGTCCTTCAAACTGAAGCAGAGAGAGCAGAGAGACCTGCTTGAGAGGTTGATATGACAATACTGCCACCTAGAGGCTGATGAGTAACTCATTCAGTCCCGCCACAGTCAATAATAATGAAGGCCAGTGCTCAGATAAATGCACATGGCTGCTATTTCATAGAATTAACACTATATCATCAGTATAAAATTGAGTTTACATGTGTACACTACTCTGTTGTGGTGATCAAAAGGCTAAGAAAATGCATCTCTAGCTGCATTATGGTTACATCAGGTGGGTCATCCGCTGAACGTCATCTCCATTGAATCCCATCTGGCCTGCAGAAGCAACCCAGCACATGATGACCTGCTCTCATTTGAGATGCGGGACGCATGACTATAAAGAAAAAGGAGAAGCAGAGGAAAAAGAGAGGGCTCAACTGTGAACCAGAAATGCCCTGTTCAGGTGGGACCGGTTTTGACCTGTTGCCACGGGGACCCTAATGTCAGAGGTGCAGGGCGGGAGTGGCCATCTGGTGTGTGTTTGTCTGTTTATGTAGCTATCAAAAGGCATTAATAGGCTAATGGGTTTTCCTCAAGCAGCTTTCACCATAAACAACATAAAAATATGGTAAATATAATCTGAAATATGCAAGTTTGCCACAGCATGATTATTTTTATGCATGTAACTCGCTTAATATGGGGACTCAACATATGAAAGACTCATTTTACAATACACATAGTTGGTGATGACTGAGTTTCTCACATCACACTCTAATTCTATGTATTTAGTGAGGCTTTAGAAATCCAAACTGATATGGAGCTGAAGGTTGTGAAGTGTTTCACTGGACAGATAAGTAAAGGAGTATGGATACAAAGAAAAGCAGAGGTCCCCCTGCTTTTTTCACCCTGCATATGTTAGTATCATCAGTATTGACTTGACCAAAAAGAAGACTGAAAATGCTCTGACGATGACAAAAATGTGATCCTCTATTTTTTTTTTTACAGTCAAAGGTCAGCCTCTTCTACGGTTGTAACAAACACAGTCAAAACAAAATCACACACACTAATCGGAACAATAACATGCACCGACTCAGACAGGGAATGACCTTTGTAGTTTATATGGAAGAACTGGTTGTCTGACAATCCACGCATGCAGACATATGAACATATACGGCCGCACACCTACCCCTTGAGAGTATGTGATAAATGTAATTAGGACTTAAATTGGTTAGAGGCCTGGGGGCCTTGTTTGGTGACGTGGTTTGTTTCTGTCTCTCTAAGGTCATTTAGAAAGAGCCTGTTCAGGGATGAGTGATTAGCGGAGATGTCCAGGGGCTTCCTGCTCATCTGAGGCTTCCTGGAAAGGCAGGGTAGACCTGCTACAGTGGCTGAACAGTGGAGGCTCCGGGGGGCTTTGCCAACCAATACAGTGGGGATGCTGCTGTGGGAGTGAGCAGTATGTCATGGAGACTTTTATATTCAAACCATGTGCTGTTTATTCTGTTGAAGTTTGTTTTTGCAATCTCTCAAGTTAAGGTATTCCAGCAGTGTTTTATCCTCTGGCCCTGTAATATCGAGAGACAGCATGTTATCACATTTAAACGATGGCATTGAACACACACACATACACACACACGTCCATATGCACAGAGAATCGCACAGAGACAGACAAGAATTCAAAGTAACAAAGTCCTCTGTTGACCCTGACATCCAATTTAACAAACACCAGTTTAAAGTCCTGTTGACAAGAAGCAGGAAGCGAGAAGAGAAAGAGGATATGACATGAGGAGAAATCGGCTCCTTCTGTTCCTTGTCACTCCATATTATTGAAGACTTACCCAACATGCACCTGGGGGAATTAGTGTCTGTCCACCCGAGTCTCTCTGTCTCATGTTGCTCTGCCTCTCTCTAACACACACACACACACACACACACACACACACACACACACACACACACACAAACACACACACACACACACACACACTCCCTCTCTCTTTCCTCTCTCCTTCTTCTCCTCCTATCATACTGTACACTCTAGTCTACATTCATGTTTTTTCCCTTGTTGTTTTTTTTTTGTCTTAGTCTGGGCTCCAACGGGTCCAGCGTGGGCATGTATGTCAGTCTGTGTATGTTTATGCATATGTGTACATGTGTGAGCAGATGTTTGCCCGGGGCCATCTCACATGTCCGTCCCTGATAGCTCAATAGAAATGTGGGACAAACTTGAAATCACGAACGAACTTTGTATTGAGAAATGTATTCAGCGCACATATGGAATAACTAATATGACTGCGATCATCTCATCTCCATCAAATCACACTGTCCCCATTTTTGGCCTGACTATTCATTACATGACAATTCATTATAATTTGCATTACTTCTATGTGTTCAAGGAGGAGGAAAAATACATCTGTTAATAGTGCAAAATCCCTTGATAACGTCCCTGCAGAATAGGCTTCTTCCCTCCATCTGATATTAATGGCTCTTTGAAACACGGCTATAGTTATTACAGTTATTTATATATTTTACTTCACAAAGCCAGCATACCTCAGTGAGCACCAAATATATTTTGTCAAACTCTTTAATGGTGATTTAATGAACCGTGACCTTTGGATGACAATTAATGCCAGATTCCTATTCCTACAATGTTCATTTATTACTGGCTAATTTTACCTTGACTGCCTTTCCCTCTGTGCAGATAGATTCATGCAAGTCTTATCTAATTTCATCATTAGTTAGCCTCACCAGGATGAAGACGTCCATGTCCACCTCTTGGAATGGTATATGAAAGTCCAGCTTCCAATTCTTAATGAATATGTTTGTGAAAAACAGCTGCCCTTTTTTTCACGGGTGACATTGATAAAGACGATAAAGCCAGTTATACAAGTTATAGCCAGACTTTGAGGTTTGTGTCACAAAGATTACCACCCTTGTTAATGAACAAATGGGCTCCTATTGATTATTTCATTGAAATCATAAACCCAGAGCCATTCAATTCAAGAGTGTGTATTCTGGGCATCCTCATGAATTTCTTTTCATTACTAAGCCTTATCATAAGTCTGGAACAGTTTTTTTGATCAAGGGAGACAGTCATCACAAGATCTCAGAAATATCTAGTTTCCTCTTGTTCCTTTTTCTCCCTCCAGCCCTTCTCACTATGTTTCCAGTCTATCATACATCCCCCCCTTACTGGGATCAGTGGGGCCATCACGCGCGCACCTTTGATGTCTCCCAGAGTTAATCTGGTTTTGAAGTCAGATTAGTGAATTGTAAACACCCTTTTAGACCTTCAGACTCTCTTGGCAGAATGGGGAAGAGTGAGAGAGGGAGAGAAAGTGAAAGGGTTGTGGGATTAACCCCATACACTACAGCTCAAAGATTAGCCACGCTTCGTATTGCCATGTGCAAAATCACAAACTGAGGAGCTCAACTCGTTTATCGTTTGCCTTGCCTTAATTTATTTATTTTTTTCATTTAATTTCATCCTTTTGAGGATGCTATGGAAATGGCTAGATTGAAGCAGACAGATGAGTGTGTATGTGTCCCCTCAGCACACACAGACACAGACACACACACACACATACAGAGGCACACACACTTACAGCTACATATGTGTACGGAGAGAGGGCAGTGTTTTTCAGACGAGAAGCCCGTCTGTCTCTTTCACATTCCATTAGTTCCTGGAGCTACATCAGAGGGCAGAGAGCACACAGACATTCCTGCAAGACGCAGATGTCAGGATCAAAAGTCAGACTGACTCCTGTACGCAGCAGGGGAGAAAGACAGAGAGAGGGAGAGAGCAAAGGAAGGGAAGGAATTTACGCTGGGTGTATGGCGAGAAAGCACGGCTGCATCTTTTTGAACAGCCTGAGTGTTGAAACCCATAAAAGCATCACACTCTCCTTCAACAAATTCTCCAAGTTTCTGCAAACAAAGACCTTTTGTCAGGCATCTGCACCTGTAATGCTTTGTGTATTTACTGTTCTCAGGGCTGTTGTTGCTATTGTTACTTACCGCTCTCTCGCTGCAAGGCTGATGGGAAACCATGCACCATGCTGCCTACATCTTGTGCCTTGTTTCAGTTATTAAAAGGCACGGGACCAGATGGTGTGTGTGTGTGTGTGTGTGTGTGTGTGTGTGTGTGTGTGTGTGTGTGTGTGTGTCTCTCCAGGTTTACACTTTGGCTCCAGGCTCCTTCAGAACTGGCACAAGCCCAACTGGGTCATCCATGCAAAGACTTTCTCTCTCCTCCTCACCAAGAGCGCATCTGTGTAGGCCTTTACATGGGGAATGTGTGTGTTTGTGTGTGTGTGTGTGTGTGTGTGTGTGTGTGTGTGTACACATTATAGAAAGGGGAAGAGGGGATGCAAGGCAAACTACGACCGTTGCTCAACAAAACATAAATTCTGGTCTGCATATGTCCATCTTTCCTCCTGGGTCTCTCTGTTTCTCTCTCTCTCTCTCTCTCTCTCTCCCCCTCTCTTCCTCTCTCTCTCTGTCTCTCTCCTGTTTATTTTCCATCTCATTTGTTGTTTTTATCTCTTTCTTCCTCTCATCTCTAGCCAGCAGAGCAGCTAGGTGAACGCTCGGTCAAGTGATCAAGTGATGCAATGTTTTCCTGTTTTCACCAAAGAACTTTGGGAAGTGGGAGAGGCAGAGAAGATAAAAGAGCACTGTGGGATTAGACAGGGGAAAACTAGAGGGAGTCAAGGTGGTAAACTGGGAGCTGCAGACATATGTGCAGGGACACTGAAGATAATGGTAGAGGACGGGAAGGAAAACATTTTAAGCATCAGGCTAAGAAAAAGATAAGAAGACAGAAGGAGTTAAGAGGAGCCATAGGCCTTGTAGAGCTGTCAAGATGGCCAGGGAGCTGCATGATTACAGACTGTCAGGAAACATTGGATCCCTCCAAGAACAACCACAACTTCTGATTTTACAGATATGTCTTTTAGTGGCAAAGCCATATTTTAATAGCTCCTCATAGATCCTACTCAAATATTTTCATATCACAGTTACATTAACAGATTTGAGAGGAGACATCAGAGGTCGGGATCCGGCTCGGAGCTTAGCTGCAAATCTTTTACCTATCATATTGTGTGTATTTCTGTTATGAAAGAAAGATTGAAATTTGACAAGCAACAGACTGCCTCTGTTTGCTTCAAGCGGTGCTTTCATTCTGTGAAACCTCCAAAAAAAAGAAATGTACTTGTGCTCTACTTGGCTAAAGACAAATATTCAACTTTTTCCATTTACTTTAAGTTAGAATTTATAGTTACTAGATTATTACTACAAAATATACTCAGCATCAAAAGAAACACAAGTTTTTTTTAAGCGGTCCCAAGGAAGAGAAACGTGACTCGTTTGAAAACAGAACATCTGACCATTGTTGATGTATCCAGTAACGATGGACGTTACCCCATTGGCGCCGGTAAATAATTTGCTTTATTTATTAATATGTTTCTTGGTGCCTACAATTGTTTAGTATTTTTAACTCAACTATACTGCAACTAAAGGTTGAAAAATGCTGTGTTTATAGCTGACGATGGCGTCCCAACCAATGGTAGCATTGCAGAAGTGTAGCAATCACTCTCTGGTTCTCCCTCAGGTTAACATTGTTAGCTCAGTCAGCTCTGTTGTTTTCACTGTTACCGATGAGCCGTCAGCACAGCTGTCTCCATGTTGAGAGCCATGTAGAAGCAATAGAAACACTTCTAATCTTACATTCAGCACCTTAAAGTAAAAGGTCTGAGCGCTACCTCCACAACTATTGAACGTTTAGTTTCTGTTTCCTTGTGTGTTTATTTGGGCATCTCTCCACCTCGACCAATCAGATACTGTAAATACATGTCGCCAAGGTCCTCAGTGCTTGACTCCTGCCACCTGTCTCACTGCTAATCTTGCCCTCCACCACCAGCTGAGAGCACTGATTACATTAGTCCCCAGAGAGCTGGCCAGATCGATACAGAGTCACTGTTCAATCCAATACAATCACAACCACTCAGTAATGAGAAGGGGAGAAATGAGAAACCAGAAAACTGGTTAACTTCTGCTCTGTTTTTATTGTCAGAGTGGAATTGTATCATAGATTTGTCTTTTGTGGACCACAGACACTGAGACCTCCATTTTTACTTGATCAATACTGCATCATGATTTTGGCATTTGCTGTGGTCTGCCTGTTTCCTTTCATCTGATGAGGCATCTTCCATTCCTCCTCCAGTCTCCCACAATCCCATTGTCTATCACAGGCCCTCTTTTTTGGGCTCCCTCTTTCTCTCTCTCTCTCTCTCTCTCTCTCTCTTGCACATCACTGTTTAATGATGGTAATTTTCTACCCATGTCCGAGTGTGAGCTGATGTGGCGAGGCTCTTGCCCCCCCGCTGTTCCTGATGAGGCATGATGGGAAATTACCCAGAGCTCTCTGTTGTCAGATTGTAACTCACTGTTTGGTTGTAATAAGCAGGCAAACCCCTGCACGCGTGTTCACGCACACACACGTATGCAGACACCTCTGATTGTGTGCATTAATTACACTGTGTGAGATCACCACGGTGACCACAGCTGTGCGGGCCACGCCTTGCTTTCCGGGTCACTTGGGTCATCAACTCCCTATAACAGCCACAGCACCGTCGCTGTCAGACAAAACAGCACATAATGAGAGTCTCCTCGCTGCGCTCGCTGTTCAGATACCACTCAAACACTCTCCATCCATCCATCTTTCACTTCCTTTCTTTCACTCACTTTCCCTCACCACCCTGTCGTTCCCCTCAACATTTCCAGGTTGTCACTGATGTGTGTGTTTGTGTGTGCATGTGGCACGCCTGTTTATTGACTGACGTGGCCAAGGTGCAGAGCCCACTGGGGCACCACCGCTGGCTGAGTGGATGGTAGTGGTGGAGAGAGTGGGGGTGCTGCCCTTATCGCTGTGGTGTGTCACCTCTGCAGCAGCGCTGTCACCAACAAATGGAGCTGTAGTGGAACCCTGGACAGAGAGTCCTGCTGAGGTACTGTCTGAATCAGCTTGGGCCCGATGGGGCACTGCAGGTTCTGTTTGATCAACATCAGCGGATGTTGGGAGGATGTCCAGTGTCATCTTAACTACAAATGGCCATCCACAGTCAACACAGACAGTGGGTATTTGTTGTAAGTGGGAAGGTCTAAGACAATAGCATCCAGTATTGTGAGGATATAGTTTTACATCCTGGTAAAAAGGTAAGAATTAGTATTGTAAATTACAACAAAGAATGCAGCTACTTGTGCTTTATTCTTTACTTGGTGGAAAGTAAGGAGAGTTTCAAAAGATCAAAAGTTCCTGGTAGATATAAAGGCTGGATCTGTATCTTCTGTCATCAAAAATGTCTAGATATGTTTCATATTTAGTTTGAATGCAAGCACTTCTGAAAACATACTATTCAAACTGTCCATCTGTGAGTAAAGACACCCACCAGGTATGCTTTTTATAAATTCTCTCATTTGAATATGTGATAAATTTTCTGCAAAAAAAAAGAAAGAAATATTGACCTTGTTAAAATCAGGGCTCATCTACTCCTTCTACTGCATCCAAAAACCAATCATCCTTCACGTCTTAGTACATGCAGGTGTTTTCAAGTTTTCACACCACACTTGTAATGTGGACCGTGGCTCAATTCCAATATCCAAATTACGTAAACAATTAAGCAAACCTAAAATCTAAATCTGAATCTAAAATATGTTATACGCTTAAAAACATTTGCTCTTTGAACTAAGATCATGATGATTTAGACAATGAGTGACTTAGAGCATATTTGGAATATTTCAAGAAGGGGCTGTTGCATAAATCGAAACTATGATTTAATCTTAATTATAATATATTTTAAAATATGCACTGACTTCAACACATATTTGGCACACTTCAAGAACTTTTCAAGGTTGATGAGGACATTTAACTCTTAATATTATGAATGATAAATGATGTGATGCAGACAAAGTGAAGCTACTCTACATTCATTGAATTGCGAAAAGATAATCTAATGATGCTTAGATGACACTTTCGACTGTGATGTCTCACTGATGCATCATGAATCTCCACGTCTTTTATAGATCTGCGATATCTATATCATTTGAGGGCTTTGCAATTACATTTCCCTCTGCAGTGTTGACAGCCGTGTCCAGCACCTCCCTGCATCGCATCCTTCTAAGAAAGGCCTCAGCTAAAGGATAGCAGTCAGCATCACCACTATCAGAGTGCTGCTGGCTGAATGTGGGCAAAACGGCAAGGCCTCATAAAACTGGTGTGACTGAGAACGGTTTCAGATAGGGCAAAATCAGTCCTGCTCTGACACACACCCAGGGGCCAGGAGCTGACAATAAATAAAACCAGAGTCCCTCCTTAATTAGCTCTCTGCCTGAGGGTGGAAACACGGAGAGAAAAGTGTGTCAGTCTCTTCCCATGTTGGACACTAAGCTACCACCCCGTCCTGCTGACCATGGAAGCCAAGGAACATATCACCACACTGATTTATATGCAGATGTATCCAAATAGCCTTCACTTACTGATATGTGAGATGATCATTTTAAAATCTGCGTTCCTTCCCTAATGGTTTTTATCCCTCCATTGTTATTTTTTAATTGTCAGTGCAATAAACAATAGCAACCTTATGCAGAGATAGCAAAAATAGATGTCACATACTCTCTAATGGTATCTAATTAGACGTAGGAATAAAGTGAATTTAAATTTAGGCTGCAACGTCATGAGATATCTGAATTCACTGAGGTGCATATTATAAATGCTGATTAAATTTAACAATTACAAGGTAATGCCTGTCTCTACCTTTGTGCATCAGTGATGTCTCAGCCGCTTGCTCTAACCTTAGTTCATTATGATTTAAAAATGAGAGCTCTAGTCTATGAATTACTGACCCTCGTCCACATTTTAATCTGAGCTGTGAGCATGAAAATAATCAGATTTATTAATGTATCTTTTATTATTTTTTTAATTCAAAGTAACATTAATGGATATATACATTATACAGAATACAAACAATCATGTTACATTGGAAATTATTTACATATTTTAGATAATCAGTGTAGATATGTGAAATCAGTTGGTTTGTGAGAGGAGACCCCATTAGCTGGTGATAGGGGGCTCTGATAGCAGTGCACTACTGACCCCTGCTGGTGCGAGGCTCAGGAAAAAAGTATTTAGCTGAAATCAGGGATACTACAGCTGTGCTTCTCCATTAGTCAATGTACATTTATTTAATCCTTTAACCTCCACAGCACTGAACACATCAGCGCAAATGCAAGGTTTTATAATACATTTTCCCCTGCAAACAGGTTTGTGTGTCACATCTGACATGACTGTGGCAGAGGTCTGTAAGAGCAGCGGATTTACACCTCGTTGCCCATCCGATGTCACTAAGCCACAGGTCAGAGGGAGGCGGAGAGTGCTTGTCAGTAAGACCTCTGGGGGAGAGACAGGTTCAGGAGGTTAAATCCATCTTGTAGTGGACAAAGGCTGAACCAGAAGGGCCATAGGGGACTTGTGACTCATTTGATCATTCAACAAGCAGGACTGGATCGTCTTAAAACACAATGAGCCTGAGAAGTATGAAAAACATGTTTTATCTGAAGGGAATTAAGGAGTTTTCTGACCACAGCATACACAGCTGAGTGTTGTCTGAGGAAAGGCCGACAACTATATGAGATCAGACAAGCCCAGGACACACATCACTAAGAGCTTGCATGGCAGTGGCCCCGGAGCCATGGCTGACTATGAGTGGACTATCATTCGCCACTGTAAGGAAAGACCCAATTAAGAACATTAATTATGCTTCCTTGGCACTAACTCTATCATTCTCATTTTAGCCCGGAGAGCATTTAAGTCTGAGGCCGTGGCTGCACGCTCCCCCTCATGCTGTAATCCAATCTAGTTGAGGAAGTTTGTCATGTTTGGCAGAACTGGACTCTCCGGGATGAGCTGGGAAATCCAGATGGACAGGGTAGCAGAGCAGAGCTCATCCACAGGGTAAGGATGTGAACTCGCACAGAAAATGCGGTGTGATCCCAAAGACTGATTCGACAAGGTTCTCCTAATTCACTGTGAAAAACCTGTGAGGGAGGCAACATGTTTCACATCAGCACGCCTCACAGCTCTTTACTGACACAGAAAACACTAAACTGATACAGGCTTAATGTCAATTATAATTTCTAAATACAGTGAAAGTGAGGGAACTGTGGAGAATGTGTGCAGTATTCCTCTGTATATACTGACATTAATTATAGGGAGTGAAATGTGCTTTTACTGTTAACAGCCCCATGATGCCTGAGGCAGGCTGCCTTAATATAGAAAGGGTTTTATTTGTGAGGGCTCTTTCTTCCCCTGTTTACTAATTAGTAACATAATCAGTTTTACTAACTGTCACAGAGTGTCACATTAGAAAAGGCTTCATTTTACAAATCACACAAAAACTTTGGTGATTTTAGGAGGGTGTTTTTTAACAAGCAATTTGCATTGGAATAAAAGCATTTGACAGGCTGATAAAAAACTAACAGAACTAATGACATTAGAAGTAAGGGCATCACCTCAAAACATAACATAACAGTCTCATGACGCAACATAAGATTAGTTTATGATCAAATTAAAACAGTTAATATGGGATGCAAATAGTTTCTGATGGAAGAAGATCCCAAAAGTTTTGTGTAGTCTCTCTATTGACTGTGAAGTGTTTATTTGGGGGCTAGATAATTGAGATGAAACAGCTGAAATGAACATGTCCCATAGAGGGCCAAGAGTCTGTGAGTTTTCACTACACTACGTTAGCTGATTTCACTCATCACTTCTTCCTCTCTGCGTTAAGTTGTCCTAATCAGCAAATCAGCTGGTGCAGTGTTTAAAATGAAAAACCTCAATACTCTCTGTCCTCTGTGGTTGATCATTCCTGTAATAGTGCACAGAGGAACGCAAATGTAATGCAGTTTTATTCACTTAGTCTTTGTATCACGCCATCCGATGCCAATCATTTCTATGGTCATCTTATTCTGTCAGCAAAGAACAGATTGTGCGAGACCAAAAGCCATTTTTAGTTTTGAAAAGTGTGAAATTTAATGAGATTGTGTGCAGAGACACTGACGTACAGTGTTTGATGTGGAAAGGTTCCTTTCTGAATTCAAATCCAAAGTTTATTGCCAAAGTGTAAGTTTGCACATACAAAGAATTTAACTTGGCATCTTGGTGCATGAAAATAAACTTTGTACAGATATAGGATATTTCAGATTATTTATCCAATTTGTATTATGCTTTAAAATTAAACCTGTTTAAATCTAATCTCATAGTCATTTAAATCTAACCACAAGTTACAAAATCATCAGTGGATTTCACAAAGTGCGACAATGTTTTAGTCAAAGAAATACCTAAAAATATATTCGATTGATACCAAAAGTCCCCCGTGTTGTATGTCAATGATGCAAAGCCACACTACAGGTTTCAGACAGTAGTTCACTGATAGAAAGTTTAAAAGTCACTGTCTTGATCAAATGTCCGTTACTGTCCCAACCTGCTACACAACACAGTCCTGATGAGTCTGCTTTAAAATATATTCAGATTACCAGACCTCAGTTTCATGGCCAACAGAACATTAGCATGCTTATTGCGCTCACCGATTATCCTCACTACGTACGGTACATTAGCGAACTGTACGATTGGCCAACCCCCTGCCTGCACAATCAACAGAGAGCGTGAATGAATGATCAGCCATTAGCAGGTCGGGTGTGAACTGTGAAAATGGGCTCTCACACCAATGACTGCAGGAGGCCTTGATTTGCTTTAGCCTAGCTTAGCATCCTGCTAGTAAGGCCCTGCACTTGTTACACAGTGGTGGCAGTGCCTCAGCTACCATTAGCCCGCTCTGCCCAATGTAATGCAGTGGAATACAGACAAGTGTAGCGTACTGAAGCCCAGTCTAGTGGAGTGCTGTGTGCAAGATCATAGTAAGACTCCTTGCTAGCATATGCTTGTGTTTAATGCAGCGACCTGCTTCTGCATGGTGAGTTTACACATACCCTGCAGTGTAGGTAGTGTGTGTGTGTGTGTGTGTGTGTGTGTGTGTGTGTGTGTGTGTGTGTAATATCAGTAATCAGTGTACCTCAAACAGGCAGAGTATAACTAGGCCTGGTGTGGTGAGAGTGCAGACCAGCTCTCTGCCATCCCATGTTGTCTGCTTCAGCCGCCATGTGAGTGTGTGTGTGTGTGTGTGTGTGTGTGAGGTGTCATGGATACTAAAATTGGAGTTTCCACCTTCAGATGCCACCAAGACAGCAAAGGCCTAAAAGGTTAAGGTAACAGGGAGAGGTGCCAGTGGGTGTGATGTGTTTTTTTAGGGGAAGAAAAAGTTCCTTTGCTGGGAAAACGTGGTTGTTCATGCGTGTGTTGTTCTTTAAAATACCTATGACCTCTGTGCGTTACAAGCAAGTCTCAGTGTGTGTCTTTGTGTGGATCAAGCAGTGTTAGTAAGGTCTATGTGGATGGGATGCTGTTAGAGTTGCCAGCACGATGGCAGCAGCATGAAAGGTTCAAAAGAGGATTGCAGATGGACAGAAAGAATTCTGATCCGCAGTTTCTCAGATGGGATTTCTCAAAATAAATGTAAAAATGTATATGTATAGTAATGCATATAAATAATACTAAAAAAAAGTTACCTAGTTGTTCTTCATTTGATTAGTTACATTCTCTTTGTAGTCTTGAAGTAAAATTGCTGTGGAGAAAAGTGAAAATAAGAAAGTAAGTTTTTCTCTGTTTTTCAAACTGCTTCATTATTCTCGTTTCTTGTCTGAGAGATCGGTGCATGGCTTAATAATTAGAAAAAAAGTTGGAGATAAAGGAGTCAGTATTTCAGCAAGCTTGAGGCAAAGATGGCACATTAGTCACAACAGAGAAACCAAGGACAATTTTCCTCTTTATCGAGTTTGACAATGTAGAGGTGCGGGAATGAGGCAGCCGAGAGAGTGCGATACCGTGTTTCAGCCTCATGCTTATTTGGTTTTTCCACTTTGACACCCCGGTCTAATTTCACAGCACAGACTCCTGGCTGCATGTTGGCTCGTTGTAGTCCCATGAATCAGTGGACCAGACTGGACCCGGGGCCACTGAGTGAGCCCACGGCTCACCGATATCAACATGCCGACGCCTGCATGTGCATGGTTAATTTGGTTGTTATTGTCACTTATGTGTGTCCCAGTGGAGCCAAGGCGTGTTGGTTTTCACGGGCCAGGTTTTAGTTCCACTCACTAGTCTAAATGCACACATGACAGCAGATGTGAGGTCCCTCTGGGCCCCTTCGCTAATCTGAAACTCTTATCCGACACTGACTACATTAGTTTTGTATTTCTCTTGATAGAGCTGGCAAAGATTAGAGATTTTTGGGTCCGATTGTTACATGCAGTTACTTTTGTCAAAGTAATGCTTGTTGGCTTATACGTATATAATGTCGTTAACACACACACAGTGAACATAAGTTGTTCACATCCACAATGAACATATAAGAATGAATCAACTAATTGCACATAAGATAAGTCAGCAGAGCTTGTCAATAAACTTTTATGTTCATTTGAATAATGTAAAGCTGATGCAAGACAGTGAACAGACATATTTCATGGTCGAGTGGCTCTACTCTATCTATTCTGGCACTGATACATAAACAATAATCTCTCTCTTCTCTTCTACTGAGCAGCCTAAGGAGCATCAAATCCATATATTTCATTCTGTCACATTCATATCACAGCATTTACCCAGGATCCATCAGCAGAAAAAAACATTTCATTATCGCCCTGAATCACTGGCAGATCACTAATTCATTCCTTAAATCCAGGCTTTTTTTTTTATAATAACACCTAAAGATATTCCATAAATTACCATCTGACTTTCTGCATCCTCAGGTCCTAACTAGCTCATTTCTGGGATGTGGTCAGTGGCTGTGTGATATGGACATTGTGTGTGTAGTCACCAAATAATGAGTTAGCTTTAAAAGAAATAATGGTTGAGCTTTACAATTAAACTCTCACACTAGGGATTTGTAGATTAGTGTCGCTATTCGGTCTCATGTCCTCAACCCGTTGATGTGGCATCTTAGACTCCGTTGCCCTGATCTTCAGGCAGACTTGATAATGAGCAACAGGATGGGAGCAACAAGGGACTGCGAGACAAAAACTGGATGCATGTGCTGTAAAGTGTAAACACTCTTAACTGGATTCACCTGATTTGTGCCGGTTTATGCCTCAATGTGCTGAGCCGTTAGATATTCAGCGCCCGAGCTCATTATAAGACCTAATTCAATTGACCTGGAGATGAAAACACACATGCGCGGGGATATAAGAGGGCCAATTAGGAGTGCTACAACGCTGAACTGCAGCGATTTGTCCTACCGTGAGGATAATCGCCATGGAGCCTTAAAAGTAATAGTGAGATCTTAAAGCAATAGCATATTTTGGAGTTCCTTGGGGAAAAAATGGGGGGTGGGGCCCAGCTAGTGTCCCATGCTTACTTGGGTGTAATGACCCATCAATGGTGACATCTTGTTTCATCAACTTCTGCTTCCCTTCACTTGTCTGTCTTGGCTTGGCCTCTCTCTTCCTCCTGCCCTTCTCCCCTCCTGCCTCCTGAAATCCATCTTCCTCTCTCATGTTTTCCATGTCTGTGTAACTGCCTGAGAGCCTGGGCTAGATGTAAAGGATAACCCTGAAACATACTGGAGGACATCCAGATTCAGAAGCATGGGCTATGTTTTGTGAGACAGCATCCTGTCTGTTAGGGTGTGATGGGTAAAATCAATCAATATACTGTACTGTATGTATCCCAAATATCACACATGAATATGCAAAATTACATCTGAAATAATATTCAATGTGGTTGTCTTTCTACTACTTACATAAGCCCCCCCCAAAAAAACTGGACCACAGATGTGTGTACAACGATAACAATATGATCATATTGCAATTTTATTTACTAGTAAACACTCAATAATATTAAACTCAAAGTTAAAGCAATTAATTGATTAAACGATTAACTGATCAAGTAGATCCGCGACAACTTTTAAAGCAAAAATACCAAAGAAAAGTATTGCAGCTTCTCATATTTGAGTATTTTCAGGTTTATTCATCTTTTATGACAATATATTGAATATGGGTATTGGATTGTCAGATAAATCAATTAATTCAAAGATGTCACCTTGGATTTGGGAATGTGTTCAATTGATGATTTCAGTTGGTGTGAAATATATTAAATTGTGAGAGGAAAAAAGAGAAAAAAACACGACATAAGTAATATCCCATAGAGGGGTTAAAGTGGTGTGATCCAAAAACGCCAAGACACAATAACTGCATTCTAATGTTATGGTTTGTGTGTGTGTGTGTGTGTGTGTGTGTGTGTGTGTGTGTGTGTGTGTGTGTGAAGGCAGGGGGTCCAGCTGACGATGCCTCTCACTGGGACACTGGCAGGCCTAACTCGCTGCAGGCCCGGCCCTCAGCTCTACTTCTGACAGGCTTCATACTTATTGCTCAATGACATTCGATGTTTTCCTTCAGTTTGCTGTAAGATTGATTTCTCAGATATGTTTGAAATATCTCCAGAGCCCTAAAGCAGGGTGACTGGCACAGTGGCAGAGAGAAAAGAGGGGTAGAGAGGTGGAGGTGTAGAGGAGGAGATGGGGTGTGCAGGGAAATATGAAAAGCAAAGGCAGACTTCAACAGATGAGCTGTCAGTAACCTGCTAATCATACCTGTTAATCTTTTGAACGTTTTAGTCAGAAAAAGGAAAAAAAATCACCATCCCTGAGCCCAAGTTAAAGGTGTACTATGGATTTTTTCTTGTAAACAAAACAAAACGTGTTCTCCCACCAAGTAAACCAGAGTGTAAACCTGCATTTTAAACAAATGTGTTGAATGCATGCTTGCATAAATCATTATGTTTATTTGCTAGCAGACTTCTTTATTGCTTTTGTTGCTGCACTGCTTTACATTCATATTCATTTTCCTATGTGCACAATACAAATAAAAACATTTTAAAATGATAAAACAGGGTGTGCTTTTGGGTGCAGCTACCCTGTGGTTGACAGGTCGCTTCCACAATGTTGTCCAGACTGGGAGTTGTTCATGTTTGCATCTCAGAACTTTAATCCTTCTACAGAGTCAAGTCAGTTGAAACCTTGTCTAAAATGTCTTATCTGGCTTTCAGGTGTGCTTTGTCTCACCCTCTCTTGTCACTTATGGATGCAATAAAACAAGATGGCAACAACCAAAAACTGAGACGGCAGTGGCCAAAATGCTGAGCTCAAGGTTTCTAAATGGCAATCCACTTCTAAAATGCAGTCTATGATAGATACATAAAAGAAGAATTTTTTTTTTTTTTTCAAAATCTGGTTTGTTCGGACCCTTACTTTCTCAGTGAGTTCTTACACTATTTTGAACAGGATGGAGGAATTTCAGACTGAATTCACCTTTTTGTAGTCAAATTTGAGCCAGAACACTGGAATTCTCTGAGAAGTCAGAAATGAATCAATAATAACATATAACCACTAAAACACATTTTCTGTTCAGGAATGAAGGTAAATAACTGTAATTTGGCACCTCAATCAAATAATAATAATAATGTGCTTTGCAATTTTTTTCTGCAATATTTTTCCTGTAGATTTTAAGATTCATGGATAACAACAATAATTAGATTTTAGTATTAATTTTGATTTTGTGGTAATCAGCAATCCTGTTAGTTTAGGGCAGTAGTGGCAAACACTGTACACTGGCTGGTTGGCTGATAAATTTAGTACTGCACATTCCAAAAACTTAAAAAAAAGAGATAACTAGGTTGCTTGCTGGTGTTCACTAATTATTTCACAGTTATGTTTTGATGAGCTCCTCATCACTACTTGAGTGTGAGATCAGTAAATTAGTGAATGGTGGAGCCCTGCAGCGTGTGAGCTGTTTTTTTGTTTTTTTGTTTTTTTTTGCCATCCAACACAGATTAAAAAACACATAAAACACAATAACAAAGCAGTTAAAGTTTATCTTGATGATAAATGATAAAGGATTAACAGATCAGAAAAGAAATGTTGTTGATTACTTTTCTTTTACTCAGTAAATCAATTAAGTGCATAATTGTTTCAGCGGTGATAACATTTCTGCCTTATGTTGACCTTCACATTCACCCTGTGCTTCACACAGCATTGAAAATATGAATACAGTAAATCCAAAGGAAAGTAGAACAAACTGATGTGTGACCCAGGTGGAAAGTCCATGTTGTGGCATCAAGTTCAACTCCCTCTCTTGAGTTGTTGTCATGACTGGACTGAGCCTCATGGTGAAATGTTCCCTTTTGTGAAAACGCACCCTTGGTGCGTGTTACATTATGTCACGCCTCGTCACTGAGCATTCGAGCACATTTACTGCTTTGTTTTCTTGGGAGCGTGGAGGGGAGGGGGGTGCACATATCTGCTGTTTTAAACTCTTTAATGCAATTTAACAATGCCACATATTCTTTTCACGTTTCATTGGGGTCCTTTACGTGTGAAATTGCAGAGGCTCGCCCAGCCTGAGCGACACGGCACAGCAGAGGCAGGGTCACACCGAAGCGCCAGATGTGGGAGGGAGAGCGAAATTAATTGCTACACATTGTTCAGTGGGTGTGTACGCACCTACAGTGAATTAACCGCTCTCAGGGTGTGACTGTTTGAATAACAGGAATTAGGTATGAGGCCTCTCACTCACAGCTGAAGCCAACTGCAGGCATTGCATCCAATTAGCTTATGTGGCCCCAAATTCGCATGCTTAACTTGTCGTTTGTTAGTGCATGAAGAAGGAAAACACTGTCGAGAACAACACGTCATGTATAGCTGTTGTTCTCTGCTTTTCTGTGCAGTTCTCATGCACACAAATGACCACTTTTTGGCATCTTTCAAGACAAACATTTCATTCAAATGTAATTTCATAATACAGAGATGATAAGAATCATTAAGGGCCAGCCACTTAACTCAAGGGACATATCCAAATAGACAGTTTTAATAGAGATGAAAGCTGAACTCTGTGCATTAGGTGAAAATGGCAAACCAATTAGGGGTCACCAGGGTGAGCTCATTAATGTGAATCTTAATGTTGTCTGTTCAGTAGTGCTATCTGACTAGACTTCACTATGTGGTTGAGAGCAGAGGTGATGCACATTAATGACAGCTGGATGGCAGACATCAGGAGCATATGGTGCTCTCCTATGGCCATTACCAAGTTGGTACCATCCCTTCACCCATACAGAGAGAGACAAGAAAATCAAGTCCATTTTAACTGCATTCCTCCTGTAATGTAGGAATAATTCCACTTTTATTCCTCTTTATTTCTTTTATTACTATATTTTATTACTTTTTATTACCGGACCAGACTGGTCCTCAAACAACTGGACTGAAAACATTTACATTGCACAGCTCATACATTAGGCCCCCACAGACACCCCTGACATTTCTTTCTATCTATCTATCTATCTATCTATCTATCTGTGTTGAACAACATGATTGCTCTACATTTACCATCTAAGCAGCTCACACTGGACCTACGCTATCAGCATCGTCTGTATCAGAGGAACTAGCAGCGGCGTTGCTGTGACCCTGGCATTGTAGAGAGCTTCTTGTGGCCTAGCCTTGCTCAGTAGAGCACCTCTTCCCTCCACCTGCCCCCTCCTGTCTCCATTTTCCTGGGCAATAGGAGGGATGGGTCGGGGGGGATTTGATGGAGAGTTGGGGGGGGGACACTCTGCTTCCCCTGGGGCTGCCTGCTGGAGCGAGGTGACCCAGCTTGTCGCTCGGTGACCTGTGAGAGGGACATTATGAAGTGTGAGTGGCTGTCACCCTAACCGCTTGTGACAGCACGGCTCCCGGCACAGCTGTGCCAGGCTGCCCCAGCCAGAGACCCAGGGCCCACGAAGAAGGGGGCGGGAGAGAGTCCGCTTTGGAGAAGGCACTGGCTAGGGTGGGGTGTTCAGAGAGTGTCTGCGGTGGGGCAGGAGGGTGGGACAAGAAGGAGAAAGCAGGTGAAGGTGGTCAGGGCCTTCGCTCATTCTGGTGTTTAAGGGACGGTCTTGCAGCTCGGCAAAGCCAAAAATAACTTCTTAACTTCCCTTCTCAGTTAGAAGTGTTTCCTCCTCATCAAGCATGGATTATTCTTTACTCAGAAATGGTTTCAAACCTTCCACAAGTCTGTGTGGAAAGGCATCAGAATACATGACAGTCATGGGTTTGTCAGTCTATTGTACTCTCTTCATCTTAATGTTGGTTTATGCTGAACCTCAGCTGGATTCTGTTCTACTTAGTCCTCTGCAAATCTCTCTGATTAAGGCTCTTGTGAAAGGGTCAAAGACCTTTGACATGCCTGTGCTGTCGTTTGTCACCTTGATAAACCAATTAGTTTGTCGACTGATCAGAGGGACAAGATTGCTGGTGGCTAAATCCAGATCAGGATCATTAAGCTACACACCCGCCTGGTCAGTTTCTTTTTTCATCCTCCTTTGATATTTGATTGAAAAAGTTACCATCTCTTTACTGTTCTTTACCATTTGCATGGATGTGGGACAAAGTCTCTGTGGTTGTTGTTCAGTTCAGCAGTGGAAAGGTATAATTTAAAAGTGATATCTTTTAGAATGAGACTTGCAAGCAAAGTCTACCCAGTAAGACAAGGAACACAGGATATTGGCTTTATATCCTAAAATGCAAATAACTATTTTTCTGTTGCACATAAAGTACAGGTGCCAGGAAAAAAGGTTTTGAACAAGTTTAGAAAAATATATTTCCTCTGATTTGAGCTAACTATATTGAGTGCATTTTCAGTGTGCCTCGAAGCAAACACTGGCTGTGGGAAACCACACATAAAATATTTAAGTATTGTGTTGCCTGAGCTAGGAGGGACTGAACAAACTGTAAAAACAACTGAAGATCTGAGAATGATTCATTATTGATTATCATTTTACAAAACTGTATATGCAAGAGATAAGTCATTTAAGACACAAAATAATTAAAAGTTACTTTAAATGTGTCAACATCTGAGGGTTGAACATTGCAGCAGTGGATGAGCACACCCTGTGGTTTTCTTATGCAGGTCTCCAGTTCTCCTAATCACTGTACACTGCAAAACACTGATGAGCAAACCAAGACACACAGAGCATGACTTCTCTTGAGGTGTTCCCAAGCACCAAATGAGCTCATGTCTCTAAACACCACCATCTTTTTTCATCATTTGAAAAAATCAGAATGGAGCAGCATGATGCATAATTCCTTCATTTTTTTTTAAAAAAAATCTTCTTTTGCAACCACTTTGTGCCCTTTACAAATTTTAGTTTACATGAATCCCCATCTGTCCCACCTCACTGCAGACTGCCATGAGATGACCAATATGCAAACAGAAGAGGTAACGTGAAGTTGGTCTAATTGAATAATAATACTGGAACTGAGATATTTTCCCACAATACAAGACATCTTTATCTTAGCAGGACTGGACAAGCGGGTGTATCCATGACATGATTTGATGAGTTTAACTTTATTCAAATGAACATAAATGACATCAACTGCCAAGCAAAACTCTTTCACTGTGACTTAATTTCCTCTATTATATGTTGGTACTGCATTAGGTGTTTGTAGCTGCTGTGGCAAACCTACTTGTCTACTCTTTACTACACTATAGACTTTTTCTACAGAGATCATATTAGAAAGTGTGTGTGTGTGTGTGTGTGTGTGCACATGCAGCAGGTGAACTATGGGTGAACTACAATAATTCCCATGCCATAACTTATCAAGAGATACATTCAGTGATGTGTATATTAAACTATTTTCATATGGTTGATGATTTTCTTAGTAATGTCCACTAACTGGTAGGAAGGTTTGTGTTAATTGCTCAATCAGATAATTATAATAAGAACATTTAATAACAATAAGATAATTGCTCAAGTATGTTCCTCAGGAAAACAAAGTAGAACACAAATATCAAATAATACCATAGATACAAGTACGCATCTACATCTTTGTTACATTTACTGTATATCATCTTGAAGTTTAATGGAGGGGTTACCTATTAAAATATAGGTGCAATGGAAAAAAAATCTAATTGAATTGAGGACTTATTTTGTGGGGTTGTCTTCCAGCTGCAGCCGTGTTTGTATCTAAACCTTGCTGCTCATCACACCTCCTTCTCTCTCTCTCTCTCTCTGTATCCCTCTATCACGGCTGACCTGTGTCCTCCCTCTGCAGGGCCTCTCCTGGCGCGTTGTGAGTCGGCTGGGCAGAGGCAGGAGGCAGTGCCAGCTCTACTGGTGCAGAAAGGGGCACACCAGGCAGACAGGCCCAGTGTCAGCAGCAGCAGCATGCTATCCCCCGGCTGCCACATTTAAGGCACACACATATGCTCGCATATATGGGCTATTGCTGCGTGCACACACCGGCATCAGCGGACCAACAGCAAATAGGGTTGGTCCGACTGGGACCTAGTTAACTGGGACAAAACATTTGTTTACACACTAGACCAGTGCAAACCGGCACATGGACACGTTGAGCCACACACATACACATGGCAGAGAGATAGTTGCATGAAGAGGAGCATAGCTCATCTTTGCTGCTGTTTGTAGACTCCTAAGTGACTAGTTTGATGATCCTGATGTCAGCCCCAGGTTTGTCATCCCCTGAAGGATTCTGAATCTGAACACAAAGCACGTAATAGAACACATTCTGTATCGAGCAGCACGCATGTTATTGGCTTGTGTTTGTCCTCAAGGTCGACACTTGAGGCTCCTTGTAATTAAGAAGATGGAGTCTGAGTCTTCTGCATGCACTTCACCCTTTCATGTCCTCAGCCCTGGGTATTGCTATCTGCTCTCTGCCTTACTGATTTAACTTGGCCTTCTTTTAGCAGCAACTTTATGAACCCATGTAAAGCCCTGCTGCCCTGCGATCAGACTCACAATAATTAAGATCAGCAGGGAGAGGACAGAGCATGTCGCACCTTGACTCACAAAACTGGTGAGCTTGAATTTAAATGTCAAGAAATATAGAAAATGATATTCTGATATGTACATGTGACATTAATTTCAATAGTGGCTGTAGTGTACCTCAGGCATTCATACAGGGATTGTTTGTGTTTTTAAGAACTCTGATTTGCATGCTGTTTGATTATTGGCTTGAGCATTCAGCCAAACTTCCTTATTCATTTTGTGCCGCTACGTGTGTGTGTGTGTGTGTGTGTGTGTGTGTGTGTTGACCTCTTTCACACAGAGAGACCCCCAATTGTGCTCCAGTAGCCAGCCGAGCTCAGTGAAGCAGAGCCTATATGCTCACTGGCATTTCACACACCCAAACGCGTGCATGTAAACACACATGAATCTCATTTATCCAGCTGGGGTCCCATGCGACAACACACACACACACACACACACACACACACACATTGGCTTTGATATGGAAATAATGGTTGGGGTCTTATCCTCTAATGTACGCCTTGAGTAGCACCTCTGTGCAGCAGGAGAGCCCTCAGCCATATCTCCACTGTTATCTACCCAACTCTCAGAGAAGCACTCTGCAGGTCAGCCCACCTTTTGCCATCCCCAGCATTTGAGGCACACTTCCGCCTTAAAAGTTGTACGCCACTACCTTTGATAATCAAGATCGAACCTAATTGAGCTCACCCATGCAGAAGATGCTCTCGCCTTTTTTTTGCTCTCTCTCTCTCTCTCTCTCTCTCTCTCTCACACACACACACACACACACACACACACACACTTTTTGAGTAAACTGGGGCCTATACTGTTTCAGCTCATCCAACTGTGAGAATCTCCTTTCCCCTCTCCAGTCCTGCCATCATCTCACTAATGGTGTTTCTATCTCTTCTCCATAGGAGGTAAATGAAGCTTTTAAGCAGGGTGGAGGGAAGGGGGACCACTGCAAAGATTAATTGACTTTCTGCAAAGCTTCACTTATCCTCCACTGCCACCTTTGACTCTTCAGTGTATTTGTGTTTGGATTACATGATTATATCACCATTATTGCTGCAATTTGTGGTTTGTTCAAAACTGTGCCAGGAAATGTCAAACTGTGTCCCATCAGACATTTCATCCACAGTGGCTGCTTGGTACCTTGATGCAATTACAGCAAGTCTTGGTGGCATTACTGGCAAAAGATTTTGGGGTTATAAATTATTAACGTAATAAAGATTCTTATCTGTTTTTCTAGAGTTACAAATTTGCAGTTCTCCTTATGAGTTCCTACTTACTACAAATAAAACAAATAATTCTGAGGAACAGATGATTAAAAAACAGGGCCCACAAATAATGCAAAATATGCAACTAGTCCTCACACAGTAGGGTGACTGAGAGAGCTCACTGCAGTGCAACCTAAGAAAAATCATGTACATAAAGTAAGAAGTCTTTAACAGTTCTTATTAAATGTCCATCCATCCTCTATCCTCACAGCCTATCCCAGGGTGAAAGACAGGGCACACCCTGGACAGTTCTCCAGTTCATTAAAGGACACATAGAGACAGACAACCACTCACACTCACATTCACACCTACGAGCAATTTAAATTAGCCAATTTAGCCCAGTACCTTCTTGCTCTGAGGCAACAGTGCTAACCACTGCACCACCGTGCCGCCTACCTGTTAAACAGTGCAACTAAATAAAACTGAGAAACAGTTTGATTGTGCTTGCATGAGTCTGATGTTATTCTGTTCTGTTATGATGTTATGTTATCTGATGCCATTTATTAATTAGGGTACTCATTTAGTTTTTGATCGACATTTTCATTTCTTGTGGTGTTTCTAAATATGCTTTCAAATTGGTGTTTGTAATTTACTCATTATTTTTTGAAATGCAGTCAGAGTGTTGTCACTGTAACCTGTATTATTACCAACAGTATATTGATTCTTTTTAAGTTCCCACATTGTTACCAACTTTCCTACCTTCACATATTACTCCCTTGCACCTACATTTAGGTATTCGGTATTTCTGTATTCTGTATTTTTTTTTGCAAAGGGTGTATTTCTTATATTACCGATAATGGTGATATGTGACAGTGTAAGAGGAGCTCACATGCCTTTTCGGGGATAATAAATAGGGATTAGGTTTTTTTTAGCACGGTTTTAGTCAAGAGTGAGACAAAGAGCTCTGTATGTATGGAGATAAAAGTCTCCTCACTGACTACTAGTGAGGCAATCTGCGATGTCCTGTATTGTAAAAGAACAAAACAACAAACTAAGAACTAACTGTGATGTTTTGGACAATGTCCATTAAATGTTCATTCTAATCCAGGATAATGTTGAATTGGTGCGTGTCTACATGTGTCTGTGTACAGTGTGTTAGCAGAAGCTCAAGTATCCTCCTGCGTGTTTCATGTTTGATTCTGATCTCACAACTTCGTTCATTTTCCACCATCACCTTTTTTTAGCCTTCATCCCTTCACAGTCGTGTCTCTTTTCTCTCTCAGACACACACTGTGGACAATTAGTACGTAGTTTTCAGAGACTCTGACTTTGACTCTGGACGTCGCTGGCATGATGGGAGAGAAGAGCCAAATGTGTGAATGCACAAAGAGTTCACTCCCCACCCCCATCTCCCCGCTGTAAACTCCACCACCCACAGCTGCACACACTTCTGCTGTCACGGTGATAATCTCTTTGTCAGGAGCCGTCTGTTAGAGATTTGTCCGTCTGATTCGGTGAACGTCTGACCGAGTGGCAGGTCTAGCTGTAGTGCCACAGGGTGTCCGTGGGTTTGTGTGTGTGTGTGTGTGTGTGTGTGTGTGTGTGTGTGTGTGTGTGTGTGTGTGTGTGTGTGTGTGTGTGTGTGTGTGCGCACGCGTGTGCGAACACTCAGTGCCATAGGTGGTGGGATCTCCGTCCCTGTCAGAGTTTGTATGTCGCCTGTCTTCAGAACTCTGTTGTGTGACTGGAGAGAAATGTTGAGCAAGAGAGGAACAGATAGAGATACATGGGGGAGTGTTTGTGTTTTACATTTAAAAGCCATTTCAGTGTAATGTGCTATTTGTACATCCTTCTTTATCTGTACTTATTATGTAGCTGGTAGGACAGAGATATTGCACTCCATCTGATGGTGTTTTGCCATCATCTTGAACAAACAGTACTGTTACCCTCTGCAGAAGAGCACCTTCTATATGCTGTAAATCTAAATATCTTTCTTCCTTTAGCAGAAAGGTCAAAGGTCAAGTCATGCTACAGAACGGCACCTCCAGAGGATCTCATTATTCATTAACGTCACATAATGGGGACACTTTAGCAATTTGACATGACGAGGACCTGAACGCTGGCTGAATGCTTAAAGGATGGTCAGGTGCAAACCTACTCTATTTTAATTTCACTTATATATGCCCATGTTTAATGAGGAATAAAGACCAAAACTTGACACTAGACTATCTGATTGCATGTCAGAGTAAGACGATACATTTTTGAAGTTCTTCCTTCATGAAGATAATATAAATTCTGACAAAGCTGTAATTGTTGAGTTATTGTTTCTCAGAGCTCTTTTTCTGTCTTTTGCCTTTCATCTCTCCCCTCCCAGCACCTTCTCCTTGCTCTATCTGTTGTTTGGTCTTCTCTTGTCACTCCACTGCAATCATCATCGCAGGGGGGCTTGTCATCTGTATCTACTCATATCCTACAATCTCTCTTGCTCTGAGCACTACTGCACTTAAATGTCAGGGCTGATGAGCCTGCCACACCCACCTGACACATCAGCTCAGTGCCTGCTAAAAGCTTTTATGGAACAGAGTGTGAGTCTGGTGGGTGATATAAATTAAAGTGTTCTTTGCTTCTTCTTCTTTTTGGGGAGATTAAAGCTCTAAAGGGACAACTTCAGTGAGAAATAGAAAGAGAGGCAGAGAGTGAGGGCACAGGCTATGATGGGTTGCCATCTAGTGGCTTATTGTGGCCACATTATCTGGATAGACAGGAAAATATAGTAACTGACCTCTTCTGCCTAAAACTACATTACATTTCACACTGATCAAAGATGGGAGACAAATTACATTATAGTATTTCAAAGTATTTAACCTATTTTTTTCCTATTTAACTTCCATCAGTATCTGACTAGGAGTTTATTCATGTTTGGAAACATTTCAGGTGAGACCGTATGTTGAGTATAAAATGACACTGACTGGCATGAGCAAAAAAAATATAATATCTAACTTTTCCTATCATTCCTCATATTTTAAGTTGAATAATCTATAAAGTTAAACAATTTTATTTATGCTTAATTAATTTAAAAATAATAATAATTTCTGCTTTTACTTTTGCTATTTCACTAGAGATCTTATAGGCTCCTTTCTTGCTCTTAGATTAAAAGAAAGTGAAGCAAAACTTGTGTAATAGTTTTATCTTTAACTTTCAGGTGCTTTTGTCTGGAGATGTAATGTTTAACTAAAACAGCTTTTTCAATATAATGACAATTTGACATGTCATAGTATGAGTAAATCAGCATATAAAGATTGTTGACTGAGGACTTAGTGGGACACTTGAACTGAATAGAACTATCATTAATGCTATTAGTAGCACCAGTGCTCGTCCTACTAGGCCACTGTGTTTGCTGCGAAAAATTGTCGTTGAGATATTTGATGTCATACATTTTGTTAATCTCTATTTGAAAACATTTGAACATAAATATGATTAAAGAAAAGTGCTTCGCTCAATGCAGTGCTGTTTCTGTTCTTTTCCTTTATTTGTAAAACTTTGGCATTCTAGCCAACAATTTCAGTGATTGGCCAGATATAGACAGTATGTACACTCTGAGCAATGGATGCACAACACAATATAATATGTACAATCTCTATATATCTGCAAACACAATATATACAGCCTTACTGCTTGCTGATAGTTGTTCAATGTACAATCTAAGTTAGTAAACAATATTTACAGCTTTTGAACTTTGTTGTACAACACAATATCTACAACATCATCTCAAATTGCATTAATCCCTGCTTCACCTCTCATGTCACATACAGCCCATGCATCAGCAAACATAATATGTACAGAATGACTGTATCTCTGCTACAGTTTTTGTTGGGTATACACGTTACAATATGTTTTGTTTTACTTCTGACCACCAGTAAGTATTGGTATTTATTGTGGAGCATCATCATCTACATTTCTACTGGTAAACTGTACAACACAAAGTGTGCGACTCTGCAAAACACCCTGTTCAGTCTTACCTCGTATTTGTGATTGTACAACTGATTAGACACAATCAGGGCAGCAGCAATAGACAGTATATATATACAATCCTCTGACACAGTGATTCTCAAACATGTTGGCTTTCAGACACTAACAGCAAACAGAGGTGCACTGGCAGCTACTTGACACACTGAAGCACACACTGAAAGATGATCTACGACATCAATAGTACAAAGTAGCATAGGCTGTAGAGATTTGCTATGACATTTGCTATGGATAAATAACATGTTGAATATTTTATGGAAAAAAAACACAACAAACTATGTTCAACATAAAGACCTCAATAGCTAACTGTTCCGTCTGATCTGGAAGTGCAGTAGTGACACATTTAACAATAAATTTCACAACAGTCACAGTTTGTATTAATGGAAGACAACAATACATACAACTTATTAAGCACATGATGAAGAACAAGACTTCCATGGCATTGTTAACTTAATGATTCCCTTTGGTAGGATATTTACATTTTTAACATGCATAACTCTGTAGAATTCAGAGGATTGATTGAAGGAAAAAAAATCTAACCAATAATCAGAGTGCTTTATTTGAATATATGTTACGCTGTATATCTATTGTTAGATATATGTTTGAGCAATGGCTGTGGAAGACGGTAATGATACAACATGAACTCCTGGTGACTTACATGTGCTAAATTTAAAGACTAAACCAACTACATGGCATGTTGGACAAGTTGTCTGTGTATATTGCACTATTCCTCCAATTATATTTGGACATGTATGACCAAAGAAAGAAGAAAAGTTCACTGTGTTCACTTTGAATGTAAGTTGCAGATCAGTTTTAATGACTAATTAAATTTAAACCAAACTATGATATATATTTTCAATCAATCAAAATCAAGGGGTGATTTTCAAACTAATCTTGTGATGCAACAAGACAACTTGTCTTGTGCATGATTCAAACCACCGGGGTTTGATCACATTCCTCAGATTAGTTTAACGGTTTAAAATCTACATTTTGAATTAGGAGTATTCAAGCTAGTCCATATATCAGCATTACTGGACTGCTTCACTCTTCTAGATAATTAGGCTAAGTCCAAAAGAGGACTTTGTAACATGGTTTCTGCCAAAAGAAATACTTCTTTAATCTTCTTTAATTATGTAGGCCTGTGTTTGATTTCTTCTGAGTTTCATTCAGGTTGTTGAGGCTATTCCTTTTCTTTAGGGTCTGAATTGACCTTGGGACTCCCCACTTTTTTCATCCCTCGTCGCTGAGCCAGGCTGGAGGACTGGACAGGCTCCAGGACTGGAGCAGGAGCACAGCGCTTCAGAGCGGAGTAGATGGCAGACAGAGCCCCCTGGTGGGAGGAAAGGAGACTGTATCATATCATATTAATACTAGTCTGTCCAGTGACTAAATAAGTGTCAGACAGCGCCACCTGATGAACAGAGAAATACATTTCAGTGTTTTGCATTGTGCATTTTGCTCATACTGACATGATTTCATGTCATAACATCAGTCAGAACGATAGAAATACTGACACACTAACACTCACATATACTGTATTTCACACAGCATTTGACAATTTGACAATAGATCCTTACAGATTCAGTGTATTCACCACTTTATTCTCTTACAATATAATAATAATAACAAGCTATTGGTCATGTGCTAATTATATTTGCTGTGTAAACTCCTTCACACAGGTCTGACCTTGACAGCAACAGCATCTTGTCTGGTGAGGGCTCTATCAGAAAGCTGGTCTCTGTCTACGATCCAGGGGTGACGAAGAACCTAACGCATATAAAAAAAGGTTCCTAAGGTTGACATACAAAAACTGAATTAAGCCAACACAAATACAGAGCATAGGGTAATACTGTTTCCAGTCAATATATTAAATGGTCGATGCTACAGTAAAAACTATTAGGATGAAAGATAATATCAATGGGACCTACAGTAGCCATTTAAAATAGCCTATTGAAGCAAGTCATATTACAGACTAATAATACCTGGGGAGCAGTCAGGCGCTGGTGAGGGTCCACATGCAGCATCTTCATCACAATGTCCTGTTAAAAAATGTACATATGTGATATTAGCATATTGAAACTACTATGATGTCAGCAATACAACCATTTCCATTGTTGAATCTACTTAATAAAAAAGAACCTTGGCAGCATCTGATACCAGCTCCCAGTTCCCTCCTGTGATAATGAACTTCCCGCTGCCGATTTGAGCCAGAATTTCCTCTGCTGTGTCCTCAGAACTGCTGGCGAACGGACTAAAACTGGGCCAGTAAGAATAAAAAATTACATGGAGCAATTCAAAAGTTGACTGAATTACACTAATAGAGAAGGAGTCAGACCAAATGGAGCCCTCTAAAATCTACAACTGGTGTGAAAAAAAAGCCCTAACTTTACAAAATCAAGAAATCGTAAAAAGCCACTGTAGACAAGATTAAAAGCAATAACCTTTGCTTTGATATGGGTAAAATTCTGTCTTGTTGTCTTCAGTGCTCTTCCATCATGTTTACAGCAGCAGGGGAGCGTTAGCAGAAAATGGCAACATTACATTCAGTTTTAAACTGACCCTGCTATCATGGTGTAGAGCAGGATCCCCAGACTCCAGATGTCACAGGCTGCATCATAACCCTGCTTCTTCAGAACCTATGCACATGCACACACACACACACACACACACACACACACACACACATAGAGTAGTCATTTCAACAGAGTGCCCCCTGGGATTATTTTTTCAGTGATTAATCATTTTTAAATGTATTTTTGTAATGTAATTAGTGTAAGTGTTGCTGAGAGACTTCTTATCATGATTACTGACTGTACCTCAGGAGCCATGAATGTAGCTGTGTAACAGGGGGTCATTAACAAGCCATTCTCAGCCCTGAGCTGTTTGGCAAAACCAAAATCACATATCCTGATGCATTCTGGGAGACCGCTGTCATCAGAATAGCGAATGTTACAAGGCTTCAGGTCTCGATGCACGACCTGAAATACGTCAAAGACAGTTCAAATTCAGTTCAATGGTTGCTCAAAGTAATGATGTAAAGGAGTTTTGTGTTGAAGGTTTCAAAACATATTTTTACCCCCTGTGAGTGTAAATATTCCACAGTCTTGGTCAGTGTGCAGATGATGTCTGATGCATTTCTCTCTGTAAAGTTTGGCACCGTCAGAGCTCTGTCCAGCAGCTCGTCTCCTCTCAGCAGATCCTGAACCAGGGACACACACTGCCCGTCGTCAAACACCTAATGATAAAAGCACAGACACACACACAGATGGTTAAAAGCTGTAAGAAAGATGCCGAGGAGCCTCTGCTAATATAGTTTTTGGAAAAATGTCATGTACTGTGTGGCACTACGTGTTGCACTTACATCCTTCAGAGTTATAATATTCGGATGCTGCCCGTATCGCAACAGAATCTCTATCTCCTCTGATGGATCTTTTCTCGCCCTGTCAATGATCTGACACAAACACAGAAACACATAAGACAACATATTGTGAAAGACACAAAAAATATAACTTCTAAACCTTCTAAATAACCAGGACAACCAGTGCATGTCATTTGGTTTAATTCATTGCTACAAATGTTACGACAAAAACTGTTAAGGCATTTTATATGTGTCCAAAGAACATATTATTATGTTAAATCATAATGTTATATTTTTCTAATAAAGGTTTTGTGTCCCCTACCTTCACTGAGTACTCCACAGCAGTAACTCTGTGCAGACATCTTCTGCTGACAGAAGTTGCTGTTTGTCCAACTTCCTCCTTCAGCTCATAAACATCACTGAAGGCCACATCACCTTGGAGATGCTGCAGGGATCACAAAAAAAAATCAGACACACACACTGTTCAATTATATTTCATACATCTTCATATTGCTTCAGCAGTCAGTTGCTATAATAATAGCTGAGCATGATTTATGAGAGTAATAGCCAATGGCTTAATTATCCAGTCTGTTTATCATACATAAAGCAGTGATTAACTCTGTGTGAGCGTGGCATGAGCTGCTTCCTTAAATTCACGTACCTTTGATATGGGGGTGATGTTGTTCACCTCCTGACGAGAAGCTGCTACCGTAGCAACACTTGGCTCCTGACTTTGATTCGTTGCAACAAAGCTGAAGCCACGAAACAGCTGGTGTGTGTTTGCGCTGGGAGGTATGCCGGGAGAATCTGGATAAGCAAAGACACACAGATACAAACAAGCTATAATAACTCCTGGATGCATCTCATCAGTTGAAGACCTATTTTATCTGTGTGTTTGTTTCAGTTACCTGTGGGTGTCCTGGACGTGAACTCAGGGTCAAAATGGAAAGTGTCTTCAGGTCTTCCCACTGTCGGTTTGAATGGAGGTCTCATTTCCTTCCTGTATAGCTTCTACATAAAACAACAATAATGATCAAAGTCAAGACTTATCAGCAATTTTTGGTTTAACCACAAACTGACATGTGAACTGGTGCAAATTTACTATACACCACAACGTAAAAGTGATGCTTATATTTAGTGAAAAACATTTCGTACTTTGCTTTCTTTCCCTTAGATCACAGTTTGTCACTGGATCCACTATGAACAATGAAATATGGGTTAGGTCCCACAGTAGTTAAATAAAACTTTCATGTCCCGTCCACTTTTGTCTCACACTCGACACCAAACTAATCATGCAGTGCAAGTGTTACTGTAAACGTGCTGGAAAGAAGAAACATAATGTGGATGACAATGTATAGAACACATTTAATACCAAAAGAATAAATAAAAAAAGGTTGGATTGGAAAATAATGTTTGGCCAGAAATCAATAATAATGAAAAGTCCTGACTTTCTAGACAGTGATCAAAATGATACCTACTGTACACTAGTCACAAAAAGTTAGGGATATTGGGCTTTTGGATGAAATTTCAGAATGCACCTAAAATGCACGATAACCTTTACAGGTGAAGTTAATTTGACCTTTTCGAACCTTTTAAACGTACATGTCCAGTTGTTCAATGTTTCAGAATTTACTGCGTAACGTGCTGTTCTCTAACAAGGTGATTAACCCCAAAAATCACAACAAATGTCTGATCCATGAATCCACCAAATGTTTCGGTTCTATGACAATTTATATTTAAACAGTCCTCTTCATCATTTTGTTCACATTTTGACATCACTGAGACTATGACGACGCCTAACAATCAATCATCAGTACCTGGTCATTGAGAGGCTTCAAACAGGATGTTCTCAGAGGGAAGTTTCCACTGAGCTTAGAGTGTCACAGAGTGTCATCAGCAGGTTGTAACAGAGACACAGAGAGACTGGAAGAGTCACAGAAAGGCACAGAAGTGGACATCATTTGGTCACATCCCATGCTGATGACCACCTCACTGTAAACAGTGCCCTGTGGAACCAGATGGTGAACGCCACTCAACTCCAGGCACGTTTAAGGGAGGTGAGAAGCACCAAGTGTCACGTCAGACCATTCAAAACCACTTACATCAGCATGGTCTGCGTGGTAGACGACCTGCAAGGATACCTGAACACACCACCAGACACAGGCGTCATCATCTGACATGGACAGGGAGCATTTGAGCTGGACAAGGAACCAGTGGGCTTCAGTGCTGTTCTCTAATGAAAGTCGATTCACACTGGGCAGAAAAGATGGCCGCCAACACTGCTGGAAACGTCAAGGAGGACGTTGTGCATCAGCCTTTGGAGGTGGTGGTGTTACAGGCTGGGCAGGTGTGTCTAGTCAATACAGAACTGATCTACACCTTGTGAACGGTACTGTGACAAGCCGACACTTCCTGAATAACAACATTAATCCAGTCATTGTGCCTCTCCATGAGCAACACAGGCCTGATTTCATCTTCATGGATGACAGCATCCAGCTCATTGAGGTGTCATCACCAGGGAACGGCTGCTGGAGGCTGGGGTACCTCAGATGGAGTGACCTGCACTTTCTCCAGACCTGAAGCCCTCAGAAAGCCTATGGGATCAGCTGAGTCATCGTGTAGAGGGTCGTAACCCTACACCCCAATACCTCAATGATCTGAGGGTAGCCCTTCAAGAAGAGTGGAATATCATGACTCAGCAGACAATAAGTTGACTTGTGAACAGCATGAGATGTTGTTGTCAAGCTGTAATTTATGCTCAAGGACACACAACACGTTACTGAGACATTGACATTTTTTGTTGTGGTATACCCACCACTGTTGTTGTTTTTTGTTTCAATAAATTATTTGAGATGAATACATTACCATTGCATGCTTCTACTTAAATATCATATTTACATGATATGATATCAATGTAGCATCACCTTTTTACAGTCCAGTATCCCTAACTTTATGTGTGTGGTGTATGTGTACACACAGAATTGACATTCAACGTTTGTATTTACATAAGTGCATTACTGAGTATAGCCAGCAGGTGTCACCATTGTATCATTGTCTGCCTTTGGACAGACTGGCAGTCCTTTTGAGGAGCAAACACTGTGACTGTAACAGAGGCCACCAGGCACCACCATCTATAAAGACACCAGTTATACACACTCTTACTTGTTATTTGATTTGCTGCTTTGATTTTTTCTTTGAGAGAAAGTTCTCAAAGATTGAGACATTAATGAAAGAGGAAAAATTCAAATAAGACTTTGATGGAGTGCCTGATACAGCACAGGGTTTAATTAGCATAGGGTGGAGGAGAATGTAAGCCGCTTATAGATAGCTTGTCACATCAAGCCAGCAACACCATCTGTAAATAGGAAAATGTGGTGTTTGGCAGAAGCTAGTAAGTAGTAATGTAGTGAGGAGTACAGTGAGAGCTGGTGGTGATTAGTGGGCATGTAAAGCTGATAATAGTGGATTTTGTCAGAAATGAGAGCCTCACTACTCGCAGCAGTGGGTAAACAAGAGTCACACGCCTTATGAACATATCTCATAAAAAGAAATGGGTGTGGTGTGGCCATGACCTCTCACAGGCTCTCACATCCAGGAACACCCTGTTCACACTCGCATTTCTTGTATTTACAGCACATAAGGCTGTTGGACATACTGAAAGCATTGTCTGTTATTGTGATAATGATGAGCACTTGGATGCTTTGCTTTTCATCAGTGTGAGCTGCTTGAGTTGCTTTTATGCAGCAGAAGGAGGCTCCTGCAGCATAAATGTTACTCACATATAACCCAGGTACTGTAAATACTAGTTTTGGGCAAGGGTGTGTACAGCTGAACTGAGCTCAGCAGAGCATGTCCAAGGAGTGGATGTCAAGGTTAGACTGTGATAGTACAAGTAATGTCAGTAGCCAGAACATGTGTGCATGAGCAAACTTTCTGTGAGAAAGGCTATTATGGATAAGAGGATTAGTTGCAATAAAGTTTGCATGACAAGCTGACAGAGAAGTTAGAGATTTTGCCTCGAAGCAAATTCTCATTCAAAGGCTGTTTAATGATTCATGATTGTTGGTAGCTCCTGAGGAAGTGGATGAACAGCATGACAGGAAACAACTACTGTAGTCACCACAATATGACTCAGATGTTACGTGTCTTATTAGTTTGTCATGTGAAAAAAAAACAACAGCACTGCATATTTTAAATTTGGGTTGTACTCACGTTCCAGTCTATCGATGCAAAGAAGCGATGCCTTTTTATTTCCTCCACTCCATCTGCTCCTGCACCTGTCAATCACACACATTCAGATAAGTTGAGAGGATGATGTGATTGTTCAGATTAATTAGGCACAGATACAAACATGCCTTAATTAAAAACTAAACACAACTATGTGTCATATCTGTCAAGTTAAGGTACTTTCATTATTTGTCTCATCATTTAGTCCTGTTTTATTTTGAAATTAATTGTCTTCCTCTCATTTCAGCCACATTACTTCCTGCATTCCTGTTTCCCCGCATCTGGTGATTTGTCTGCCCCACCCCTGATTGTTTCCAACAGGTTCCCATTTCCTCATATTTAAATAGTCTGTGTCTGCCTCTGTTCTGTGGCAGTATGTCTTGTGTCATGTCCAAGCTACCAGCCATCTTCACATCATTGATTCCTGTCAGGTCTAATGTGTTTGTCAAGTGTCAGTCCAGTCAGTGTCACCTTAGTTCAGTTCCTTGCCATTGGTGAGAGTTTTGAGTAATTTAGTTTGTGAGTTTTGTTTTCTTCCCTCAGTGTTGAGCACCCTTAGTTAGTTCAGATAGTTTAAATTCCCTTTTTGTAGATAGATTTTGTAATTTTCATAGCCTCAAAGTGAGAGCTCCTTTTGTTTTGTAAGTTTTTGTTGCCTTCCTAGAGAGTGTGAATCCCTCCCTGTATATTAATAGCCTTCTTAGAGAAGTGATTTTCTGTTTGTTTTGCTTGTCAGCTTAGAGTGGTAATTCTTCCCTGTACTGTACTTTTGGTTTAGTCTAATAAAGGCCAAGTCATACTTGGGTGGAACAGACGCGGAACGGATTCCACAGAGGTCCGAGTGTACTCAAAGCAGACGTCCGCAAGGTCTGTGAGCGCAAAGCTCAAATTTTTATGTCCGCGCAGACTCCACTCCGCGCTGGTGTCACACAAAACACTGCTCCGCATGAGTTTTTCACACCAACTCACATTAAATGTGACACCAATCGCTCGATTCATGGCAATGTCACAGGAAACTTCTGCGCGGCTGTACGCTCGACTATGGAGGCCCTAAGTGGAACGGACATTTCCGCGCAGATTCAGCTCCCCTGACAGTCCGCCTGAGTATGAATTGGCCTTTAACTCTTTTTGTTTAATACTTTGTTGAGTCGTGCATTTGGGTTCTTCATCGCAAGCCAAGTTCTTGCAATGACATTTCTTTATTTCTGACATTTCATGATCGCCCAAGTCAGCTTATTGCAGCAAAACATGCAAGAGCTTCTCACAGGGCTGCATGAACCACCAGTAACCTCTCCTCAAATACCACCACTGAGAAGTGTGAGGCAGGCTGCTGTGGATGCTCCCACATTGGTCCACTCTTCCCCTCGTCTGGTGGCACCATAAAAATGTGCAGGGGAGAACTCCAATGCCTTTCCCACACCTCAGTCTCGCGTGGCATTCTTCACATTGCTAAATTTCCAGTGAACCTTCATGATGGTTTGCCTGTTTTGACATATGAGATTAGATGTATACTATGGGACTTTGCTCGCTATGAACACACCTGGTGTGTAAAATATTATTTTACACATCAGGATGAGCTTTCATATCAAAGTGTTACTGCTGCTATCATTCCCTCCAGGATTAAACTGACCTCAACAATTGGTAAGCTGTGTGTACAAACATGTATGTATGTATCTGAAAACACATTTGTCTGTCAATATCCATGTTTTATGTTTATACACAGTACCTAGTCGATTGGCAGGGTTCCTCTTGAAAAGTGCTCTCAGTAAACTTTGCACTTCAGGACTGAGGAACTGTGGCATTCCCAGCTTAGCCCTGTAGAGAAAAGACACACATGCAGATGTTTGGTAGTGCTGTGATAGTTGCAAAACAAAAGAGGAAGCTGATCACTTCAGGAAAAGAACTTAAAATGTCCTAAATGCAATAAGATCCTGTACACTGAAATACAGTAGTAGTACACTGAAAATAATATTAAGACAGGAATGAAACACCCAGAGCTGTCAATTTAAGCAGTTAAAAATAACCAGACTATTGGAATTTGGTCATAAATAACAAAAAAAAACATAACAGATTAACAATAATAAATGATAATAGTTTGAATTGGTCTTACTTTAGAATAAGTGCCATAGTTTCTTTACGGTCTTTTCCTTGGAATGGCAACGATCCTGTCAACATCTCAAACTGGAAAACAGATGATAATAAATGTCAAATTGCCTGGCAGCCAACCACTGGAAGGTGATGTGGGTGGATAGTTCTCAACTGTTTTTGTTCCATGGATGTATCATTAGTTATTTTACTTTCCTGCATATGAACGAGACCTTTTATTTGCTAACAAACTGTAGATAAACATCAACAAATGAGTGCACTATTAAAATGCACTCCATTACATCTGTTTCTGTGAAATATAAATGTTTAAAAATATAGTACATACCATATGTTGCAATTACTAACCTCAGTAAGTCGTTGAAACCAATGACAAATTGTTTTAAGTGTTTACAAATGTGTGAATTGTATTTAATTTTGTTGACCAATGAATCACTCTGTTCAACTATTGAAATGCACAACACAGTATACAGTGATTTATTTTGTGACAAATATTACAGTACAATAATAATAATTATTATTATTAGTTGTGGAATGGATACTTTCATCATATAGGAAATATCAAAACACCATAAAATAGAAATGAAATTAAAAAAATCAAAGGGATATAAGGTTATGTTTAATGGTCTGAAGCAGCCAGATGAATGGAAACCAATCTGCATCAACAGCCCCTGATTTCCAGCACCATATTTATTGGCATGATTTTAATCAAAATGTAATGATAATTGTGGAATGATTCGATTAATAAAATGGACTCCTTCCACCACTGTTTCTAAAAATCTGTATAGTCCAGAGGGAGTATTTTGAAATGTTAAGCTATTTGCTTGTCAGCTGTCAGTGAATGTTAACCTCATTTTCAGTATTAGTAAAATAAGCCACCAGGCAAACAAAACAAGCAGAATCCAACAGATGCACGATTACGGAAAGTAATGGGACCTAATCTGCCAGATATGGTAATTATGCAGCTCTACTGCCAAATTCAGAAACCAGCACACTGGCACATTATGTAAGATCTGAGTATCTGGCACACATGAAATAAATTTGTGCCTGCTGCTTTTGACAGCTCAACCAGACAAAAGTGCCGAAGTGTGCAGATCACAAGTACACATTAAAATAGTAAATAGGCAGTCAAAGCAAAACATTGTTTTAAAATGAAACTTACCATAAGTACCCCAAATGACCACCAGTCAGCACTTTGTGTGTGACCTCTCCTGTTCACAACCTCTGGGGCCATGTACTCTATTGTTCCACAGAAGGAATATGCTCTTTTGTCATGGTCGATGGCCTCCTTACTCAACCCAAAATCTGAAACACAGGGAGACAAAGAAGGGGGGTCAAGGTAAGATTGACTTTAAAAGGTCTGAAAACATAGAAAGTTCAAAGACTGAAAATAGTTTGTAGTTGGATGCACTGACCAGTTATCTTAATGTGTCCTTCTTCATCCAGAAGAATGCTGTTGGGGAGAAAATAACATTAAAAGCTGCTTCAAAAATAATTTTGTATCAAACGGTTATGAAAAGGGAACATTAAGTACTTTTCAGGTTTGAGGTCCCTGTAGATGATCCCCAGACTGTGTAGATGGTCCAAGGCCAGGGCCAACTCTGCAAGGTAAAACTTCACATCCTCTTCTGTAAACATTACCTAGAGAAAATAAAGCCATATGGATGATGGTACGTCCAGATATATAAAGGCCGGGTAGGTTGATGTAGGTGTGAATGTGAGTGTGAGTGGATGTCTGTCTCTATGTGCCCTGTGATGAGGTGGAGACTTGTCCAGGGTGTACCCTGCCTTCCGCCCTAAGACAGCTGGGATAGGTTCCAGCCCCCCCACGACCCTATGTGAGGATAAGCGGTAGATAATGGATGGATGGACGGATGTGTGTGTATATATACATACATATATATATATATATATATATATATATATTTATATATTTATATATATATACCTACCTCCTTTGACAGACGAGTGAAAAGGTCTCCTCCTCGGAGGAAGTCTAGGATCAGATAGAGCTTTCCTTCTGTCTGGAAGGCTACAAATGCACATATGCATGGTTATAGACAAGTTATATTGGGATATATTGCTCTATTTGGGATATATTGCTCTGTGATATTTTAAGTATTTGTATTTAAAGTAGGATACATAAAAATATATAGACTAGTTTTGACACAAATGTTATCTAAACCTATATTTTCAGCTTTTCGCTTGTCAAAAGGATCTTGTGAATGCACTGTTACAGCTATTCTAGTAAACACCTAAACGATGATCATCAGTCAGCCTTACCGTAATGCAGTTTCACTATAAATGGATGGTTCACTTCTGCCAGAATGTCTCTTTCCATCTTAGACCGCACACGATCTCGAACTGAGAAGGAGATAGTGGGGCAAGAGGAATTTGTTTAATGACATAATATTCAGTTATTTCTTTCTGCCTGTTGAAAAATCACCTCAAGCCTCTGATACCATGAGAATTATTTGTTATGTGGAATGAAACTACATTTACTTTATTGAAACGTGTGAATTGAATTAGATCGTCCCATGGTGCTGCAACAATAAGTGTTACTGCAGGATCTGTCTCCTTGACAGGATGAGATCAGAACTATTGGAATTCCAGAGGATTAAGGTTTGTACAAAGACGCTAAATCAGCATGTGACATCTCAACCTGCTTTTACAGTGCATCCTCGTTTACAATAATCCCATTCAGTTTATCTGCGACAAAAGTACAAACTAACCTCATTTATCCAAAATCCTCTTGAATGTAGGGTAGCTTACGCTGAGAACTCTGGCAATCACATATTATCATTCATGGTCATAACCAATATAAAGAATTGCAGCACAATGTGTCTCAGTCAAGATTCTTCACTGCTACAGACGAACAGACGGGTTAAACAACAGTATTGTTAAGTAGGCCTACTTTTTGAAAATCAAAACAAGCCTGACCATGACAAGAAAATAATCCTCCCAACATAATATAGTTTCCTTTTCCTTTTTAATTTTACCTTTCAGTGTGGCTTTCTTCAGGACCTTCATGGCATACAGTTGTCCTCTGTCCACTCCTCTGATCTTTCTCACCAGAAAAACCTGGAACATTAAAACTATAGTTTACCATATCAGACTCTATGTGTAGCAGCATGCCTGACAAAAAGAAATCACAGGTAGAGACTATGTTAATACAGACGTCACAGATGTTGTTAACAAGTTACTGGCTGAAGAAACCATAGAAACTGTTCCTACTGGCCTTTTCATTTTGTTGCTAGGACAACAGCTTTGGTCCAAGTTTACTTCCTGTCAGCGACTGTATTAACAATCATTGCAGTATGACGTAGAAAGGGGCGATTTACAATGTTTATGTTGACAAGTATCTTAAATTCACTACTACGTCAGCACCGTGCAACCACACACCTTTTTTTCAATACCACGCCCATCTCCAGTCGTTGCTTTACCCGAGTTGTTTTCTTTACGTCCTCTGCTAACGTTAATGTCACAGGCTAACGTTAATGTTATTGGCTAAGGTTAATGTCGTAATTTACAGGAGACGGACCGGTCAGAGGTAAGTCGAGTTAGCTACCTTCACATTTCACAAATGATTCACAGGAGCACCGTAGCACTGTGATGTGAGGCACAACATCTCTGATTTATACACGCTTGCCAAACGCTAAGTTATTGTTAGCTAGCTGTGCTAACATGCTATCCACGCCACACTAAATATTTACAGTACGTGTTTATCATGACCTCATGTGACTGCCCCATGAAGACCTCTCATACTGTAACACTCAAACTTCGCTTGGTAATTACTAATTTAAATGCAAATAGCGAATTGTGTGCACGAGGTATCGGAATGCTAACCTTGAAATCATTCAAATTGGATGTCTTTTGGCGACTTGTGAAGCGCAGTAAGGGTTGGCACTGATAATACACCAGGCAAAGACTAACGTTATGTCGTCAAAGGTAGCTGGACACCTCATATACTTCTGGGGGAGTTTTCATTTATGAATTTGAGAAAAACCCAGAACCAACTCCTTAGTAATTTCAAGTCTGACTGTAAGTCCTTATAGTCCATATTCAGTGGAGGAGGTCTGATGCAGTCCAGTGTCTCTTGTGAATGAATGGGAATAAGTCCCTGCAAATCTGGCAAGCCATATAGACTATTATATCAGCATATTAATGCCCATGGATTTTAATGAGAAGTTCCCCTGTCATACATTGTAATGAAACTGTCATAGTCACATCTCTTAAAGAAATACTACTCCACTTCAGCACCCAACCTAAGTAATGACCTGCTCACTCAGGCAGGTAAGTACAGAATGCCTGCAGGTCGTAGTCAGGTTTGGATCTAGTGTCATTGTTATCTTTTGCCTTGCAGTGTCAAAACTGAGATCCTGTCTTTCTCTAAGACAGGAGGCTGATCCTATGGATTCGAGAGAACATGCTTTCTCACCAACTCCCTTTCATAAGAGTTATTGTTTGAGATATTCAGGTGTAATTGTGGTTAAAATATATATCCCGTACCTTTCCATAGGAGCCCTGTCCCAGCACTTTAAGCAGCTGGAACTGAGAGGGGTCTGCTTTTTCACAACCCTCCTTAACATGGTGGCTGATGTCAATCTCCTTAAGTATACTGTCATCCTGAGGAAAAAGAGGCAGTCATCACTGTTAGTTTGATATTGAGACAGAAAAAAAACTAAAAACAATCTGAGGAGGGCACTAACACATCTGTTTCAAAGGTGAAACATTAAGATGAATGACACTTGAAATACTGTTTGTGCAACATCCATATCATCTCCCCAAAATAAAGTAAATGTCTCGTATAAATACATCCGAAGATGAATCATTTATGAGCCACTGTGTTATTGTTCGAAAGGTATGGGCTGATGTCACTGGCAGTGATGCATAGCGTAAACCTCCTTTTTCAGCCTATTCAGTCTGCGAAGTAAAGCAAATGATCAGTTGCCAACCTGAGCTATGACTTTGATTGGTCAGTGTAACAATACACTGTAATTCTCATTAGTTATCATTTAGAAATAAAGAGCTTTACTCCCCACATTAAATCAAGTATAATGCTAGCAAGAGTTAGTAAAACTAAAAAGGTAATGGTCTTGCACATGTTTCTTGGGGAGGAGGCACTGAGCCATTCACATAATTTAAACATGGTGAAAAATGCAGTGAATTGATGGTTAATACTATTGTCATATCTGTGTGATTTTTATCTGTTGGCTTGGCTAAACATGCAATGGTGAAAAAAGGAACAGGGTGTGCAAATTCATTTTCCTGTGAGCCGTGAAATAGAGAGTTCCCTATTCTGTATGTCTTTGTTTGTCATTATTCTTAACACAGTCTGTCATGTTAGCCATAAATATGGTTTGCGGTTTAACCAAAGCTTTATTTATGTAGTGGTATCAATATTTATATATATACAGTAAGTGTATTTCTCTAAATGTATCTTTGTCTGTCACTGTTTGAGGTTAGTCAGTACAATATACTGTGTTTCTATTTAGAATTAAAGAAATATCTGAGACTCAATATAAAGCTAAAAATAATCTGTCTCTTAGGTCTGTCTCTGAGACAGCAGTTTTTTGAGGCTGTCTCTGTAGTGACAGTGTGATTACCTCCACCAAGGAAGTTATGTTTTCGCTGGGGTTTGTTTATTTGTTGGTTTGCAAAATAACTCAAAAAGTTATGGACGGATTTTGACGAAATTTTCAGGGTAGGTCAGAAGTGGCCTAATTTAAAACCGATTAATTTTTCGTGGTGATCGGATCCGATTCAACGGCACCACCAAAAATTAATCAGTTTTAAGTTAGGCCACTTCTGACCAACCCTGAAAATTTTGTCAAAAACTGTCTCTAACTTTTTGTGTTACTTTGCAAACTCACAAACAAACAAACAAACAAACAAACAAGCCCCGATAAAAGCATAACCTCCTTGGTGGCCAGGGTAACTTTAAATAAAAAAGCTGCCGTCGCCGTGGCAGAGGTCTGCGCTCTTTGAGTGCTTTTCTAGTTGAATGACTAACATAGCACATTTGTTCTCCAATTTTAGTTTACCCAAATATAAAGCATGTAGTAAAGCAGGTAAGTAGCTTTCAACTTTAGCCTTAGATTTATATTTGTCACAAGACCAAAATCCATCAGAGGATGAGATAATTCCAATTGTTCCAGCACAGTTTCCATCATAAATTGAGTGATGCACTTGTTTCAAGATTGAAAATGAGAATTCTAGGAATGGCTTTAAATATAAATCCTTGTTATTGGAAATAAGTGACATGATCTGACCCTCCTTTCCTGCCTTCCATCATCCTTAATGATGTTGACAGGTTTTCTGTCACATATATTTGCAGTTATTATGTTGCACTTGCTTTGAATATAGTTTAACAGCAATCACCTGCTGTGATGTCACTGATTGAGGCGTGGCTCAAAGTGTAACATGCTGGAGAGTTTCCCCCTGTGTGATTAATAGGTGTTTAATTCTTTGTACAGGGCAGCTGGAGTGACATCTATCAACCAGAAGAAAATGGGTTCAAGGCCTCAGTACCGGCTTCTGGGATGCTGATCCATGGCTGACCCTGAACCTTCCCATGAAGGGGAGGAAAGTGAGAGAGAACATCCCCACATGTAGCATCAAAGCATCACCGTACAGATGTGGACAGTCAGCCAGAGGAGGTAAACAAACACAAGCAGGCAGACATTTGGCAGCCAGAAAGACTAACAATCTCACAAACCGGTAGATAGCCTGTCAAGATGATTCATCAGCACTCGGTCACAACAACAGAGAGCAGAACAGGCGAGGCGAGGGTTTCTATTTATGTCTCAGACAAAACAGGTAGATGTGTTGCAAACGGCATACTGCCGTTCTCTCTTCCCTGCTGGTTTGTTTGGGCTATAAATAGACCTCTACTGCTGTGGCCGTCCACTGAATCAATCTGTCTCTATCCATTTATCTACCTGCCTGGCTGGCTACTTGTTTGCCTGTTAGTGTTTTCTTTTCTTTTACTGTATTTCCATGCAGCCTGTCTCTGTCTTTGTCAAAACACAGCATTTCTCTGGCCCTCTGTTTTCTGGATTCTTGACAGACAATGCTGCAATGACTCCAGACCCGCTCCACAACAAACCAAATAACACCCATTCTTCCCACACCCATTCCCATGTGCGCACAGACTCTGAACACATCCTCATCTTCTGTTGATATGAGACGGCTGCACTTATGGCCTTAATATTCACAAAAGCATACATGGTGCAAATGTGATGCAATCCCCCTTCCAGCATGCACACATGCTCTAATCTCTAGTTGATAGAAGTTTGTGCTGCTCCAGGGTGGCTGTCAAAACAGCTTGACTAACCTCTAGTTGACAGAAGCCAGTGTTGTTCTTGTTCCTTGCTGCCTTGTTCTTCAAGTAGATAGAAAACCATCTCCGCACTGTGAATTTTCGCGTGCTGGTATCCATGGCAATGGGCAGACCTGTGCATCTATCCCATAATGATTAACATCTCCCAGCAGGGGGGTCCTAAGACAGAGATGAAGAAACAGAGTTGTTTTTTCAGGGGGTTGTCTATTTGTCCCGCAGTTTGTCCATCGGCCCATCCTCAATGCAGTCGTTGCTTTTTAGTTTTCCCATCGTTCACATTCACCGCTCGTCTCTCTGGATGTCGTGTCCCCCCCCCTTTCTCTCAGACGCAGTAGACGCCAGTAAGCACGCAGTCAGAGTTGTAACACAGCCGCTAATCTGTGCAGACAGACCGACAGACAGACAGACAGATGGGTTGACAGACAGGGCAGGTGCTGCTGTGTTTGGGATTGTCTCGCGTTTTGCAGCCGGCTCACTGCGTGAGGCTGCCGGGAGAGATGACGAATAAATCTGCTCCGCTGAATCAGGAGAGGTGTGTGTGAGCTGCCGCTTCACATCCCTGCCTGTGTATGTGTTCATCCCCTGCTGCCTCTCTCTCTCTCATTCTCTCTCTCTGCAGAAGGGATTGTCACCAGTCACATTGTGTGCTGTGAGTTCCCGACCCCTCCCTCCGTCATTCTCCCCTGTTCCTGCCCCTCACCTCCCTCTCTGTTTCTCCCACCAGCATAAAGCAACAGCTGGCGGGGTCACATGGTGTAAAAGACAGCTACCTCTCTCTGTCTCCCTCTTCCTCTCCTCTGTCCCTTCTCTTTAGCTCCTGCCTAACATCCTGCCTGACATCCAATAACACACACAGACTGAATAAAAAATGATGACAAATGACCACGTAAAAGCAGAATGTAAAACAGCAGAATATAAGCAGCATCCCAGCAGAGGCTGAGATTCAGTGACATTACATCACAATTGAAATTGAGGAGAGCGATCAGTGCTGCAATCAGTAGCAATGACAGAAGGAAGGGCAGCAATCACAGAGAGTACAGTGTGATCTGGTTGATCACTGGGCATGGGTGTGTGAGATTGCATGTGTAGGTATGTGGATCTGTCACATCAGCAGCTTTGCAGAACTGCAGTGTTACATAACCATAGAGCGAGAGAGAAAAACAGAGTGGGGAAGTGGAGGAGATGGGAGGGGGGCTTTATTAGATGGAGGTCAAGACTGCTGCTCCACCTGGGTCAAGTGTCCATAACTGATGTGGGCTTTAATTTATTTAAAAAATTAGGTTTTACAGCCAGGGTAATTCACCTCAAATGCTCCAGCTGTGATCCTCGAACTTGGAACGTCACTAAACATGGAGCTCATAGTGCTGTTTTCATGTGTTGTGGATTTGGACTACATCAAGAATATAGCTGGCACATAGTTTCAGGGCGTTTTAGCACTATTGAAAATGTAATCAGATGTGTTCAGTCAATCTGCTGTGCTGTGTTATGGGAGGAGGATTATGGACTGGTGTCTTTGTCCCGGGAGGATTAAGGCTCTGTAAGGAGATCACAACATTAATATTCATACACACTGAGTAGATGTGGACAAATAGAAAGACAGACATCATACTTTTAGAATATTAGATCACTTGAACAGGGAGATATTTTGACAGGAGACACAACCTAAAAACATTCAGGCATCACCACCTTCAGACAGATGGTTTGTGTATTCAACAAGCTCTACGTATTGATTGAATTCACTTTTGATTACATAAGTTAAAAATACAAATAGATACACTTCATCAATATTGCAAGTTGCATAATAACTCACTGATGACTAGGAGGTAAATCGATTAGATATTGAATGTTTTATTGACAACAAAAGACAACAAAACAAAATGTTCATTTCACACCACCAGCATTTCTCCACTGTAGTTGTAATTATCATTTTAGCTTAAACTGAATTTACCTATGCACAAAAACAACCATTACCAAATAACAAATAGAAACAACTAATTGTACAAATCATTTGGGAATTAAATGTTTTTTTTAATCAAAACATTTGCTACATCCCTGAGAAACAAGTTCATCTGTACAGAGCATATTTAGTGTGGATTGGGAGGTTTCAGTGACAGAGTACCTTGGTTTTTGGATATGTATCTACTAAAAAAAGACTTAAGAGTCTATACATTACTTAGATATTGGATTTTAACCTCAGAAATTTGGTCAACAATCCACTCAGAACAATGTCAAACATCAGAAGGTAGCTAAAGATAACTACCACTACTTTCTAATACCTAAAAGATATTGTTGACAAGCAGCAGCATTTGATTAAAAATTATTGTCCTTACTCTTGAAAATATACATTATTATCCAATATTATTTATGTACTGACTTAATGATAGAGTACGACAGCTGAATTAAATTATAATGTAACAAAAAATCCTGTCAATTCACCAACAAAAAGATGACACTCACTACATGGCACATAAGCACACAAATGTGACAAAAATATGACCGGAAGTCACAAGATCTACACTAACTTAAGACTCAACTGCAAATCCAGCACTCATTTGCCAACAAGATACAGCAGGGTTTTTCCTGCGTTCAAATTTGCGTGGCGGCCGCCTCCAGCTATTTTTGTACCACCCCTAGCCAGAGCGATTGATATTGCTCAACACAGCTCCAGCTGTGTTGATTGAGCGATTGATGTCCCTCTGCGGCAGCTACGTATTTTAACTGCAGTTGCAGCGTTGCGCCACTATTGAGGCGCTATATCAACAACAGTGCACCCGAAAGACCTGAAGCAACTACCGAAGAAGAAACACATCGAATCGTGTTAGTTAGTTAGCCACGCAAATTTGAACGCAGGAAAAACCCTGTACAGTACACAAACTGTCCATCTGCCCGCCTGTCTGACCTAACTCACCACGATGCCCCCTGTTGAGCCATGGAAACATGCTGTGCACTATATCAGATTCATGCACTGGCAGGGGTCAGGATGAGACAGAATTCCTTAAAGAGCTACATACGTAGCAGTGGAATGAGTGTCCTGGTCTTTGTAAGATATAAAAACAGTAATGCACTTGATGGAGATGTTGTTTTTCAACTATCTGTCATAGCCTGAATTTTCATGCAGTACAAAAATGTTTTCAGACTGACTGAGGATAATTGTGATGAGGGATGATATTGTGCTCACATGTTAAATCTTAATACAGTTGATTTGCTTGTATGTCTGTCTGTGTGTGTAAACGTAGGGTTGTAGGATGCTATTGTGTGTCAGTCTGCACATGAAGAGGTGGGTAGTAAACTGGCATATTGTAGTTACACACACTGAACTCGGATGCCTTGTCAACAGCAATGGGATTGTCCCAGTCTCCCTTAGATATCGTCTCCATGTTTTGTTTCTCACAGTCCATGAGGGTAAAGTCAGGGTCGAAACAGATCTCTATCTGCCCCAAAATCTGGACGTCCGCATTCTGTGAAATATAAAAACACAAAATTTAACAATTTGACAGTCTGTGAGCTGACATTTGTGACGTAGCTTACCTTCCTGAAAGGTAGGAGTTTGAAATGAGTTTAGGTATTTATACCTTTGACGGATGAACACATTGGATCTTAGGTTTGACATTGTAGAAGTTCTCCAAGACTCCTTCAATATGTGAGAGCTTCACACAGACAAGTAAGTAGAAAAGCAGAAGTATTATTATTTTTATTATTACAGATTATCAATATAACATTGCTTGACATTAGAATATAATAAATATAACAGACATACTTTGTAATATGTTTCTGAAGGGGTGATGTCAAACTTCTTCAGGATGCTACAAGGACAGAAACACAAATTAGAGGATTTGAGGTGTGTTAATGAGCATGTGTGGAGGTGTGAATGTGCCATACCTGTCCAAATCCACTTTATGGTATAGTTCCAATGCCTTGCTGAAGTATTTATGTTGACTATTCAGCGAAGCTGCTTTGGCTGCACATGTACCATGTTTATGCCACTCATACTTCCTGTTGAAACAAAGTTAACATGAGATTTTATAACGATTAAGTACAAAGTGATCCCTGTATACACTACACAATAATGATAATCTAAATATGGTTAATTTTTATGAGTTGACTACAGATATCTCTAAATATGAATCTAAATATTTTAGCAAAGTGTGCAACAGCAAGTCAACAGCAGTCTATGAATGGCAATTGATAAATGCATAACACTGCATTTTTATATGAAAACGATAGAAATGATGTACATTGCTGTCACAGAAAAAAAAATAGAAGTATATACTTGTAGCCATTGCCATGTAGGTTTGATTGATACACTACCAGAATCCAGAAGACGTGGGGTTCAGCAAGTCAGGCCAACTCTTCTTCATGTCTGGAAGCAGGTCCTGAAAACACACACCCAATCAGTATAGCAGTTAGAAAAAAGGAGAAGTGACCCTTCCCAAATTTGGTGATACTGAATATTACTGAAAAATGGCTTTCCATCTATCTTTCTGAAGAATTAAATGATCAATGTAACTCAGTTACATAATTAAAGTCAATACTGCGTCACAGAAAGAATATAGCAATTAGTTATTTTTTTTTAATTTAATTTAATGTAATTAGTAATTATAGATAGATAGATAGATAGATACTTTATTTGTCACATATATATGGCTACATACATGCATAATTAGTTTAATGTAATAGGTTAAATTAACTTACACCCAGCTATAAAGACAAAGTCTGAACAGTGTTGTACCTCTATTTCAGAAGAGTTGAAATGCCACGATGAATTGCAGGCAATCCCTTTATCTGGCCTGGAAAACAGCATTAGTCACAATATTAGCCATCATGTGTTACTCATTTGCAGCCATTACAATCAAGCGATAATGAATGAATGAATGAAGTCTTTACTTCGGACATGAGAAAACACAAAAAATAAACAATGAAACAAAACAATTACTCATTCAAAGAGGTGTTATGCTTTGCATTTCTTTCCACATGTAATGTAAAACTACATGTGATTCTTTATAGTCACTTTCCTAAATAAGTTAGTATATAAATATCAATCTTAAGCTCTGGATTGGATTTTATTGTTTTTGTCTAACATCTGCTGTGCTGAAGAAAATGTAATTTTATAAACCACACACATACCAGAGTCCATGAAGTGTCCAGTAGCTGATGTTGGCATGACAGGCTGGGTGTTCTGTCTGAAATAAAAATGTATTATTCCATCTGGAAACTTAAACTCAACACCAAATTGTGTTATTAGTAATTTACTATTGCTCAGCTTAAAACCAATTTTGGTTTAATTATGTGTATTCTTCATTAATTGGCAGCGCCACTAGCAATGGTTTACATTTATTTGTAACGTGAGCAAAGTCACATTGACAAGTGGAAATAGGAACTGCACCAATTCTGTGGTTTGCAGTTCAGGATCTATATGTTTTCTCCTCAGGTGAGTCTTGGCATGTAAACATTTCTTTAAAAAAAAAATCCTCTGATTGAAACTGTTATGAAAATGTTAGTTCACTCATGAGGCACAATAAGACCCAGAGCAAATAAATGGCAAAACATTTCCCTACCAAACAGACACTTGTCATACTAAGACCACAATGTTGCCAAACCGTTGCTCGTGACACACAGCCAGGCATATGAAACGACAAAACCACGTCACTCTAAGGTTTGCACCACCGGGCAAAAAAAAGCAAGTAAAGTGGTGTGAAAAGCACAAAAAGTGATGTGTGTTTTGTATCTTGACTTAAGGAGCGGTCAATGGTTGCATCTGCACATGAAGAACAGAATTTTGTCAACCCAAATTGCTGACACATAGCACATAACATTTATTTTTATAGAAAAATAAAAAAATAATGCTTTCTTTCTCATTTCAGTGTCCAGTTCCAGAACAGATGATATGATTTAGTTCAATCAACTCTGAGTAGGTTCACCTTGAGTTAAGCGTGTGCACAACCACAATGAAAAGCCATCATCAATGAAGCCCTGATACCTCGATTCACCATGGCAACCAGAGGGAAAAAGACACAAAGAACATATTTTACACCTGTATAATTGCAGGCTCACTACCCAGAGATTCCCTCATTTCAGGGTAAACATAATCACTTAAGCTGCTTTCTGGAATACCCCAAAGTTCACTCCAGTATCCCAGGCACCAATGTAACAAACACTGGGTTATTGTTGTCAAGCATATAGATTGGATTGTTCTAATAACTTTAGTGTAAGATACTTGAAGTGTGCACTGAGCAAGTGTGTAATATCAGGACTAGTTGTCAGCAGATACTCAGCAGACCTCAAGGCGTAAAAAAACCCAGTGACACTCTTGGTCAAATGTCTGACTGACAAAAATAATAAATGAATAAATGAGGACAGGAAGAAACTCACACTACAGAAGGTGCTTGGCCAGTGGTGGGTCAGGATCAGTTTTGTCCACATGTGTCTGAAATACATGCACACACATTATTCTTAGCGGAGTCCATGTCTGGTTATTATTGAGACAGAATGAAAAGTACACAGGATTACTCCTACTGAGTGTTATATGTCAAAGTAATATGCATACAAATGGAATAAATTTCTGTAATGTTGCTCTGCTTACGGAGGTGAAATCACAAAGGCAGATGACAAGGCTGCTGCCAGGCAGAGCAGAAAAAAGGAGCAGAGCCTCATGTCTGACCTATAAAAAGATGTTTGTCAATTAACATGTAATTTTATGCAGAAGTTTAACAGCAGAACAACCCCGGGTTCCTCCGGCATTCACAATAAGAACACCTCCGGGTGAACAGTAAGAAGATCATATTTGTGGAGAACAGAGCAGGTAGTGGCTTTCACTGGGGGAAGAGAGGGGTAAGTAACACCTCATGTGACTATTTTATTAGGAAATGAAGAAAGACCTAAAACCCAGCAAACTCTCCCTCAAATAGACAAAAACGACAGGGCAACTAATGAGTCATGCACACATTGTGCCCGTGCCGTTTATTGGTACCCAAATCTAATGAATCATGGAGGTGAAGATTGATTTAGAGATATAAGAAATGATCTAACGCTAATTCTAAAACAACAGCGAATTCATTAATGCCAAAGGAGTATTAATGTAGAGTACTTCCTCCAAAGACAGTAGATCTTTACAAGGACACTGCGGCTCACAGTGCAGCAACTGAAGGGAAAAATACAACTGTAACTTTACTTAATCAAATGGCAACGACCCACTGGAGTCAAGAATGACAAATTAACACGTTTCTTTATTTAAATAACATTACCGAATTCGATTCTAAGCTACAGTACGTACTTACATTTGTGAAAGCTAAGGCAAGCTACAAACTAACCATCTAACTTTACGTGACGAATCTTCAGTCACAACGGACACAGTGTAAAACCGAATAACCGTCGTTTTAAACAAATCTAATGTTTAAATTGGTCTCACCTTGTACCGGATATGTTGCAACAAAAACGTTTAGTCGAGCGTAGCGGAGGTTTTCAGTTAGAAAACTTTACTAGGTCGGTTCCAGAATGGGACATATACAAGGTTGAATACAAGGGAGCACTCTGTTGTTTATGTCCCGCAGCCGATCCACTACCTGTCTGTCTGCTTAGCCAATCATGAGCGCCGTAGACGTCATGCGTCGTCACGTGGTGAGGATGGGTCGCTTGATTTAATGACCGGACACCGCCGGCGGCTCCTTGTTCGGAAATTTGATGACGTTTAGAAAACCGGTTCGCTGTTAGTGTACAGTGTACAATCGCCCCTTTAAAGACAGCCTGCCTTGTACTGTTGTCTGGGGTACTAGCTATTTTTAGTTCATCTCTAGTTCATCTCTGGTCACATTTTGTTACATTTTACAGAGTGAATTATTATTATGATTATAATTATATTTTTGTTGACAACAAACTGAATTGTAATCATTGTATATCTATGTTACTTATCAAGCTGCCCCCGTCATACCTCTAAAATCAGCTGAAGTCATGTGACCTAAACAGGTCAGAGGTCTACAAAGCCGAGTATGAACACTCTCTTTAGTTAATGAAAATGTATCACACTCTGTTCAGTGTAAGTGCCTGTGTGCACTTTATGAGTGTTTTTATTAAATTGTGGACTTCAAACAGATTAAACAGACAGGTAACTATACCCCACATCTAGTTCATGTTTCTTCATGTAAGTATTCAGTAAGACTTTCCCCTTTGTCAAGTGCTCTGAACTAACGAGTCATAATTTAAAGTTAATCAGACAGGCCCGGCTTATTAAATGTATGAAGTGCTTTGGGGCTCGTTTTTAAATAATGACTCATTATAAGCTGATGTGTAAAAATGAAGTGTGTCAGGAGACAAAAATGAGAGAATAATTCATCCTGCTATGTCTCCATGGCCTGCATTATCAAAAGGTGTTGCTGGAATTGTCAAAATTGCATAACATCCTAATCTTCTACTTACTGAACATCCTCCACCTTGTTACTGTAGAGCTCTGGCTTACCAACGTCTCGCTATCAGCCAACAACAAAAAGTACTAAAATTATCACTGGGCTTTGGTTACAGAGTGTACTGCCACATGACCAACAGAGGGCTCTTTTTTACCACAGACAGACATCATTCCTGATTTTAACAAACACGCAGACAAACAAAAGAGTACACAAACAGCAGCACAATGAATATCACATGGATCGACTGGAGTTTATAGAGCTTTCTGCTCATATAAGACATTATTCTTATTGTAAGGGATAATATGCCATTAATGAACAAGTCATATGTCTGCATGTGTCTGTTTTCAATCTATTAACCTTACTCACACAATTTAACCTTCAAAAAATACTTTTCTGATGTAATGTTTTTAATTTATTATAGTCATAAATATGGTGCGAATATGACATTTGTAATGTGAGTTCTCATAAGAAAATTATAAATTCTCTAATGTAATTTGTAACAGGAATGGGACCTTGTAAGTTCAAAGACCCAGGCTATGTCCATTACACACCACACACTCCTTCTCAAGAAGTGTGACTCCATGTTGTCCCATCATATGATTTTGCCTCAGATGTGAAAAGTGTTTCACAGCTCCTCCACTGTGTCAGGAATAGTCAAACTGTAACTGTAGCTAACCTTATAAATAGACCCTGGCCAAAATTCAGCATGCAATGCTGTCTCAAGATGTTTCTGAATGCAGACGAAGATAAATTTTGGGGACCTTAGAACTGTTTAAAGTGCAGCTAGAGTGATTTAAATGTATATGAAACAGACATTCAATGTCACTTTATATCGCAATGTTGAATTCAAAATTGATTTTCAGAGTTTGAGGGTGCATGCTCTATAAGCTCTGAAATGCTGTTGAAAGTATGTTTTATAATTACAGTCCCATTATTGTGTGTAAGAAATTAAAGTGACCAGCTGTGTTGCAAAGTGGTTCTTGAATAACTTCACCGTATTGCTGTGTATTCTGTACAGCTAAAAATGCTGCTTGAAAATGTGTGGCACTGATCCCATAACAGATTCTCTGCATTGTCTAGAGCAGCTGGTATACTTGAATAACCAGCTGTTTAGCATCAGTTGTGGAGCTAACATCCCAGCAACCAGCAATCAGGTAAACAACTAAAAACTGTAATGGGCAAACTCTGTTAATGAAATAGTTGACTGATTCTGGTGTCTCTGAGTCTTGAAGGATACTGGCTATATATAGGCAGCTCCCTTTCCTTATAAGGCCTCAGGGAGAAGCAGGTGGGGGTCGGCTGGAGACGGGTGCTGGTTTTGTTGGCCTTGTACTTGGTTTAGGCTGACTCCCGGTGGATTCAGGCTGACAGCCGAAGTTGCTGCAAAAGAAATCTCAAGGGGTAAGAAAACTATTATTTTGTCCTCATTTTGTTTCTATCACCTCTGTCTCTTCAGCATTTGTTTCAAACCCAAGTCTAGCAGGTGGGATCAGTGGGGTGGAGTAATAGAGAGCAGATTAGGGCACAATCAAGAGATGATGTATGGCCCCTCACTACAGCTGATGATATTTAAAGTGATGAATGTCAATACGTATAAATTGTGAAGGACGTGCTGAAATTCATTCTGAATAAATGACATAAAACTGCTGTTTTTAGCACTACCTTGATTGAGACATGACATCAGGTGTGCTTATAGTTAATTGTTAAAATGGACTCCCACTGGAGAGTCAGATTTGTTGGGAACACTTGGAACAGTTGATACAGTGCACTAATTGCTGGTGCGTAGTTCTGGGACACATACTGTGTTGACTTCATTTGACCTTAAATAAAGAACCTTATTATATAATTGAGCCATTATTTTTCCACTGTATTACAATTGCCAATAGTTATCTGTTAACTCTTCAGTTCTACAGTTATGGTAGAGAATCTCAGAGGTTTACTGTTACAGATGAAGAGGCTCGAGTGTCATCTGGCAGGAATTTGTGCTGTTACAGTATTGGCTGGACTGACGGAGTCAGAGGCCTCTGGAGTGTCGGACTGGTGGGACTAAAATATGACCTGCATGCAGTGAAAGCCTGCCTGAGGGCAGTTGAGTTTAATGCTGGTTTTCTTTGGAAGCAAGGCTTCCTATGTCTGTGGCTTCGATATTGCTGTTCTAGATGAACTTCACTTACTTCTAAGTAACAACAGGGACTAACTGGTTTATTTTTCCTTATGGTAAAGTGTGTCAAAGCAATGGATGTCCTGCGACAAATTAATAATTTTGGTACTTTTCTATTGCACAATTACATGATGGCACTGGGGAATTCACTGTTATGATTGACTTTAGCGGTTGGGCCATTATGATGTCATCTATCTGATCACCTGACTGATTGATTGGCAGTTTTTGGGCATTAGAAGTGAGTTAAACATGTTGAGGTTAGTGTTTCAGAGATCTGGGAACAGGAATGTCTTTGCCAGTGGAGTATGTCTCAGTAGCTTTCAGGGTGAGGTTGGGCAGGGAGAGTCGCTTCATGTTTCATCTGACCTTATTTATGCCCTCTGAGGACTTTCTTAGATGATGTAAGGCAATTATGTTCCTACTCCTCTATGACTGCATGATGTAAGACAAAGTATGCTGTTGCTTTGTGTGCTTACTGTACAACAGGTTTATGACACATATGCATCATTTTGTCTGTCAGTGATACGTGTATGTGTGTGTGTGTGTGTTCTTTCTTTCGTTGCGTCAGTGGTAATATCATTAGTGTTAAATTCATACCATGTTATGTCTCAGTCCTAATGTTAATGTAGGATATGGCATTTAAATAGTAGATTTTTTTGTGATTAGAGCTGCTCACATTAACTATCCTGTCATGTTTAATTTAGTATTCCCAGTCCACCACTGTATGTAACACTCATAAATATACAACAGTTCAAGCTGTCAAATTGATGGATGATCTGCTGTACTGTACTGTTAGCCTACTTTTCATATGCATTACAAGTCCAGCAATAGTCCACATCCACGCCTTTTGTTGATGTATGCGTACGCGTGTGTCTGTGTTGCTGGTGTCTTTAAATCAACACAGTGTCACCTTGTCATTCTTGAAGCAGGCGGTAAGACTGCTCATAAATCCATATGTCCATATTCCAGAAGGACTTTTCTTTTCTTTCTTTTCTAGAGACAAGGCTGTGAGCACAGACAAATTGTCCACTAATCTCATCATATATTGTTACTGTCATTCAAAGAGAAAGACAGGACGTTGTCTCTAAAAACCCCAAACTCTCCACTTAATATTTGACTGTCTCTCTCCTTCTTTACATTTGTCCTCTCGACAGCATCATTGACTGCTTCTACTCCTTGAAGTCACTTTGAAAGTCCTTAAGGGTTGGTTGCCCTTGTGTTTGTTTTTGTGTTGGTGTCACTGTGTTGCTGGACTGACTTGTAAGTGAGGATCTGCTTTACTTTGGTATCATGTCACTGTGTACTGTATGTTGTGCTGGTCCAACAGGTCAGTCCCTACGGTGTCACCATGTCAGTGTGGAAACGTGGGCAATACAACCATGAATACCACCACAAAAGCAGCAAATTTGTGGTTAAAGAATATAGCAGGTACATATTACACTATGGATAACAAACACTTAAAGCTAACAGTAGTAGTGTAACATTAGTATGCTTTGACTGGGTAAAATTATTAAGGCTAACATTAAACTAACATCAAGACTAAACTAATCCTGAACTGGCCAAGCTTAAGTTAAAAATAGTTTTCACATGGATGTCACAAGCTCATCTTCTAAATCCATATCAGGGCTGTTCACATCACTTTTTTTCTTTTTTTAGAAATTGATTGTCATTGGCCGAAGGAAGACCAATGTAATTTTGTCTTCTTTCTTTGTTTAAGAGAGGCTGTCCAGATTTCAAGCAGCGAAATTCTGATACTGATTTTCTACAGATACAATACAAAACACCACAGGAATGGTGTGATGTTAGATTTGATGTTTAACTTAAATTTGCTTGGCTTTACTAACTTTATTTTAAACAGGCCTCTCTGAAAATCTGTATTGTGTTAAAAAATAAAAACAATGACTGATGAGTCAAAACCATGGGGGAAAATACATTGCCAACAGATTCTAGTCACAGTTTGCAGCTGTTGATTGGTAACTGTTTGTGATTTGTTTTTGTGTGCTGTGTTTCATGTCATTACTTACCACTTTAAAAATCTTCCTCTTGCTGCTGCTCACTTCTTCCTGCTTCTTTTTTTTGTTGCACATAACCAGCACACAAACCTGACCTTTGTTAAGCTCATTAAGTAGCTCTCATTTAACAAAGTGTTCAGTGATGTGTTGACTTCTTTTTACTCATGTAGCATTTTATAGAGTTTATTTCCCTAACTGATTCCCTTATCTTTAATTTCCAACCCAGGTAAGTATGCAGCTTCTGTGTTGCTGATCAAATACAAGTTACCACTCCTGCCCCAAAGAATGATCATTACTCTTTTGAGTAGACAACAGTTTCAGGCACATTAAAACAAGCACGAGAGGATATATATGAGCTCTCTTATGGACTTTCATGGAGAAACCTACCTACTCTCCTTTTCACTGAAACTTACATGTCACTAGTTTTTGCCACAAGAAATTATTTTTGGTCATCTTCCTCTCTTAATATTTGACATGCCATCTCAGCCTCATTACTGCGGTCCCCACACTGCTTCATCTGTTGCAGTGCTCAGGATCCCCATAACTTCCTGGACTGCAGGCAGTTTTGTGGTGGCAGTAAGTGGATTTACATCAGGCCGAAAGGCTTTATGGACAACAGTGATGAAAGAAGAGCCTCCCACTGCTGGCTGTGTCTCTTCTGCCAACAATCTCCAACTCTTAGGCAACAGGCCTGCAGCCAAGCTTCTCTTGGGTTGGCTCTTCAGTGCTATAGTCTGCTGAATATGGGATTTGGCTGAAAGCAAAGAGATTGTGTATAGCAACAAGAAACAGGGAAGATGTAATTATCGTTGTTCTTTGGTGTCAACCACAGTTGTTCATGACAAAAATGGCACTCCAAATGGACAGTTGGATAGTTGTCCTTCTAATGAAGGCAGTATACGTTTATCAGTTAATATATTTGTAGATATCCAATGCTGCACACTCTTATAATAACCATGCCTTGAACACAGAAGTTGAAATCCTGTGATTCACCCTCTTTAAAAAAAAGTCTCTTTTTTGTTGGTCAAGGCCAATGTGTGTGTGTGTGTGTGTGTGTGTGTGTGTGTGTGTGTGTGTGTGTGTGAAAAATGTGAATGTTTAATTCTAATATAGTAACCACAGGGACATAGCTCATGTTGCAGCAAATACTTGGCAGGATTGGTGGATCAGTACTGATTTACTATAAATTTGAATTTATATTCCTGTTATGTTATGCAGTGCACTGTTTGACAGGTGAAAGTTAGTTGCCCTGCAAAGCTTTCTAGAGGCCCTCATCTGTACTCCTAGAACGTTGCACTTTGCTCATCCTTCTTTAAAAATAAACTCACTTAGGAGTATTTTCATTGCTATGAAGATGGCAAGAAGCAATGTAGAATGAGATCACAAGCCCTGCCATACACTGTCTAAAGATTTCATACAGCCTGTTGCACATATCAAAACAAAATTATGCCCAGTACTAAAGTTACTCTGTAGGTTTTTCATTTGGTCTGGTAGGCACCTGCATAAGTGTCTGCATAAATCTGAACAATCAACGAGCCACATGCAGCATCAATAGCACAGGATGTAAAATATTGATTGTCGGCAAAACTGACTTTCTGTTTGTCTGCAGTTCTGAGGCGATGGAGGAAAGATATGAGCACAAAACATATGCTCATGTCCAGGACATGGTAAGAATCTATAATCTTAATCTTTTCATACCCAGACTTATATGAAGATTAGATGAAAATTGTATGTGTGCAGTTCATTAGTTTGTACTCATTAACATGGTATAGTAAAACATGTTATTGATTTGCTTAACATGTATCCTGGTTTTCCTGTCTAGATAAAGGCAAAGATGCTAGACAAGTATGTGCATGAAGAGCCCATGATCAGGGGACCAATGTTCCTGGTCAGACTCAGATCCCACACTGTGTATGAAAACACTTCAGTCAAACTCTTCTGTACTGTTGAGGGCTTCCCCATGCCTTCTGTAAAATGGTGAGTAAAAAAATCTGTCTTTCTTTTAAACACTGTAATCTATACAAATACTGACAAAAATGTTTGACATGGCTCAGTGCTGGTGAGCGGTAATGTTCCTCTATTTCAGGTATAAAGATGATGTGATCCTGTCCGTATCCTCTGGTCGGTACCTGGTGGAATCTAAAGGTGGAATCCATTCTCTGGAGATCCCAAGGTGCAAAAACACAGATTATAAGATTAGTTTAAACATCACTTTTGGAGTTTTGACCACTCCATAAGCTGGTTTTCATATTTCTGTAATAGAGTCACTCTACCAGTTTTATTCATACTCATCCTTCGGTTTGTGAAACAAATTCTGGTGTTCTGGGGAGAGCTTGAATTACGAAGAGGTTTATCAGGAAGAAAATGTCTCATGAATGATGAAGTATTATGTATTAATTGGAGGATGTATTGTTGATGAAGCTTGTATGCAAAAGATTCCAGAGAACACGATATGACTGCTGAGAGCAGTAACAGTTTGTGGCAGCACAATGTAGTCAAGGAAGAAATACACAATTAAAAGAGCATACAAAGAAGTCCAGAAGCTGATGTAAACAGTACAAGTTCAAAACAAAGGTTAGCCAAATGGTTGATACAATAGGAAATGAAAAGGTTTTGTAAGAAACTGAAAAACTACGAACTGCCGAGAGGGACGTAAAGCACTACCTGCAAGTACCCATAGGACAAAATGCATTTCTGCGTTTTGAGATTCACTTTTCACAGAGAAGGAAGGTGGAGATGCCGGTTTTACTTACCTGGCACTAAACTAAAACTAAACTAAATGACTTTTGGTCATAATACAAGACCATACTTATGCCGCGCTGAATCCTCATCATCAAAAAAGCGTAAAAGGGCCATAAAATGACTGGCGCTCCTGGCTGGGGGCTGGGGATCCGCGGTGATAGTGGCCGCCCGGGAGTTGACCCATTCCGCTTACTGTAGTTCCAACCATGTTGCAATGCATGCAAAGTCAAATTTAACCACTAGATGGGAGAAAAAAAATACATAGTGTCCGTTTACCAATTTTTAACACTTGCCCATTTGGACTGTGAATGGCTTATCACCTATCAAAAGACTATGTATTGAGACATCAGGAGTTGTTCTCGCCAATCCCATTAGGGTCACTGCACAAATACAAACCAGAGTAAGAGCGTCAGAGTCAGCTGACTGACTGCTCTTCCTCCAGTCTTAGGAAGCTCAGCTGTTCAAAGTGCTGACCTCGGTGCTACATGATCCTCCAGGATCCTTTCAGTCATCACTCGCTGCTTGGATCAAGTTACCGCCCTCTGTCTGTTACTTACACACAGTCAAGCCAATAGCCATTACTCTTTCTAGAATGGTAAATCTTTATCCCATCACCTTCTTAAGTGATCTGAAACTCTCAGGACTGTTAGATTACCACTGAATGCTATTTGTTAAAAGTGGGAAAACAGTGGGAGATGTGAGAGGATACTTCTCATTTGAATTTCCAATTACCTTGTTGAAATTTTAATCTTGGGTCATGACAGACAGAATCCCTACCCTTCAACTTACTTCTTACACCCTGACTTCCCTGTACACACTACTCCCCCCACCTCCTATCCCACACACACACACACACACACACACACAGACACACACACAGACACACACACACACACACACACACACACACACACACACACACACACGCATGCACACGCATGCACACACACACACATTTCTGTACACATGAAGGATTTTCTGAATGCTATTATAATTATTAAATCAACATCACATTTGCTGCTCTAACACGGATCCCTCTTAAATGTCACAGTTCTCCTTATGGCTACACTAGCCTACACAGGCTGAAATTGCCCTGTTAGCTGACACTGGTATAATATGAGGTTGTGAATGAAATGGAGGGAAGAAAAGAAAGGATGGGAGAGAAATACAGAGATTGACAGAAAGATGAGGGGACTTTAGGATAAAAGTGAGAATGAAAACAAGTAAGAGATAAAAGCATGAGATGGCAATGAGACCAAAACATGACTTTGACCCCTGCGGCAGCCCACATGTTCCTCATAGTCTTTCTCTCTATGTACATCTCTCCAAAAAGCCTGTGTGTTTTCAGTGAGCTGAAGTTTTCACTGTTCAGCTGAGAACAGAACATGATTGTCTAGCTCAGAGACTGTTCTAATTTGCTTTAGGCTTGTGAAGATTGTCAAACATCTGTGGTCATATGGCACACATAAGGTGACGTTCTATATCCTGCAACTCGCTCACAGCTTGTAAAAAAGAATTCTTTCATATTTTCACAAAGAAGACAGGATTAAATCACAGCCTTGTGGCACTGCCTCCAAGTAAAATGTCTAAGTCTTGTTCAAGCTACTGTTCAACCTGGCAAAGTCATAGGTCCTTTATTCAGTCTTTACTGTGCCCACTCAACTAGTTATTATCCTTTGCAACATAATGCATTCATGTTGGAAATCGTTGTTCATTTTGTGCATTAGTTTCATATACTTTGTCACTGCAAATCCCCACTGATGCTACTTCAGTGGTTAGTCCCGTTGGAGTACATCCTTGTTGATGTATATCCAACATGTCTGCATTTTCCACGTTTTTACAGTTGACTGTAAACAAACATTATCAAAGAAACAACCTAATATAACCTGATTATGAGCCTTCCTAGGGTAAAAAAAACTGACTGTTATTTTCACATATTTAAGCTGTTTAAACAATTTTTCGATGGTGAGAGTCCAAGAGAATCCTGATTAGTGCACAAATTGACCCAGAAACTTGTGTTTTATTGTGTATTTGTAGATGCTCAACTGATGATACCGCCCAGTATACTGTTGTGGCTCGTAACAGCCATGGACAGGCTTCTAGTCAGGCCTCTGTCATCGTCAAGAGTAAGTCTTGGTTACCTTGTATCTGATGTTGTAGTGTCATGTTGGGCATCAATCAGTCTCATACTCTGAAGGTTGCAAGTTTGAGCCGCACGCAGGGCATTTGTTTCCCTGCATTAATAAAGTATCTAAGATATTCTGTGTTTGGACATAATACATTAATGTTAAACTCTGGCAGAGCTGAGAGTGAGATGAACAATCACTAGAGATGTTAGAGATTGTTCAATTCACAATAACTGGGGTTTCATAAACAACCAATGTGTCATTATATTTAGCTGGCACTTGGCACTTGGCTTTCTATAATTACACACTTCTGTAATAGCACAGGCTGTCAGTTTTCCCATTAGTGCCATCCGTTACCATCTGTCTGCTAGCCTTTATTATAATATTTATTATAACTGGCTGCTTCTAATAATGATTATAATCTTTTGGTATGTTTGCCTTTTAATCATGTAGGATTCCGAGAGGAGGATGAGTCCTGTTCATATGCGTGGTTGCCTTTCACAGGTAAGCATCATAATTATCTCCACCTTCACCTAAATATATCCAGAAATTAAGATATCTGTACTAGACTGAAAATAAGTCTGTCTTTTCTCTTTCCAAAGTGGTGATATGACCTATTCTTTTGACCTAGTCCTATTCTCAATTCTGTCAATTTCTGTTTCTTCTTCCTTTCCTCTATGTCTCAGCTGCCATGATTCCCAAGATCCAATACACTAAAATCCACATTTCTTTTCTGGAGAAGTTTGGGCCAGTGTTTGCCTCTGAGGGAGAATCTGCCAGTCTGACTGCCACCATGACCCTGAACCCCAACCTGGCCAACCTGCAGCCTGAGGCACAGTGGTATAGAGATGGTAATTGTTATAATGTAGCCTTTTATGACAAGCAATTACACTTTAATTGCTGGTAATATATACTGCCTGCCAAGACGACTACCAGACTGAACCTAGTTGACATGCAGCCAGAGGCACAGCAGTGGAAAGATGTGAATATGTTACAGACACTATTTCCATTGCTAATTAATTATAGTGAAAGTTGTTAAATAGACTCTAGCGATCTACGTTCATGAGTAGAGACTTTAATTTGCCATGGGTGTCTGTAGACATTACATAAAAGGTACCATGTGGGAATAAAACAAATTTTAATGTTTTTTAAAATTAACCACATGCAGTCAGACCTCATGTATAATTTATAGAAATGTTGCTACATCAATTAAGAATTGAATTTTCTAATATATAATAATGTTATGCAGGAAGGGACACTGAATTCATCAGCCTGTCTAATTTCCAGACACACGTCTGTTTGACTCTAAATGGGTGAAGATTGACACTGGCAGAGGAGTCACCACCTTGACTATTCCAAACCTCTTCAAAGATGACGAAGGCCTCTACACAATACGCATGGTCACTAAAGGAGGCACCGCAGAGCACAGTGCATTTGTCTCTGTTGCAGGTAACAGAGTCCTTCTGGGTTTTCCATTTTATTGTTATGAATCGTTCTTAATGTAATGCAGCAGATTTTACACACCGTAAAATGTATTCTAAAGCTACTACAACAAACTTTCTTTTTGTTTTAAATCAGACAGCCCCTGTTGACAAATGTAGTAGCATTTGTGATCACCAGATTCCCTATAAATCCTCTAATTTTACTGCAACAGTCTACTTCACCACTGGGTATGGAGAACTGACTACAGGTCGAATGCAGCAGCAAAGACAGATCTGGTTCTGTCTGCCAAGCTGAATGAGTATCTGGTGGACCTGAATGCTGTTAATGGTTGTCTGATTTTTTGCAGGGAATCAGACCCCATGACAGGCATTTAAAAACAATATAGAAATAGCCTATATTTTCTTGCTTTCTTGCTTGTTTGTTTGTGAACTCTTGGTCACATAGAGGCATCAGTTGTAAGTTGAGACTGTTTCACGACCAATTAAAAGCCCCTTGTAGTAAAAAATGCATCGTTATATCATTATTAAAATATCACTGTGTCACTTCCTGTGTAGACGGTCCTCCCCCAGTTCCTGGTGCACCTGGTGCTCCAATGGACATCAAGATCCACGATGCCAACAGGGACTATGTCATTGTGTCATGGAAGCCCCCAAATACCACCACAGAGGGACCAATCCTGGGATACTTTGTGGACAAGTAGGAGTTACTGACATAAACACCATAAATAGATAAACTGACCAACATAAAGACTGACTCCTGTAAGTTATCATATAGAGTTTGCTTGACTCTGTGTACAAGTGAAGGAGTTATTGTCTTTGGGTGCAGTACAGAGAATTCTTCCTTTTTCTCCACACTGAACTGTTTTGCTGTATTTATCCATTGATTTTCAGCTGTGATATGGAAAACCCCAAAACTCTTTTTCTCTATTTTCCTTTTCCTAATATTGATTTTGTAGATGTGAGGTTGGAACTGAGAACTGGACCCAGTGCAATGATCACCCCATAAAGATATGTAAATACCCTGTGTCTGGGCTGTTTGAGGGACACGCCTACCACTTCAGAGTCCGAGCAGTCAACTCACATGGAATCAGCAAACCATCCCGCATGTCTGATCCTATCGCTGCACTGGACCCCACTGAGTTTGAGAGGCTCCATGGTGGGTTTAACTGCTGGATTAGCATAGAGAAATGTCACCCTGACATGCCAAATTGGTATGTTATGCTGGATTGACTGTACATATATATATATACATATATACATATATATATATGTATATATGTATATATATATATATATATATATATATAGTGTGATTTCTACATGTAATGTATATTACATACATATTTATATATATATATATATATATATATATATATATATATATATATATATATATATATATATATATGTATGTACATACATACATGTACTGTGTATATAGATATATAAGTTTTACTGAATACATACAGTAGTGATAGTAGTTGATACATGATAACACAGCAATAGTCCATAAATCAATAGGACAACATAAAGCAGATTGCAATGACAGTGTTGTTTTTATCTTCCTGTAGCCAAAAAACTAGGAGGAAAACTAGGTGTTGTGTCTTACCATGATGAGGTTGAAGGTGAGTTTTCTTTACTGAAATTGACACACCTCTATGTATTATTATCCTTCTAGTATATTTCAGTACAGAGAAGGAGGAACAGTGGGTGTCTCTTTACCAGCTCTGTGTGTTTCTGTGCAGCTGAAGGAAAGCCTCCAGGTGCTCCATCAGGAATTCATGCCTCAGAAATAGACAGGACATACGTTGTTCTGAGCTGGAAAGCCCCTGCGTATTCCAGCAAGACTCCCATGTGGTACTACATAGAAAAGGTAACTAACAATGTCACACTGTCACCAATTCTGCTTTACAGTTTACACACATTGGTAGAGTAAGAATGCATGCTCTTCTATATTTAAAAGTCCCTTCTTACTCCACTAAAAATTGCAATGTAGTCTGAAAACCAAAAGGCAAGTTAATAGGCTGCTGTGTTTGTGTGGTCACGTGCAAACTGGCGGTACTCCTTTCACATTGGAAGTCCAGCGATGAATTAAAACAACAGGATAGCTTAATAAAAGTCACATTAGAATAGTTTGAATAATGAATAACTTTCTGAGCTTTACTATATTTGGTCCAACAATTGAAATTAATTTTCTATATCCATTGTGTGAAACACTACAATTTGGGTGTCAAATAAATCATCATATACTCAATGCTGTACATGACAGCGGAGAATACATGTTTTCATATGTTTTTCTTGTGCAATTTTTTGACCAACCACATTATTCTACTGTTAACTGACTAGAACAAACAATTACTGAAAATATTCATGAAGACTAAGGTAAAATGTAGTGCAATACACCTTTTTACAATTTATTTCATGTGGATATCACAGTAGCATTAGAATTATTACATTTGTGCACAAGGACAAGATGCACTATGTGTTTACATAGAAAGTCTAATTTACAACACTTGTCTATCATTGTGTATATAATAGAAACAGCAGGCATCGCTCTCTCTCTCTCTCCTCACAGAGCATGGCAGACAGTGGTGCATGGCAGCGTGTAAACACTCAGGTTCCCATTCGATCTCCACGTTATGCTGTCTTTGACCTGTCAGAAGGCACACAATATAAGTTCAGAGTTTTGTCTGCTAATATTCATGGAGCCAGTGAGCCATCAGAGCCGACTGGACCTATCGAAACCCTGCAACTCAAAGGTTGGTTTCCTCCCATTTCTTTTTGTGTTATTTCCACAGCAGTGGAATAAATCCACGTGAAGCTGCTGTTGTGTTTACGATTATCAGTTTTTGTTTTTATTTTTATCATTCATTTTTTACACTTGATACTTTTTGTTGGCTTCAGGTGTGCCATCTGCTCCTGGTCAGGTGATTGCTACCAGAGAAACAGACACCTCTGTCCTCATCCAATGGTCTCCTCCAAAGGAACCCAACAATCTGATTGGTTACTACATCGACCAGTGTGTTAAGGGGTCCAAGGACTGGACCTCAGCCAATCACAAACCTCACAAGAACACCAAGTATACTAGTTTTCAACTACTCTAAAACGTGTCTTTAATTGTTGCTCATAGCATACAAAAGTGAGACTCATGCATGTGATTCTCTTTTTGCAGATTTGTGGTCAGTGGTCTGACCACAGGAGAAACCTACGTGTTCCGTGTGCAGGCTATCAATGAGCTGGGTCTCAGTGAGGAATCCCAGGAGTCCGCACCTCTGAGTGTTAAGGCTGCCCTCAGTCAGTATTGGCATGTTTTTGATCATTGTTGTTGATTATGATGATGATGATTATCTGCTTTGTTTTGTCTCACTGCTGTGACTTTGATAAACCTTTTCATGGTTATGAAATATTGTCATTGTAATTAAAATTCAGTACTGCCTTTTCAGCCACACCCTCTGCTCCTTACGACATTGCTCTGCTGAACTGTGACGGCCATTCAATGGTTCTGAATTGGAAGAAGCCTCGTCACTTCGGAGGAACAAGCATCAAGGAGTATTATGTGGACAAACGTCGCAGCGGGACAACCATGTGGAGGGAGGTTCACATCCCACCAGTCACAGAAAGACTTTACAAGGTACAGTGATATCTCTCATTATACCATAAAGCATCAAAACAAACTATCTGTAATTGGACACTAATATTCAGTTATTTGTTCTCTGACACCCCAACAAAACTTAATTCACATACTCCCTACTTTTCTTAAACTACAAACTAAAATATCTGGATCAGTTTGATCACTGAAAGAACAGTCAAACTTGTGTGAGTTTGTTAAGTAGCTCGCCCATTTTGTTCCGTATAAATATAATTGGCACACGAGTAACAATGGTAACATTTTGTCGACAGGTGGAGGGCTTGACAGAGGGAGCAGTCTATCAGTTCCAGGTGTATGCAGCCAACCTGGCTGGCCTCGGACCAGCTGCCAAACATTCAGCCGACTTCACGTGTGAGGCCTGGACTATGCCGGAGCCTGGTTAGTAAATGTCCTCTTCATAACTTGGTCACCGTCGAACTTTGAAACTTGCCCAAAAATCTGAAAGTCTAAACCACAATTATGACCATCATGCTCTTGTCTACTAAATATCCTTGAGAATTAAAAGGAAGATACTGAATGTTGTTATTATAAATAGATAGATAGATAGATAGATACTTCACAAATGTGGGTTTGTGCCTCTTATCCTCTCATTCTGTGTGTCCTGCAGGTCCAGCCTATGACCTGACTTTCAGTGAAGTGAGAGATGATTCATTGGTGGTTGAGTGGCAAAAGCCTGTCTATAATGGTTCTGGACCAATCACAGGTTATCATGTTGAGTATGCCAAGAAGGGCACTTCTGACTGGACCACAGCCAATGAGACAGCTGTCAGTCACCGCTTCCTCAAGGTGAGAGCATCTTTATGTCTTTCTTTTATATCTTTAGTGGTTCATTTATTTGAGGGTATGCTTATTTATCTAGAATCCAGCTCTAGAGCTAGAATACTACAGTTAGCAGTTTCAATGGCACAATAATGATAATTTCACTTTTTTTTTCTTTCTAAGCAAATCTTTGGTTTATGATCATTTCATGTTTGAAATGATGACCATATTTACTGGCATTTTATAGACTAGCCATTAAGATTTATTCAAAAATTACCAGTAGTTGCAGCCATAACTGTTTAAATTTGTTCTAATGGTTCCTCATGTTTGTATGAACATTATTTCAACATTATTATAGAGAAAGCAGATGCTTGTGCTAAAACTAACTGTAAATTGTGCTCCTGATACTGCTTTGTATGTTGCTTATGTTAATATATTCAGTACTGTGCTCAACTTTGCTTTTGTTTGTCTCTGCAAAGTTTTTCAACAATATTATTTTCAAACTTCCATACATTATAGTTCACCTTATTGTTTGAGGCAGTGGGATGCATGTAAATTTAACTGTGTGACACTGACATCTAGTGGATAAAGTAAACAGCTACTGGGTGAACAGAGCTATGTTTGGTTTTGTGCTGGAGTGCAACAGATGTTGTGGAAAAACATATTGCAAGATTGTGTTGATGTTAGTTATTATGCCTGTCAGATTTGCCCAAACTGATGATTAACAACAACAAAAAAAACAAAACAAAGCTAAGTTGTTTTATTGTCTCTTTGTTTCCTAGGTAACAGGTCTGGAGGTGGGCACTAGCTATGTGGTCAGAGTGCGTGCAGTCAACGCTGCAGGAGTAGGTATGGCCTCTATGGCCTCTGACCCAGTGACTGCCAAGGCTGTTGAAGGTAAAATTTATTCACGAACAATGGGCTACTGTAAAAGGCATCTCTTTGAAAAGACACAACACAGTCGACGCATGGCTTTGCTTAGTGCTGGAGGCAAGCTGGAAGTAGGTGGAGGAGCAGGCAGTTGGCAATGAAATGGGTGTAGTTTAAGAAAAGATAATGTTATGTCTGTTTTTCTGTGTTTTGAAGGCACCCAGGAGGTATCCTGCGTTGTGGATGAGAAGTCAGGTGACATTGTTCTGTCATTTGAGTCCTGCCAACTAAAGGAGAACTCACAGTTTGTGTGGAAGAAAGATTATAAAGAGATTACAGACTTCTCCAAAGGGGTGGTGATTAAGACTGAAGGAAACCAGTAAGACCACAAACACAAATATCTGTGTACACATGTGAACAGTTTTATACTGTAAACAATGTTTTGAAATCTTAAATGTGTCTCCTGTTGTGCATTTTAGTTCTAAGCTGATCTTTAAGAATGCAGATAAAGAGGACTTTGGGACATACTCTGTTTCTGTCACCAACACAGAGGGAGTGTCATCCAGCTATACAATCTCTGCTGAAGGTATGATTTGCTTCACCATCCTACCAAACTGTGACTCTCAAAATGTACACTAATCTAACACCAACCTGAATCACTGAATAGATTGTTTGATTATTTATTAGTCTCATACACAGCAACTAGAATTCCTTTGATACAGGAGCGTCAAGGAGCACACAAGGGCTGATTTTTACTGATTAATAAGGGAATTTAACATGGTTATATGCCTGCTGCAGATAAAACATAATAATAATAACAATAATAATAATAAAATAATAATAATAATAATAATGATAACAAGAACAATAATAACAATAATGATAATAATAATAATAATAATAATAATAATAACCAAACAAGAGAGTAAAAGATCTTTAATAGGGGCATAAACCTTAACTCACTGAGTGATTGTGATGTGAAGCATGCTATCAAAAGCACTGAGATGCAGCTCAAAGTAATTCATTTTGTTCAGAGTTAACTCTTATCCCGTGAAAGGAGTGGATTTCACCCACTTATTGATTTGCAGTTGCAGAGATCAGCCCATTTTAGCTGACTTCCCAAAGCTGATGCGCAGTGTTGAGTCTGAAAGCGGTGCAGCCAGTGGGCGGTGTTTACAGTACATTAAAAGTGTTATCTGAAAACATCTAAGGCCAATGTTGTTTCAAATGTATCATTTATCATCAGTGCCTAGTTTGACACATCCACATTTCAAGAGCCTGGTGTTGCAGTGGACTTTGAGGTTGAGCGGTCAGTCAAGTCGCTGAGCTGAATCCATCATGCACCGTGCAGCCAGATCTCCTGCTCTTAATAGAAAATTAATAGACCATCAGCTTCTCTCACTCTGCACGTCAGTGGATCTGAATTATCTCCAACTTAGCTGCAGATTATGCTCCCAGATGCCCCAGATGCCATGGTTTGTTGTGAGTCACCTGAAGCCCTCATCTGTTGATTCCTTGTGATACTGTGGATTAGTGCTGAACGATACTACCCTGGCTACATTAACTGACTTGGCTCAGTTGGCCAGATGACAAGCTTCAAAAAGAAAAGACTAACAAGAAACACAAGCTTAGTGGTACAAAAATATAAAAAGGAAAGTAAACATTTCTTACTGTAAGTTTGACATTGAAGGCTTGTTTAGAAAAAGTTAAATTGTGTAGGCTTTATACAAGGATCAAAAGAAAATTAAGGAAAGCCTAATCAGTTTCTTGAACTCAAGGTGAGGACCAGGTCAGGCTCTTTTTGTTACAGGAGCCAACAAGCAGAGATTAGGTATGAAGAAAACTCTTACCTCTGCAACCTCTAATGAATATTAATTGCTTTGTGTGGAACTTTTGCCAAGGTCGGCTTTTGCATCCTGACCCTAGGCCACATACTTGAATCAATGTGATCACTATGACTCAACATAACATTCCTGACTGAGTCGTGAAGATGATTTCTCATATTAATGGCACAGATGCGCCAACCATAGTCAATAGATGGCAGTAGGGCCGCGCTGTGCTGAAGATACAGAATTACCTCTTAATTTGAGTAATTCATCAATTTTTTATCATAAATAATCATAAATATCAAAGTAAATTCTTCAGGAAATAATTAATAATTCTTCAGAGTAATATTAACTAATCTAATTAATTCAGACTGGGCTAAGGCAGGATTTGTTAAGTCAACTCAACTCAGGAAGCACTCTCAGACTTATAACAGTGTATTGCTGCTGTCTTATCTCCACTCCGTAAGAGGTAAGAGATAACAGGGGAAGATGAAAAAAGGAGTGTGTGTACAATTCCATCTCTTGACTTGTATTCTAGCTAAAATTATCAAAAGAGTCCTTTTAGCCTTCACATCTTCTTGTTACTTTGTTATCTTGACACAGTATATATCTCATCATAGCGGAGAGTGTTGATGCTTTGTCTGGCAAATGTCAGATTGACACTTTCACTGTTGAGAGAGGTGAGAAGCCTGTTTACAGATCTGGTGAAGTCTTCAGCAAAGAGGTTTGAGAGATGAAAGACCAGTTCTGGGACCAGTCTGTGAGGCTTTCCAGTGGAATTCAAACACAAAACAGGGTTGTTCTCACTACATCTCATCAGCATTGCATTAAACGATTATACATATTTGTTTCTTCCAACTGTTAAAGCAATGTGTGCAAATATCTTGCATGCCTATTTATCAAAGAACTGAGGAGATGTATACAGTAGGCTGAAATAAAGAAGAAAGCAATGATACAGTGCTTAAGACAATCACACTGATATGTAGGCAACAATTTCATTACACATATGATGAATGCATTGTTTCCCCAAGCTTGGGGCGTTTAAAGCTTCATGGGAAAGGACCTTCTATCAGGAAATATCACAATATTTTCCTGCTATAGCACCACTATGCTACTAGGCTATGCTATTAATATTCAGTGCGCTTTACACTGATTGCTTCCCATTTGGCCTACAGTTTTTTTTCCAGCCTACCTTACCATAATTTCCAAATTTCTAGTGCTCAAGGTTTGATTTCTTTCCCTTACATCAGCAGTACTTGAGAAGGCTCCAGCCATAGTAATAGCCATGATGTACCATCTTCCCTGTGGCTGTATTTGCTTCAGTCTTTGTGTATTTATCTGCTTCTTCCTCTTAAACACTATTATAACAGTGACTCCTCCAACTCCAAACTTTGGTACTTGAGGCACCCGCCAAAGTGCATGATGAAATGACATCTATGTGTAAGATGCATTTAATTGCTTGTTTGTGCCCATGGTTGCATGAAATTAATAAGCTGTCTCTTTGTGTTTTAGAGCTGGCAAAGATGCTGGCGCTCAGCTATGATATCAGACACCCAAGTAGGTACCTCTGGCTGACTCTTTCGATCTATCATAATCTCTCGCTTTGTCCCTTTTAATCTCTCTTCTCTTGCACTTCTCTGCTGTGTCTAATCTGTTATATCCACTCTCTCTATTTATAAATTTCTCCCTTTCAAGCCTCCATTTTTCTTTGTTCTGACTCACTTTGAACCTTTCAGATTTCTTTCTTCTTTGAGGAACACATTTCTCTTTTTATTTGATCCAAAAAGTATTACCTGCTTTTGCATCACCTGCCTAACCACTATTCACCTCTCCTGCTCTTTTGCCTCCTGTCCTCTTCTTTCATTAACAACGTAACAACGGTTATTATTGGTGCATAAGTTTTAGAACTTATTCTTTCCCCTCATCTCTCCTGTAGTCATCCCGCTGAAATCTGAGTTGGCCTATAAGATTTTGGAGAGAGGGAGAATGAGGTTCTGGCTGCAGGCTGAAGAGATATCTTCAAACGTCACATATAAATTCTTTGCCAACAACAAGGAACTGTCTGGAGCTGCTGTAAGATACACTATAGTTTAAGGCATGGACACACAATAGGGAGAAATGAAAAAAAATACTGCCTTCAAGCTGAATGCATTGTCTGATTTCTCTCCGTGTACCATGATTCACTCAGGTGCATGTTGCAACATTCTGCAGTCACAGTAAAAAACATCCATATTCACAAAGTCTATCTTCAAGTGCATTATGGCCTTTATAAAACTATTTTTCAAAACATTTTTCTGCAGCCCAACAAGATGGGTCATGACATCTCTACAGGTATCATTGAGTTCATCATGGATCATTTCACTGAGGAAAATGAGGGGACATTTACCTGCCAGATCACAGATGGAGGGGGCAAAGGACAGAGCTCACTGGTTCTGATTGGAGATGGTAAGAAGCTACTATCTTTCTGAACTGGTCAAACCAGGTACAAAGCTGCGAAAACTGACAACTACAGTCCGAGGTTCCCATGCATTTTTAATTAACCACCTATTTTACAAACAACGTGTCTTGCTAGAGCACACTTTTTTTCTACAAGACCACAACATTCTCCACAGATCTAGCATCTCAAATCCTCTCAAAGTGAACCAGATGCATTGAACTGCAAAGTGTACACAATTTCTTCAAGGGACGCATTCCTGAGGTCCACTCACCGCAGTCTCACTAAATCCTGTGAGAAACACTACAATCTACCATCTAAAGAAGGATGAACTGTGTGGCATTTTAGTGTATGTTGAACCTATGTTTGCCAAAAGGACATTTTTAAATCCTTATTTTCCTTCTCACCAATCATTGGACATGCTGGCTCAAGATTCAAGAGTGAACACAGCCTATTGAGAGCTGTAGTATAAAGTATATATGTGTTTGACTTACTGCATCTCTAGCATAAGAGACTACATTATGGAGATTTATTCAATTGGTGAATGTAAAAGTGGGTTTGAAGCCATAATGTATGAAGGACACTCAACTAAATTAGAATAAAGAAGCTTGATTTCACGAATTAGGATTCCATTCTCGTACAGAGGACTATTAGCTAACTAATCCACTAACATAATCTATAGCAAGTACTGGCAACACTTTGATCTTTTAATAATCCTCTGTTTATGTGTATCTGTATGTGCAAATAGCTTTCAAAGCAGCGCTGGCTGAGGCCGAGTACCAGAGGAGAGAGTACATCAGAGTCAAGGAGGGTAAGAAATACAAAATATCATCCACTCTTAAGCTTTTAAGAACTTCCTCTCCAGCCACCAGCTCACCACTATGTTGCCTGGGAGACAACTAGTCTAATGATGATGGAACATTATCACTCAGATTTAGAGAACAGCTTCCATAGGTGCAAGTGTAGAATCCATAGTGTTATTTTGCATTAAGTATTTTTAACACTATGCTTATGTATGACTAAAGCAGGTCATAGAGCTCATGCAATCACAGTGATTTGATTTAAGCCTTTCTCCACACAGGTCCCCACTTCAGTGAGTTTCTGTCTCTTCAGGTTGGAGACGACTGCTCTGTCACTTTGGTCTGCAAGGTAAACACAGCCAAACTCAATAAGTATTGAATATTTGCTCTTTAAACAAATGGGAGTCTGACTTGTGGATAGCTGATTATCCTGGCTGAGTGCAAGAAGTGAAAATGCTGTTTAATGATAAGGTCCAGATTGGAAATAAGCAGAATTACGCTGTCAGGGTTTTGTCTCAGCTTTGTTAGCATGAGGCACATATAGTAATCAAGGCAATTTTGAAATGAAATTATTGTTAATGTCCCTCGAGAAAACATATATTTAATCTGTTTGTCAGTTTAGCCCAAACAAGTGCTTTTTGAGAGACACAGCAGACATGAAATAACAGCAGAATCTTTTATTTTTAACCATCAACCATTTTGCAGAAATTAGCATCATTTGTTGTTGGCATCACTGATGAGATAGAGTACAATATATTTAATACTGTTAAAAATGACGACAGGGCACAGTTGTCTTGAGGGAATGGATTTTATATGAGGGAGTGGATTTTATATGTGTGAGATAGAGTGAGAGTTACTGCCCAAAGTGCAGACGCTCACCACATAAACTTAACTCTCCACACGTCACTGACTTGTTGGATTTGCATCCGGTAATGAGTTACAAAATCTGAGGGGTGCTGCATTAATGGCATTGCTAACAGGTTTCTCTAAGGTGGAACTATATATACACACAGAGCATTTCTAATGGCCCTGTTACACTCTGGTTGCTATGAAAAGATGAGGTGCAACACATCTGAACTTGGGACTCAAAAGTGACTTTTAGAGGCAGATTAATGGGGGGCAAAATGCAACTTTTGGGCTGGGTCCATCTGAAACTTAATTAGGGTTTGATGAGCTGCTATGCTGAAGCTATAAAAGCAAACCTCTCTTCCTTTTTTAATGATAATTATGTTTTAATAATAAGTTATTTTTCATTGCAGGTTGCAAACTTGAAGAAGGAATCAGCGTTCCACTGGTATAAAGAAGACACTGAGATCATCCCTGATGTGAAACCTGACCTGGGATCAGGAGTCTGTAAGCTGCCAATCAAAGTGGTAATTTCACATTGTTACTGTTAATGCTATGATATTATGTGCAATGATATCTATGCATGGTTATACCAGGATATGTACAGTATGTTGCTGCATAATTTAGTGTCTCTTGAAGGGCCCAAAGCAAGGACACACAGACTTCACTATGTATTCAGATCTGTATCTCTATATTCCCTGCACACTAATTGAATAATTAATTTCCTTCTTTGTGTCTTGTCCAGTTTTCACTGAAGACAGCAGGAGTTTATAAGGCCACCATCAGTGATGACAGAGGAAAAGATATGAGCCAAATTGACATCTCCGGAAAAGGTAAATATATCTGTTCATCTTAATTAATCCGGACATGCTGGCTGAGCTTGATGCTCAATAAAAAGTGGAAGACAGCAAAAAATATGGTCCAAATGTATAAACTTGTGGTGGACTAATAAAACCCCACCTTTGTTTTTCCACCTACTGTATATAAATAGATCATACCTTGGCACCACTCGTGTTTATTCCTGACAAAATTTATTTTGATGTTCCTATTTGTGCAAAACAAACTGCTAAGCTGGTACTCCACACTGCTTCTAGCTTGTACTTCCTTATTCATTTTGATGGCATAACTAAATAAAACTGTCCTTTTCAGAACCTCATCAGGTTAATGATTAGCTGACAGGCTACAGATCTTCAAATCCTTTAAAGTTTCATTCATAGAAAAATGCTTTATAAATAAAATGTATTATTATTATTGAGAATAAACACAACTTTCATTTGAACATTTCAGTACTGAGCTTTGAATGCAGCCACTAGAGGGCAGCATCGTAACTTTCCCTCCTGTGAGCTCTTTGCCTGACCCCATGTTTTTCTGCCTCTCTTCTAGTCTTTGACGATGCCATAAACAAGATCAGCCAACTGGCTGGTGGGTGCCTGCCTTTCTCACACACACACGCACACACAGACATCAATTATCTCACTAACACATTTCCTTATTAAAACCAGTTCTAAACATCATCACCATCCTCCTCAACCCACTGAAGGGATCAAGTGTAAATTATCTAAACATGACACAATCGCACCACACTGATGAGAGATTTAGTAGATCCATTACCAGGCTGAGACATTTCTCTTTTTAAATTCCCAATGCTACATGCACACGCACACACACACACACACACACACACACACTTATCAGCATGTGGCAGAAGTTGTCATGCTGGAAGCATTTGGCCATCATGTCATCATGTGGTGAAATCACTTTAAAATTCCACTGCGCTGTCACAGTGACAGTGTGGAGGAGCATCTTACTCCTATTTTAAGAGACAGTCACTTGACAGCTCTGCAGCAACTGTTACAGCAGTGGTTGCAGAGGAGAAGAGGGTTCATTACTGTGATAATGGGAAACCATGGTGATGTGACCAGGTGGATGACACACTTGTACACTTGTGATGTGCAGTGAGCAAAGTCCCACATGACATAGTGTGGTGTAAAAACTCTTTTTTTAGTTATGAGAGCTTCAAAAACAAAGTTATTAAAGCTTATGGTGTTTGAAGCCTTTTATTGAATACTGCATATAAACAGTCTGCACGCTCTGCTTCATTAGCACAATTCTCCTCTCCAAGCTGGAGAAAGGTAAGTCTTAAAATAAATGCTACAAATCACTGCAGATGGTCATTTGATTTAATTTGGTTCTGAGCAATAAAGTGCGTTGTGTAGTGGCTGGCCAGGTTATACAGTAGCAGATGGAAAATATGTATCTGACTCTCATTTCAAATGTGTCTCTCCGCAACCTCTGTCACCTTTATCGCCTCCCGTAGGAGCTAGTGCAGCAGAGCTGGTGATTAACTGCACAGCAACAGGCATTCAGCTGCAGTGTCACATGAAGTATTACACCTCAGAGATGAACATCACCTGGTATCATGGGTAAGAAAGGATATTTATAATACTAATAAATGTAATACTACACCACTGCCAATGCTGCTACTGTACCAGCAAGTGCTACCTACAGAGGAGAAGGAGAAAATAATGACAATATCTTCAGTATTTGTAGTTGTAGCATTGGTTTTTAGAAGAGAAACATGCTGACCACAAACACATTCTTTTGCTTTTCTATCAAGTTTATCTGCCTGGAGTGGCAAAAACAATAAGTGACATAATAAAACTTGTGATGGCTGTTGGCAAGTGTTTTCATTGTCATAGTTATCACAGGAAAATGACCTTGTTTTTTGACAAGAATCCCATCCCTATCTTTTTCTATGAGGAAGCCTAGGTTAAAAGCACTCTGTTGTACCCTGAAGAAATAAACTGGGGGAATAGATTGAGAGAGAGTAGACAGAAAGAAAGAAAGATGGAGCAAAACAGAAGAGAAAGAGGACAGTGGAGGCATTTCTGTTATTCAATTATTTAAAGAACAAAAATGATGGAGATTAGACTTTTAACCTCTCCCTGTTCATTCTTTGAGTGTGTGTGTTTGTGTGAGGAAGAACGACAGATAGCAAGAGAGAGAAATTGGTATCCCTATGCATAACATTAGGCAGGCATGTAAACATGATTTTCCATTACCTCCACACCAGGCTTCACTTCTCACAAACAAACACTGCACACACAAACACACTAACCTCTCCTCTCTTCTCCACAGTGAGACTAAACTCTCCCACAGTGACAAGATTGTGATTGGAGGAACCCCTGCTATGGCAACCATGGAGGTATTATTGTCCCCTCTACAAAGCTGAACAGTATATGTTCTTAGGTGGGTCATACATGAGTAATTTTGTGACAATAAAGTCCCCCAGGCAGTGGCACTGTTGCTTCAAAGTCCTCAAGTTTGTAGAGGTGATACCAGGGCGACTTTGAGACAAATTAGATAGATGATCTCATCTGTAGAAGGGGTAGCTAATGAATGAAAACATTATACATTTTAAAATTCATTAAACTTAATTAATTAAACAGAGTATCTTCCATTTGCTTTTTGTCAGAAAGCTTTATAATTGTAATTAACTAGTAGATGAATTCATCTTTTTTTTTTTAACCATGAATTAAAGTAGACATATACGTCTCGACACTGATTAGTTGATGGGTTTGTTAATGAATTTTCTGATTTGTTCATTTACAGGTGATTGAGCCAACGGAGAAGGATAAAGGAATGTACTCCATCGTGATCACCAACTCTGAAAACTCACATAAACGCACACTGGACCTCAGTGGTGACGGTCAGTAGCTGCTCTCTCTCCTTGCGTCTCTCACACTTTTTATTGATAATGCAGTAAAATTGTGGCTGGAAACAACACATTCGCTTGTTTTTATGGAGCTCTTGGCTTCAGTCTGTAGTTTAAGACTTTGAAGTGATACTCCAAGCAAAGTGTACCCTTTGAGTATCAAACACTCATCCCTATAGGCCCGAGAAGTGGCTGTAAAGAGTCTGCGCTTTGCTTTCCTCTGTCCTTCCGTTATGCTCAGCATGATCCAAACAGTCGTATTTTTATTTATTTTTGACAAATATTTGATTGGAATGGAAGTTGCATTATCACCCATCTCAAGTTGTGAAGCAATGCCAGAAGTAAAGTATTTATATTTTCACCAAAATATGTTGTTTCTAACCAACATTTAAGCTGCTACTACTCTGAAATACGTTAAGGAGACAATTTGTGATGTTTTGTGATTTTTTTTTTTCTTTTTTTCACAGCATATGAGAAGGCCTTTGCTGAGTTCCAGAAACTCAAGTAAGACTACACTCTCCAATATTTTCGTCAGGCTGTTTATGATCAGTCACTGTTTCCTTCACATCTGGACCTTACTGCATGTTTGACACGCAGTAACAAGAAGTAAAGTCTCGTGATTGCCCAGTTCATTTTATAGTAGCAGTTAAAACACTGACACTCAGCTATTATTTGTTTTATTTTTCATTTGGTTTGCATTTGATATATTTTAAACATTGTACTTCAACTACATAGAGATGCATTTTAGTATGATGAATATCTGAAAAACTGTGAATTCCAAAGCCACCATTATAGCTGCCTGAAGAAGTCTTTAATATTATAATTTCACCTAAAAATCAATGTTAAGAAATAACGGCAGCCAGGTAGCAGAGATCCTTTTGGGTCCTTCGGCTAATTGGGCCGATGTGAAACCCCACACTCTGAATTTTGTAAATCCATTTAGAAAAATCAATTGAAACTCGAAACACTAAACACTGCATGCGGAGTGGAAACTGTCCAAATCCCTTTTCTAATTAACATTCAAAGAGAGACATTTAAGTACAAGATTTTACAAACACATTGAAACAAGTGGCACCCTGTTGCCCTTTTGATTGGGCATCAATATGCCGAGAGGAGAGTAGAGTTCTCCCAGCCATCTGGTCCTGTGGCTGACCTCTGGTCCTCCCATGCTGCTCCGACAGCCCTCACCCAGTGATTACAAAGCAGTATCATTTGTCCCGTGGAAAAGATTCAGTTTCTGAGTAAACTGTAGTTGGTTTGGCTCTAAACTCAAAATGCCTTGTGGCAGACCATCTGACCACTGCTACTGCCCTATAAATGGAAGCGATATTACAGTATGTGTGGTCACTGAGCAGAGCCAGGTAGAGGAGACAGACCGTAGCCAAACTTGGCTGTACCATGTTTACAATGCAGGGTTACGGTTTATACTATATTGTGATTTGTTAGCTGTTTTATTTTGAAAGACAAATTAATATAGAGGGTCATATTTTAGTTTACAGTGCTGTCTATAATTGTGTGTTGCTGGTTTACTTTATGAGAGTGTGAGGTACAGATAATTACTTTTATTTTCTCTGTGTTTCAGGGCTGAAGCCTATGCTGAGAAGAGTGAGTTCATACTTCATTTCTCCTTCTTTCTGTTTAACACAGTTATACTTTACTTCTTCTGTGTAAAACGATTATTGTTCAGATGTCTCAGAGTTCATCATCGATACAATGGGCAGTAGGAATGATTGGTAATATTGATGATGGTTTGTTTCAGACCGTGGTCAGGTGGTGGGAGGACTTCCTGATGTGGTCACCATTATGGAAAAGAAGGTACATTAGGTGTATATAAGCATATAAGGGATTGGAATCTGTGTGAATTTGTGCATATTTGTCTAAGCAGGCATCTCTGTTCCTCCTATAGACCCTGAGTTTAACATGTACAGTGTGTGGGGATCCCAAGCCTCAGGTCTCATGGTTGAAGAATGGAGCCGATGTGGAACCTGATGATCAGGTAAATGCTTCATCAGCCACACTAAAAAAAAAAAAAAAAAAAAACCCTTCCTGCCACAGGCTACTGCTGACTCTTGAAGCTGATTACTCCCTTCCCAAACCCAGACCCTCCTTTCTTTCCCATGATTAATTACCTTATTAATCAGACACAATTGCAATGGTGTGTTTCTATTAACTTGTCTAGTGATACTATGAGGTTCCCACTCTCCGTACGCATCTGCTCCACTCTGTTGTGTTCCTCCAGGTGGCTTTGACTGTGTCTCAGTATTTTGCACACTCCTTTGATTCATGTGGGTAGTGCCCTAAAGTGCACGTTACTGTCAAAATGCAATTACAACATGATTAGAATAACGGTTTTAACATCATGGTAAGTGTTCTCCACAGAACAAGTTATTTTACCTTTATCTTTATGACATAACTAACATAAAGTAATGGAAAGACAGTATTCAAATTAGAGATTGAAGACATAATAAGCAAAGTACTTCCATATGTACTGCTGATGTGGTCAGGAATAAGGGAAAGAAAGGGCCCCTACCTTCTTTTGGGGGAGACTTCAGCACCAGTTACAATCCGTCACTGGAGGGATCTGCATACTTTATGTGACTTCAGCATTATCAGCTCACTCCTGGATCGGTAATGGAACAAATCTACCTCTTATAACTCACTGACCTACTTGCCAACCAGTATATGTCTGCAGCCTATCCCTAGTCAGTGGAGGCTCTTTCAACAGCGTCAGCATCCTGCGGCTCCTAACGGCTTTGAAGATTTAAGTTTGAGAAACCACAGTCCAGGTGGAATATGTGTTGAAGTTTGCCCTCGTCTTTATTCATTCCCTCACCTGCTAATAATCTGTCTAAAACAAGAAGTGACGTCTTTGGTGATGTGCTTTCCAAACCTCAGGAGTGCGTCTCTCCCACCTCGTTACCTCAGAGGATAGTGATGATGTTAACAGAAAAACAAACAGAAATATACACAGATCCAGAGAATGTTGCACTGAAACTCTGAGCAAGGATGGGTTTTACTGTACAGCTATGCAGGGTTTAATAGAGGTGTGCTGGAGCACGTGGTGAATATATTTTGATTAATTCATGTTTTTGAACAATTTGTCACAAAACAACCTTGATTATGTCACGATTTTTGTTGACAGCTACTTTTTATCAGTTAAACAAAAGAGACAATAGCATATGATAGATTTGCCTACAATAATTGAATGCACTTAGTCAATACCATGTTAGAAAAAGAAAAAAGCTCTTCAGTTACAAAAAAACTCCCGCTGCTGCTCCACTGACAGCTATGTTTTTAGGATGTCAGTTTGTTGTTATGTTGGTCTCATTCTTGTAAATGCAATATCTCAGGAAGGCCTAAAAAGAATACAACCATGAGGTGATAATCAAGTTTTTTTGGTCTGTTTGATTGTTAGGTCAGTAGAACTTTTTCACAAATTTAAAGGCAACTGTTTCATATAATAGGGATGTAATTAGCTTTCTACAAGTACCACTCCATAAAAATGTACTAATGCCCAGACCTAGCAAATGAGTGGGCAGGTGCTGTATGAGAGGGGGAACTGAAATACAGTTTTCTTGCCAGTCAGTCAGAATACATGTGTATGTTCTTCAGATACCTGAGATAAGATTACTAGTGCAATTCAGATCTGATGTATAGCTGTATGACATATGAGACAGTAAAGTGTTTCTATTGTTATTTAATCCAGTCCTATTATGGTTGAGCTAATAGGGCTCAGCAGATTAGAATAGACAATAGATTATAATAGATCATTAGTCATTGTGTCCACCAAGCCCGTCTAGCAGTGCTCAGGTTTTGCTAAAGCAAGGTGGTAATCAAAGCTCACGCTGCTGCTCTGGGTAAAAAGATTAATTGATTTTTAATGACAGGTGTTAAATGCTAAACTCCCTGTGCTGCCTTTCTCTCTCTTTAACCTTTGATTTTATATTTCAGTATGTGGTCTCCCTGGACCAAGGCAAGTTCGCCAGTCTGACGATCAAAGGTGTTTCCATGGAGGATTCCGGCAGATATACCATGATTGTCCAGAACAAATATGGAGGGGAGTCTGTGGATATAGTGGTGAGTGTCACTGCGGTGTGCCACAAATGAGTGGATTTACTCAGAGCTGGGGAATTTGTGGTGCAAATCTTGTGTTTTGGTTGGTGTCAACAGTGACATGTTTTTGGGATCTCATTTGTGTTTAATCAACTTTTTTTTGTCTGACCTTCACAGCTTCAACATAAAAGAATAATGAAAAATCATGACCTATAATTGCTATAGTCCTTTGAAACTCTCTATGAACAGTGTCTAATAAGCGTACATGAATTGTGTCTTATTTTGTTTCTCAGGTCAGTGTGTACCGTCACGGAGAGAAAATGCCTGAGGCCAAACCAACTCTGACCCCTAAAACAATCATCCCTCCTAAACTCCCCATTGAGATGCCTCTGCCCAAGGCCCAGCCTGCTCCTAGCCCCGCCTCCTCCACTCCTAGCCCCGCCCCCCCAAAGACAGGAAGAGGAATGAAGAGTCCCACTCCCACAAGAAGGAAGTAACATATTCAAATGCTGGTGCACATATAAACCACACAAGCTGGTATTCTCTATATGGACAGATATTACAACCCTTAAATAAACTGGAGCAAAGCCACTTAATTTTAATCAGAGTCAAGTAAAACCTTATAGCCAAATTAATAATGATGATTATATTAAGTAAAAAAAAAAATTTAACTGTGATTTCCCTTTATAAAAAATGAAAAAAAAAACTGACTAATTGAAATGGACTGAAATGAAACTTGAATAAAGCTTAAATTTCGTTAAAACTGGAAAAAGACTGATGTTTTTTGAACTGACTCTGACAGCTCTGTGTACAAATTAAACAAAACATAAATAATTCGAATGTAGACTTGGAGAGATTCATACATATACTATAATTAAACAGACACATTATACAGTAGAATATAATGTTGTTTACCATGATGGAGAAGTCTACTCAGAATGTTTCACCCCCTTCACAGCTATACTCACTGTCTCAAAACATCACCAACTTGACACTTCAGCAACAATAGCTAATATGAATTCATCAGCTTAAAAGATGTTTTTCACTGATCCCTGCATTGTTGATGGTGTGCAACACACTGGTATTGTGCTTTATGCGGCTGATGGCAGAATTTCTTAATTCCCTCTTGTACACTCTCATCGCTGCTACCGTGACCCTTTGAAAACGGGCCAAGCCACGTCGTGGTCCTGTGGAGAGGTGGGTCCATTCTGCCGTTAGAGAGGGGCAGCTCTGCATATGATCAGTAGTTTGGCTCGGCCTCGTGGTCACGAGACATGTTTTATACATGAAAGATGGCATTTACATGTTGCAGAAAATCTCTCTTCTATAACGCTTTCTGCAGGATGTTGATGCACATGTTCAGTGCTCTCCTGTCGCTGCTGTATCCAAGGAGATGAATGTTGAAAGCTATTTGCCTTCCTTAAGAAATAATGCTAACTTTCACAATGGACACCATCACAGAGAAAAATAGGTCAAAGTAATATGGTCCCACCTCTGTCACCTGATGGCTGCACATATGCAACACTGTCATCCTTACCATCACCATGGTAAGTGACTGAACATGCTGAAGATCAGCTGGCAATGAATCACCACTTAGTAAACCACAGATATGGAGCAGGACTGTCACACTGCAGTAACCACTGAAAACTGTCATAACCGTTTAGTAACGACTGACCGAAAAAATATTTCTGGAAAATCCGCATGTATTCTACCTTACAGCTGAACATCAATTATGTACAGTCCTCCTGGTCATCAGCCAGCAGCCCTGCAATAAGTAGTCAGGTTTAAAGTGCAGGAAGTAGTGATGGCAGAGCTGATGAAAAGATGGCTGATGAGATTTGTGGTTCATTAACGCTGAGGAGAGGAGAAGAGCAGACGAGAGGAGAGTGCGGTGGGGAGGAGGGTAACTTCATTGTTTCTGTGTTTGCAGTTGCTAATAAAAGAAAGATTACACTTTGCTGAGCCTGTTTATTCATTCTGTCAGAGAGGAAGAGGCTGAGAGAGAAGGATTGTGAGAGTAATGGAGAGACTGAAAGAGAGAAAGTGTGACTGTGACACTGGCTGTTGTTTTGCGTTACTTTTGCTGCTGATGTACCTCTGGCAGTATAAAACAGGTCTTGGTAACAAGTTGAGAACGGGTTTACTGAATGAAGCGCAGAGGTGTTAGCAAGAGGCACGTTTGTGTGCGTGAATAAGTTATTTGTGTGTGTGTGGTATTTTTTTTTTTTGGTTTGGATGTGAAGACAAATCTCATCATGTCATAAAATGTGCATGAAAAGCAGGAAGAAGAGCCAAAGTCGGAGGCATGAATGCAGATAATTCAGTGTTGCGTTGACTATTTGAAGTGTGACAGAGAAAGACAGGAAGAGGATGAGAGACAGTAGCCTATTAGAGCGAGAAAGAAAGGCAGATCGGAATCATTTTGATGTTTCGCTGATCATCTGCTGTGAGATCATTTTCCTGACTTTTTAATTAATTTTCACATTTTTAATCAACATAATTACTGGGAATCCAAATGTTACCATGACAACCAACTTTTAATTTCAATAAACTTGGAAAAAGGACCAATTGGTCCAGAACACTATAACTAACACTGTGCACTAACAGACACGCTAATAGACGCATGCAGACACATCAACCGTGCATGTGAGCATAAGTGCGCGCTAACACACACATACACACACACTCATGCATATAGACGGCTGCTATCTAAATGGAATAGCTAGCCAGTACTGATAGCATGAAATTGTGTTTCCAAATATAACACCGTGTCATTGGAGTGTGTGGGTGTGTGGTAGAAACATCACTATAGGGTACATGCTCTCCTACAGTCCTCCACATGGGGGCACTATGGTAACATGCACACTCACTCAGACACACACACAGACACACACACACACACACACACAGACAGGCCTGTCCTAATTAAAGCAGTGCTTTTCAAACAATGAGATAAACTAGGAGCAGGGACATTTTGGGTGTGCACTCACACGGCCACATTTAAAAATACTGCTATGATGCACAAATGTACATACACATGCACATTTCTTACTTTGCAATTTGTACTGTGGGAGTAAATGCTGACAATTATTCTGATGATGATGATATTGATTACTGCTGATTTTTTGCCCACTAGAGAGGAGAGGAGATGTGCACAGAGGAGGAGGAGAGAGAGAGAGAAACTAATAAAAGACAGCGAGAGGGAGAGGAGGAACAAGCAGCATGTTATTCTGCAAGCTTGTCCTGCTGTTTCACCATTGATTATCATTCCTTTATTTTACTGTGAGTAGAAGAACAGCTATAGGAGGTAAAGAGAAGGACTGAAAGAAAGTGCAGAGAGGGAGCAATAAGGGAGACGGATAGAGGGAAATGAGCAAGAGAGGAAACTTCCGCCTTTTTTGTTTCATTCTCACACTACAGTCAGACAACATTGGTGTCACACTGCTCTAACCAAAATAAACCTGTTTTTTTTCTGATTTATCAACTGTATCAGCACCTCCAATCTCGTAGGAGATCAAAAAAAAAAAAAAGCAAATGCTGGATCGTATCGACAACATTTCACATAATTCAACTTGAATGTGTCTGCCTACTGATCAGAGCGGTGGCAGGTTGAATTTGTAAACCCCTCACACTACCACCTAATCCTGTCTGACCATTTGTACTGTCTAACCTCTGGTTGGGATTTCCCCTCAGATTGGTGGCAGATCAAGACTAAATCAGCCAAGTTATCCTCCATCGCACCCCCAGCTTTACTGCTGCGACATTTGTTCTGTGCAATACAAATTAAGTAATTCAGACAAAAGAAACCCAGACTGACCTCAAAAAGACCAAAGGACAAGGACTAGGAGAGGAGGATGAGACAATAGAGAAGGGAAGATCAGACTAAAAAAAGAGAAATTGAAACGTGCTGCAGCTTCATTGTTGCTCTAGTCTTTGGCTGTCAGGGTTTTTAAAATAGTTTCTTGAGATGAGCGCAGATTAGATTTATGCTGTGATTAGTAATCCAGTCTTTTCTTGAGGCATATTTGTGAGAAACCTTGTGCTTGTTCTATTCCCGTCACATTCTTGAAACACAGTCTGCAAACTTTTCATTTTGCATCAGATGGAAAATGACTCATTATTATCGAGGAGGCAAGTCTAATGTTCACATCTGGTATATTTCTAGTGATACTAAGTGATGCATTGCAGGAAATCATACTTCTCCCTCCACAGGAAAGTCAGGTATCTGAGCTACACAGCGGCTCCCCTGGAGTTCGTAGTGACTCAGTGTCTTGGTTGTTGGAGGATTCAGGAGGGCAGTTGCTTCCTGTCAACAAGGGGTCTAAAACCCCGGATTTCTGGTCCAAGGACAGCGCACCTACTTGCCATTCCACTCTGTAGTCCCAGTGTCACTGCTGGGATGCTGTGCATTAAATCCAGAGGCAATGTTTGTGTCAACAATGCATAATTATCTTGGAAACTAAAGGACAACAATGTGCTTTGCTCTCAGTAGAGTGTTACAGTCAGTGGGTCATATAAAAGCCTAAAAGGATGTGAAGGCTTTCGTGCTCGATTCATATTACAGACATGAAAATTAGTATGATTGGAGTCTCTAAATTGCTCACTTTTATGAATGTGACTCATCATCTGTCTGAGCTTGTGCTGCCCTGTCCTCAGTGGAAATGGGGTAGAGGGAGTGGGCAGAGAAAATGAGTAGTGAAACTCAGAAAGGATGGTTTGAATGGAGTGCGTGAGGATGGGAGACAATAAGAATTATGAGTGATTTCAACCTCAGTTGCTTATCCCTGGAAAGCTGTATTATTTTAAGATGGAAGCACTGTTCTTCTCCCCCCACAGCTGAATTACTAACAAAAATGCAGTCAGTATTACTCTTCAGTCTGTCTGTCTGTCTCCCTGCTGCTATCTCCCCCTAACTTGTCTCTCACTGCTTTCTATGCATTTCTAAGCCCTTTCTTCCTCTATTTCCTCTCTCCCTGTCTCTCCTCCCCCTCTCTTTTTTATTCCTTCTCCAATCACTGTGAAATTGCAAGGAGGCTGGTTAGGGACTTTTCTGACAGAGAAGTTTGGCTCCGATCAAAATCACTTGTGAGCATTCCTGCATTCCTTTCCCAATTTAAATGATTTTGCAGCCTCGCAGACACACCCACCCAGACAGTCAGACATACTCACATTGACACTTTGCAAGTCTCCCACCCTCTCTTTATCTCCAGCACACGCTCACTCTTTCATTTCTCTCTCTCTCTGTCACACTCAAACATAGACATATAAATCAGGATTCAGACCTAAAAGTGATAGTCCTGGCGAGGAGTCCATACAGTTGTTCCACTGGCTTTAGTTGGCAACAGATAAGAAACAGAAGAGGAGACAGCGGTGGTAAGGCAGATAGATAGGAGTGACAGTTTAGCATCATTAGAACATGAACAACATGTTTATCCTGGTGCATATTTGTGTTGCAGAATACACTGTGCACAGGCTTACAGCAATGTGCCTTATTTCTTCTCAAACCCTGCTGACGGAGCTTGAGCTCCTTGGAAACAGTTGCAGTCCCTGATGCATGCCATCATGTCAAAGTCACACAGACAAAAGAAGCTGTCGAGTCTGCTGGCAATTTTCGTTTTTCACTTGATGTGTCACTGGCCAGCTGTCTCGCGGAGATTATTATGTAAAGGCAGCACACCAGCTTTGCCTCACCTGTGTGCTCCATGCATCACATGGTCTTCCTGAGTTTTTGTGTCTTGCCGCAGAGGCTCGGTGAACTGTACCTCCTCAGGCTGAGGATGCAGATTCAAGGCTATATGGCAATCAGCTACTTCATATTCAACTTTTCACCCTGGCCCAGAAGTCATCAAGCCATCAGATGCTGCACGGCCAAGAGCCTTGAGGTCTAACTTATAGTTACTGTTGTCATCCTTGTTGTTGTTGAAAAGACACAATAAAACAAAATGAGGTAACACTTATGCTAAATACTAAATATTCATAACTTATTACACAAAAAATAAATTAGCTTTTACGACTCGAATGGTGGCCTAGTATGGACAGTATGTGGGGTCCTTCAGCTCAAATCCAGCCTTTTGTTAATGCTTTTTAGCTATTAATGCTGTTGAGCTATTAATTCTGCCTGAAAGTATTTTTAATATGCATGCATGGACATGAGAGTAGAGGTTGTGGTTGTGCCCTTACAATTAAAGGAGAGGACTCTTGCCCATAAGGTCTGTGAGAATCAAGTCCCCCCGTGGCAGTCTAATGAGGGAGTCTCAAATCTGCGACACCCCTGCTGTCACTGCATATATTAATGTCTGCCTGCATGTATGTCATTTCTGCCATGTACAGGTGAGGTTTGTGTGCTGTTGTGATTCATAGTGGAGCTGCAGGTTGATGTGCACTTCATGTATTAAAAGCGCTTTTGTTTTCAGGCTTGTTCACAACTGTGAATCCATCCTTAAAAGTGATAACCTTTGAGATTAAAGCCTCCTGGTTGCTTCCTCTCTCTGATCTGCCTTTTTCCTCACAATATTAAATCAATTCATTTAATCTGGGCTTCTTAACATGTTGTGACCCAGATTTCCCCTGTCTTTTCTGTAAACTTGCAACTTCTTATGTCTTTTAGTTTTACTGAAGTCCACCTAAGGAGCCACTGGTGGATTAAATAACCAGATGAGAAAGTGCCACACACTTACTATGGTGGGCAAGTACATACATACGAGGGTTTTCCCCAGTGTTTTATAACAGAAGTAGGACTTATTTATAATTTTACTTTTTTTTTGTCCATACACTATATGGTGGCATTAGGGAACATGTTATGGAAAAACAAGACAAAAACGTAGTGGGAAAATGAATGTGAAAGATGAGAATAACAGGCAGGACACTCAGAATGTGAGCTACATTAAAAAAAAGCCCAAAGTCAAAATGTTTAGCAGAGATATGATGGAATGGAAGTGTATGTATGTTTATATTGGTGTGTGTGGTAGCAGGTTGCTGTCGGTCCTGGCAGCAGGCACATGCACATCCCCTGTCTTGGCCAATCATTGTCAAGAAGACCACAGCTTCACACACACACACACACACACACACACACACACACACACACTCAGCTGACCCTCTCTAGTAATGTGAGGGTCAGCTGCAGTCACCCATACCTGTTATTCTCTTTGTTTTCATACACACACTGAGTGGAAGACATCAACAAGCTGGAATAAAATTGTACATAGCAAGTCCCTGACCATGTTCAGGACTAAGCCGCATGCTCAGTAGTCTTAAGTATAACTGAAAGATGTTTGTGCTGTATTGAATGTGCTTCATTGTGGCTGTGCAACAACATACAGGAGACACTAGGAAGCAGAGGGCGAGCGCTCATATTAAAATGTGAAAACATATATTTAAAAGGACTGCATGGTTGCATTTTGGCAACTGTGTCTGAGCAGAAGTTCAATTAAATGACCCTTTGTCAGTTTTCATATTTGAAGATATAAACATATCCTTTAATTTCTTACCAAATTTCTTGCATGCTATTGCTCAAAAAAAAACAAAACACTGAAGCAAGCAATCCAATACAACAGCTCAGCTAGAAACTCTACTTTTGTAAAGACACTGAGCTTGACATTTGCAGGGGGGTTGTACTGGACCATTCCACTGACAAACATTTCAGTGTGATGCAGTGCAGCACAACACCTCCACAAACTCCTGTATGACCTCAGTAATAAACATATAGTTGTCTCTCGGAAAGTTTTGAAAAAAACTTAACGTTATAAATATTTGCACATTATATCACTTACTGGTGGACAGTAAATATTTGAGCTTTATCATGTAGAGATTTAAGACTAAAACATATGCATTACATTACAGATATGATTTTACAACCTCCCACCATCCGATACGATTAAAATGTGGATTGTATGAACATTCAGTTTGTGTGTGTGTTTGTTTGTACACTTTAGTTTGTGTTTCTTGCAGTGTGTCCTAGTTCCCATCAAAGAAATGAGCCAGCAAGCGGAGCACTTACATAATACTGTGGAGGTAGCTGCTGCAGCATGTAAAGAGATGTGTGTATGTATCTGTATGTATGTGCAATGTGTTATGGTGTGTGTGTGTGTGTGTGTGTGAAGATAATGGCAGGACACCAAGAGGAGCACCAAGAACCAAACATGTTTCATCCAATTCTGTGTCTGGTCACACACCGTCTCTCTATTCTCCTCTGATCTTTTTAATCTCTCTCTCTCTCTCTCTCTCTCTCTCTCTCTCCCTCTTTGTTTACTTCCTCTTGTCCGTCAGTATATTTTTTTTTGCCATATTGGCATATTGAATTGTTAATATTTGCTGAGCTTAAAGGGGGATTTTGGTAGCTGTTCATGCAGCTGTGTGTGGTAGTGTCAGCTCTACTACACTGCAAGAGTAAAATGAGTGTTATGATTGGTAGAGTCTGTGGTGCAAAACTTTACAGAACACAGTACATGCTCAGCTAGAGCAGAGTGAAATGGAATTATTTGTTTTTTTTATTCCCGTAAAAGAAGGATGTCTCATGGCAATGAGTAACAAATTTGGATTTTCAATTAATTTGTGATTTCACCCAGCTGTAAAAAGAAACAGTGTGGCACATAATCATTTTTTCATCAGTTTTTCTCATTGTTTTTTTGTATTACTACATGACTTTTTTTAAGAAATCTTTAAAATACTATACTTGTCTATTATTTTTGTCGACATATTTAAATATGAAAATTAATTTATTACTATCCTCTGACTTTGTTGTGACTTTTTTCTTAACTTATTTGTCTATATGATAACAAATTGTAATAATGATTTTTATTGAACACTTCGTAGCCCACTACTTCCTCATGGGAAGGGTTAAATGCAGAGGTCTAAGTCCATGTATGTATGTACCCGTATATACCTGTATGTGCATGACCAATAAAGCTGATTCTTTTAACACTCTATAATATGGATTTTTGATGACTTTTAAAAATGTAATTTTTGACTTTTTCAACATACTATATACTATTTTTTATTTTTTGACAGGCTATTTTATGCCTTTTTTAATCATTTTTTTTCAACAACTTATACTATGATTTCATTCAACACACTATCATATGGCTTTTTGATGACTTTTTTTTAGAGTTTTTAAATTTTGCCTATTTTTTTTTTACTTTTTTCAACATGCTATACTATTACATTTTTTTCACTAGGTTCAACATGCATTAACTCATTGAATGTCAGCCCTTTTATAAAAGCAAAAGTGCCTTGTGCCAGCATTTTTGGCAATTTTGAGTCATCTCTCATGAAGCACAGAAAATTTTGTACCATGTCTCTGAAAACACCAAATGGCTCACATGAAATGTCTCTCTTTTTCATCATGGAAAAAAATGTTTTTACCTTGTTCCATTCTTGTTTTATCTGAAGGAGAGTAGAGGCCACTTTCACCAAAATCACAATTTTGTCCAGATTCCGTCTGTTTTGCTCTGTAATCTCGATCGTCTCCACTTCCTGCTTTGATCTCTCTGGCATATATCATCTTTTTATGTTCCTACTACAAATCCCAGAAGTCCCAATATTACTCACAGGCTGTGTGAGAGCGCCTTCTTGTGCCAGCTGCCAAAAAAACACTATGACGTATATATACGTTTATGGCACTCAAACGTATTTTAAAAGACGTACAAAAACTTTTTGGGTTCTCAAAGAGTTAATATGGCTTTTTCTCACCTTTTTTTTGCAACAAATTATACTTCACTCAACATACTGCAATATAGATTTTTGACACGCTATAATATGACCTTTTTCAGCTTATTTCAATAAATTATACAATGTCTTTTTGATGTTTTTCTTTCACGTCTCCTCGTTGTACACACTGAGTTTGCAGTTTGTCGCCTTGTCTTCATTTTGTCTGGTCATAGCTCTTGGGATCTTGGTGAGGGCAGTCACATTCCTCCTCTCTCCTCTCTACCCTGTCTTCTCTCTATTCAGCGAGCCCTATTTCCACTTGGCTGTGGATTCCTCAAATTCACCATGGAATTGATCAGCTGCTCTCGCAACGCTATTGACACCATATTTTTTCAGCAAGGAAATTAGGGTCAGGGGGAACCTGCCTGCCTGGACAGAACCCACCCTGCGGGCTATGTTCTTGATGCCTGGGCGAGCTGGTGTGTTGCGTGTTTGACGCCACTTTCTGTTGAAGACATCGAGGATCTCTACTTATCTGGGTTTTTGGTTAGGGGGCTTCTTCTGCTCGGATTAGGGGGTGCCCTCATATACTGCCAAACTGGCAAGACGGCTGTCACCAAGATTGGATCTCCACATCTGCCTGTCATGACCAGTGAGTTGGGCAAAGCAGGGCAAACTCAGGCTGCATTATTTATTTAACTAAAGTGTGAAATGGGAACCATCATGAAGAATCTGACTGCTTTGCAACGGAAGACTGACGGTCGAAGACCAGTACAAAATAACTACAAAGAGAAGCAAAATTGGAACGTGCTCCTCTGCTCTAAAACCCAAACTCCGCTGGTGAAGGCCAGCTGCCTCTGTTTTCCTCCAGAAGTATCTCACTTGTCGGCTGGACTTCAAATTGACTGCTTCTTACCCCACCCCCATCTCAATCTGTTGTTGCCCAAGGTTGAAGAACCAAGGACACCTCTGGATCCTCCATGCACACACACACAGACAGACAGACCGCTTGCACACACACCTACTAATAATGGCTTTCTATAAAAAAGACATAATATAATTTATATTGTGACTGTATTCAACACACCATAATATGGCTTTTGTCATGACTTTTATTGATTTTTTATTTATTTTCCCTTTTTTTAAAATTTTTTATTTTTTTAATCCTTTGACATTTTTTTCAGCATTTTTCAACGCGATGTAATGTGACTTCATTCAACGCACTTAAATATTTCTTTTGGATAACTTTTATTAACATTGACTTTTTTGACATACGTACTACTGTATGCTATGGCATTTTTTTCTACATTTTTTCACTTTGCTAGTATATGGCTTTCTATCACTTTTTTTACTTTTTGACATATTTTTCCACATGCTCTAAAATGACTTTGTATCAACTTTTTCAACAAATTATACAATGATTTCATTCAACATACTATAATATGGCTTTTTGATGACTATAATTGAGATTTTAACATTTCACTTTTTTAACTGTTTTCAACATACTATACTGTGATTTCTTTCCTACATTGTTCAGTGTTTTTCACCACATACGATGACTTCATTCAACACACTATAATATGGCTGTTTCATGACTTTTATTAACATTTTAAAATTTCACTATTTTTTCTTCTTTGATATATTTCTTCACATTTTTCGACATGCTATATTATTACTTTATATCAACAGTTTCAACAAATTGCAATATGCAATTTTAACTTTTAACTTTTTCGACATATTTTTTCTACATATTTCACCATGCTATAATATGGATTTTTATCAACAATTTTTCACCAAATTATACAATGACTTCCTTCAGCACACCATAATATTGCTTGAACATGACTTTTATTTTGAAATTAATCTTTTTTTACTCTTTCAACACAGCATACCATGATATTTTTGACATGCTTAAATGTGGCTTTCTATCTTTTTTTCATCAAATTATATTATAATTTCCTTCATCACTCTATGGCTTTTTGATGACCATTTTAAAACTTTGATTGACTCACTGAATGTCAGTCACTATAGTTTGACCCCAGTATTTTTGAGCTGCTATTATATGGCTTTTTCTCAACAAATTGTAACATGACTTCATTCACACATATCATACTATGACTTTTTCCTGATATTTTGACAGACTATACCATGACTATTGATGGCATACTTTTCATTACTTTATTTGACATTCAAACCAATTTTCAACTTTTTTCATGAAAGTTTTGACCTATTGCGTGGCACTATGATGTTCTTTCATGAAATGTTTAACACGATAAGCCATTACTTTCTTATGAGACAATTCAGAGTACACTGACACATGATACTATTGTCAAAATATGTCAGATGATACTCTGACTTTTCAGCATGCTATTCTGTGATATACAATGCTTTCACTTTGTCAAGAAATTATACCATGATTTTTTTCCTCCTTTTTATAGCTGTTTTTAATATGATGATAATCAATATTTTTTTCCTACAAAGCTGTAAACTAGTTAGAGTATTTTGTGCCACATGAGTCAATATTTAACCTTTGATCACAGGTGTGTGACCCTAAAGTTGAAATCAGAACCTTAGAAAGTAATTCTTACCTTCCACTATTTTCAGCTTTACTCCGAGAATCACACCACTTGCAAAACTGAATCTAACTCGGTGAACTATATCAGATAATCCCTCCCTTGCTGGCTACCTGCTGCTGTCAGGCTCAAGAGTCACAACTGTAAGCAGGCTGTTCTCATCCAATATTCATACAAATTACTACGAAAACGTAGTGCACTATAATTCATATATAACCCACATAATTGGGAGCTGGAGATGCAGGCTGCTCTTTCTGTGAAAACATGACAGACATTGCTTACATTCTCAGTGGAAATGCAATATTTTAAGATAGCTGATGAGTTCAAATGTGTTTTGAACATTTCTAGCCCTGTAACCTTATCCCTAACCCTAACCATTGCTAGAAATGTTGTCAAAGTGTATTTCAATGCATACATTTTATTAAAATATTGCAGTTTCCACTGAGAATGAAATGAATATCTGCCATTTTTAAGGCTCTAACTTCAGGGCTCATGCATGCGTGCTGATCACTCATGTTGTTGGTCATTCATAGAGATATGCACGAAAATCTGAGCCTTTCATATGATATCATACAAACCGTTTCATGAGACTTCATTGCTGTAAGTGGCAAAAACGTATTGGCGGCTGTCCAACAGTGCAGAAAAGAATAAAATAAGAATCACTTGACACTATGCCTTCACATCTCATTACTGACAGATACAGGGTAGATTAAAGCTGGCCTCAGTAAATCCATGCATTCATTTTCTACACCCAGTTTCATATCAGTGGGGCCAGGAGTCCTTCCCTGCATACACTGGACAAAATGCCCATATATTCCATGAAGGACTGCTAGTCCATGATGGGATGAACACAACATAATAACACACAGCAATGGCAATTTAAAGCCTCATATCTCATGTGAGATACTGTAATTGGTCTCACATCCACATGACCAGATTGTGTTTGAAAGAAAAAGAAAAAGAAGAAGAGAAGGAGGAGGAAGACATGGCCCATACAAGTATGAGAAGAACATGCAAAGTCCGCAGATTGCTGGTGCTGGAAGGTAGTTGAACTAACCACTGTACCACTGTATTTCTGATTACTGTTAAAGTGACCAACCATCAGCAAGTCATGTCTCCAATCGTCTCAAGGTCTCACATGGTGGTGTACTAATGAAGGAAAGAGATTTCTAAAGTGCATGTCCTGGTTTTGTGATCTTGACTATCACACAACTGAATGAAGCAACATGTTTCTTTAAAGTGGGAACAAACCTCAAGGCTATCAAAAAACTAGACAGCACGTGCAGGGTCCAAAATGAACTTTCTGTTAATGTCTGGTCAACTGGAAATATTTACTGACCGAAATGTTTTGAACTTGCCATAAAACTACATGATAAAAATGAACATAAACATAAAGTGTGCAGGTCCAGTGTGTAGAGTCCTTGCTGCAAATCTTGGCAAATTCTCCCTGTGACTGACTATTTCAGCAACCTGCCAAGGGCAGCTGACCTTGTTTATTTTATTAGCCAGTGTAGAGTTTTAATCGCATTTGGCAAGTGCTAATATTGGACACTGGTCCAGATATAGCAACTGTTTTCACCATTAATACTCACACCTTTTAATCTTGGCAGGTTTGAATAAATACAGAGACAACACAATAGGCCAGAGGTGGGCCACGATCACTGTTGCTCCAACTTACAAAATTCTGCAAGGACATGAATTCTCACTAAAATAGAAACCAACGAATGTGTCAAAACACTGCACTTTGCTTGAGTTTGCCATTTGCTTGCCATTTAGTTTGTTTTGTTATTATGTAGCCTATCATACTAACAGACGATTCAACTTGGTCTTTGCATCCAAATACTAAAAATTAAATAAAACTTTCTCAGACTGTAAGTCAAATTTTTGTCCCCGCATCTCATTCACTGTTTCAAAAAGAATAATGATAGATACTTGGTTTTCATATTTCAAAAAGTAATAAGGGAAGCAAATACGGGTGGACTGGCTGCTCAGACTCAGGCTGCCACCATTGTACAAAGAGGTGTTAGATGCAGGACTGAAGACTTTGTCATTCCTTAAGAGGAGCAACAATCAAAGAATGGGGGGAAATGGAACAGACTCTATAGGAGATACATTTTTGGTCAAAATGTAATTCCAGGGAGAGAGGTGTTTGATAAAGCACCAGAGAATGAAGCTGCTGGGGTGGTGAGGGGAAAGGCCGTACACTTATAAGTCTCTGTATGTCTCTGTCTCTTCAGATTCTATTACAGAAGACTGCCATGCTATCACAAAACCCAAGATCTGACACCTGTGTGTGTGTGTGTGTGTGTGTGTGTGTGTGTGTAGGTCATTATAACCTCTGCAGATTTCTGGGTATAACACCTGACACCCACATGGTGCATGCATTCACACACGCACACACCAGCATCTCTGAAAGGTGGTGGAATTGATTTTACACAGAAAGTGCCAATCCAAAGTTACTTATTAGACCTGCCAACCACTAATGCCCTGCCTACTTGGCCAGGGCCTACGTGGCTCGATTGACCTTGATGTCCCTTTTATTACTTTACCTTTGCAGGGACCTTACCCTTTCTCTATTATCATGTCTTTTACCTGTCTCTCGTCTCATTTATATTCATGGTGGTGACACAGCTTTATGGCAACAATGTTGATATATCCGTTGACTGGTCCACCAATTTTGTTTCAACAATCCTTGGCTAAATTGCAGGAGTTTGTACAGATAGCTTCATGGTGCCCAGAGGATGAATCCAAATGGCTTTGCTGACCCCCTGAATTTTGGACCAATGAGCAATGCCCAAAACTGTGGTATTCCCATTACTTTGCATCTAGCACCATCATCAGATCAGAAGTGCAACTTGTCCAGTACTTTGTTTTATGAGCAAATACCTTAATAACGAATGACATTCCCATGAGCCTCAGCTGTGTTTAGTACTAATTAGATGTTAGCATGCCAACAGACTAAACTGAGATGTGAACATGGTAAGCATCACTTGCTAAATATCAGCACGTTAGTCATTGTGAGCATGGTGACATTATATTTCAGGGCCCTGTTGTGTCTTAACACAACTCTTACCCCTAATTTCCACTGGATACCGAACAATGCTGTTTTGTCCGATCCGACATGTCAACGCCTGCAGAAACAAATTGGCAGAGCTTCTATTGTTGTACATTGGCACATGGTGCATGAATTCAGCGCTGTGTGCCGACGTCTGACAGCAGGAATCTTGCGATTCCAGCTGTCCAGCGGAGCCATAGCAGGCAGATCTGGTTGGTATTAAATTAGGGATTACCCTTACTTTACTTTTCATCCATCCATCCATCCATCCATTATCTACCGCTTATCCTCACATAGGGTCACAGGGGGGCTGGAGCCTATCCCAGCTGTCTTAGGGTAAAAGGCAGGGTACACCCTGGACAAGTCTCCAGTTCATCACAGGACACATAGAGACAGACAACCACTCACACTCACATTCACACCTACGGTCAATTTAAATTGGCCAATTAACCTAATCCCCATGCAGACACAGTAAAGTAGGCCTATTCACATCATTTTAGCTTCCCATTGTATGGCACAATCGGTGAGGTATTTTATTCCTGGGACCAAGCTGTGTGTGTGTGTGCGTGCGAACGTGTGTGTGTGTGTGTGTGTGTGTGTGTGTGTTTCAAAAGTGTTCTCCTAACTTACTGCCATGTTGAATATCCACCATCATATGCCGCGCTCTCTCAGACAACCAGAGAGAGAACACAAGCAGACACAGGCAGAAAAATACAGATCAAGAAGACAAAGGAGAGCAGGAGAGTGGAAGATGAGAGGAAACTCAGGAGATATTTGCCTGACAGGAAGCCTGAATTTCCATTCCTTGTTGCAGACACACAAACCCACAATGAAAGAGGGAGAGAGCAAAAGAGGTAAAATTATTCACTCATGCTGCCAACCCTGGTTGATGCCAAAATGATAATCATGCCTGAATCCTGGCAATGATGCCAAAAGTCCATCGGCATATCCCATTTTAGGCGATTGGCCAATGCAATAAGTACATAATAGCATTTCAGTGTTCCCCAAGATGTGTTTTTGGCCATGTGAAAAGGCCCCTTAAACAGCATTTAGATGTGATACTAAAACTCTCCATTGAAACCAATAATACTGAAATTCTGTGACAGCAAACCACGTGGCAATAAAGTTCTCCTGTTAAATCAACAACTGTCTGCCAAAGATTAAACCCTGAGAGGTGAGGCCTCTAATCTGTGATGTTATCGAGAGACAGATGCTGGAGCTCCTTCCCTGATAATGAGTTACAGCCTGGCTCACTTCTGTTCACAGTTTTTCACAGTCACTTAAAGCTTCCCCAGACTGCATGATATCAGCTTGATAATGGCCCGAATGGACTGAAAGAGGGAATATGAGCTTCATGGATGTCGTTTTATCCCATGTTGTGTGACACAGGAGAAGGCAACCAAAGCAGCCTATGGGACTTGTACAAAGATAAACACACAAAGACAAGGATTATCCATCTTTTGACCTTTTTTGAGCTTTTGAGAAAACTCTGGGCACAGCTTTGATTATGGTACATGGCAAATTCAATAATATTGATAAATCACAGCACAATGTGCTGACCGTGCTATAAAAATTGGCAGTACTGCTTTAGTTTGTCTGACTTGTGGAAAAGTTTACCCTTTACTGTTGGGTCTTTCACCATTTTTAAATTTCCCCGCGTGACTGCTTTGCTTTTGTCTCTTTTTTACCTTTTTATTTAATATAATATCCCAAGTGTTACATGTATGCATTTATGATAAATGTACTTATGACAGTGTATATTATTTATACAAACTCCACTTAATGACATAAGAAATGACATTGACCTGACCCCACTACTACCAAATACAGTATATCACTCTTCTGTCCTGTCCACTTACTGCTAAACAAGATATTTGGTAACCAAGATTATCTAACCTGTATCATGATGATAAATGTGCAGTGTAATTCAAGGAATTTGGCAATTTAAAAGCTGAGGGAAACACTGCTGACTCTAGCAGAAGATGTGGTCATCCAGTTTGTCGTCCTGCTCTCTCACTTGACCAGTCACTGCTTATCAGTGTTTGTTTTGTTCAAGTGTGGGACACCAGTGTCCAAATAAACACTGGTACCAGATATCAGACTCATAGCAAACTGAAATGAGGCATCTGAGAATTATCTGATTGCAAAAACATTTACTGATTGTAAATCCAGCCATGACTTAAATTTCAAAGGTTAAAAATTTGAAATGATATTATGGGGTAACTACACACCTGGTGGCTGAATACTGAAAATGCTAAGAGCCAGTGAAGATGAGTAATGAGTTAATGTTTACTAAACAGGGAAAAAAAGCAAAAAATGAGAGGAAGTTACAGAGTGCTGAGCTGAAGATTGGGTATAAGAGAGTAAAGAGAGATAGTAGATAGGAGACAATGATGATGGAGGCAGAGAAAATAGCTTTTGTGCCATCTGTCTCAGCAGTGTCACCATGACAGTGGGGGAGTCTTACTTTGCTTGTCCCTTTCATTTTTCTTTCTTTGTTGGAGAATTTTTATTACACTAACATTCGGTACATTCTTAGTTAAGACAGTGAAACACATAAAATGAAAAAAGGCAACAATAATAATGAACAACTAAGTGGTCCAGCCTTGAAACAACACCAGCATTAAATAAGGACTTTGTTGAATACTCAGTGCCCACAGAGCACGTGCACATACTTCATGCATGTTGAAATGAGTGGAAATGTCAACAAACTGTCTCCCTCTACCACTCTGTTTCAACAGACAGACTATTTTGTGTTATCAGATTAGATATAATAAAGTATCAATGAAGACCATCTGTCTCCCAGAGTCCACACACACTCACAGATACCTCTGAAATAGTGCTGGACAATCAATGCAAGACGAACAGGCTCAGAAGCACAGGTAGCATTTGATCTCAAATGTTTCAATATGACCGGATTTATGACGATGACAAAATGACACTGATCCAGTTTTGTCTTTTCTGTTTAAGTTCTCTCTCTCTCTCTCTCTCTAAGAATGATTGTCAAGCTGTCTTGTGAGTCATGAAACTGTGACAACAATCTGAAATCTGCTAGAAATATCCAGAAGGGGACCACATTTCAAATTGTACTGATGGCAGTTTCTTATTAATTTATCAATCATGACAGGTGTTTCTTAATTAGTGGATGACATACCTCATGCATCAAATCTCATACTGAGGTATTATTTCCTCTAGCAGACGATCATCAGGGATGGACTCTGAATCCCCACAGTATTTCTTAGCCTAAAGCGGTGGCATCAGAAAGTAATTGTCTAAATGTCACCACTTTGTGTTTTGGCTGGTGAATAACACCCCAATTCGTGGTAATAATTAGCTCCCCTGTGTTATGTTGATGGAGGGTAAAATCATTCAGGTAACTTCCTCAAAACAGGCTGTGGCTGGTGGGTTTTATGAGGGATCTCTGCACAGGCTTGTGGGTCACACATTAATCACTGCATAGCTGGATATTTTCCTTAAAGCTGCAATCCATGATTGTGGTCAGAAGCACTTTTTGTTATACTGGGTGAAATGGTCCTTCCATCCTGAGAGCAGTCAATACATGATGTGTTCAGAAAAAAGGAAGGAAAAGAATCAGACCTCTGTGGCTACAGGACTGTAAAAACTCTGATCAATCAACTGACACTCGGAGCCAGATGGAAGAGCCAATCAGATGCCTTCATGTCTCATCCTGCTGACGTCCCCCATCTGTCCCTCCCTCCTCCCAGCTGTTGCCGGTAATATCCAGTACACTGGTCTGCAGAAGTACTGTACAGAGTTAGCAGGAGAATACAGTGTGTTCTGTAGGGAACAATAGCAGAGAAATGCAGCCAAAAATACCATTTCCAGTGTTACTTCTGATGACTCACCCTGCTAAACAGACAAAGAGAAGACAGAGGGAGGCAGAAAAGACTGTGAAGAAACTCTGGACAAAACTAAGAGGACAAACCAGAGTGGACATCGGTGGAGACACTGAGACATCTGAAGGGACTGAAAAGTGATGTAGTGAAGTGATGTGAGGTAATTATTTGTTTAGCTTCAGGAGGCATTATTATTTTCATGAAATATGTGATGTTTGCCAACTTAGCTACTTTTGTAGCGCGTATTAGCCCGATGCTAACGTTAGCTTCTCTGTGGCTGTAAGCCGGTCAGCACGATCTGATATAACCAAGTAATTAACAATCCTGAACAACTACCACAATAGTCCTGGGTCACTAACCCTAATCCTTACCCTAACTCTAAAAACTTTGACATTTGTCCAGGACTGTTAAGTACTTGGTAATATCAGATCATCCAAGCCGGTCGTAGGTGCGGCTTGTATTGAAGAGGTTATAGGGAATGATATTTTGACCATATTGCACAGTCATAGTCTCCAGTGTCTGCATTATAAAGGTGCTCACAGACTCCAGCAGACTGTGAGAGGAGCGGATCTGGATGTCCGTTCAGCTCAAAGCTTCCATAGTGGAGCGCTCTGCCGCTAGCTGTTTCCTGTGAAATTTCTGTGAATCAGTCACATTTAAAGTGGGTCGATGTGAAAAATAGATGCCGAGCAGTGGTTTATGTGACAACAGTGCAGAGCAGAGACCGTGACCATCGCAAAATTTGAGCTTTGCGCACTCCGTGTGCATTCTGCCGAGTATGTTTGGGCCTTTAGCTCAGTGCTAACTTGCTCATGCTAGCTTATCTGTGCTTGTGAACTGGTCGTCAGTGCCGCTTGTATTGAAGAGGTTATAGGATATGACATTTTGACCATATTGCACAGCCATAGTCGTCACTGTCTGCATTATAAAGGTGACAAAATGACTTTGATATATTGGCTTTGAATGCAACATTTTACAACTGTGGTGATGTGCTGAATCCTACTGTCAGATGTTCAAGTTTGAGGGGGCGTGGCTTTGGACGGAGCACTGATGGGAGGGGGAGGAGCTTAGAGGAGGCTGAGAGGAGGTGCTACTTTCACATCTTGCTAGCTCTCTTGCTAGCTCTTTCAGATCATGGATTATAGCTTTAAAGTAGAGACAGTACAAGTCTCTTTCTTGCAGGCTGCTTACTGCATCTGTACCATCTATTTATGTATTTATTTAGTGGATGAAATCCTAACCTGCCATGAAAGGCATGACCCACCCTACTCTGCCTCTGACTGGCTCATTGATTTGATTGGTTTAGGGTAAGGCAAGAGGAGCGAGACTGATTAAAGCTATAGTCTGTCATGTTAGAGGCTGAACTTGATTCACAGTGGCTTAATACACGCCTGGTTAGCAAAAGACAGTCTTAAACTCCTGCAGTTAAGCACACTTTGGTCGGCAAATAATTCACAGTCCCATATGTATAAATATACACAGTAAGCATGGCACAGTCCATCACAGCTCTCACATGTGCTCTGCTACGCTCTATGCCATTTTGTCCTTCTTCTACTCACTTCCTCAATTCTGGTGTGATTACGCTGAGGTCAACATGAAAATAAAACTTCCCGGTTATTAATTCTCCAACATAACATTAATTATTATTAACCTTTTTTATATATTGAATGAAATCTGAATGTACCTTTTTAACTGTAGAAATGCATGGAATAAAACTAGCCAAATTCTACCCGCCAAGTGCCAATGGCGGGTAGAATTTGGGTTTGGCGTGTAAAACAAAATTAAGTACCCGCTAATGGCCAATGCTGTTTGGGACTTTTTTTTTTTTTTTTTCGTGTTCGCTCCAGAGCGTCTGCTTAGAGCACTTCAACCAGACTATTTTGTCCCTTGTCATTTTAAATATTACCTTATTGAAGCAATGTAATGGTGACATGGAAGCCTAAACATTTAGGATAACTCCTGCTGCACCAGGTGCCTCAGTGTAAATGTTGCCTTCTGTCTGTTCTTTTTGCAGGTAATTCATCATGTTATGCAGCCAGTTAAATCAGATCAGAAAAGGCCTTAAAGAAACTCTGGGCCAGATGTACGTCCCATGATTTCCCTAAGGGAGTCAAATGAGGAGCTCAACCGAGACGTAAATTGTTTTTCAACTTTATAAATAACAAATCTCATAAAGACATTCCTTTAATCAAATGTGTTGGGTCTGTTACTAGTGTGTGTAGATTATCAAATTTAAATCTAGCAAACATGACTATTTCATTTGTTGTAGCTGGTGATCCAGAGCATTGACTAGTCACAATCCAAATGTGACAGCGATGACGATGACCCTGATCCACTGCAGAAAGTCTCATTACTGGGTCTTTGAGGAAATGCAGAGGAAGGTCACACTGGCCTTATTTTCTTATTGTTCAGTTGTTGTCTGGATGCTAGGACTGTGTGGCCAAAATTCAAGTTTTGACGAAATACATCTGAGGTGTGACATGCATGACTTTTTCTCGTCCACAGTGTCACCAAAGGTGCTGCATGACCTCATGAGTTTCTGGGTCAGGTGGAAGCTGCCAGCAAGAAATCTCATCGGTGAGGTTGTAACCTTGCTGGCCTCTTATCTGCTTCTTCAGATGAAATCTCCTCAGTCACCATCAGACAAAGACTACAGGTCTGTATTCAATACCATTGTACACTGTGTTGATGAAGCTTAGGACCTTGGTCTTTGTCATTCCATCAGAGGGTATATAACTCTGACAGACAGTGACGGTAGATGACAGTTAATCATCTGCTACAGTTCTAAACAATGTTGATTTTAGAAAGTCCAAAATTGTTCAGATGCCAGTTGAGTGATGTTGAAAGTGTTGACAAACATCAGAGTTTTACTCAGTCAGAGATCTCAGACTCACTCTCCTGGTCTGCCGGACTATGAACAATAAGTACTTTAAATAATCAATATGTGTTTAAAATCATGTTAGTACCTCAGAGGATGAAGGTAAAATGAGTGTCAGACCAATTATTGTTTTCTACCTTCAGGTACATCCTACAAATTCAAGCACAATTAAAAGAGCATCACAGTATTTTGATGATGAATCAGTTTTCCTTGAGACGTGAATCAACTGACAAAGATCTCTAGGGACCAGGCAATCGATGCCCAAATGACACGTACGAAAACTATCAAACTACTAGGTTGTCTATTAGCATTACTAGCTAGCTAGTATTGCTAGCATCACCATCACCATGTCAATGCAGACCAGGGACACTCATGCGATTGACTGAAAAGGAGGGAAATTCCTTCTCTGCCTCAATAGTTCCTTCAGGTGCTTCAGGATTTTGTTTCCTACCTGCTGGTGTAAAGACAGTCAGGTGGTCAGTACTTTCCTTGCTATAAGTATTTTGTGTATCCAACATATCTACATTTTGCATGAGTACCCTTTATTTTTTATGATATTACTCTTTTCAAATCATACATTAGGCCCAGTGGTGATGCTTCGTCCTCTCATGGAGAGGCTTCCCAAGGATCCATCCTCAGTCCCCTTTGGTTTAGAGGAGAACTTGAAAGCTATGAAACTCTCTCACCTGAAGCTAAATTAATGGAAAGTCATTTAATCTGGTTCTCTGAAGCCCGTCACTCTGCAGAGTCTGTGAATAGCAAGCCTGCAGCCATGAGGGGAATTTTGACCTCTTCTTTGTTAATGGGATTACTGGAGATTCCTCCAGCTGAGGGGCATTAAAACAAATATTTGTCCAGTCTCCTGCTGACTTAAGTTACCAAGACATTACATAACACGTACACTTATGAGAACATCCTCTCCCACCTCCCATTTTTATGGCTGCGTCAGTGCCTCTGTTGATCTAGAGGAAGTCACTTTTTTCATTAAGGATAGTTCTAGTTGTCTGTATCTGTTGTTGCTGAGTTTAAATTCAAAGAGAAAAGATCACGTAAACTCTATTCTGGCATCTATTTTATCAATGTCAGCTTTCAATATCAGCCTTTCAGTTTCTCTTCTCTATTTTTCTTTTATTTTTTATCCCTGTTTTTAATTATTATTGGACTCGCTTTTATTGCTCCTTGTTATTTCTTGCACCATGCATCTTATCTCCTAACATCCTGTTTAGGTCTTGTTTAATCCTGAATTGTCCTGTAAACTGGCTCGTAATCTTGTTTTGTTAGATGCTGTATAAATAAAGTTTCAACTGTCTTTCTAACCGGCGCTTCGGCTGACTGGCTGTGCTGCTTTTCACCGCTCAAGCTCCTCGCTCTCCTCCTTTGGTTTCAGATCAGTCATTGATGGAATCTCTTTACTTTACGTAGATTCAATTTCTCAGTGAAATGATTGGCTGGTTTCAAAGTTTCTGACTGACCTATGTAACCACGGTAACATTCTAGTGAAGTTGAAAGGAAAATCAGTTTCTTTCAAAAGTCTGACCATGGTGTACATGTAGGGCTGTAAATATACCATGTCTATGGAGAATAATTCACTAACACAGTGAAATAAACCACATCCATGCAGTTAATAAGCACTGATTGACTATTGTTTGCCATCAGTAACTGAATGACTGCGTGAATTATTCCATTCACACAACACAGAGGCAGAGTTTATGTTCTTCCCCACACTCTTTGCCATGGATTATCACTTATCAATGTCAGCATTAATTGAAATGACCAACCTGCATAACCTGTGAATTCAAAATTAAGCAATTAATCCATAGTTACTGTGTTTAATGAGCCTGTATTTCAGGGAGTTTGTCAAGCTATCCACCCATCCCGTAGCCTTTCCCAGCATGCATTTAGTGGAATTGGAGTTTAGAGACAGGCTAATAAAATTTGACAAATAATAACATAAAATCACCTGACAGGTATATATTTAGACTCACCGCACAGGGAAACTGGAGCACCTGGAGAAAGAAGAAATCATGCACACAGATGCATCGGCCAGGCAGGTCAGATTCAAACAGAGACTAAATAAAAGGCTCTGCATTGAAATGAAACATATTCAAGCAAACAAAATCATATTAAAGACCAGTTCACAAGCCAGGATAGCAGTTTGCAAAAACATTTGGTACAAAGGAGAAAGTATTGTATCAAAAACTTTATTCTCAAATGTTTTCAAAATAATTGACAGATAAACTGTGAGTCTCTTTATCAGCAGCTCATGAGGCTGCGTTCACATACAGTTTCTGCTGTTTGACCATTTGTCAACACTCCATTTGTCTCTCTTGTGATCTCATGGGAGGACAGAAAAACGCCTGTTTCCATCCTTTAATTCAAATTCAAAGATAGGAGCCTCCAGAACTGTTGCTGATTTGCCAATGCTGCTGTGAGAGCCTAAATTTACCACAATTTTCCACTCTAAACCCATAATGTCTAAGCAAGGAGAACCAGTTTCATCCTTGTTTAGACAGATGTGTGGTCAGATTCTTGGCTATAAAGGGGTCAAGTCATCCAAAATCTTTTGTGCCTGTGGAAGTCATCCCTCTCCCAGATACAGACATGAGGATCAAGCCAAGGACTGCTGTTACACAAGAACGCTGTTTTTTTTCTTTTCTTTTAAAGGACCATCCATGATTCATGACATTGACATTACAAATCTAATACTATATGTTTTCATTTTTGTTAAATTGAAAGTCTGTCGGTAAAATGAATTAATTAATAATAATAACAATGCATTTTAACACAAGAAATTACCAATGATCAACAGCACATGGCTGCCACATTAAAAGCCACATCGTTTGACATATTTATGCAATGAACAGTGACTTTCACTGCATACTGGCTCCAAGCTGTGGAGGGACTGGAGATGACACACCAATTTATACACCTGAAGTGTTTCAGATTGTGAATATAAAACTTTTTATGTGTGACCCAGAGATATATGTTACCTCTGGGTCCCACGAGGTTTTCTGTTCCTGTGTAAAAGCAGCCTTTATGGACAAACGAGATCATATGACATTTTGATATTTGATACTCAGTTTGAACCGTAAGATTTTTACATGGCATGTAACAGTAAAAACATTGACTTTAATGAACAAGATTTTGTTGTACCTACATCATTAATCATAAAAAGTACAGCTTGTTTAATAATTTGTTTTCCTTTTTTACAAATTCTCCATAAAAAATAGATTTCTGTACAAAATTTTTTTTCTTTTGCACCTACTTCAAGTTCAGCAGCACATGATGATGGTGACAGAGACGACAATGACGGAGATTATGATGACTGAAACGATAACACAAATGATGATGGCAGCTTCCTGGTGAGGACTTGCCATTTTTCAACGTATCTCTGTGCCGTTTGGGAGGACAAAAATGAAACCATATTTTATCACCACATAGTTATAAGCAACAAACTTGCTAAGCGCATGTCAATGTGTTGTTGAGAATGCATCCCACCACCATGTGTGAATGTAGCACTGATGTGTGTGGTGTACCAATCTACAAGCTGTCATGTGCAGAAATGATAATAATTCATCCTTTACAGTGATGAGTGAAGCAGTGCTGAAGTCAACTCACACAGTTCAGAAACACCAGGTTGTGTATTTTCTTCAAAGCTCTACTGTTGAACGTATGGCATGAGAGGTTTGTCCTTTCTGAACTACTAAGACAGTGACACAAAGGCCTAACAAGTTATTAGGTGCAATACTGAATATTTCAATTTGATTATTCGACAAAATGAATCTGAAAGCAATCCACACAAACACACACCAGAGTTATTATCGTAAATTAAAATGGAAATAAGCTGTGAAAAATATTGTTGTTTAAGCTAAAAACTAAATAAAAATATATTCTTAAAGGAAAACTAAACAGAAATGATATTGACTGCATGAAAATAAAATAAACATAATTTCCTTTCAGTTCAAATGTTTTTAGCTCAAATATATTCCTACCAAAAAAAGGTGACAGCAAGAATGTCAGTCGACTCTCGCAATATTGATCCCCAGACTTGACACTGCAGGAGACAACTGCTTCACATCAGGCACTGAAGTAGTGCAAAATTAAAAGATTTTGGCGATTTCTTTAACCATGTATTGTATATCTAGGCCCTTATTTAGCTATACGTCTGAGACAAAAAAAACAGCAAACAAACTTAAACTAAATATATAAACACTAAAAACAGAAACTACTACTATGCCAATAAGAATAAAACATAATTAAAGATTCAAAACTACTGTAACCTTGATCTGCATATTCTGTATTCCAACACCTGGTGGAAGAAAAGCTCTGACACTGTGTGAAAAAGCAATGAGTGACATTTACAGTTTTAACTGATTTTTCTTAAAGACTGCAGCACATTTGTTTCAAGCACTGCTGACAGTAGAGAAGGAGAGGGACCAACTTCTTCCCTGACTTATTTAAGACTCAGCTGAAGGTGCCGAAACAACCTTGACATTTCAAAATTTCAAATTGCAGACAGCTGCCGCTCTGTTAAATGCTGAACAATGCCAAATGAAGGACAAATATGCAAACTTTTTCACAAACTGTAAGGACAGACCTCTCAATATAATAAATAAAAAATACTGTCATCCAGCACTTCCAGACAATCCAGTGTTGTTCACTCTAACCCTGGTTAGCATGAATATTACAGAAATGTTGTAAATAGTTCTGCTATAAGCTTGATACTGTGTTCTTATTTAGCGTGCCATCTTTGCAGTCACGTTGCCTCACATGTAGTGTAGTGCCACTCTGATCTCATCATACCACAATAAAGGCAAAGTCTAAATTTTCTTGTTTGGGCACACTGAGAGATCACATGTGTCATTAGGTGTTAAGAATTAGACCTTTCATTACGCTTGTGGAAACTTGCAGCCTCTAATTTTCAGGCTCCATTATGCTTTCTTGACTCCATAGGAAATCTCAACTGAATTAATTAAATCAATTAAAACTGAAGCACAGGAAGTGCTCCAGCAATAAAAGGAGAGGCGGCTCACTATCTTGTAAGCAGACGCTCTACTGTTGTTTACAGGTGTCTTGTTTATTTCTGTGAGGAGGTTCTGAATGTGTGTCGCTTCTTTAACTATTACCAGCGTTACAGCTATCATATCTTTATTTCCTGTTTCTAACCATGACACTGAGGCTGTGAATGACAGGCTAACAATGGAACCAACAATATCCCATGTTATGCTCCAAACCATAATCACTATTGTTTCAGGACATTTCATTTGCAACATCCAGGTCTGGAGCAGATGTCTTTTCACTTAAATGAGCTGAAGATGTAACTAAAAACTGCAATGTGCTTGTTAATTCATTCTCACTTATTTCAAAACAGACAGATGTTACAACCTTCTCATACCAAAAGCTTTTCTTTTCAGTATTTGAGCTCTGGGGAAAATCCACTCTCTGATGTTAGTGAACTGATTATTTCTTACTACTGTAATATAATGTGTGTTTCATGGGAAAAAAATCATCATTTTATCAAGTATTCATTTTCTCATCTCATACATTTCACTCACTGTTTGATATCTTAAGTGTGAATGAATGGATATGTGATTTCTTGTTTCTAGGTGTGATGGTTTGAACATGAACAGAAATTCATTTAGACAATAAGAATCAGACAGGTTAAAGCACATGCCTAACATGTAATGGCAGGATGGTAGTGCATGGAGAGTGAAACAAACAAGAAACACGCCTGAAGACACTGAAAGCAGTTACATCTGTGATTTAAACCAAGTGCAGCATCTTTCTAAAAAAAAAATTACTATAAGAGAGCACTGCGACAAAATAACAGGCTTGGCAAGTGATTTGAAACTGGATTTTGTTGGTGTTGGTACGTCATTTTGACATAAATTACCAGGAAATAAGCTGAATACAAGGTCACACTCGCTAAGCTTTGTAGCAGTGAGGTTCAGCATCAACAAGCAGGAAGTAACTGACTCTCTGCACACAAGGTACTTCTCAAACAACGGCGAGGCTCCAGGGGCGGTAACTGTCGACAACAATAATTGTGCATGTTGCCTTCATACTGTATCTGTTTGTCCTCTGCCTTACACCACCAGTTCTCAAACAGATCACAATAACACTGTGAGCTCTTTAAAAAGATGTGCTGCAATAAGAGCATGTGCATCAGATACATGTGTTCAAAGATGAAGTATCATTATGTCAGTACATGGGGACACTTGCAAGACACCTTTTTAAAGAGAGAAACATGTTGTTCCTGAAAGCTTACACTGTCTGCTCAACTGAAAAATTAACTTGTATTGAGATATCATTTTATCTTTGTGTAGTATTTAATATACCTCTAGAGTACTGCACAGCACTGGCTCCCAGCATGAGGGTCGCGACCTCCACTAGGAGTCACCAAAGCTTTACGGGGGGTCTTGAGGACTTTTCGATTTTAAAGGGTGTATTTACAGTAAGCCTATATCTCAGTAAATCACTCATGTCTGTAAAGAAATGTTTATTAAATTGCCCTTTTTTTTTTACCTATTTTCTAATCAAAAGTTAAAACTGGAGAAAAACAAATACAAATTTCAGAGAAGAAAACATTAAATCTGAAAAAAGAACCTTATCAAGTATGTACGATCGTTCTAGATAAATATAGAGAGAGCGCTGTATCACACTTTCCTAAAAAAAAAACAAAAAAAAAACACAAACAAGAAAATCCATGTCTGGGGCAACAATAACAGGAAACAACCTGCTCCAAATTTATACAAATTGCTTGTTTAACACTTCCTGCAGATATTTAACTCACTATTTGGGATAACTGAAGACTCTATAAGTTGCTAAGTACTGTGATTGTTACGCATTGAATATAATATGAAATATCTTCATCATGATCAAAAAGAGGTCCCTCAAGGAAAAAATTTGGGAACCACCACTGCACAGTATCTGAGAACATGGTGTTATAAGTGTGGTACCAGTGTTTCAGTGGGACCATACTGCATATTATATTGTCTATATTTCTTCCACATATTACAGTCACAGTATTCAGTATAAGCTTCCAGAAAAATCCCCTGTTCTAAAAATGGCAACAAAAAACAAAGAAAAGAAAAAAGAAATGGTGCCATTGTGTGACACCAGAAGCTCAGAGGTCCACGGGTAAACTGATCCCAACCTTCTGGTTGGCTAGCATGTTGTCATGGCAACAAAATAAACAACAATATAGCATGTGGTCACACCCTCTGTTAACAGGGAGTGTGAAATATAGATGTGTATATACAAACACTCTGTAACCCTGTATTTTGTCATTTTGTCATATCTTTAAAGATAGTTTAGAATAAAATTCTCTTTTTCTGAACGACTCATTTTTGAAACCCATTTCAGACCCCAAAATTATTATTTTTTTTCATAACCCAGTCAGAAAAACACACTAGTGCAAAATTTGTGCAGTTGAAGAGTTTATATAAAGTTTATATTTTGGGTTCCCCAGCAGCAGTGGTCTGGGAAGTCCCATGGGGCCACTGGGTATCTGAACATAGAGTCTGTTCATCAATATCTTCACTGAAGAAAAATTCCAGAAGAGACAACCATTTGCCTCAGTTTCCATAGCAACCTGTCCTTGTCTCTCTCCAGCTTGACTGACAGAGGTGTCTGTCTGTCCATTTGTCTGTGTCCGTCTAATTTCTGTCAGTCAACCAGTCCGTCTGTTAATCTGTTCATCTATTTATGATTTTTGTGGCTGGAGAGTATGCTGTAGAAAATAAGAAAAAAAAAAACAACAAAAAAAACAAAACATCAGCCATCACTTGATAATCCCGACCGGAGTTACAAGAAGACAAATCATTTCCTGGATTTGGCCACAGCTGATTGCAGCGGTTGACGATCTTGACAGCTTATTGCCTCCAGGCTTCCACTTGTTCAGCCACCACGCACAGATTCCTGGCTAGTCCAAGAACGAGACTCAGTTGTCTGACTCTTTGATTGTGTTAGACAGGCTGGTTCATTGTGTAGACCAACCTGGCAACTCAAATGTCTGGTTTTCTTGTTCAGCACAGTCTGCCTGGTGCTAATATAGAGTATCGTAAATAAGACTTACTTTAAGTGTGTCACATCTCTATAGAATATTTGAAAACACCTTAAACTCATCTAGAACTGGCTAACATTTTTATGTATTAAACCAGGGAAAAACTGCATCTGCAAATGCCGATTTGTCATGTTTTAGCCTACATTAGTTGCCAAATACTGTAGGTAGACATTGTTATTATAGGCAATACAGTAAGTGGCAGATGGTAAAGATAATCACAGAAACCATTTTGAAAATACAACATTGACTGACACCTCAACTTCCCTCACTCTGTGATTGTCCATATTAAACCTACCCCATTCACTTCTCCAGGTAGGCTAAAACAAACATTTAATCTGCAAAAGTAATCTGCAACTGTTATTTGACCCTGGCTTGTCTAGCACTAGTCCACAGCTCCTGGTACTAATCTAATACTAGTATCGTATCCAGTACTGGATGAGAGTAGCATTTTCTTTAGAGGAACTGGTCTGGTTGAGCTTGTCACTGCATTGACTGCATCTGGTTGTCTACTTTACAGCAGTCGGTACAGTGGACATTAGATTCCACTAAAATGGACTCTGTAAGCTGTAATTAGGTCAGAGAGTCCAGTCCTGTCAAGTCCAGCGTGATGGAAGTCCAGTGGGAGGTTTTGGTCCAGCACCAATGGTGTTTTTGTGTTGACATATAAGAACAATCCAATTACTATTCAATGTTTGGCGGGGGTTGAAGGGTGGAGTAGTCTATGTGCTTCCCCTGAGGGTAGAACCTTGCGTCGGTCACAGCCATGCTGGTTTACAGCAGGGGGAGTTAGTCAGTTAAGAATTAGCCTATATCACTGTGCAAATTTGGCAAGGGGTCTGGTTGCATTCAAGGGCCATATGATTCTGGCCATACAAAGCCCTTTCCATAATGAGGTTAGGTCAAATTTTAGGCATCTGACACTGGACGAGCTCTGGTCAATAAGGTTGTTGCTCGAGGAGGAAGTTCAATTAGTCGTATCATCTTTTCCTTGGTGCTTGAGTAGCGACAGTGCTTAAGAAGAATTCTGGTCCCAGCATTGATCTCCCAAACAACGCACCATTGTCTACTCCGTTGTATATTGGCTCCAACTTATTTTGCTCTTACACACTATAGGGGTAGAAGGTGGAGCAGAGCGGTGTTACTGTGTAGGTTATGCTGACAGAGGATCAGCATGCTACAACACAGATTTCTCACGGTGACAAGTCCAAATCATTAGTTTGTTCTTTCTTCTCTAGTTAAACCACAATGCAGACTGGAACAGGGAGGCTGGACTGAACCACTGTATTGGTAGTGGCTGCTGGACTATACCACAGTGCAGACTGTATTGAGTGTGGTATCAAATCGAACTGCCTTAGCCTCAGTGGGCTTCATGTTGGTGTCATACATTGGGTTCTCAAATGATGCCTGACCATTTGAGCTCTCATGGCCCACATAGCCATTGAACTGGACCTTTGGCCGCGTCCTGCAAAACACAACGAGAAGGAAATAACAGTGTTCATGGCAGGTTTCACAAGGTTATAGGTGCAAAGTAGTATTTAATGTTTGAACAACAAAAAAACAGGGAAACCAAAAGGGTGCAGCTTTCTGAAACACAAAATGACAAGTAAAACAAACTCATAGACATTTAGGAGTTGCTCAAATTTGCAAATGTTCTTCTTTTAATATATAAAATTCACAAGCTATTTCAGCCTTTTTCCAATAAAACAAGCTCAAACCTGTCAAGTGGGTGTTACTTGCCCAGCGCAAAACGCAGCGCAGTAATGAGCCCCAGTAAATCAGTGACTGGTGGAAAAAAATATATTTTTCTCTGAAGTCTGTGAACCAAAGCAAAGCCAAACTGCCAGTGAATATCATATGATATTTGTGAAGAGGCCTGAACAAGTCAAAATTACTCTAATGGGATCCCCATGCTGCTCTGTGGTCTGACGATGTGCCTTTGAGTTTGTTTTGTAGACTATTTGACCCCCTAATGTTTCATAAATGCATTCATTTTTCATTTGTGTCATTGATCTGGGTGAAAAACATAACAAAATGATTTTCAACATAAAACAGATTACATACACTGTGTTAATGTGCTAATGGTGAAAATTTGCATTGCATGTCCCATTACACAGGTGCTCACGAAAAATAAAGATTTATGAGTTCAAGACATGTTCAGACATGCAGCAGAATGAACTCAAGCTGAGAAAGCTGTACATTATGGTAGGGATTCAGACTGACAATAAACTATTTTATTTCATATTACCTCATAGGCACCCAATTAAAAGCCTTTAATCAAAATAAAAAAAAAAAAAACATTATTGTCATCGCAGCTGTCTTGTTAGACAAGATGGGCAAGACCTTTACCCTTGAGATTAAAGGCGTGAACATAGTAAGAGCATTTTTCTAGTGAAAAGTCTAGAAATTGCAGGGGAAATGATGTCAGCAGTGAGCACATGAACCATAACAAGTGTCTGCTTCGATGCTTCAGTGGTTCAGTTGCCCAGTGCCCATTTACTGCTCTCATGTGAAAGTGTCTGTGCTTGTGCAACCTGCCATCATCCTGTAAATGGCACCCGATGGCTTCAGTTCAAAAGAACATATTATTACTTAATCTGCCTGAATGATGATTTTACTGCAGAGGTTCAAACAGATATGATGTGAAATATGACTACCCCTTCCTAGTTTGCCTGTTTGTCGCAGATTACATTTTTGGATAATCAGGTCCTATAATCCAGTTAGATATAATCACTTACTCCCAAACCCTGTGGAACTATTAGCAGGGAGGAGTGCTGCAGCTGAAACACTGCTTGACTCTGACCTCATTAAGAGTGTACGTGTGTGTGTGTGTGTGTGTGTGTGTGTGTGTGTGTGTGTGTGTGTGTGTGTGTGTGTGCGCGCGCACGCACTGGTAGAAATCCAACCCTGGGGAGCCACTAAGCCTACCCTACATGCTCAACCCATTACTTTACAAAACTGCGCACACACACCGACACACACCGCAGACCTCCCTGTGTGGCAGCAGTTCAAATTGCTGCACTAGTTTCTGGTTGTGGCTGAAGGTGCAATAGTTTAGTTTTATTAGTAGAATGAAGAACAGCTCACATAATTGCTTTGACAGTATTATAGATATTGTACAGACATATGAGCCAAAGCAGGAAGAAACTGCAGTGTGCACACTCCTTGGTTTTAGCTCCCATTTGAGATATCACATTGTTGTGCAAAGAAATATCTTCTGTTGGCTTATGTTGGGCTAGAGTGCTATGCTAGCAAAGTTAACTTTACCACAAATCTACTGTCAAGTAACGGTATAAATTGAAAAGGCAGCAGCACACAGATAGAAGTGGACTGCACTTGATACATTGAATACTGTATTTGTTCTTGATGACATAATGCTGACAGAGAGATGACAATGAGATCAAAGACAAAATAAATCTCTTTCCAGCTTAAATGACTGCTGTTTTGACACAGTATGGCTGCACTGCTTTTCAAAACTTAAGATGATTATATGTTCACTTTTTCTGCATAGAAATGTCACCTCAATTACTTTTTTGCTGATATGAGGGGCCTCTGTGTTTACAAGTTTTGATTTTATTTTCGAACAGTGCAAAATACAATAAGACAAAGTACAACAACTTTCATATTTTGGTCAATTGTGCAGCCTTACTAAACAGCATGAAATAAATCCAAAAACTAAAAATAAAGGATGGCAAGTTTGACGGAGGATGTGGCGGCGGGCGGAGATCTGGTTGCTGTTGGAAACCAGGTGCATGATAGGTGCCAGTCTTACCTGCCGCCAGGCCCCCAGGTGTCTTTTGGTCTCTCATTGTCATCTGTGTCAGCAGACAATGTCCTGCATACAACCATCAGCTTTAATATACAACAGCTACCATAGCACACTGCTAACTACTGAGCAGGTTGTGTAACACAGTGTAAAGTAATGTACTGTAATGGTAGTGTTGGTCACTATCGATATACTGAGCTAACTGTACTGTAAATATCTGTGCAAATCTGAGTGTACTTCTTAACTAGTAAACAGATAACAAAGCATAGAAGCTAACTGCATTACAGTCAGTTTCCTCAATAACATCATCAGGTCAGGACACTACATGTCTCACTGCAGATATTACACTGTACCATACAGTAACCATAAATCACAAGATGGAGAATTAACACGTAATAATGACTAGATGAAGACAACGCTGTAAAGGTTTGAGTGATGAAGTGCAGAAGTCAGAACATCCCTGAGATATACAAATTTAAATAGAAAACATTATTGATGACATTTTAACCTCAATGTAGCTGTGAATTATCTGGCATCTTAAGGCCATGTAAGCCTTTTTAGGAACAATAATTAATATCTAAGGTCAGTCAGATGTAATCTTCATTGTACACTTTTAAATAATTATGTTTGAAATATTCTGACTTTCCTTTTCATAAATGTATCAGGTCCACTCAAATATATTTCAATAACGTTTAATGAGATAAAACTACATGTTTTCCTGTACCTCTTTGGTGGTACTCATACTTCTTTTCATCTCTTATGCATCTTAATTCCCATCTGTTTACAATTTCATTAAGGAAGACTGGAGATGCCCTCTATTGCAAGAAGTTTGCATCATGTAAATATGATCTTTATGGGAGGTGCACATCCAGTCAAGCAATGGATTAAACAAAGAACATTTTTAAGACTCTGAGCAACTGTAGGAAAACAGTTTAGCTCCCAGCCTGCATGGAAACAAGGTGCTAAGGTGTCATGACTGGAGGTAGCAATGCAACTCTAACTGTTGACAATGAATCCTGCCAAAGTGTCTGTGCTGCAGACCTCAGGTCACCAAAAAAAAAAATAAAAAAAAATAAAAAGATATATGACAGATGTGCCCTTAAATTTGCACTTTCATTAAATTAGAGCCTTGCGTCTCTGAATACAAAAGGAATGATTTGTTTTGTTGAGGGAACGGTGAAAAAGGTTACGATATTGTGAAAGACTACAACGTTTTTATTCTTCTCACTTCAAATGACAGTGACATGTCTGCTATCTAGAACATAACTAATAAACTATGCAGCAGTCTAATTATTTTTATCAAGCGTCTCAAAATCACTCCCTGTACTGTGCTGTGACCTTGACCTTTCTTCATAGCAGATTTGTAAAGCACCATTGTTATGGATGCAAATCACGGTTGCTGATAAATTGTAAATTATAACAACTTGCATATAGTTTTGCAAATAGAGCACTACATATGTGACAAAATAAATTCAAAGGCATTTAAATCCTTATCTTTGAAGACACTGTTCGTCCCATTAAGCTACCACCCACTCTATAAACTCTATAAACTCTAACCAGCTAGAACTGCTCTGCATCTCCCCTTAATCCTGAAAATGCAGGATGACTTTCCAAAATGCATAAAGTTGATAAACTGTTTATTACTCAAATGATAAAATGTTGGATATAATATATGCAACAGAAAACTTTTTAGAACTGATTTCTTCTTACTTACTTTGAAAAGCTTGATAAATACAGGCTGAAGTTTTGGTGCCAGCCCCTCAGAATGAGAGGAACATTGACCAAAAGGCAGACATACAGTAATGAGACTTTCATTGAGGTATTAGAAATAAAAGGCTGCATTAAGGAATAGTTCATGAAGCAAAATCTGCATGAGAAAATCATCACATTTTATTAATCAGGTGAACCTGATCAACAGATCAACAGGGCAAAAATCTGTTTTGTATTCTAGTCTGCAGGTTGACAGCATTTACGCTGATGGATTCACAGTGAGGATATAACTTACCTGTGCTTGTAGAGGTAGAAGGCAAACCCAGACAGGATGAGGGCAAAAAAAGGAACTAAGATGGCTGCTGCCACAGAGCTGCTGTTTGTGTATGGGCTGGATGGGTCCATTGCCATGGTTACAGGGCCTGGGGAAACAGATACAGATGAATCCACACATCCACTCTCTGTAGTCTGTACACATGAGCTCTGCTACTCGTGTTTACTCAGTCGGAAATCTAATGTATTTTACATTACACTGACCAAAACATTTCAATGACATTTCTTCAGCTTCACTGAATATTTTAGTCCTGCTATCAATATGACATTCAGATCAGACCTACCTTGCCTCGTCAGATGGAACTTGCCAAAGTCTTTACTGTGAATGTGCCCCTGGTACACAAATGTCTTCTGGTCTGATTCTGCAGTGACCTGAAAAACAGAGCATTCAGTATTCATATCGATCTTGGATAATAGGTTATTCCATGTCCATACTATGTTCACCCTGGTTTCCAAAATTAGTCCAGTTTAATACGAGCTCTTTGAACAGACGGTGGGAGATACTGCTCAGGTTATTTAAGCATTAAAGGATTACGTGACAGAGGAACAAAGCGCTGCAGAATAAAGCACCAGTTTGACACAGAAGAAGAGTATGATGAATGGTCTTCAGCTCTGTCAACCAAACCGCAGCAGGGCATTCCTGGGAAGGAATTTGTAATGAAAGTATGAGAAAGTGGCTTTGTATCACACAATGGATGTATGAGACAGAACATTGTTACCCCACGAGCGTACCTAAGTAAATTTCAAGGCAGGTGAATATGTATTGTCCTGTACGGTTGAATAAATATGGATGAAAAGACTGAGCTGACAGTAGTCATCCTTGAGGACTACAGCAGTGGTAAACTCAATAAACTAAATTCTTTTTTAGTATTTTATACTGCATCCCTCCTGCCATCTTTTACAGTCTCCCCTCTCCTTCCTTCTCCTCCTGTCAGCAAGTCAAATAGGATCAGACCAGTAGCAGACATGATCTTTAGAAGTCCCAGCTTCAAATATCACATCAAAGTTAGTTAAAAAGTCTACATGGATCATGGAAGCTGACTTTCTGTCTTGTCTTTCCTTTGAAACACTTTTGGCATTCAATGAATTCAACTAGCTGTTGGATAAACAGAGCAAATGTGCAACAAATCCACAGAATTTGACCCCAGATTCGTGGCTTTAGTTATGCTGGAAAAATGAATTTACTTTATTTGTAACATCCTGGTAAACCACATATTTTTTCTTTTTGAAAAGACATTTGACAAGATGTCAATCACCATTTATTGTATATCAAAATCAGCTCTGCATCATGTGACTGAGGATTTGTCTGGAATTTTAATACAGTAAGTGTAGGGCAGTGAAATAAAAAATGAGAGGCAGCTTATCTTACATATCCATCCATAGCCCAGTTGTCGTTTTTAAACTTGCTGTAGTAATGCTCTGTTGGCCCCTTCACCTGGTAGACCTTCAGCAGCAGCTGGTTTTCCTCTGACTTGTAGGTACCTGGGTAGAAAAAGAAATAGTTTTGTACTTACAAAGAATAGGATTTATGTCTGAAGCTGGAATAATGTAAGTAACATGAAATTAAAGGATAACTTGTGTAGTTTTCAACCTTCTCCCATGTTTATGTCTAAGTGATTAACAGACAACAACAGTTTCTGAAACTGGTCCAATAACGTAGAGCGCTGGATGCTACTGGGGCACGCTGGCACTGTCATTAACAACCACTAAAAGTTCTTCTCCTTGAGGAAGAAAGAATCTTCCTCAAGGAGAAGGCTTGTTCTGAAAGCTCACGAGGTGAAGTGGAAAGACTTTGAGGCCAAGGTATGATGGGAGACAGACAGACAGGTTGACTGACAAACAGAGAATAGTAGACACCTTGACATTTGAATTATCATACTCCTCACCAAGCACCTGACACATTACTGGAGCAAAATGACATTTAGCCTTCAGCTACATGTCTCCACTTGGTTAACTACAGTGCTGACACAGAAACTGTTGGTGTTCAATATGACAAGTCTATGTAAGAGAAATATCACAGATTCAAAATGAAATCATTTCATATGTTGAGTGCTTCCTACCCGCAGTAAATCTTTTATGACCCCAGCTTCAAACTGAACTATTGATTGTGACGTCAAAATCATTGTAAAATGTCAAAACAGTCAGGCAGTTTTTCCTGGGGGGGCTTTCACTCAAGAAAGCAACTTTACCTGTTTTGTGAAGCTGCCAGCTATTTCTACACTATATACTCCATATATCTGAAGTATATTTAAATAAAAAATACATCATGTGGGCATGAGTACTGCTGTGGGAGTTTGTGTTGCTCAGGTACAGTAATAATGTGGCCCTTCAGACTGGTGTGGTGATTCTGCAGATGCATTGGTGTAGAGGGGCACAGGCACACAACGGCGATTCATAACTCCAGCCAGTGCCCCTGTGTGTTACATTATTTAACGGATTAATGCTCTTGCAAAAAACATTTTTTCTGCCTTGCAGACTGTGAATGTTTCTAAAAAAAAAAAACAAGATTGTACATAGGGAATTCTGCCAATTTCACTACAGATATCAGTGACGCTCTGCTATGTGAATGAAAGATGGATCTTTATCAGCTGAAGGTGTATTTACACCTCCAGTGCTCGTGTTATTTGCACTGTATTTAAATTTTTCAGCATTTGGAGTGTGATTGATTTCTCACTGATGGTGGTGTTACAATGCTCCTTTGCAGTTAGTCACCTCCATTTTATTTTCATTTAGTTGTCATTTTGATGCCATTTGAAATTAAGTATTTCCTTTCTACTCTTGTTATCCATCTAGCTAGTATTTGCTGATGCTCCTGAATCATTGAACAAACGCAATAAGAGGTCTTTTGTGAAGTTACTCAGAGAAATTAATTTGAGTGATATTTTCCTTGTTTTTTTTTTTTTACCTGACAGCCTGATTGACACTCCACTGGTTTCCAGTAATGTGACGTTAACTCTGCCACTGGTAGAGTTGAACCCAGTAACTGTAAATGTGGTGGCCTGTCTTTTTCCCAGATACTCGTAAAAACCGCTCCACTCTGAGTTTGGAGAGAAAACATCCACTGGAACTGGAACAGAGACAGAGAAACAAAAACAAAAAGAAATGCAAAGCTTGTTTTACCCTGATATGTGATATATAAAAAAAACTTCCCACAGTTGGAAATATGACTTATTCAAAACTCAGCAGCTTCAGTATTCTTGCAAAAAGCTTTGGTCTTTTACTCTGGTGTTTGTCTCTTTTTACTGGCTCCCCTAAATGCATATATTGATTATATCTGACTTCAAACTTACAAGGTATTACATGGTATTGCACCTGAATGTTTTCACTGATTTATTTACTTTGTCTGAGCCTTCATCCTATAAATCTGAAATAAGACTGAGGCAGAATAGCCTTGTAGTCAACACTCTTCAACCTCCTACCATAACAATTATTTTAAAGATAATCCTAATAAAGCAGTGTGATAAACAGTGTTTCATTTTGAGTCGAAGTAGACAACAAGCTGCTAGGGAAACATACAAGTGCTGCTTTAAGTACTTTGTGTGTTGTGGTTTTGCATACCTCGAATCTTGTTCTTCTGGACATCTGACTCTCCTCTCCCTTTCGGATTGACTTTCACTCCAACTGAAATATATATATATAAAAAACAGTTTAGTTAGATCACATGGTGGTTGAGTTTATTGACAGTATATTTAGTAAAGATTGAGCTTCAAAATAAATGACAGGACTGAGATTTTTTTTTATAAAAATTTATTAATGTGGACAATTCTAATGTAGTTGCTCATTACATTGCTATTTGTAAGTTCTGGCAGTCTATTTCCTGTCTGGTTGTAAACCTTGTCATTCATCACAGTATTCACAACCACCTACTTCTAGATAGGGCCATGAGTATGTGATAAAAAAGCAAACAAACAACAAACATCAAAAAAACGTCTTCTCAGCATTCATGGTACACCTAAGGCTGATTTATGACAGCGTAGCAATAATATCAGGGTGATAATCTGTAATTATCTACAACCATGTAGGATTATGACATGCAGTGATGGTTCTAGGCTCAACATCATTTTGAACATCATTTTGTACATGCAGTGCATTTTCAAGATAGGATCTGAATACCTTTACAGAGCGGGGGTTTGCCCGACCATCTTCCATCACTTTTGCAGGTTCGGTGCTCTGATCCCCCAGCCAGATAGAAACCGTCTTGACAGGTGTAGATCAGTGTATATCCCAAGGTAGGCAGGTCCATAGATCGAACATCAACATTACTGGGGGTCTCTGGCTGCCTGCATGAATGGGCTGAGTGACAGGAAAGAAGAAAATAAACAGTTGACATTCCTCTCGACAAAACCAAAAAAGTACAGAATAAAATGCACAAACATGTACAGCAACAAAAAACTATTCAGTAACAACAAAAATGGATGCCTAAACACACAACATTGACATTATTCCTCACCTATGCACTCAGGTTGGGTTCCACTCCAGGTCAGGTTTTCTAGACACGTTCTTGTGGTGGAACCAAGGATGTGATAGTTCTTTCGGCACTTGAAGGAAATTTTACTGCCCACCTACATGTTAGAGAACCACAGTAACAATAAAAATAAGTCCTCTTTATCCACAGCTTCTTCATACCTACCACTCTCAGCATTAGTTGTCATTTGAAAATATTAATGACGTTTATTGACCACTAAATGCCTGCTAACCCTATCTAAATCTAACAAAACATCAAACAGCGACAAATACCTCTTGTCTTGTTTAGTGGATGTAATATTGTTAGTCCTGCATAAAGTGTGTGGTAACTCCCTCCTCTGTTTGAAGAGACGTCAGGGGATATCTGGATAACATCCAATTATACCGCCACAAATTGAAGGATTTGCATGTTTGCTTACATTCTGTTAACATAAATATATTGTATCAACAGGTTTTTACCTGTGCAGTAGACAGTCTGGTCTCTTAAGACAAGAGAAAACACAGTCATCATAAAATCTAACGTTAGAAATATGGATGCAATTTTTACAAGGCCTTTACTTTTGACCTGGATGTCAAAATTAAAAATAAACAGGGTTTCTGGTATAACTAAATGTAAAACTATTGTGTAATCAATGTTTTTGTTTTTTTGTGACTTCAAACTAGAATTTTGCATTTTCTGGGACATTTTAAATCAAACTAAATTAAATCCAAATTAAATTATTTGATGTTTTTTTGCATTTGCATTATTATTATGTAAATGTTTTACTGATTGTTGTCCTGTGAATGTTTTTTGTTCTCAGGTCTCTCTTGGAAAAGAAACCTTTATCTCAAACAGCCTGTCTGATTAAGTTCAGGCAGGTTTGACTGGCTTTTGTTTTTCTAGCTGAGGAACTTTGCAAACCTTGGGCTCACGATATCTCAGATATCAGTTTTACACTATTGGATTTGATAATCCTGCTTGCATTTTTCCAACTCACTTTGTGTTTGCCTTGATGCATCCTTGGGTCACATAAAAATAAAAAGCAACTCATAGTTTAACTTGTATATTTAATGTGATTTCAGAGACTACGCAGCGGTTTTACCAAGTGTACAGTCAACTGATATATTTCCCACCTGAAAGCCCTGGCCCATGATCGGGATACCATAGGCTGGAGTTCCTGGGTCACGGCAGTTGTTGAAGGCAGGGTCTACACGCGTACACACACACACACACACACACACACACAGAGCAGGTGAACATGACCAAAATGACCACGATGACCAAAATTCTGTGATTTCAATGCCAGCTCTTACATAATATTTCTGTTTATTTCTTGTGATTCAATGAACTTGTTCCAAAACAAGATTCATGCTTTCAAAACACACAACAAAAACTAAATTTCACTTCAAAAATGAAGGGCTGCTTTCTGAGATAAAAATCTGTGTAGAAATCAAATGCTGACATCAAAACTACACACTTCAGCTATTGATCAAATAATATCTTCAGCTCTTTCTGCACAGGAATACTAATACACAAATGCATACAGGAGTAAAGCACACAATCTTGTTTACTGTTTCTTGTTTAATATGGGTAATATGTAATATTTAAGATTTACATTAACATGTATTTTTATGTAGGTTTTTCTGTGTGATACAGAAAGGAGTGAGGGGTGTTGATAATTATGTCATTCACTATTTCCTCTGCCCTGCATGAAGTTTTCTTTCAGAGCATAAAGCTTTTTTGTGTTCGTGTACAGAATATTTTTAAAGCTTAGAAAGGCAATAAAATGTAACATCACACCAACCAGGTATACAGCTAAAGTCTAAAGCTAACCTACAATGTTATATTACCTATACAGGCTGGCTGTTGGCCACTCCAGGTCCCATCAGCTTGACAGACTCTGGATGCAGAGCCTACCAGCAGGTAGGGAGGATGGCAGTAGAACCTGGCCTCTGACCTGTATCGGAAAACAAATATGTGATTACACACAAACAATATGTATGGCACAAAATAACAAAAAGAGGTGACAAGCAATAATGAGACTTTTAAGCGGTTTGATGCTGTCTCTAACCACTAACCTGTAAGAAAAGATGTTCCCCTCTCTGAATCCTCCTCCAGGAGAGCCAGGGTCACCACACAGAATAGCTTAAATGAGACAAATGAGATACTGTTAGGATTTCTTACTTGCTTGAGCTGCTAACATAACTGAAGGGGAAACAGCGATGTGCATCAGTTAAAGAGTACAAGCAGCAAACTGGCCACCTAACTTACGCAAACACTGTGGTATGTCTCCTGTCCATGTCCCATTCCCTTCACAGGTTAACACAGCAGGAGTGGACAACTGGTAACCATGGAAGCAGCTGTAGCTAACACTCGAGCCCCATGAATGGTCGGTTCCTTCCACTTTCCCATGGTGTACTTGAGGAGGAGGTCCACACTGGATCACTGAAACACACAGATGTAAAAGATCATTGACTGATGATGTGATATAATGTATATTAACGCACCTCGAGGGACTACATGGTGGTTCACACTGCTGCCTCTTGAGCAGGTTGGTCCTATGTTATCTCTACGTGAGTCCTTGGATGTTCTCGCTACCGGGTGCTCAGTTCCCAAACATAGCTGATAACTGTAACTGAAGGTGTATTTCTGTAGGATTTATTCCCATCTGCCTTACCTTTACAGTATATTGATGTCCCTCTGGATGTCGATTGTAAAATTTCCCTCATAATCTATCAAATTCAGTGTACTTTTTGAGTTTCAGTGAATATCTCCTCATGGTCCACCAGCTGTCTGTAAAACACAGCGGATTGGAGCGAGCTGAGCCACTAGGGCTGTACGGAATGTCCTGTTTTTAACTTTCAAAAGTTAATCTGTCATTCTGTTCAGAAACACTTTTTGTTATACTGGGTGAAATGGTCCTTCCATCCTGAGAGCGGTCAATACATTATGTGTTCAGAAAAAGGAAGGAAAAGAATCAGACCTCTGTGGAAGCTACAGGACTGTAAAAACTCTGATCAATCAGATGCCTTCATGTCTTGTCCTGCTCATGTCCCTCCTTCCTCTGTTGCTGGAAATATCCAGCACACTCCTCTGCAGAAATACAGAGTTAGCAGGAGAATACAGTGTGTTCTGTAGGGAACAATAGCAGAGAAATGCAGCCAAAAATACCATTTCCAGTGTTACTTCTGATGACTCATCCTGCTAAACAGACAAAGAGAAGACAGAGGGAGGCAGAAAAGACTGTGAAGAAACTCTGGACAAAACTAAGAGGACAAACCAGAGTGGACATCGGTGGAGACACTGACATCTGAAGGGACTGAAAAGTGATGCAAAAGTTTCAGCTTTCTTTCTGTTGGACAGATAATTATTTGTTTAGCTTCAGGAGGAGTTAATATTTTCATGAAATATGTAAGGTTTGCTAACTTAGCTACTTTTTTTTGTAGCATGTATTAGCCTGATGCTAACATTAGCTTCTCTGTGGGTGTAAGCCGGTCGTAGGTGCGGCTTGTATTGAAGAGGTTATTGGGAATGATATTTTGACCATATTGCACAGTCATAGTCTCCAGTGTCTGCATTATAAAGGTGCTCACAGACTCCAGCAGACTGTGAGAGGAGCGGATCTGGATGTCCGTTCAGCTCAAAGCTTCCATAGTGGAGCGCTCTGCCGCTAGCTGTTTCCTGTGAAATTTCTGTGTATTGGAAGATCAATGTCACATTTAAAGTGGGTCGATACGAAAAATAGATGCCGAGCAGCATTTTTTGTGACAACAGTGTGGAGCGGAGTCCATGCGGTCATAAAATTTGAGCATTGCGCACTCCATGTCTTTTCCGCCAAGTGTGTTTTGGCCAAGGCTAACTTGCTCATGCTAGCTTATCTGTGCTTGTGAACTGGTCGTCACTGCCGCTTGTATTGAAGAGGTTATAGGATATGACATTTTGACCATATTGCACAGCCATAGTCGTCCCTGTCTGCATTATAAAGGTGACAAAATGACTTTGATATATTGGCTTTGAATGCAACATTTTACAACTGTGGTGATGTGCTGAATCCTACTGTCAGATGTTCAAGTTTGAGGGGGCGTGGCTTTGGACGGAGCACTGACGGGAGGGGGAGGAGCTTAGAGGAGGCTGAGAAGAGGTGCTACTTTCAAATCTTGCTAGCTCTATTGCTAGCTCTCGACCACGACAGACTATAGCTTTAATTACAGGTATGAGCCTTTTTGATCGCAGTGAAAGTGTTGTTTTTGAAAGGCTGAATGAACAGAACAAGCTCATAGATTATGATTACAGATAACTTATAAAAAACAGAGAAGAGATGAACAAAGGAACAACACTGACATGCACATTTCCTGTTCATCCTGACTGCAGGAAGGTATAGCCAGCTCTCTGAACAGGGGATTTCCTGATCCTGTGAAGACTCGCTTCACTCTGAGAAATCCAGCACACCAGCAGAGCGGCTGCATCATCTCCACTCAGTGGTCACAGACACTTGATATATATAGAAAATTTGGTTAATGCACCCTCTGGATGAAAACAGAACAACCAGTATGCCAGTAATCGCACATACTGTTATAATGGGACATTTATACCTCATTTGATTGTTTGCAAACATCTGCTATTTTATCTTTAGTAAAGACAAACCAATGTGGAGGACATGAACTAATGAATACGCCTCTCAAGAAAAGCCTAACTCCATAATGTAACAGTTGCCAAAGTCATATACTTCCTTATCAGTCATGTCAGGTCAGCTGTTGTCAATCCCAAGAGCCAATGGAATGTGATTTACCTCTCGAATTCCAAATATAATGCTTAGAAGGTGCTTCCTATAATGGATTCCCAGTATGACAACATGGCAGGCATGACATCAAATGAAAACACAGGACAGCAAAAGCAGTAGACGACCGTGATCGCCATATGGACATTTACTGCCTTAAAGCAGTAGATGACCTTGGTCCCTGCATTTTAGTTCCTCAACCCAAAGACAAACCATTGTCACCATATGGACTGAAAATTTCTGAGAGGACATTTGGGGTTTTGCATTGTCTGTGATGGCATTCCTGCTTCCAATCTGGTGACTGGGAATGAACTGTCACATGGAGTGTTTGCTCATGGGGAATCTGTTTAAATTATAGAAGTACGGTCTAGAGCTGCACTACATGAAATAGCTTCTGTTATGATTTGACACTATATAAAAATAAATTGAATCAAATTGAATATTGTTTTCCTCAAGTCTGCTAAATGAAATGCAGGCAATATTATTCACAACCTCCTTTTGAAATGCTGTCCTACATTGGGGAGTTTAGGAAAAAATACATATTTATATTTGAGACTCACTTCCTACAGTATTTATGTAATGCTAATGATTCATACAAACCAACAGCTACTTTGAAAATACCATAACTGCTGGTGTACATAACCAATGCTGATGCAAATTTGATTAATATGCTTTAAAAAGGCATCTGTTATATACAGAGAAGGGAGTCTGTGATGAAAGCCGTAATGTTTGAGAAACACGCCGTGTGCATGGCTGCATGCACCGGTGGGTGTGTTCTACTCATACATATAGACATGCTTTGTATGAGCATAGACGTCTGTGCACATGACTTCAAAACACCCTGAACAACATCTGTGTGTGTGCATGCCTGTGAGTTTGTGTGCGCCTAAGATAATGATAATGATAACCATCTGCATGGTTTCAAACATCTAATAAAGTCAGTGTAATTCTCATCTAACCAGGAGACAGATGGTTTCATGCTCAATTCACTCAGCTATGATGATATACTGCGCATGCACGCACGCACGCACGCACGCACGCACGCACACACACACACACACACACACACACACACACACACACACAGAGGCAGACACAGGTACATGTATATATACAGTAGACATGCATGATATAAGCAAAAACAGATACTTTATTTATGGAGAGAAGGCAGAAATATAAGAAATATTGCTTCAACAGTGATACTAAATGCACGCACCATGTGGACGTCTTCATTCCCTATGTATCTATAATGTTTTCTGTTGAATTATGACCAGTCTTGTGAATAAAGAAGTGCAATTACCAAAAATTTGGTTGGGACTACAAAAATATCTTTTGTTTGTAACATTGCCGTTTCTAGGCAACAGCTGCGTGCTCGCAGCAAACTAATCAGTTCCCTAATTCTGGCTTTGTATGTCACCAGTGTCCTGGAGAAGCATTGCATCTCCCCCAAGTCATGCTCCCAGACTCACAAAAAACAGTTTCATTTTCCCACATTGTTTTTCTCCACTCTACAACGTGCTCTGCTTGCTGTTTGGCCCCAAAAATATTCACACCTTCACACCAGACAATGCCAAATCCAATGTCTTTAAGCCTGCTGTTCATCACTTTCTGTTGTGTGACTTGAGGAATAATTGCTGGTGGCTAATGAATTCGAATCAACGTTGTTGTTACAGATCAAACTGTGGCTGTCTAAAAATAGAATAAAACACTCATCTTGACTTAAGAAGTTAATATTCCTGAACAATATTTCTGCAGGTCTTTGATGCCCAAAGAAACGCAACTGAAGGTTTCTGAACTCTTTTATGTTCTCTTTGTGTCTCTCCCTTGTTGTGAATAGATTGGCTTAGCTTCACATGAGTCTGGAGGAGTAGCTCTCACCTCTGCATTTCACTCCATCACTGCGATCACTGACGTCTTTCCCTCTCCCCACCCTTTCTTCTTCTCTGTCACATCTCCACACTCTGTTCTTTCTTACACTTTGGTCCCCTGCCTTCTTCCTGTCTCCCCACTTTATTTTCTCAATCCCTCCCTCCAGCCATTTTTCTCTTCCTTACTACGCCTTTTTTCCTCGTCCTTCTGTCCCAGCTCCAGTCCTCTTTTATCCTCCTCCATTGCTCTCTTGGTCTCCTTCTCACACCATTACTGCTCATCCCTCCCCCCTTTGTCTTTTAGGTATATCTCTCTTGGCGCAGTTCAACCAACCAACAAACTTTATGGGCTTAATCCCTTCTCTCGCTGTGTGTTTACAGGTTTGGGGCAGGTATTGATTTGCCTTTCTTTGTTTCTCCCATCAGTCTCTTCCTTTCTTTCATTCATTTCTGTCACTTTCTCCTTGTTCTCCACTGAGGGTTCATCACATCCTCTATTTTTCTTTTTTCATTCACCCAACTGACTCTTTTACCATTTTCTTTCTTTCTTAATCTCTGCATTAGTCTCTGTTTGTATCTTTTGTGTATCCCCTCTTCATTATCTAATGTCTGGTACACATCTTTATCCTTTTTTTCTTGCTTTTCCCTATTCCTCCTCCTCGTTACTTCTGCTGCTCAATCTCTTCTTCTTCTTCACTTGATTCATTGTGCTTGCCAAGTAACACTTCTATGGTTTACAACTTATTCATTTAATGTGTGTGTGTCTGTCTGTGTGTGTGTGTGTGTGCGTGTGCGTGTGTGTGTGTTTGTCAGTGTGGTAGGAAGCTGTTGTTCCAAAACAGGATCAAATAAAAACTTGTGGATTTTTTGAAGTGGTAGAAAACAGAGGGGATGAATACGGGGAGCTGAATGAAAGCATATGAAGTAGGACTTAAAGGAGGAGAAAAGTGAGGTGCAAGTGAGGTGAGGTGCAAGGGCAAAGAATAAAAGACAGAAGAAAGCATTTTCCGAACGGTTTCTCTATACTGTTTCCCATTCTTCCTCTTTCCTCCTCCTAATTTTCTCTGCTAAACATCCTGCCTCAGTCTCATTCTCTACCACCTACAGTATCTTTTACTTCACTGGCTTCCCTCTCTCTGCATCACTCTCTGGTTTCCTCTCAGTAGCCTCTCTGTCGGCTTTCTCAGTTTTTTCATCTTAGTTCAAAGCCTCTGCAACTGCAGGAGCCAGCAGGAGATTTTCTGTTTGTAGGAAGAAATGGCAGGGAGGATCTCAGGAAACATTCCCTGTTACTGTTGTTGTCTTAACTCTAAATATGGGCTGTTGTAAAACTCAAATTCATTTTATTTTAATGCATTCTTTTATATTTTCTTCTTTATGTTTGTGAAAAACACTCGTTACTGTAAGGAACAATGTTAATCTTCCCATGGCCTTTTCTAACATACTGTTTATAAGTCAGTTTTCAGTAGGTAGTAATATTACAATAAATAAAAATAAAATTTATTTGGTGAGTTTGTGTTGAAATACTATTGTTCTCATTCAAAAGTGATAAACTCAATATTCAAAGCATTAATACAGCAACAATTATTTGCTATGTATAATATAAAGGAGTAACGTCTACTAGGGCAGAGACTGGAGTTGCTCTCCCTCTCTGAGCTTCTCTGTGCTTGGTTTACGAAGTCAGTCCAGCCGGATGTGCATGTTTGTCCCAGTGTGCGTGCCTCACTGTGCTCATACAGCAGTCCTGAATGCATCCACCCTCTGGTAGCCCCCCTCTTTGTCTGTCTGTATTGACTATTTTTTTTTTTTTTATCTTTGATGAGTATATCTACCTTGTTTTGTTGTAATTATTACCAAAAATTAAGGGAAGGGAAAGGGAAAATAGTAATTCTGGGTAATAAAAAAATAAATCTTCCATTATTGGAAACAGTCATTTAGGGTATTGGTTTGTCTTACCTTTACAGCTAGGCTTGGTTTGGTTCCAGGTTCCATCTGTAGTGCAGCGCAGAACGCTGCGACCAGGCGGCTCCATCAGGTGACCAGGGTTACAGCGGTAGGTCACTGTGTGGTTGAAGGTAAACTCACTTCCTAGATAGATCCCATTGGCTACTTGGCCAGGATCTCCGCAGCTGATCACTGAAGGTGGTGAGAGAAATGTTACAGGACAAGTGGTGAATACAGTGTTTAGTGTCTACATCTGTTGTTCCAGCAACCCTGCAGCAGTGTAGAAGTGCACATAATGCTGCTAAATAATATTTTAAGCCACAGCTACCACTGAGAAACTGTGTTTTTACTTGTCTGCCCCTTGACCTTGTCCTCCCACTCAACTCTTTCACAGACCACCTTTCTTAGCTTTCCTGAAGCATACTGTATGCTGGCTCTATTCAACTATACAAGTTGAAATCTGAGACAAAACAAACTGACCCAAGTAGAGGCCTGTACCTGCACAAAAACCCCACTGATACCACTTGCACAAGTAATTCTTATTGCTATAACTAATGAAGCTAGTCCCACTGCTGTTAATTTTTCATGATAACAACTACACCCCTTGCTGTTACCACTATTAATAACAACAGTAATAGAGACAACAGAAGCAACAATATTAAACCTATCCTACCAGTGCAGTCTGGGGGTTGTCCTGTCCACGTCCCATTGGTTGTGCAGTGTCTGGTGGTCAGGCCTGATGTTTTGAAGCCATCCCAGCAAGCATAAGCCACTGAACTGCCGAAGGTAATGCCATCACTGAAGACAATTCTGCCGTGTGCTGGGGTGCCAGGGTTACCACAGGATACAGCTGAGGATTGAGCAAAATTAAACAGTGGTGACTAATCATAGTGATAATATCAATGTGAGTAGTGTTGCTGTCACTCAGGGCTGATCAGCTGTAGGCTGCAATGATGAGCGTATCACTGGAGTCAGCTAGAGATAACATAAACTATGTCCTTGAGGTAGTGAGGCAGATTAATAACTAAAGGTTGTTGGATTGATTCCCAGCTCTGAATAGCAGCTGTATGGTATTCCAGTGGTGTGCTGGAGGCTGGCAGGAGGCTGTGATACATCTACAGCCTCCACAGTGACGGCTTAAGCGCCACTAAGCAGACCACAAAGCCTTAAACTGCTCCAAGAACAGTGTTAAAACCAGGACATGAGGTCTGCGAACATGTATGCAAGATTGTTTGAAATACAATCGCCATGACGTAAACAATTAATTGTTCTCATGATGAATCTGGGGGCTTCCCTTTTGTTCCTGTTCTTGGCAGGGCAAAAATATCCTTCACTGTCTATGTTTCTGAACCATTGTTGTGTGGTAGATTGTAAGACAAAGCTGTCTTTGAGAACAGAAGAATGTAGATGGCAAGGGACTAAACGAGTGATCCGTCGATCTTTAGTTTGCTGGCACAGCACATTCACAGAAGAAACAGGAATAAGCAACCAACCACAGCACATTTTACTAATAAGATCATGACAGCTGACACCCTATAGAGGGGATTCATTAGTTAGAGCCCTTAAAAGCTCTGTCCAGTGTGTGTGTGACAGAGTGTGTAAGTGGAGAACATCATGTGTGTGTATGTCTATGGCAGCTAACTGTATGTGGCTGTGAGTGTTATCAGTATAGACGGCTGTGACCAACATGTGTGTGTGTAAAGATTTCTTTGTGTCTCAGTGATAGATGCCTCATCCTTTCTGAATCAGCTTTTAACCACTATTAGCTTAATGAAAAACAACTGTAGACAGACATAAATATTTAGACTTACACAAGCACACAAAGGAGACACACACACACACACACACACACACACACACCTCTAAGGTGAGACTAGAGTTGGATGTTAGTGATTCAGTGCATGTACGGTAACCAAGACTCAAAAATAAAAGGTCTCACTGTTACACAGTCTCAACCACAAACTGTCCACAAAGTTGGAAAACTCTTTTTTTTATATCACTACAGTTTTGCAATTCTAGTTTTAGGGGAGGGTCGCTTCCCTAAAGGCTTTGTTTTCCATCCAAAATGAGATACAATCAGAAAATATTGATATTGGTATGAAGGAAAATCACATTATGGGTTTCTATTAACATTCTGAGAGTTATATCAAGTGATTGTATCTGTCCTGATAAATCAATCATTGTAAGCGGATGATTTTAAGCAAACTGTTGTTCTTTATTTCTCATGCACAAAAGTACGCACAGCTTAACTGTTTACAGGCTTGTTGTCATTTCTTCTGCTTTTACCATAACCATGTGTGAGGCATCACCACTTTAGGCAATGCAGCACAGGAAAATTTAATTGATCTAATGTTAATCAAACATAATTTTAAAATATCTATCCATATGTTGTCTATGAAAAGACTCCAAATGAACACCGTAGCACACCACTTGATTACGACAAGCGAGTTACGATAAACGATGCTGTCCCAAGCCTACTGATCCATTTAAGACGTTGATCATTGTAACTGTGATCAATACAAGTGGTTTCAACTGTAGTAATGTTCTGAAGAGTGGTGTTACTTTTTTAAATTGTAAATCAACAGACGCAAATGACTCAGCAATATAAATGACATTTTGGTATCAACTGGTTCAAATACAAGATGTAATTTAGAAGCCACTGACTTTTCCCATTTACTGGAAGTCTGTATGGCCTTTATGCAGTACACTGGTGGTGTTTAGAGTCACCGAAAAGTATACCGAAACATATGACTCACTTTTCCTCCACCTATCCGCTTATAAACCACAAAATTTCGTTATGCGTGCATAATGACAATAAAGAATCTTGAATCTTGATATTTCTCCTCTATATAACTGAATCTAAATCTGCGTCACAGGACAATGAAGTTAATGTCAGCAGTGCTTTATTCAGCCTACCCATCATCATAGATGGGAATAAGGAAGGATTCCAGTGTCTCCACAGCACTATGGGGACCCACTTTAATTTCCCCTAAACCCCCATGGGTTTAAAGAGTGTCTTTGAAAACTGCTGTTGTATAGGACGCACTTTATTACCACAGCACTGCAGAAGATTCAGCTCAGTCAGTTAGGAGTGACACACTTCAATCCTTTGTATCTGGGCCACACAGATGCACACATCTTCATATAAGTTCTACAAAACTGCTGTTTCCGTAATGTGACATTATTTGAACTTTTCATATTAGATCACCACTTAGAGCTACTGATGTTGACACCAACTATTCTATGAACATACAAAACATATGACTATAACACTCACTTCCACTTAATTTTATGAATGATATCGATCTCAATGCAAGCATGTACTGTACACGCAATGTGCAATATTAGCTTACAAAATACATAAAGTAGAATGTTGAGTGTGATTGTATGTAATGTGCTTTAAGTTATGTTTGGTAATGGACTAATTGCTTACTGTCACCAGTATGCCAAGGAGCCTGATGCTACTGTATTCTCCAAAGCCAGGATTAAGCTGTTTAACTTTGGAGGCTGTGCTGATTTACTTGACATAAAATGCTGAATAATTAAGTTCATATGCCACAAATACACAGTGGGTTTATATAAAATCTGCTCTGCTTCATTTCCCAGCAATGTTTATTTTTATAGCAAAGTTTCACATAATCTGGGTTGGGACCCAAAGGTAACCTCAAATGAGATGAGACAGGGATAACCTGGTATCAAAATGTTTTCTAAACAGACAGTTCAGCATATGCAATGTTGTCAAAAGTAAGTTTCTTGTATAAAGCAAGCAGAATTTTTTCCTATAAAATAGGGTCAATAAAGGTTGCACAAAAGCCCACAAATATTTATCTTAACTGTGGGAGAAATTCATCATATTCAAACCGGTGATTTGCTTGGTGTTTAAAGTGCAGTGTTGGTCTCTAATGTCTTTTCTTCCATCTTACAGCACAGTAAAAATTTCCCGTAGCCACATAAGTCATGTAAAGTCATCGCCAGGCTTCAATACCTTGACAGACAGGCTGTGTACCACTCCAGGTGCCATTGTGAAGGCAGGTCCTCTCGGCAGAGCCAATCAGACTATATCCCGCCTCACAGCTGAAACGCAGCAGGCTCTTAGTTTTAAATTGTTCCCCTCCCAGACGGGCTCCATGGGGAGGCATCCCTGGGTCTCCACAGATTCCTGGACTTACACCTAAAGCGAGGAAAGAGAAGTTAATGCGGCAAACACAGTGACAGCCTGAAACATCTACATCACTGAAGCCACCAAGGACCCTCACAGCCCTGAACTGATGAGACCCAAACATAGAAACCCATAACCACAGACACAAAAAATCCAAATATACTCGATACAGTTAATGTGAAACCACAGCTGCATTCAAATGATGTCCATTAGTCTCCTAATATGTTTTAGTGATTTTATGTAAGTAAATAGTAAAACACAGGGCAAAGAGGTTGTCTAAAAATATATCCATGTTACAGGTCAACTACATCAACTAAGAAGCATTTGTGATGTTAGTCATCTCAAACCTGCTGTTGCAGAGAATAAATAAATATTTTGCCCACTTGGTCTTTAATGTACAGTGACACACACACACACTGTATGGCACATGCACATACGTATACACACTAAATTTGCAGTACTCTTCATTTTGGCCATACTAAATTGTTCTAGCATTAAAAGCACTGAGCGTGTCACAATTTTCCATCGGTAGGGATTTGTGAGTTTTACGGGGTACAGCTCCAAATGCAGCGCCTTGCATCTAAATGAGGTCTTCAGCTGCAGGATGGATTCTGTCCTGCTGAGCGCTCTTTTTTGACACCAGCAGAGGAAGCTTATTGCATTTCAGCTATTGAGACAGTCAATGCTGAGTTTGGAAATGATCATTTGTGGTGTTGTGTCCTACGTAAGCCCATACTGTAGAGCAGCACTTACAGCCCCATGTAAACCAGGACTCTTATACCTCATTGGACTGTTTCTCACACATGCAGCTCAGGCTAAGTTAAACACACTCAAGTACAGTGCAGGGGGTGCTATTATGCCCATTTCTCTGTTTCTCTGTTGTTAATTTGTAAATTAATTGATTGCTTTGATAATAATAATAATGACACTTTATGCTTTCTCAAGATCACTTACATAAGAATGGCTTTTTTATACAATGTAAAGTTTTACCATGATATAATATCATACTGATTCTTTGAAGAAGATGATATTTGCACAAAAGTCTGCCACAATACAGTTTTGAATGAATTCATTTCAGTGGCTTATGATTGATATGATATGCCTTAACACAATAACTTACATTTATGTGCTTGAACTGAAACTCATGACACAGACAAGCCATGGGATTTTTAGAATAAAAGAATATTTTAAAGATGTATATTTAATCATTGCTTTTATTTTGCAACCCTACAGTGCATCAGCAAGGAAATTACTACACATTGTTTGATACATTTGAAAAAGAGTTGAAATGCATCCTCCACTTGTCTTATGTGGCTGGAATAGCAAAGAGGAACCACACACAAGAAAGGGCAGCATAGTCTTAGAGTGGCTAGTTTTCAGCAAGTAGAAGGTAGGACAGTATAATCAAAGCTCCAAACAGGTTGCTACAGCTTGTTGGCAGATGGCTTAACTGATGTTAAATGCTTCTTCTGATATGTTGTCATTTATCATGAAACCTTTAGGTCTGGCCCTGTAACGCATGTTCATGGGGCTGGATTTTGACTTCAGTACCATTTTATGGTGAGAAAATGTTGTGAAGAATAACCTTCAGCTATAGTATGTAGCAACCTAGTTGACAGTCTACCCCTGTCATTATCTGAATACAGTACACCCACCTGCTGATCTAACATCAAAAGCAACTCCTGTTGAAGGACTGAGTGCAAATAATGTATATGGAAATGTGAAACATAGAGAGACATAAACATAGATGTGAAACATAGAGATATAAACCTGCCAGTTTTAATTAGTGTCTGTTATTGTCATATAGCACAGTGTAGGCTACAAGACAATGTTATGCAGTTTGATATGCTGGAGAAACAACACACTTGCCTGCTCACCAGCTGAAAAGCTTCACCCTTCAGTTCACTGGAGTCACTGAGTCTTTAATTTAAGCAATGAGTTGTTGTTGTTTTTATTTGTATGTGGCTAGTTGTGGAATCTATGTAGAGGAGGAGATGTAGAATATATACATACAGTAGCTATGAGTATTTGTATGTAACTTAATCAAAAATTATTTATTGTCATTTCATAACACACATGCAGCCAATATGGCTCCCATTTGAACAGCCATGACAGGAAATAGCTTAATCTGTTTTTACCAGTGCAGTATGGTGGCGCTCCGCTCCATGTGCCATCTTCCTGACAGTGGCGAGTAGTGTTGCCCACCAGCACCCCTCCAGGCAGACAGGAGTACTGCAGCACTGAGCCGTACGTCCAACTGTGGGTTCCAGTTACTACTGCATTAGGGGGCACACCCGGGTCACCACAGGAAATGGCTGTAGAGACATTGAGAGATTGAAAGAGAGGGTGTTACTGTGTGTGTGTGTGTGTGTGTGTGTGTGTGTGTGTGCATGCGTGCGTGTGTGTGTGCGTGCCTGTGTTTGGGGGGGAATGTGTCCAACTATAGATTGCAGATACTACTGCATTAGGTGGTGCAGCTGGGTCACTGCAAGAGACAGCTAGAGGGAGATGGTGACAGCGAGGGAGGGGGTTGAATTAACAAGTGTCTGTTGTTTGTGTGTGTGTGTGTGTGTGTGTGTGTGTGTAGTACACACAGCAAATTGAGAAAGAAAGAGGGTCCTGTGAACTACATCAAAGACAAAATTCAATTTGTAATTTACTGTCCAAAATACACAGATGATCAGATAAAATATTCATTTAGTGTGTGTGTGTGTGTGTGTGTGTAGGGAGGGAACAAAACATCTTATACTTTCTTCTTATCTTTTTATAGCCCAGTTTGAAAAACTTGTGAACTTTTAAATAACAATTTGCAAGACATGTACTCTATGAATGTGTTATGAACTTAAATATTACACAGTAGGGTCGCATATCCATTTTCATCCCCTTTCTTTTGGCATGTTTGCCGTCATTTGATGTAAAGACAGATGTAAATGAGGGGGGATATGACAAGCAGCAAAGGTCCCCCAGCTGGAATCAAACTGAGGACGTTGCAGTTAGAACGTATAATATGTACATTCAGATAAAAACATGATTAAACAGAACCCATACTGGTTTGCTTACACTGTATGGCAGTATTAAGTGCCAGTAAAGCTTATTTTTTATTTAGTTGTACTGAACTGCCTGAGAGAGAACATAATAACTCATCTCAAATTAAATTCACTTAAAACACAGAGAGACTCCGTCACTCTGCTGTGCATAAAACTAGGAGAAAATGTTCCACAGTGTCCAAACGATGGGCATCAGTGAAAAAGAAATCTTCTATTCAAGAAAAATTGACGTTTTACAGAGGAGGAGACAGATATCAAACTGCTCTTGATTTTCTGTTTCTGCCAAATGACTGATTCTCCGAAATCTCCCCTTACCCTAAATTATATAACTCCATCCTCTCCTTGCCCTTAGTTGTCACCCCTCTCCCTCCAATTTTCCGATAAGACCTTGTTTCTCGAATGTAATACTCGATGCACACTCTCTGGTGTCTGCCCCTCTCTCTCTCTGTCTAGTTCCTCATCTCTACCTCTCTGTTACTGTGTTACCTTCTGCTGCCCTGTTCGCCTCTCTGTGCTTCTCTCTCCATCTCTGAATCAGCCTCCTTCTCCCTATCGCTCTGTAGATTAATCTTTGTTTCTCCATCGGCCATGGTAGCGCTCTGTCAAGAATGCCTATTGCCCTAAGAGACATATGCTTACCTTTTTTTTTCTGAACACACACACACACGCACCCACGCGCGCACACACACTCAAACCTTTAAGCCTCTTTCGTTCAGACTCTTGCCCTCTTTTTATGATTACTTCCCTCCCATTTTCTCCCTTGAACCCTCTCTTATTCTCTCAGTTTCTCATTCACTCCTCATCTTCTTCCCAGTGGCTCTCCATGCCATTTCACTCCTCAAATGGCTTTTCCTGACAAATATAAAGCAAAATAAATAGAAAACCACTTGCCTATGACTACCTGTGTTCAGCCCGACAAACTTTTGTTGACATTTATTTTGCAGAATTCCCAAAAGTTGTAACCTGTTTGCAATGGGGCCGACCTTTGCATTATAGGCCTATGAATGATAATCTATTGCTCGTTCTGTCTCATTTGTCTTCTAAACTTGTTTTGACATTGTTTCTCTCAGTTCACTTGATTCTCAAGCTACTGTATCAGTCCATCCATACCTAGGCAGCGAGGGATGGGGCGGTCCCACCGTCCATCATTCTGGCATGTGAGGAGTGCTGAGCCCAGGAGGTAGAAGCCTCGTTTACAGTGCACTGCCACAGTTACACCATAGCTGAAGATTTCTGGGTAACGTAGACCAGACTGGCGCACACCATTCTCCACATGGCCAGGGTCAGAACAGTTTACCACTGCAGAGGAGATGAGAGAAGACATAGTTACAACCTATTAAATAGTTCTTATAGATGGGGATGTTTCTTCACTTTGGTGTGGTTCACATGGATATAGAAGGATATACAGCTGATTGTACGGAGACAGACAAAATACTACTGTGAATACTACGGAAGAGTAGAGAAATAGAAATAACTCTACGGCACTCAAATAAAACTATGGAAATAAATGAATAGGGAAGTGATTTCAGTCACAGATAAATCAATTGAACATGATGGAGCTTAAACTTTGCAGAAGAGCTACCAGAAAACATGACACAGTGGGCACTGTTAGGTTGGTACACCCTGAAAAACAGTGGATTATCTTTGTTGCTCTGTTCTGGTCTCTAAACTGCTCTTTTGTCATACCCCTCTCTGTTTTCTGGAGTTCTTTGTTCTCTCTTCTGGTTCTTTCTACTGTGCTCTGCTCTCTGGGTGGATGCCAGTCCAATAAGAGTGGAGTTTTATTTTCCACATGTCACAGGGGAGACTGACATTCACTCAAATCCAAGTCCATGGGGGACATGGATATGTGTGTGTGTCTGGCACCCTATGGGAACAAAGAAAGTTTCAGTCTCATAACTGACAGCTGCTGCTGGGAGAGAGAGCGAGCGACATGAGTAAAAGGGAAAAAGTGAGGGGGATGGAGAAGGCAAGCAAGCGAGGACGAATCCCCTCAATGGAAAACCCATGTGAGAAGCTATGTTGAATCGATCTGTTTTCAAGGCTGTGCAGAATGCCTGTGTGTGCGTGTTTTAGTATATTCTGTTACACTACTGGAGGTCTGCGGAGTCTTGTAGTGTAACGACCATGCATGGTTAGCAAAGGAGAAGAATGTGTCTCTTGACATGTACCCAGCTGTGTGTGCGCACATATGAATTTGAGTCTATTTCCAGACACACCAAGCTGATTGTGGCTGAATGCAGCTAAATGTTAAGTTTGTGAATTTATGCAAAAAATATTCAGGTGTTAATTTTACATTTTGCTGGCAGCAGATTGGGCAAAAGATGCTCCAGTTCACATACTGTAGGGCTCAGAGCAATATTATAGTTGTATTCTATGATTTTATGATGATATTTTACTCACCAACTGCTTAGATAAAACTGTCAACTCAATCTATTAATTTTAAAGTGAAAACAAAGGCGAAGGCACCAGAAACATGTACTAGTCATCCACCACAGTGACAAAGCACAACCACTTTCTCTGGTTCATATACCAGTGCTGAAACTGAAGATAAACACAACATCTTTCTTGTTATCACTCTAATCTGAAGAATTTGTACAGGGATGTAGTGCTTGCTTTACAAATTTATTAGACCACCTGTCCTATTTGTCTCAAAGACCATCCAGCATCATGAAGTGACTCTTTCTTTCTCACTGAGTTCCCTACACTTAACCATCTTGAACATGATTGAGGAATTTAAACTGAATTCATGTGTCACAAAATTTGAGCCAGAATGTTAATCAAGAATAACATACAACCACTAAAACACATTTTTCTGTTCAGGAATGCAAGTAAATAACTGTAATTTGACATACCAATCAAAAAATAATAAGGTGCTTTGCTATTCTGCTTTTTTTGTAAAACAGTGCATTTGAAAATTCATAGATAACAATAATTATATTTTAGCATTAAACATATATTTTTGATTAAAGAGTTTGCACATACTGATGGATTAGCTATTACAGAAATATTAAAAATGACCAATTATTAAGAACTAGATACATGTTTGTGACCTTTGCAGACAGGTAGGGGGCTGCTCCACTGTCCATTGAGTCGGCATTGGGCACGTGCATTTCCACTGAGGATGTAACCTCTGTTGCAGGTGAAGTTGACAACATCATTGAGGTTGAACTCGCTGCCATTGGTCCGCCCATTGCCTGGGTTGCCGGGGTGACCACAAGTGATAGCTGAGGGAGTAGAGAGAAGTATGATGAGCAATTTGATGTGTGGGGAAAAAAGTATCACGTGCAGCACAGTGTTGTTTTGGATTTTTCAACTTAGATATTTTCAACTTTAAGCTGGAACACGCAGATGCTGCAGAGACAGCCCAGAAATGCCTGAAATGAGTGATTTCTTTTCAAGCCCTTGTGTGTAATGGATTTACTGAACTCACTGAAAGAGCAATGACTCATCTCATGAACTACAGTGGATTTAGGAAGCATAAAGAACTTACGGACGCAAACGGGTGTTGTTCCAGACCAACGATGGTCTTGCTGACAGATCCTGACTGATGTGCCGATTAGGCGATATCCTAACATGCACTGGTACACCACCGTGTCACGGTAACTAGAGCCATCACCACTAATGTGCCCATTGACTATAGGATCTGGGGAGTCACAGTGACCAGCTGTGGAGACAAAGTGAAAAAAATTAATATAGTATAATGACAAACAACCTAGAGTCACTTTGTCTATCTTTGGATTTCAAGTACTGATTCAATGTTCTCATGGAAGCAACCTTGAAATACATCTTCTAGCTCACAGTTAGACTGCAAAACAATATATGGGAGCTGTTTCTATATATGAATTAAAAGTCTATTGAAATCAGGAACATGATTTCTCTGTGTTCTCTAAATGGCCACATCTTGACAGCTTGTATTCAATATATTTAAACTATTTTTTGTTGAGTTTGCTTAACGTGTTTATGCACAAGGACTAGATGCACTGCTTGGTGTCTGAAATGCTAATTTTAGAGACCTGTGCCTCTGAAGTCAACAAATGAGGCCCAGTATTTTTCGATGTATTGGATATTTAACATAGTTTTTTTCTCAAATGCTTTACACATAAAACATTTTATCAAAGTATGATTAATGCTGTGAAATCAGTTTTTTAGTTAACATGATTATTTAGCAAAACTCAGTGGAGATTACTCCTGATGTAATGCAGATATTTCCACCACCCTCTACTCAGAAGCATTATCCTGGATATAAAAAGGTTGGTATCATGAATACCAAAACTGCCATAAACATGTTCCTCTGAAGAAAATTGTGATTAATTATGGCATCAGTATTTGTGCTTCCTGGATATAAAGTAGATGTTTAAAAATGCTGTTCATTAGACATTGTACACATGGACCAGATGGTTTTTTTTGTATTTTAAAGACACAACTTTCTTCAGTGAATTAATAAAATCCAATAAAAGGATTGTGGAACTCCGAACACAAGTGTTCCCTTGTGAGAAAAATAGGCCATTCATTAGAAAACATTTGTGATTTTCTTTTAATGTCAGCATGGGACTAATAGGAGCCCTAAGCTTCTATCTTTTATGTTTAAATATATATGAATACCTCATAGGAAGGGACTTCATAAACCTCAATTACAATTACATTTTTAAGGCTGGCCACTTTAGGTTGGATGAAAAAAGAAAACATAGAACTTGCACTAACACTGCAATACTTGTTACAGTAATGAAACACCATGTAAATACTGTATATTCATAATAGTTCTTCAGTCCCAACCCAGTGCCTGTACAGCCTGTGTTGACAAATGCAGCATAGCTGCAATTTAACCATATGAAATCCACATTTGTAGCAGTGATTAAATTGCCCTTGTTAACATCAGAATCTCAGATTAATAATGTAAGGTGGACTTGATTTATAATTTCCTCACATGAAAAAATGCATCCTGCATACACTAAGGCTTCTCCAATGCTGAATCACTGGAATGGAGTGTGTACAGTATGTAAAATCAGAATTAATCATCTCTGGTCAGTGCTTACTGAAGGTCTAAATCAAGCCCTTAATATATGCAGTAATAAAATGTCTCGGTAGTAGATCATTTGAGTTACTGAGGCATGTGCATAGTTTGTCTTACTTTTCGCTGGTCAAATTTCCATAGACCAAGACACCTGGAGCAGTCTCACATATGATTAAAGCTTAGGTGTATAAATTATGTCATACATTTCCATTAGAAATTAAGTCAAAAACCCTACGAACACCTCAGGCCTCTTCACACAAGTTGTCAAGATATAGTGATACCACTGCTTACGGCAGACAAATAAACGGATTGTCATCACATTATATAGGTTTTTTTTACAAGTATTTAAAAAAACAGTCAGTCTAACCATTGATAGCAAACAACAAGCTGTTGTAGAAAGAGCTCCTCAATGATTTTGCTCTATGATAACTCACTACATTTCATTTCCAAAAATGTTCTCTCAGTTTTTAATGAGTCACACCATACCTGCTGAATTTGTTTTCATTATTGATCAGACGCCAAAGTGGCCATGGGATAGACCACAACACAATGTACATCCACATTTAATGGACCTTACCTAGACACCTGGTCTCTGCACCATTCCACAGCCCGTTAGCACCGCACTCTCTGACATGTGACCCCACCAGCGTGTAACCATGGTTACACATAAAGATTGCAGTGGCTCCAAATGTGGTCAACGTCCCAAGTTTGGTCCCAAAGGGTGGAGAAGAAAGTTCACCACAGGAGATGACTAAATAATAAAATAAATATGATATGATGTTGTCACAGAAAGACACTGGAAATTACTTTTTACTTGACATTATGGAGTAACTTATGGCTCTTATATGTTTAAAAAATATTAAAAAAAAATGTCTTCAGACTGTTACTATATGTAAGATGACACTATAGGTCAGCCTGAATAAAACATTAAATTTAGTTGTCTCCAATGCAATACTTGGCTGAATTAGATTTATGTCAAAAGATTTAAACTCTTTCTTTTCCTTAATGTCCTCGGAGACATGCTTTTCAAACCACTAGCCAACTTGAAGACACTTGTGTTACAATGCCAGACCTCAGAGCTACTGCGGTGTAGGTCAAATATTTCATCTAGCAAAATCAAGTTTGATAATCAGTGCTCTAATATAAGATAAAGATAGATTTTTTTAAGCTGCTCAAATGTACACATTTCACTTTTTCACTGGCATATCATGAATTATGCAATGCTAAGAAATTCTGTCAGAATGCTTTCTTACAACTTCCCTTTATGAAGGCAGATTGCAAAGTAACATTCTATATTAAAAAAGATACCCCTTGTAAAACATTTTAAAAAAGTAATAAGGAGAAGGGATAAACACACACAAACACATCCTTTCCGACCATGACACCTAAACCTGTGATGGCCTGTATTACACACTCAAAACAAGAAAAGCACACACCTTAAATAAGAGAACTGATTTGCTTATAACAGGGTGGCACTGCTGTTGTGATAACTCATTTGTGACAGGTTGCGGCAGCAAATGCAACTAATTTTGATCACCTTTTTCTGTGCATGTCTGTGTGAGGTTTCTTGTGCATCCTTCGGTTTACATGGTTTCTCATCCTCATCCATGAAAGTGGATGATTTGAGTAACAAACGTGAGAAGATCTGTGCAGTGTAGCGCACGCAGGACTGTGAAGCATTTCCTGTACAGGTATGTGAATATCTGCATATCAACAAGGAATCTCTTGTAATAAAACCCTAGGCTCTGAGTCAGCATAGTCTTATAAATAGTTATGTGGTAGATATTAGTCATATTATATATCAACCAGAGTGCAGAGGGGGAGAACAAAACATAATATCACGGTTCAGTTTTATTGTCTTTCTAGAGGGCAAAAGGTCAGCTTATTTAACTGGAACAATTTAGATTTCTTGTGCACAGGACAGTCACACTGATGTTAATAACACATTAAATCAATACTTACTCTTGCATGTAGCTAGGTCATCTGACCCCTCCCAGGTCCCATTGGCAAGGCAGCGAAGAGTCCGATGCCCAACCCCCAAAGAGTAGCCTGTTGAGCATTCCAGCATCACCATAGAACCAAACTCTCCCAACCTACCAGAGAGCAGGCGTGAAGTCATGTGATCTGACAAAGTGCCATCAGTGCTGGGGCAGCGGACCGCTGGAAAATAAAATGTAATCAAATTACATTTGAATAAAAGATTCAATTAGGTTTTCAAACTGTGTGTCCTTAATCAGTTATTTACTTCCATAAGAATGCCAATGCAAAGTTACACCTCGATGATTTATAACTTATAAAAGGTAAAATTTATTGTTTGGTTATTTTGTATGGGGGTGGCATAGTGGTGCAGTGGTTAGCACTGTCACCTCACAGCAAGAAGGTACCGGGTTCTTTCTGTGTGGAGTTTGCATGTTCTCCCTGTGTCTGCGTGTGTTCTCTCCGGGTACTTCAGCTTCCATGCATGGGGATTAGGCAAATTTAAATTGCCTGTAGGTGTGAATGTGATTGTGAGTGGTTGTCTGTCTCTATGTGTCCTGTGATGAGGTGGCGACTTGTCCAGGGTGTACCCTGCCTGACAGCTGGAATAGGCTCCAGCCCCCCCCACCTGTGACCCTATGTGAGGATAAGCCGTCGATAATGGATGGATGGGTTATTCTGTAGGTGAACCCATGAGAAATTAATGAATACTCTTGGTTGCCCTTAAATCATATAAACACTACTTACGTAGGCATCTGGGTGCTGAGGCAGCATTACTCCAGCTGCCATCCTCCAAACACACTGCTGTCATCTGAGCACCCGGGTCAAGGTGGAAACCATGGTTACAGTGGTAGGTGACCTGGCTACCAACAGTGTACTGGTTAGCCTGGAAGCTGCCGTTGCCCGGCGACAGAGGTATTCCACATGAGACAGCTGCCGCATCACAAAGAGAGAAGTGGTCACAGGTAATCTTTCTCCAAGTTTTTTTTAATGCTGAACTTTTTTTGAAGAATGTGTTTCAAACTTTACCTTGACAAAAAGGGGGTGGTGCGTCCCACTGGAAAAGCCCATTGGGGTGGAGTCGGCAGGTGGCATTACTTGGGCCTATCATGCGGTAGCCACGGTTACAATAGAACTGAAGTCTGCTACCTGGACGGAGTTTGGTTCGATTGACCACGCCGCCATTAAGTGGAGGATCATTAATGCTACAGTAGGCAGCTGGAGAGGCAGAGATACAGAGGAGTAACAATTAAATGAAAAGAATTACTCTGTGTTCTCACTTCACAGGAAACTCTACCAAATTTAATTTAACTTTCTCTGCTGAAAATAAAAAAATAGCTTCTTGGGTTTTTTTTTCAAGGAAAAAGAAGCATTTTGGATAAATATATATTATGATCCAAGAATTATTGCAGATAGCAACAGAGAGTTAATCAACGTACAATGATTCACAAGCCTGTGAACAAGTCACTAACACACATACAAAAAACATACATCAAAAACTGGCAGCAGACAACACATTTATCCTGAAACCTTTCCAAGTAACACAATGTTTTGTCTTCCTGGTACTGGGTATAAACACAACTGCTGGAGCATGGAGAACAATCTAAACATCCTGCAGAAAACTCCACAATGGACCACTTGGCTCTCCCTTTCCTGTCCGATGTGGCCATTGCTCCACCTGGTCTTGGCTCTTCTCCCCTTTGGCTTCACACTAGTGGAATAAATTTTCCTCTCCAGTCAGGACAACAAAGTTATTGTAATTTTCTATTTAATCTACAAACCTTTCTTTCCAAAAGGTATCTAATTTCTCCCTCTCCCTGGCCTCTCTTTTGCTCACTTTATCTGCAATAAAATCAATCTGTTCTGTCTGCATCACAAGTTTTACAACTTATCATTCCACTTCTCTCTAACATGATCACTGTGTAGCCAGACAGATATTCAATCAGGTGATGTTCTTTAGTTCATTACTATTGAAGAGAAAATTCCTTTCAAACAATACATTGTGAAAAATGCAGTGTATGGTCAGGCAGCTTCAGATGAATGTCATGGCCCGCTACATCAAGTAACATTAGTCTTACAAATAATGATGTAATTTACTATATGTATACAAGATTAAAATGTGTTGACACAGTGCATGTTTTGATGTAGTTTCTGCTTTCAGTTTTATTTTGTCATATGTTAATTCTTTAGTTCCATCTGAGATAGCTTTAGCTGACCAATCCAAGCCCCTAAATCTTTATGAGAGGCATATAATAGCTTTGTTCTCACATATGCTGTAAAGACACTTAGGTAAATATTACTGATACTAGTAAAGTACTATTGATGATATTAGTAAAAGCTTAAAACTAACTCCCCTAATTGTTTACAGCCTGATCAAACTCCCTCTGATACACACAAAGTCATGCAGCAAAAAAATAAACAGAATTACAGTAGAGAGACAGAGATAGAAAGAATGTTAGACTGAATCACTATGAAGCATGTGCACAAGCCATGGAGCTATTTGCTGCTGTTAGAAAGGTCAATGGATATATATAAACATGATCAAATTAAGAGCAATGCCTCTGAGGTCATTTCACAGCTAAAGCACACATGTGACAATGTAAGGAACTATAAGAACAATGCAGCAGTGATTGTAGGGAAAACGGTCAAACACAATCACACTAATTTGAACTATATTTGTGAGGAATACACTCCAGTCACCATGACCCTAAACCTAATTGTTGTGTCATCTGTCCAACCTCAAGCAACCCTTTGATGAAGAAGCCCACTAACAATTAATAGACACACATACAATACATACTGTGAGGAATAACAAGTGAGGTGCTTCAATATAAAGCTCACCAGGGCATTAATAGTGTATAGAAAGTGAAAAGACATAAATTTCCCTTCTCTATATCGCTGCTGTTGTCAGGGCAATACAGCACCATGGGGAAAAGACAATGCTATTACTTCAGGCCACTGTGCGGATATAACCCACAGACTAACATATATAACACTTTTTTTTCCAGTATAGAGAGCCAAGAGAAAAGCTGTGTGACGCACTCCTCTCCAAAAGGGATCAATGTCACTGTAAAGTGTATTTTTATAAATGAAATTGGTGGTCATCATCAACAAATTCTTCACAAGTAAAATCCCATGACTGGGAAGAAGTGGCTAAAGAACCTTGCAACCTGGACCTAACAAAGCTGATGATGAGAACCTCATTATGTTGGCATGATGCTGCAGATAGAATGAGGTTCAAATTCAAATGATGAACAACATTCTTAGTTAACCTGGTGTATTAAAAAGAATAGTCTTAATAGTCACTAAGAATAATCTTAGTGGAAGATTTGTCAACATGGCCAGATGGGTACAATTTAATTTGTGTGAAAGCAAAGATGAAGTGGAGGAGACAGCTGACAGTTTTCTTGACATAGTAGAACAAGTCACACCTGCAGCTTTTTTCCCTGCCATGCAGAGAAAGAATCAGACTGATACGTCAATCGACGCAAGATATGAAGATAACTGCTGTTTGCCGTTTTTTCCTCTCTTGTGATAACATTACTGGCTGACTATAAGCAGATTAACAAGCAAAAAGCATGACAGAAAATGAAAGACAGTCTATGTACCTGAGTACCGAATCTTGAATCCTCTCTTGTTGGTTGCATGGTCAGTGGACCATCGCAGGTAGAGCTGGTCAGTTTTAGATGTGAAGTTCAGCTGAGATGAGTGGTTACCACTCAGAGCGACAAGCAAAGGGCTCTGCCCTGAGGATCCTTGAGAAACAAAATGAAGGACACTTCAGAACTGCTGTGTGTAACAGTACACTGTATATCTGTATGTTCTTATTACACACACATATGTACAATCAGTCTCTCCAGTAGGAGGACTCTGAGTTGTAGTTTCATACTCAGTGTATAATGTACACCATTACGGGTGTAAGAGATCACACTGTTTTTGTGCATACAACGTGTTAATTTACACGCATTTTGGACACACTTACAGGTATGTAGAGTATGTGCCGAATTAATATTATTTCAAGAGTGTTTCAAGCACTTTCTTTTTATTTTTGATTTTCTTTACAGACACACGCTGTTTTGTAAAGCAAGGTCACTTTTATAACTGAGGAGTGTTTTTGTAACTTTGAGACTGTGGTTCTCATAAGTTCAAAAATAAAAAAGAACAAAATATTTCCAGCTGTTTTTGTGAGGTGCAGTATAAATATTATCATATATACATCTTATTTTTCATTGGTAGTTTTTTTTTAATACATTTTTTTGTTGACTTGCAATTTTTGCCAATTACCACAATTTTCTGCAAAAAGTTCACATAAAACTCAAATTGTATTGTATTGTATTGTAAATTATTGAGAAAAGTTGCTGTGAAATCAAACCTTTTTTCAACAATCACAAAAAAACCAAATTACTCAGTGTACAGGATTCTGATAGAAGTGTTTTGTTTCACAACCATTCATGTGTGCTAATGTCTGAACCAAGCATTGGTCAGAGCCTGAAGTCAGTTCAGAAACAACTTCAGTCACAGCCGCCTACTCTACTGATGCCATTTCTGTCTGCAACATCAAAGACAGCTGGAGTCTGTTTAGGACCAGGCCAGATAAATACAAATAGACAGATCTGAGCGGGATACACACATTAGTACTATGTACACTCACACCCTGCTTGTAGATTCCAATACAAATCCCATATTTCACAAGCTAGTGAGATCTAATTTGTGTTTTGATCTTTGCTGTGATCAGGCCTCATGATTTTAAGAACTGATATGCTGGCAAAGATCCCAACAAAACACTGTTGTTACAGGCTTTATAAAGTTATGTAAACTTATTAATATCCTCTGTAAATACAAATGAATAAATAAAGACGAAGAAAGTTAAATTCTGCGCATACACACACACACACTCATGTGCATACTTTCAAATATACTGTTACACAACCTAGTTGGAACTCCTGCAGGGGAAATTCCCCAACACCACAAATGAGAATTAAGTGTTGTGCATCTTGTTAACTGCTGTGCTGCTTTTCTGAAACAAACATGAATTAAAGCTACGTGTGAGCATATGTGTGTGTATGCATGTGTATCTTGGTTTCAGAGTAGCAAAAAATAAAGAGGTGAAGCTTTGTGTACCGTCAAAAATCTCCAGTTCATCAAACTGTTTCTCGCTGTGGAACATCTCTACGTAGATATTGATGGTGTAACCTGGGAAACAAGGAAACATCATTTATAAACACATCCAAAAAAAATGCAATGTGCAATGTAATGTACACCACACACAAATATAGGGAGGCATACACAAATCTTACACATACATATTTAAGCTCAAAGTGAAGATGCACATACACACAGTATCTATACACACAGTCTTGTCGGCATCACTTTGACACATTCTGTATTTCACAGCACTTCCATACATTGTATTGCATAAAAACAGCAGTTTAAACACACACTGGATGCATCCCTTCATCACAAACTGTACCTGGAACCATATGTAGCAGCCAGGAGCATGTCTGGCTGTTGGGGTAGTTGCTAGGAAACCCGGGGCTTAGTATCACTCCTGATGACGAGGAGCGCTCCTCATTGGCCGGACACTGGGCTGGAAGGGTGAATGGCAAAAGCAAGTGAGGTAACTCAAAAAAGTGAAAACTTTTCTTTTGTATATTTTTTTCTGCTCGCATGTGGTCCTCTCCATCCATCGATCCATTCTTAGTTGTCTGTCCACTTCCATTATCTGTATTCTTTCCAACACACACAAAAAGAGCCTGCCTTTGGAAATACATGATTTATACAACTCGCTTGCATGTGTACGGGTCACATTGGGGCTAAGACAGAATGTGCAGAATCAGAAGGCCACATGGCCATCTTCTTTGCCATCAAAACATACCCATTTATCAGCCGGCTTGAGCACAAGCAAGATACTAGTAGCTTATCCCAATTTTTCAGTGTGATGACTTCATACAAAAGGAGCTGAACTCTAATTCTTGTGTCAGAGAGCACTTTGGTTGCATGTCCTCTCATGAGAGTGCTGGCTTCTTTTGCTCCTGCTTTATAATGGAAAGGACACTCTGTTCATCCCATAAGATGGTGAAGACTGAGCATCTCTTCAACACAAAGAAGAAACTTCTCAAAAGAGAAATTCAAATCTCAATTCAAAATTCAAGAAATACCAGGGGTTGCTACCAGCATGCCCAAGTGGGCATGTATCGATGCTGTTACTGAAAATATTATGTGCCTCATAAACCTAAGAGTCGCATGCCACAATGAATAGCTGCACAATTGAAGAAGCACATTCGACTACTTTTCAATCATGTAGCGTAATAGGTTTCCAATATTGGGCAAATATTTTTAATCTTCAACACACTGTTGGACAATGAAAACATGTCAGTGCTAATTGGAATACATTTCTGCTTTTAACGTGTCCAACAAGAATCTATGATTCAACCTTGGTACTATTTTACAGTTTGTCAAAGCTTGAAGATGTTTTTGATGTATTGCCTTTGTCAATCTGCCGAATAGATCTTTTTTTACAGCCGACATTTTGCGTTTCATAACAGCAAAAGCAGAGGATCACATTAAATACAACTCTATTTCGGTGAATTAGTTCCAACTTCACTTGTTTCCCCAATGCTTTTCAAAGTCAAAATGTATGTCTATTTATAATTTACAATAATGGATAATGGATTAGTGCTTGATTCTTGATTTGGCTGACTTGATAGCAGTAGTAGTACCAGTAACACAAGAACCTTACATACACATTAAGATAAAGGCTGTTCAAAGTCCTTCAGTGTAAGTTGAATGGAAGAGTCCAGTTCAGAAGACATGGGTTTTAGAATGATGGTTTTCATAAACAGGCAACCTTCAAACTGTTAAAGTATTCATTCACCACTGCTTTGCATTTGGAGAAATTACTTGAAAATTTACTCTGGAACCTGATGCGATAAAACACCTTCATCTATAAGAATCTGAAATTTTGTGTGATAATGGTAGTGATCAGTTTATATCATTTAGGAGCACTTTGGAACAATAGGTGGAGAGGCAATTTTTTTTTTTTAAATATAAGATATATGTTCAAGACTGGATTAAAGAGGATCGCCACCATTTACACATCAGCATCAGCTTACTATTCATGTGGAGTAGCATTCAGTCTGTGCAAACAGCTGCATAATATATTTCCTGTGGCTGTGGAGAGAACTTTGTCAACAAAATAAGGGGACTGAAATGACATGGATCTTTGTCAAGGAGGAGGATATAACAAAAAGACACCTGAAGTTCCATTATGGAAAGAGCAAGATCCACATGTTTTGGAATTTGAGTTTAACTAAATGTCACCATATCTCAAACATAGAAGTGCAATTGTACATTTCTGGGGTGCTATTTTTAATGAAAATGTATTTTTTATTGTGAGCATACCATAGTTTTCTTAAGTTATAATATTTAATCACAATGTTGACATATACATACATTTGTGTTCTAGAGACAAATTTAAAACAAGAGGAAATAACAGGACAGAAGCTACGCTGTGGAAAATATAAATACCAACATCTGAGAAATTCTCCAACTTGGACTATAGATTGAGGATTTGTCGGATAAAATATTGACAAGCATGGTTGTGAGGATAAATGTTTTCAAGTATAAATACATACATTTCAATTACACAACTTAAGTTAAGAATTAAACCACTGATACAACATCCACAAATGATTTTCGCGCATTCACATAAATGCAGTATATCATGTACATACAGATCTGGAGTCTTACCTTGACATGTTGGGGGTGGGGCCTCAAAAAGCAAATGGGAATTGAGTTTACACATCAGCTCTGCCTTTCCGACCAGTGTGTATCCAGGTAAACAGCGGTATTTCACAATATCACCTGATATGACAAAATAAAAAAACAAACTAATTCATCACAGATTCTCAGACACTTACTGATTCTAGAGAGTTCTGACAAGTAAAGCTGTCTAAGCACATTATTTTAAAATGTAGATTCAGGTTTTCAGGCCTATGTTAATAACATAATTTTGGGAGAATATCCTCAGATGATTTTTGCAAATTGTTGTATGGAGCAAAGACTTTGTCCTCATCTATTACATCCAATTTGTGCAAGGAAAGCTACTACAGACATGAGGAACAATCATAGCAGCCAATAACTCTCTCAATGTAATAAGAGTATTATTGACCTTTAAGATGTTTATTTTGTCCCAAAATATATAACATGCTGTTGCTTCATTTTGAGAGGCACACTTTGACAGACTTAACATATAAAAATAGGGGGAGACCAATTGCCTTTGCCGGGGTCCAGACCTTTGAATCCGCCTACTCCAAATCTGTCTGATAACAGGCAACTACCACCTGTCAGGTAGATTTAATACGTCCTTCAAACTTTGCCCAGAAGACATACAGTGTGCAAGCTCACAGCATGGGGCATGGACTTTGGATGATTGAGCAGAACAAACAAGAACATTCAGCCTTTCCTTGAGCTTGCTCACAGGTTGTGTAATTGGCTATTAGAGTGACTGACAACAAAGCTGGTGATGTCTCTGAGGTACTCCATTCTGCCAGGTTTTGTGAATGTAAAAGTCACAGTGGATTCGCTGCAATGATTGGAGGGCTTGGGAGATTTCTTTGTATGATTATACCATACTGGCTCCCTTTGGTCTTTACTCTGTCACACGCAATGACTTCACACTGTGAACAGGTGCAGGCTTGGAGCAGCTGTGGTTTAGTAAAAGTGGCAATTTTCTGACATCATCTTTGACTGACATGACTCTCACTCTAGTAATCTCTAGTAGTCTGTTGTTATGCTCTGGATGACTGTTTTTTAGGCTAGATCCTGTTAGGAAAATGAATATCTTGACATTTTATTATATCAATATGAGGGCTAATAAAGTCTGAAATTTACAAATCATTGGAAAATTAATCAACTCTTTTGAATTCATGCAAAGTTGACATTTCAAAAATTTGTTTTTCTGCAGAGAACAGATTGTCCACTGTCCACTTGTCCACTAGCAGTAAAGGTTCTGTGTACCAATGGCAGGGTGAAATGATCGTGCTGGGGTTTTATGAATTTTTTTTGTTTTTTTTTAAATCACAGCTCCTGTTGATCTAAAAGGTCACCAAAACTATGAGTAGGATGCTTTGACCAAATCTTTTGACTAGTGATTATTCCTTCCTTTTGAAAGTTTTTTCAAAAGGAAGCAAAAATTCAATATCATTTACTGACCTAAAATAGTCGGTGCTGATCACATTATATAGCACATAACTTGATTTTCTACCTCTCATTTGTTTCTTTTTGTGTTTCACAGAAACACAGACACACATGCACACACACAGTGGTACCCTAAATGGATTTTACTTAGAGCAAGTGGCTCAGCTTGACTAATAAGGCAAACTACAATTAACAGTGACAGACTAACGTTAGCCTGCTATATTTAGATTATGCATGTACAAAGTAATGTGGCCCATTAGACAATAGTAGAGTAATTTACAATCAGCAGAATAATAACCTCCTGAAATCCTGATTATGAGTTTGTCAGTCCTGTCAGGTAAGACTCGCTTTCATCTGAAGTACCAAATTAGATGAGGTAGAAAATGGTTTAATTTTGATGAATATACAAACAATTTGATTGAAAAGAAATGCCATGCGGGTTCATCTGCCTCGTTATCAATGTGCATAAAAGACGTGGTTATCTATTGTTTATTATTTTGTGTGTCCTCTGTTGTGAAGTAAACCGGTACAACAGCAGCACTATGATTCACCTTATAAACCACTGATTTATTGTATCATAAGGTCATGTTATTATAGATCAGGAAAATTACCTATCTGGAAGTCTTCATCTTCAGAGATCACCTCTGCATTCTCCACAACAGGGGGAGGAGGGCATTTCTTCAGACGGTAGGCTGCAGACAGGTGCAAACTTTATTAATAAGATACTTTATTCAATTGAAACAAATGCCATTTTCGTATTTGTGATAAGAGAAGGAGGATCTGTGATAGTGTGATTGTTATGACAAACAATCCATGAAGGTCTTTTATTATCTTTTGATGGTTAAATCAAACCAAAGAAATGACAACCAGAAAACCAAAAATGTGGATCACCGTTTATTCCTTCGCTAGAAAGGGAATTTACTGACATCATTGAAAACAAGCAGGGCAATTGCCTCGTTTGAAAGAGCATCCATGTGGAGGATAGGATGTGATTTGTGATTTTAGTCATTTAAAATTGTGGCAGTTGAGGAATTATAGAGGATATGACTTTGACATGGGGTCACTTTGTGCCTCAGAATCCCAGCTGCCACACAGGCTATTGTGAAGGTTGTCCACTGCTCACTGAACCTGAGCTAGAGCTCTAAATATTGCATACAGTGTGCATGTTGTTCGTATGCTAAAACTAGATAATGACCTTGTAGTAACTGTAAATTGACAGGTCATTAATATCTATTATGAATAGTACATCATAAATCAAGTATGTGTCTCTAGGCAGCATCATTCAAAATACAGGAAGTAAGAAGACATTGGATGAATTTCCCTGGAAGTAAAAAAAAAAGAGAATACGAGATAGCAATAATAATCATTGATATTAATAATAATAATTTCAGTGCTGTGACTGTCAAGGTGGCCTTTTGAGACATTATTCATTTTTCAACTTGGAAACAGTTTTTTCTATTCTCAGCTTGCATGTTGAAAACACCAATTCCTGTTTTTCAACTGTGAATTATTCAAATAATGATTGATTGGTTCCATAAGCAGTAGATTTATTGCCATGCAGATGTATGTCTCTGCCACCCAGTCAAGCTGCAATTTACATCCATGCCTTTCCAAAATGTCATCACTTCACCATTTTATCCTATTAGAAGTCTTAATTAGTCTTCATTAGCACATGAATAATTGAGTTATGGCCAAAACATGTTTTTCCATGTCAAGTGCATGTTTGAGATAGATGTAAATAAAGATAAATGCATTCCAGTCATATCACAGCCATAATGACTTTGAACTTGGGCAAAAAAACCAAACCGTTCATCCTTGAGTCCTTAGTGGAATCTTGTGCTAAATTAGAAGAAATTCCATGTAAGCCTTCCTGAGATATCCCATTCATGACAATGGGACGGTTGTACAGATGAAGGCCTAGTGGCATAAAAACATATTTTGATCCTAAAGAGTCAGATAGTTTGTACAGTAAAATATTACAAAGCTAATTTGTGTTTTTTCAAAAAACTGCCATTGAACAACAAGATGTAGGGTCGCACTCTTTTTTATTGGGGTTGTATCATTGTGACAAAAAAGCTACACACTTCCAGGGATCCCTCAAAATACTGCACTGCAGAGCAATACCCACGCTCTGTGAGATTGTGACTGTATTGCGATGTTATTTTTGATTGACAAAATCAATTATTTGTTATATGGTTCAGTGTGAAAAAAGAAAAGTGTCATGCCTTTACGGGAGCATTGTGTAATCTCTGCTGTCCATGTATGTATGAGTGTAATATTACTGCAGGTGAATATGTGTGAGAGTGATTCAGTACCGTGGAAGTTGAGTATGAAGAACCCTCCGGTTGAGAAGTCAGAGTGAAAGCGGATCAGGACCTTTGGACTGGTACTGTAGGCCGACTCTAGCGCCGTGTTGCCACTGAAGACCCCCAACTGAGGACTAGACGTATCTGGGCCATCCCTAAACACAGAGAGACAACAAAGACAATGGATGATGCTGTTACTATTTGAACTACTGCAGCAAGAGGATGGAGAGAGAGAAAGACCCAGTGTTGCATAGAAAGATAATTATGTGTATGAAGAAGAGGTAGCTGTTTCTCTGATTGATTTTTACTCCAAACATCATTCATTCTTTACATGACAAGCAAAGTCTTTACACCAACAAGCTTCAGTGATTTATTTGTCACATAGTCATATTTTCAATATGCACAGTGTAATCTGGGATGACATACTAAAAAGGATGTCTTGAAATACTTAAGTACTTTAATAATAACAGAAAAAAAATAGAAAAAAGAGAACATGAAGGATAACACCTCATTTTTTCTCTTTTAAATTTCCTTATATCCTTTATACTCTTGTTTCAGAGAATGGTTTGGGTTTGTTATAAAAACTACATAAAGATTTGTGTCAAATATTTTACATCAATTATGTATAGACAGGGGCAGCACGGTGGTGTAGTGGTTAGCACTGTCGCCTCACAGCAAGACCGGGTTCGAATCCTGGGCCCGGGGCCTTTCTGTGTGGAGTTTGCATGTTCTCCCCGTGTCTGTGTGGGTTCTCTCCGGGTACTCCGGCTTCCTCCCACCATCCAAAATTAGGGGGGATTAGGTTAATTGGCTAATTTAAATTGACCATAGGTGTGAATGTGAGTGTGAATGGTTGTCTGTCTCCTGTGTGCCCTGCGATGAGGTGGCGACTTGTCCAGGGTGTACCCTGCCTTCCGCCCTAAGACAGCTGGGATAGGCTCCAGCCCCCCGCGACCCTATGAGGATAAGCGGTAGAAAATGGATGGATGGATGTATAGACATTTATGTATTTCAATATACAAGATTCTAAACAAAGTCTATATTTCTACATTATAGGTGCTGCACACAAATTCTCACAGTGATTAATACTGAAGTGCCTGAGTAACAATTTATTGATGGGAATTTGAGGCTATTTTTAGTATGATTTAGCTTCTCTTTCAATGATACATATCTTGAGATAACTATGAAAACTATGAACTATGGAACCATCCTGCACTCTATCTGACCATGTTCAACCTCCATTAGCTTTGTTTGCAGCAGTTTTTATTTTCTATTCCATTCTGCGTGGAAATACATTCTCATTGATCTGCCTGTGAAAATTCACCCCATCTCACCCTTAAAATATTTTATTACAAATCTAAGAGTCTCTCAAAAAGTGATGTGGGTGCCTCATAAAGTAAAGGAAAGCAATAATAGTGGTGAAAAACATATATGGTTACATTGATTTGTTTATTAAAATCTTGCTGAATAAACCCTGCTGATGGTGTCAAACATCACCAACGTGTGTTGCCTTTAGACTAAAGGCAGGTCAGGGGTTGGGATGAGTGTGAAATTCTTATGAAATACTGGTTGTGGTTTTGTTTTCACTGACTGGATCTAAGTACAGTGAGAAAGAGAAACCAAAAACAAGCTTCTGTTAATAAAATTAAACATTTCTGGTATGTGCACATGCATGTTCATCAAAAGGGCAACAGAAACTTTCTTTGCTTCGCTGCACCCATTTCAAACAAGTTCATTGAACAAAGCCCATGGATTAAAGGCTTAACTTTACTCATTAAATATTGAATGTTGCTGAAAGGTTACATTTTATGAAGTTCCTAAATGCCCAGTTTTAGGTTTTTAATGAACATACCATTGGATTAAACAAGGGTTTTAAAAATTTAATTCAGGAAGAGTGCCTGGGATCTCCTGGCTCCTCAATAATTCAAGGCCTTCTGAAGGTGTTGGAGCTCATTTGGAGCATCAAAATGTGCTATTTGGGTCATTTAAATTAAAACAGTCAGAATTTGTGGCTCTGTTTTAACTGACTGAAAAATACACAAACCCTAATTTTTTTCCTGTTGTGCAATTTCATTAATGTGAGAAAGTGGACACACCCCTTCTCACTGTCTCACACCAACTGCTGAACTCGTTTTGAAAGGTTTCTGAGAGAGAGAAGGCAAGACAGGAGACTCTCACGCACGCACGCACGCACGCACGCACGCACGCACACTGACACACATGTTCAGATGTGAACAAGGACTTTGAGTTTTACATTATATGGTGTTTGTGAACTTTGTAAGTGGAGTTTGGTGAGGGGTTTATGCCGTTAACGCTGTGCTGCGATTTCACTCTAAACACTCATAACACGTGTCACAGTTCCAAACATTCTCTACCCCACATCCAAACATGTAGTGTGGTAACCACTACTTCATGTCTCATTCACTCATTGTTTTCTGTCCAAACTCTGGTCAACTCATACATACACATTCACTTAGGGCACAGGGGAGTGTCAGAGGGGTGTTTGTGGTCTATTATGGACTTGGTTGGCTGCATAAGTTGTACATGTTATGGTTAGATGTTGTACAGCATAATATTTGGTGTCAAGTTAATGCTGCTGCACAATGTTTCCTTCACAAATATGATGTAATGGATGGAAATATTGTTTAGACTCCCCAGACTTACTGGTATGGCCTAACTGGCCCTGATTGGCCCAACTGGGGCCAAAGTTTGTGTTATTTGAGGAAGACCTCATTCTGCATTTGGAGGCATGGTGCTAGCTTGTGGTGAGGCTACGTACAAATTGCTGAAATTGCTAAAAATGCTTTTTTTTTTTGGTTGCAAGGTTACAGTTTTGAAGTCAAACTTGAAGTCCAGCATTATGTTCTTTGGTTTTGGATTTTTTTTTTTTTTTACCTGCTGGAAATGAAGATTAAAACGAGGATTGATTTTTAAGATTTATCGACTCTGTCTAGCTACTACAGGCGTTTAACACAAATACAGTTGGGAATAGGGTGGGATGGAGAGGAATACATTAACAAAGTGAAACAAATAGAATAAAAGCATGCTACTCTCAGAGTACCACTTTGGAGAGAACAGATGATTCACAAAAAAATCCTCTTTGAAAGCAAACAATGCATTTCATTCATCATTTCAACTGGGATAGATGAAATACAATATTAAAGCAAATCACCTGACTCTAAAGAGTAAAATTCTTATCAATCAGATGATTTCAAGTATATGGCATCATAAACTACTGTGTTGCTCTCACATTGGAGCCATATCCTGCTGTTAGAAATGGCTCAGTGATATTCGGAAACAAGCCAAACTGCATCTGGTGGTAGACCACAGAGACCGTTTGGCTTTAGTCCCTGACATCTGGATGCAGCTGTCATCACGTAAACCACAGGGGTATACAGGGCTCAAAGCTCAAAGCAGAAGACGCACATCACTGAGATATGGCATATACAGGACATTGTTATGCACAAGGCAAAGACATTCATCACAAGTAGTCTGATTAATGAGAAACCAGAACAAGGAGGCTGGTGGAGAAGGAAATCAGCATAACCACTGACAGCAGCGGCAGAATGAATGATCAGAGAAGTGAAAGTGTAGGCTCCTCAGATATACCCAATTGACTTGTTTGAATGTGAGGTGATTATAAGTCAGCCATCACTGGTGGCATTAAACAAATTCAGTGCTGTCTGAACTAAAGCACTTCTCTAGGAAAACATTCATTGGTCTGTATGAGTAGTGCATGTGAAGCACTTTTTGATGTACAGTGACTATGTGAAAAATACAATCTTAATCAACAGCAGGCTTGCTGTGGTCCCTTTTATCTAAATCCAGTAAGACTCATTTTGAGATCAAATACTTTAAGTTAACCATACACCATACCATATTTAATAGAAATCATGCTTTAAATCAATTTGTTATTACAGCTCATAGGTCGTAGTGCGTTTCCTCTCATTCTCTCTCTCCAAGTGATTTCAAAAATGAAAACAATTAAATGGCCAAATCACAACAGAAGCAGCATCTAAGTGCTCCAGTATTTAGGAAATATGCATACATTTCACCCAAAATACAGCCCTTTCGATGTAAATGAGTCTCACTACAACAACAGCCCAATTCACGAAGATGCCACATGTAGTTTCAGTGAAATTATTAGCGTCTTCAGAGGTTTGGAGGTAATCAAAGCAAATCAGATCTGTCAAGAAAAGTCAATGAATAAAGCGCCATATAAATCATTTTTGAAAATACAATTCATTAAACAATTAATGAACAATTAATGAAGAACTCTACTGTGTGTAAATGTGCACAGTGCTCTCCTAACGAGGAGAAGCACTTATCCTTAATGCTGTGGTGGGATCATTGCAGGTAATTAATAAAGTACAAAAACAATAATAATAACAGAATGTAATTTATATTTTCCTCGTTAATAATGTATTATTTCATCTATTCACATATGTATGCTCTGTGGTGCAGAGACTGATATGGGCACAACCAAAGCAGAGATAATGAGTCAGCCCAGTCCCATGACCTGAATAGACTTGGTGTATTGTGGTCTGTTGGGCTCTGATGGGCTTCTGACTCAGACTAACCCTCCCTCCTCACAACCAACACACTCAAAAAATGTTTATATTTTGTCATATGGTTAATTGCAATCACACACAAAAAGGGCAAATTGAATTGCCCTTACACTAACTTCACTGGCATGTTTGAGCTGTAATATCACGAGTGGAATATATTGGGTTGTGATTTTGGCATTAAGGGGGGCAGAGAGGAGCAGTAAATAATGCAGATGATGATCATAAACTTTCACAATCCACTCTTTGTCAGTTGTAGTTTTCTTTTCTTTGCTCATGTATCTTTAATGTTTATTCATGGCCCAATGTGCTGATATTGGCACAGTACTCTTGTCTTTTCATGGCTATAATGCAGCAGCAGCAGACCTTTGGAACACCTACTTAAAACCTGTCTAAAGCTCTGGAAGGTATATGCTATATGCTATCTGCTATAACTAGCTCTGGCTCGGGCAAAGCACTCCCCTCTTCAGTCTTGGTCCCCAGTCACTTCCAAAAATATTCATCTGTTGGAGACATAGCTAGATGGAGTGGTGCAATGTTTATGGACCAATCTCACATTACAGATGTTTTTTTGGTAGCCTACAACCTAGGAAAAGTAATTTTGTAATTTTGTTCCCTTTGAAATGTGAAAAACACATGATTCACCAGAATCAATTTGCAACAGCAATATAACTCGATGCCGCACCTCTTCATAGCTATGTCCATGCCGATGGCAGCTGGTGACACTGAAAGCGAGTAGTCACAGCAAACGCTTGTATTTCAACTACTTATACCCTGGAGCTTGACTCTTAAACCTGAAAATAAAAGACTGACCTCACTCAGACACCAAATATTTATCTTCTAAACAAAACCAGAGCAAATCCTGCTGAATGTCAATTTTTTGATTATAACTGAACTGTTCCGTATTTCTTTTATCACACTGCAACTGAATTGAACTGTAACTGAAAGTATTAAGTGAGAATTTTCTCACTTAATACTGACCCAAACTTGTCTGTTCCAGCCGAGTCCCGTTGGATTTGTGATCCCAGCTCCATCGCTCCTTTCATTACATTCCCCACTCCCCACTGAATCTCATCATTACTGCCAGAGTTCCCGAGCCCACTCTGGGTGTGCGTATGGCCATGGTACTGAGTTAGATTGAATTGGTCAGTGGTCCCATTGTAAATGCATTACTCTCACACTCCCTATTACAATCTTACCTCCACACTGAATCCCATTATAACTGCAGGAGAGTCAGTTATGCATAGCACAGAGTGTATATGTGCGTATGTATTAGGAGTGTACGGAGCTGTGATCCCTGTGTATCAACCATGCCATATATAGATCCATGATTCATGATCATGACGATCATGATTGTCACACAATTGACCCATTGATGTACCTTTGTACTGCAAGACTGTGCTTAGAAAATGAATACAATTCCATCAATACCAGGAATAAAATATATCCCAATAAATCAATGTGAGAGAAAGTGTGTGTGCGTGCGTGTGTGTGTGTGTGTGTGTGTGTGTGAGAGAGAGAGAGAGAGAGAGAGAGAGAGGGACAGAAAGATTAAAAAGTTGATACACTTTTTATTACTGTGCAGAGAGGAGACGGGATGTAAGTAAATTCAAGACTTACCCGTCAGTGATGCAATCAGTCCCAGGATAAAGGGCAACATTGAAAAGAAGCATATGCATCTGTGTGTGTGCGCGTGCGTGTGCGTGCGCATAAGTTCAAGTGTAAAGTACCTAGACTTACCAGACAGCGATGTAATCAGTGACAGGCTCCGTCTGCAATAACGTAAAGTTTATATAAACTCCATGTCCGTGGGGAACGGTGATGAGCCAGCTGCAGTCTTGAGAGTTGGGGTATTCACTGGGATACTGAGGTGAATAGATTGTCCCGTTTTCAGCCGTGACATTATAGCCACAAGGAGCTGTAAAGAGCAGATTTATGACATTATCTACTTGCAGATTTTTCACTTTTTTTCTACCATGCTAGACTTGCAAGGTTAAGGAGGCAGGAATACAATAGAATGTGAGGAATATAATTATCATCATTATATGCAGAAGTAGCAGGAGTAGTAGCAATAATAGAATTATTGTGCCACTGATTTACAGAGTAAATTATTAGTGATATATATATATATTAATATTTACTTTCCACTTCACAGCTTACACTGCTGGATGGTGATGCTGGTGAAAGATGAGATTAAATTTACTGAAATTCAATTAGGATGATAAAATGTTCTACGTGTGTACATTTTAAATTACCATTGGTACCCCTGAGATGGGGATGTTCTGGGGTAGAAATGATAACACAGGAGTTACAGCACAACAGAAACTGGCTCACGAGGGAAGTTTAAATTGGTTTCACAACTTTGTAATTTAGATTATGGTACATACATTTAACCCATCAAAATACATGAATATACTGTAAGTAAGTATGTGTTCGCTCTTACCCTCACAGCGTGGAAATGGGTGGTTCCACTTTCTGTTGGTCCCATGCAGGCATGTTAGCACCGGGTGTCCGATCAAAACATAACCAGGGTAGCACTGAAAAGTTACTGATTGGCCAGCACTGTAGTCACCGTTGATTATGTCACCGTTGGGGAAAGGAAAGGGGTCCTGGCAGTTTTGAAGTTGATAGGCTGAGAGAGAAATGTGGACATGCAGTTTCAGGTTTCAGGAAAATAAAACAAACTGCTCATTATACTCAGATAACAAATACAATGCAATTGTATATTTGTTCCTCTGTATTCTGCAGTGTAATGTATCTTACACAGCAGTCTTTAATGTCTGACACCTAAGTTTCAAAATTGACAGAATTAATTCCATTCAAGCCATTTTTTCCATCTACTACCAATAGACTTGAGGGGGCGCTACAAAAAAAAATATTGCACAGAGACTGCCAGTTGTAAATGCAACACCTACAGATCTGCTCCTGTACATTTATCTGTATAGAAGCGTGTATATAGACTCCATGATAGAAGCAGTATCCAAGAGAGAAGTGCAGACAACAATCAGGGCGAACATGAATATCTGGAATGCTGCTGAGTATGGGCTAGACCATCCTAGGTCCAGATGGGAGGCATGAAAAAGGATGCTTAGGAATGACAAAACTAAGATTCCCATGGGACATTTAGATACCGACGAGTAAACAAATATTGACAAATCTAACTGGACAATGTGGAAATATGGAAGGAACAGAAAAACAAGTGGTGACATATAGAAATCCCATGTGAATGCAGTTAGGGGAAGGCATATGAGGGGATACAGAAATACCAGGGGCTGAAAAAGGAACCAAAGAGAATGTGGAAAATATAAGCCAAAGGTTGACCAAGTGGTAGTGCTCGTACTTGCAGCTGTGAAATTACAATCAAGAAGGTGCAATGCCAAACACTCAAACCAGAATAAGAACTCCCTTGAGATTTTATTAGTGGCATTTGGGTTAAAACATCACTGTGAGGGTACTTTCTACTGATTTTTTTGGCATTGAGGTTTTATGAGTGTACACATGGCAATTCAGCCTATTGCACCCTATACCTCCTCCTAGGCCTCGAACAGGGACCTGAATTCATGTTACTGAGAGGTGCAGACACAGGCACAGTACCAATTATGTTGATTCAACGCAAATGGCGATAATATGTGATGCTACTTCATGTGAGGAATCAAGCTCCATACACCAACAATGGGAGTTAACAGTGACCTAGCTGCAGTTTAAGGACACTTGGTCATTGCCAGTTGGGAGGAAAAAAAATGAAAACAAATATTTCATGCATGTGAGTGTGGGTTAGTGTAAGTTAGTAAGCCTTGCTCTACTTATGCTGGCACATATGCCCACAGTGCATCTCTTGTGTCTTTGAAGTGAAGCATTTAGGGCTACAAGTAAAGCCTCCTGGACAAGATGCCAGTCTCTCAGAGGGGCTTACTAACAATCCATCTCTTTTAATGATGAGAGCAAAGCCACAAGGTTTTTTAAGTGTTTAGTATGACTCATGCACGGATCAAAGCTCAAAACCTCAGAGCAATACCCAACCCTTCATTTTATTCAAGTTGGGAAAGCTTTGTAATTTGGCAGCTAGGATTGAATGTTAATTTATTCAGAACATTTGAGCAGACCGTTTATTTTTTCTAATTCAGTCAAGAAACCAACTTGTATTTCCAAATCTGGAGAAACTAAACAGTAGGCTCAATTTGAGTACAGGTCTGTTATCTCAGTTTCCCTTGAGGGAACACTTTCAGGCTGGAAGTGCCTGCAGTCATACCTCAGGGTTTGTAGCCTTTTGGGCCTGCAGTCACCTTAAAGAACAAATGTTAAAATTCACACAATAACTCACCCTGATAGGTCAATTTGAACCCAGGCCTGTTCTCTGAGTGGTCACTGTAAAAGTGGATGATCGTCAGGTGGGTAGTGCTCAGCAGAGGTGGTGGGATCTGCGAGCCAGAGAACTGTCCAATGAGAGCAGAGCTGTGCTGTGGTCCAGCCCTGACCTCTAAGAAGTCATGGTTGTCTTCAGATGAGAAGTTTTGGAACTGAATATGGGCTCCTAGAATACAGATAGCGATTATAACATGTTGTACACATACATAAACACATATGATCATTACAGTATGTTTTATACCCAACAGGATCTTTAGGTTGATGTCACATAGGTGGCCTTAGTTGTATAGTTTGATGACTTTGCATCAAACATAAAGACATGTATGCATGGAGACCAAGTACAATAGCTGCATTAGCGATACAAACACAATTTCACAAACTGTCTTGTTGACATTTGAATATATTACAATAATTTCTGAAAATAGTCGTAGTCAGTCATCTTGCTCCTGTTCAGGGGCTGGATATTATGCCAGTTGACGTTTGGTGAAGACAGGGTTCACCCTGGACATATTGCCAGACTATCACAGGGCCGACACATAGAGATGGACAATCATTCACACTCAAATTAGCACCTATGGACTGTTTAGAGTCACCAATTACCTAACCTGCAGGTCTTTGGATTCTGGTAAGATGCCGGAGAAGCCGGAGGTTCACTGCCACAGGGATAACATGCAAACTCCACACAGAAGGACTCCAGGTCAGATTCAAACCTGCAACCCTCTGTTGTGAGGTGCTAAACACTGGTCAAAAAGTCATATATCATATCAACTACAGACTAACTATAATTACATACACACAAAAAGAAACTGTGTCCTATTCAAATCAACAGCCACTGCCTTAAATGGCACACACAATGTGCCAGCTTCCAATTAAACATATGGCGAAACTTTCAATGAACCTTGTGTTGTTACTGCAGAGTCTGGGCAAAAAGGGAGGTCTGTATTTATCAACTAATAGATGTACTCAAGTGACACATCACATAATACTTACCATATCCTGTTGGCAGGGTGATTTGCCAGGTGCAATCCAGGTTGCCGGGATAATTGCCAGGGAAACCTGGACTGAGTATGACACCACTCATCTCAGACAACACCCCACCGCAACGAGCTGACAACAGAGGCACAGCAAACACACTGTTAAAACAGGCAATGCATGAGCGATGTACAGTCGAGAGCATCACCTTATCCTGTGTGCTTCAACAGAAAGGAAAAAGCCACACCACAGCAACAAAAAGCCAAATATGTTTAATACATTTTATATTATTTTACAAAGTAAAAACAAGTGCTTAACTATCCATACAATGTTTTTTTTCTGTATTTTTATACAGACCAACATCACAAACTGAGCATTAGCAGTTTCTGCTCATCACCACATTGTTGTTCCAAATGCATACAGTGGATTTTATAATTCAGTTTACTTTTCCTGTGAAGCATTTTATATTTGTTGGTTGAGTGTGACAGAATTGAAGTATTTAATTGTATAATTTAATTGTAGAAAAAGTTGTATTAGCAACATGAAATTGCTGCCAGGAATCAAAAATAAAAACCCAATGTACATAGCTTTTGGCTCTAAAATGCCTGGCATGCCTTATCCACCCCTGGCATTTTATACATCTTACAATAAATCAGCTTATCTAAATGTTTCAATGATCAGTTTGTTCAGCTGTTTCAATATAACTTATAACTTCTAACAATATAACTGGCTTACTGTGTGCAAGCATTTGCACATATATATATATATATATATATATATATATATATATATAAATAATGTTTGTAATGTTCAGTATTTAGCAGCATTGTCAGATATACAATTACATGTTTGCACTGGACTGAATTATATTGACAGGTTTTTCCTCACTTTTGTTCTCTCTATTTACTTACAATAAACTAGATTTGGGGCAGAATATCATAAACAAGTTTGATTTAATTAAAATATATAATTCAGGCCACACAAGCCATGACTATGACCTAAAAATTATAATAAGGGCTTTACCAGACAAGACTGGCACAAAAAGAGTACTGGATTGGAACCAAGTGTGCTGAATTTCTGCAAAGCCCTGCAAACCAGTGGTAACAGACATTTATTTTAAAGGTTATGGCACCCTGTTACAGCACACCCTTCTATCAACAGATACGGACATGATTTTGTTGACCCAAGTGTCTCTGACTGAAACAGGAAATGCTGGATTCGACACATACAGAAGGGGCAGTGGCAGTGTTGAGTTCAGAAAGTCTTGACGTGTCAAGGTTGAGTTTAACTGGAAGTGGCTTCCCAGACCTGCTACAAGTTTTCATCACACACAAAAGTGTAATCAAAATCCTTTAACTCTGTTGCCGACGTCAGGAAGCCTTGGCTCTCAGCAAATTGCACAAAATTCTGTTTGTGTCAAGCAAGTTAATTGATTGTATACTATAAGTACTTGCTTACTTCCAAAAAAGTCTTTATAGAAAATAATTTGCATCTAGTTTCTACCTTAACAAATAATGTCCATTTTAATGATCTTGTCACAAAAATATTTATAGTTGCCAGGATTTCCATAAACTGACATGATTTCAGTTAACAGATGTTTTACTTATCCACAAAAATAAGAAATGCAAATCAATCAGACAGGTGTTATTTTTCCAAAGAACTCTCTTATGTGACCTTAAACCTGTAACATTATTGTTTTAAGCTCACATCTCCAGTCGACTGGAATGCTTCTGTCACTTTTCTGTGCACGTCTTAAGGTTCAATGTGAACTTCACACTTGCAGGGCATATTTTTATCTCCATTGGATCAGTCCTTCATAACAATTTACCCAGCAGAGCGTCTCTGCATGTGTGTGTGTGTGTGTGTGTGTGTGTGTGTGTGTGTTACCTATGCAAAGGGGAGGTGGGTAATTCCATCGACGCACAGTACCAGGCATGCAGGAAATGTGAGAGTGGCCCTGAGAGTGTGAAAGTGATAATACAGTGGGTTAGGTTCAAGACAAAAATATACTGTGAGGTATCTTGGTACATTTTCATGAGAAAAGAAAAAAAAAGAAAGAAAAATGTCTTGTCAGAAAGATCAGAAATTCAATGTTTTTTTTGTTTCCTCATGACAATAATTCTGCAGTGTCTAACTTAAAAATACAGCCAATATGAATATTTGCAAAAAATTACATGCAAAGCTGCTACTTGTTAATTACAGCAGTTTGTACGCAATTATGCATTCTCATGAACGACATTTGAAAACTGAAGATCAAATTTTCTGTTGAATCAATATCAGCCACAAAATGTGGAAACCCGTAGATAGCTATTCAATCACTATCTAACAATGTGACTGTATATTAATACATTTGTTAATTGGTTAGTCACGAACCAATGCATAGTGTATTTAGTGTGTCCATTACCTGTAAAGTGTAGCCAGGTTCACAGTTGAATGCCACCACCTCATTGACCATATATCTGTCTCCTGATTTAATCCCATTGGCCGGTATCATTGGCTCTGGGCAGGTGGTAAGACCGACAGCTACAACAAAAGAATATATACAAAAAAATGAATGAATAAATAATCATATAATAATTCTGTCATTATTATTAGTTTTTTATCATTAGGTGTTCTGTGTAAACATTGCTTGGCTCAAGTGGACTCTGGATATATCGATGGAAAAACAATAAATATAGTTGTTTTTACATTTAACTTGTCAAACAAATAAGAGGCAAACTTTTGTAAAGAAATGGAAATTAGGAGTGTTTCCCTTAATTGGTATGGAGAAAATAAACTCAGTTACACCGTAGTTTGGTCAGAAATTGATGCTATATGCCACACATTTCTGCAATCTGCCAGTAAACAAAAGGTTTCAAAGTTCGAAACAAATAATGATTTAAAAGTTCACTACGTCAGATTTTATTTAGCAAAGGCGTTTACATAACTAATTTCACGCATCAACTCTTGGTGGCAAAAAAACACCTACAAGGAGCGCAAAAACTTTCTTTCACGTTCCATAAAGATATAATGATAGCAAAACAAGTTCCCTCCTCTGTTCTCTTTGCTTTAGTATGTATGATTTCATTTCCACATCACCTTAACACACCTAATTTCTGTGCCTTGTACTTGTTTGCCTCCCACAGTGTACATCAGTAAATAAAAGTTTTTCAACACAGAAAATTGAAATATTTAGATGGTCTTAATATTATTTTTCTAATACACCGGTGCCTGACTTTGGTTAAGTATTCCCAACCCAATAAAGGTTAAATACATCCGTAATACTTTTGACAGCAGCCAGCCCTTCATCAAATAGTACGTTCGTGTGTGTGTGTGTGTGTGTGTGTGTGTGTGTCTGCTTGTGTGTTTCACTTGGAAACTTCCGCAGGAGACTGCCCCGGAGCGGTTACCATGGCAACACTGGGGTGGAAAGGGAGAGAGAGTGAAAGAAGGGGAGAGAGACGAGTGAATGCTTGTGTGTGTGTGTGTGTGTGTGTCCGGTCTTATTGGTTCATTACCTACCTTCCTACCAGCAAAACGATGTGATCCCACTGAGCTCACATACACAGACATAAATCCAGGTGACCCATCCCCAGTGTATGACATTTGTGGGTGTGTATGTGTTCTATTTTTTTTTTTAGATGGAGTGTAAGGGGAAAAGCTGCATGAGACTGTAACGTGGAGTCGCACACCCATGCATGCACAGTGTGTTATTAGGCAGAGCATCAGCAGGCTGTCAGGACAACTGATCAATGAAACTATTCCATTTGGCTGACCATCTCTCTCTCTCTCTCTCTCTCTCTCTCTGTATGTGTGCTAGCAAACTACTCCCTCTTTTCCCTGGTTATGACACAGCACTGACACTCTGTAAAATGCTGACAATACCACAAACCACCCCACTAGGGCCACTAGACTACAGCTAGACAGCGTCAGCAGTTAAGTCTAACTGACTGGATTTACTATATTTTCTTTTCATGTTATTTGAAGACAGACAAGGGAAAGAGATTTCTCACTCTACTCTATCCTTTAGAGCAAGGGCCCTTTAGTCAGCTCGAAATTATGAGATCATCATTGCCACATTCATTCACATGTCCCCAGCAGATGATTCTGTCCATTTACACAAGCTACTGCATTACTACAAAACTGACAGGGAGAACTTTTAACAGTAACGGATACATGGGTGGTCTTACTTTTACTTGTTTCTACAGGAAACACAGTGGAACACAAAGTAGAGAGTCGCAAACAGTTCCAGAAATATATTCAACAACAAAAGAAACAAGTTTTATAAAGTGAATATTAGTTTGTCTCAGCAGCAATGTGAAAATGCTTGTTTGGACAAAAGGTTGCACATGAATGGTAACGTGCCAAAAATGCAATAAGTGCATGTTATGACACCGTATTCCGATGGCCAGATTATCAGAGATGTGGTCGACCCAAATGACTAGAGCACTGGCGTGTGAAATTGGGATCAGCACTTTGTTTGTCTACCCAACCTGCATAAAATGGAAAAAAATTCTTTTCTCTCAGTACTTTTGTAAAGATGCCGCAATTGATGCAAATCCAATGTTAACGTGCTATTGGAATGTTGAGTGCTGGCATGAGATTTTCCAAGGGCAATGAACGTTCATGAATCAACAATTACCCCTAATTTCCACTGGATGCATAATGTTGGCAATGTTTTGTCGGACCTGATACGCATCCATTCAAATCAATGTGTCAATTTCCACTGAATGCGGAATGCTGCCGACGTGTCGACGCCTGCCGAAACAAATCGACAAGCTTCTATTTCTGTCGGACGTGACATGGAATCTGGTTCTGACCGGGACAACGCCAACGTCTGTCGACGTCTGTCGGCCGTCGTGCGTCAATACCCACCAGATCCGCCTGCTGTGGCTCCGCCGGACAGCTGAAATCACGAGATTCCTGCTGTCGGACATCCGGCCGGAGCCTCAGCAGGCGGATCTGGTGGGTATTGACGGACGACGGCCGACAGACATCGACAGACGCCAGCGTTGTCCCGCATCCAGTGGAAATTAGAGGTTAGTCATCTCAAAACCAGATTCCATGCCACGAACAGCACCTTCAGATTGTCCATGCAACAGCAGACCACGTGTGATGACCACCATTCATCGACATATCCGTCTTTGCCATCTCAGAGACCGGACACTTCCCGCCACCGTTACTGCTGCTGAGACACCTAGACGTCACCAACCCCGTATCAGTGCTCAAACAGTGTGCAGGCGGCTCAGAGAGGCTGACCTATGCACACGCAGGCCATACTTTGGTCTATTGTTAACTCCAATACACCTTTTTTGAACAAATTTGAACTCTAGACAGTACTCTATTGTGCATTTGTTGAAAGGATGTGATAAACCAAATACTTACTCATATTTAACACCTTTTATCGGTAGTTTGGGGCCGCTTAAAAAAAAACCCAACTTGTGTTTCTTTTGTTCCTGAGTACAGTTGCTATTCAAGGAGTTGACAGTTTTTCTAATAATACAACTTATTTTTATAAAGACAATCAGAATGAACAATCACCTGAGGGCAACCGGTAATGCCACCTATTGAATTGGTAAATTGGCAGATGTTGGCAAAACTTTGTGTTTAATGAAAAAGGCCCACTTTTTGATGAGACCTCCTGTGAAGAAGCTCTTGGGAAACTTGGAACAAATTCTGCCACAGATTAAAGAGTTGGCACTCTTTCTGAGATAAGCAAAGCTACCATCTGAGTCCTGCAAGAGCTCTTATGGAGATGGCTTGATATGTATTTCTGAAGGTGATATTGGAAAAACTTCAGTTCTCAGCATGCTGTATTTGGAATTGGTTTCTGCGATAACCGTAAACAGCCTGCTCGCTGACTGCTGTGAATCTGCATGTATGTGTTGATATTGCAAATGATAACAGTGACTCACACAAAGCCACAAATACAAGAAATACCTTTTTCCAAAATCAATATGCATGCTGTTTTAAAAAATAAAGAGATCTAATCAGAAACAGTACAGCCAGACCTGAGTTGAACTGATCCAAACAGTGTACTGACCACAAATAAACAAGCATGGTCAAAAATTTAGCCACTCATCAATTATCCTGCGTTTCACAGTCCATTTTTGTCCCTTTTTTTCATAGTTCATTTTTGTCCATGAGATCAGAATTGATACCAAGTGTGCCAAGTTGAACTCAGCCTGACTCGGGTCTCAAGTTGGGTCTTGGTTAAAAAGCACTGAGAAGACCCTTGAAGACCTCTAATCCCAACCACTTCCACCCAAAATCCTCTCACCATGGAAACTAGTAGACATGATAGAAAAGGAAGTCCCAAAAACTGCTTTCATCTCAATAATATATATTGCAGGCCTGAGAAAAATAAAAACAGCAACATTGCCAGTGATGGCGTGTTGACACATACAGCAAAAAAAAAAAAGCGCATCGACCCACAAAAGTGTGCGCTCACCTACACACACACACACACACACACACACACACACACACACACACACACACACACACACGCCCTAATATGCACAAGAGTTGTGTGAGCAAACACTCACTAATGCTCTCAGACATACTCACAAAAGGGGACATGCTCAATGATCTAGAAGTGATTCTAAGCTAAATCAACTACAAAGGACTGAATAGCAGAACCATGTCCTGACAGGTTTGTATGTGTGTGAATGCATGATTTTAATATCAACGTTTGTACCTTTGTCTGTCTACATGTGTGTATGTATGTGCTTTTGTTTTTTTAACTATGTGCATTTATGTCCATTGATTTCCATTTACATCCCTCTAGGTGTTTGCTCTGTGTGTGTGCTCGTATTTGGGTCTCAGTATGTGTGCATGCTTTCGGGCAGTACCAGTTCAGGTCAATGAATTCACATCGAAGTCGCGGCTGCAGCGACATGTTTAAGTGCGTGTGCATGTTCAAGTGTAAGTGTGTGCTGCTGTTTGTACACACATGGTTTCTCGTGATAAGGCACCCAATATTCCTCACTTTGTTGTTTTACCTCAGCAATACAATGTTTTTCAACAAGTTAATCTATTATTTAATCTATCTATGTTATTAATAAAAAGTATGACATACATTGTTTTTATCACGATTAAAATTAAAATTAAAAAAATTATATATCTTTTTCACAGCCATTATTAAGATTACATTAAACATAATTGTATGCACAGCTGTTTTTGAGGTTGACTGGTCTGTCGTCAGCTGCAACCCATTTAACAGCACTGTAGTCAACTTCTTCCATTTAGTTTAAACCACATATCACTGGCCACTTGCACACTCCAAAATGGGTCTTTGAAGTACTTCGGTGATATTGTAATTCTTTATTTTAAGTGCGCATTATTTCATATCTCAATGAACCATTTAGACGTGAACTGTTGCCATTATTCTCCATGACTACAGCAGTAGGAAGCAGAGAGCTGCTGGTGAGGTAGTACTGGAGCAACACAATAGCAGCATGTGATTAACAAAAAATAAGGTGTTATGCTTTGACTCTATCTACCACTTTGACTCACTCTTGTATTCCAGGTGGAAACCTGCTGCCACCACACTGATGTCACTCTGAAAATGCAGAAGGAGCTGATTGGAAGTTGAGTTGAGAAGAGCAGGAGCAGTGGTTCCTGAAAAGATAGAGATACACACAAAATAGGAAATAGTAAATGAATAAAGTTCATGTAAAACAAGAAGAAATAAAGTTAAACACAACAGTAAAGGTAATGCTTTTTAGCGAGACCAGCTGCAAAGTGTAGAGACAGCGAACGACCCCTCGCCCTCCATGGACAGCTAGCATTTAGGTGTCGTAATTTGAAGCAACCCTCATCTGACCTGGTGAAGCTGCTCAGTGGCCAACATCAGATCACTGCGGTTATAGTGGGCAGGTCCCCAGTGTGCTTTCTTGAGAAGGGCGCAGTCACTTGTGTGCATGTGTGCGTTGCCCTATGGGCGGCATGTTTTACGTGTGATAGGTGTGTGACAGGTATGTGCTTGGGGCAGGTCAAAGGGGAAACTCCTCTGGGAAATTGTAAAAGGTTAGATCATTCTTTATCCCTCCCTGTCTTCTTCCTCTCCCTCTTTCTTCTTCCTTCTATCCTTCACTCAACCTTGTAGTGAACCTCCTCCTTTCTTCTCTTCCTTTCACTGCCTGGAAATCAGACAGATTCTATGGGATTTTTATTATTATTTATTTAAGATACATATCATGTTTTTTGGTATTACAACACATCCATCATACATCTCCAGTGTATTCAATGTGTGTGTGCATCTATGGTTTAAGACCTGCCATATCTAATTCATCATAGATCACACGCGCACTTGTGTGTGTGTGTGTGTTTGTGTGTGCTTGCATGCGTGCGTGCGTCTATAGTTTTGGGGCTGTCAGATCTCATCCATCATGTTACATCTCCGTAGTGTTTCTGTGCACAAGTTTGTGTATTTATGTATGTGTGTGTGAGCATATTGTCATACCAGAAAATGACCCTAATTTAGGAGCTGTCATGTCTCCTCCATCGTAGATCTCCAGAGAGTCCCAGTTGTGCTCAGTAGCAAACGTCATCACTTGGATCTAAATAGCAAACAATGAAAATAAATGAACATAAAAAGCTCTAAGTTTATGTGCATCTTCCATAGTAATATATTTATTCACATATCTGTACCTGTATCCCAGCCCCTTCGCTGACATGGATCCTCCACAGACAATTGAGACTGTTTGGGTAGGGTTCAGGATAGCCAGGAGACAGTATTGTACCGCGACGTTCAGTCAAATTGCCACTGCAGGGAACTAGAATGGAGACATAAAATATGAATTTCTTGGCAAAGTGCATTAACTAAATAGCTAACAGATAAGACAGGTTGTTGGACTATTGCTCTGCATACCCCGGGACAATATGGTGTTCAAAATTACCACTACAGGGAGCCGGTGAGAGAAAATATGATCAACATTATTTATGGTATAAACTGAGGTGACAGTTGAAGCTGTTTGCAAAAGGTCTTGCTCTCAGCAGAGAGGGATTTCACACAGGCATACATTTAGGTTGTTCGAATTAATCCTACCTGTCATGGATTTCTTGCTATATATGCTGTGTTCTACATACATTTCACAGTCAGTTGGCTTACCTATACAGGTTGGTGTCGTTGCATTCCACTGTGCGAGGGCACCTGGCACAGCCTGGCACCAGATAGCACTAGATCCTTTCAGTAGATATCCTGGGCTGCACTCGAACCGAACCACAGAGCCAGCTGAGAACTCTGAACCGATCCGTCTACCGTACCGAGGCTCTGGCACTGAACTGCACTGACTGTCACTGGTGCGAGGCACAGCTACAGCAATGATGCCATTAAATTATATGAGAAGAAAGACGATATACAAAAATTTTCAATGCCACACACTGTGTGTGAGTGCATGTATGTCAGAAAAAGGGAGACAGAATGAAAGTTACCTTGGTAGACAAAGTGAAAGCCTCTAGCTGACTGACCACTTTTGGCATTGAACCGCAGCATGATCTGATTGGAAGTTGCCAATGGTAATGTCTCTCCTGTTAGAAACAATTATAGACACACACACATGATTTCAAAGTAAATGTTAATGATAAAAACTTTCTCTGCTGAAGGCACACATTGATTGCAATTTTGTAAAATGGAAAAAGAAAACAAGTGAGAAAAGGAACAAAACAAACAGTACAGAACACACATGTAACCTCGTAAACACAGAAGAACACTCATAACCATACTCTGCTTTACATTCAGGCAGAGGGGGTTCTCCCTTATTTTCACTACATGGTGAAATGTGGTCCTCACAAAAATAGGAATGTAAGAACAATCACACACACCAACTCACGGTCTGATACACTCAAGGATTTATATGCACACTCACACACATACACAAGCACAAAAGTAACAATGACAAATGAGAAAAACATGGTTTTGTTGTGGCTGACATTTAGAACCATCATTAGCTGTGCTGGGATGTGTGTGGATGCGTAAGTTTGGTACACATGTACGTGTGTTAATATGTTTGTGTGGCAGGATAATCAGTCAGTTAGCTGGAGCAACGTGCCACAAAGCGGTTTGCCTGTGTGTGTGTAGGCCAAAAGGGGTATATCTAACCCAAATTAATTTTAAGGAATAAACCATCCATTCTACATTCTATAAATTGGCCTCTTTCCTTTGAACTAACTTAGATGGATAGTCGAGAACAAACAAAGAAAAACTGTCACATCATCCTAGTTAGTATTAAACTAGCTGATCCACTCAATGAAGGACAGAGAGCAGAGAGTGTGAAAATAGAAATAACTGTTTAAGGGAAAAATCTACTGAGATATTTGGATTTTGATTTGATTGATGTTTCATCATTTGACTCTACCACAACCCAAAAATGTATCGTCATTTGCAGTCCTAATCAGCTTTCATTTTCCCAAAAATCTATAAGCAAATACATATTACAAAGAAAATATTTTACAAGCCCTGATTTCCAGAGAAAGAAACTAAATGTCAATTCCAGTGGGATTCCCCTGCAGCATGCCTCCGGTCATGACACACAACAGACAAACATGTAACTGTGAAGCAATGAGAGCACAATTTGCCAACAACTGTTATCAATATTTCTTCGTGTTCATTCACTCATTCTTCATTCTATGCTATATTTATAGATTTTGTCTTTCTGAATCTCGTTTCATACGGTGTAGTGACTTAAAATGTTTCCAAGCTGGGATGACTCAAACTTGGAGGATAAGGAAACCCAGGGAGGATTGTTTTAAGGAGTATCAGTGCTGCTCTATATTGTATGGCCCCAGTGAGACGATTTCCTCTTGTAAAGATAACCCATAATGGATTTTCACCAAATACATCACTGTCAAATAAACTGTGATAACGACCACTGGTGCTGTGTTCTACAGCCCCCAAGAGCTGCTTTCTTTCAGATGATTTCATTATTTTTTCTTTTTCACAGATGTGCTCAGGAGCACAAAAACAGTAAAACAGGGGAAAAATGTTAAAACTTTACGAATGAATGGCAGCTTTTCCAAAATATATTGACGTCTGAATGAGTGAACAAATCAATCAAACAGCAGTTTCTTTTATGGCAGCGACCCCAGCAGTTTGACACCAGGATCGGCCAACAGGAGACTCACCTGAATGTGACCCGGCCAGGGAGCTGAGCAATCGAGCGTTCTCATTGGCTCCATCAAACAGTTCCACTGAGTCATTCATCGCTGTCTGGAAAACAGCAAACTGACCAAATACCACTGGACAACAAGAAGACAAAAAAAGAATATATGAATTAACTTTTCTGATTCAGTTACCATCAATCCATTTAAAGAATGTACTGCATTGTTTAAGCTCTTACCAAACTGTTTGGACACAGTGATGTAATAGGAGCAAGTCTGTCTTGTAGTGTAGTTTAGGGGATAGTTTGGGGACAAAACGACTCCCTCAGATCCTCCATACTGTCCTCCACACGGAGCTACAAAAAAAAAACAAAGAAAGAGCATTTCATTATTCCTTTCTTTGTTAGATAATACAAAAATAAACCATGATTTAGGTACTGTTGAATGCATTTTCAAAATGCATATTTTCCATTTACTATGGAGCAACTTCTGTGACACCAGTCCTTTCTTATTTGTGGTAAATGGCAGGAAAGTATACTGTTCATGTGGGTTAGGGTAGAGTAAGGAATGCAGGGGAGCTGCTCTGAATTAAATCATCTTGTGAGAAAATAAGAGAAAACAACATTAACAAAATTTTTACATGGCATTGTTTTGTAATATGGCAATGTGTTGCTAATGCAAACAGAGGGAGGAGGCATGAATGCATCCGTTTCAGTTTTAGTGTCTGATGCCAAAACACTTAATAACAGATCTTTTGTGTGTCTGACATCACCTTCTTAATGTGAAGACTGCAAGGCCGCTGGACTGTTTGGCTGATAAAATATAGTATGAGAGGATTCAAGACCTTGATTGTTGCCATGGATGTGTGTCTCCCTTTGGCTTAAAGGCACATCTGCTGTACGTACTTAAAAGCACATTGCAGTGTGTACTGTGCCTTTCGTTCAATTTGTGCTTGCAGTCTGTATAAAATTAGCATTGGGTTTACAAAGGCAGTAGCTTATTATGCAGTAAGTGATGAGTGCTGCCTTTTAGATGCATTTTGTGAGAAGCACTCATAAGGCGCAGATCAGCGTTTTTTTTTTTTTTTTTTTCAAAACAGTAAGGTCAAGATGACGGTATGAAAAAATGGTTACTAATGCTGCAACTGAGAAACATTTTAGCATGTATTAAAATGTTTTTTTGAAGAAATTCAAGAGCAGGGGCCATGAATATATTCTAGGGAACATACATTGATGCTGATAAGATTAAACTTGTGCTAGACTTATTTAGGTGTGTTTAGAAGGGGATCTCTTTAGAGAGTGTCTCAGTAGTTAGACAACTGAAACATTTCTGTTAGTGTAAATTATTGTCTAACTACTACTGTTATCAATTTGAGCTATAGTATGTGCTATTTGTGTCAGTTCTGTGACACACTGACAATCTGTCCAGAATAGTATGAAATACTAATATCCATGTTTCACTTTACATCAGATTTCCTTCACAAGGATTGCAGCTTTTTCTACATCTAGTTCCCCAACTTTAGACAGCAAAACATAATTTACATCCTAAATCATCATATGTACTTTTACAGGAAGATACACCAGAGTGGATAAAGTGAGACTCTTGCCCCCATCGCATACTATCACTGAGTCTTTAACCTCCAGTCAGCCAACAGATCAGACAGGCACAGTGCCTGGCAGCTTCCAGGTGTGAATGTGTGCAACTGTGCCAGTGTGATCACGGCCTTCCTATAAAACTGGGCTCAGTGAACTTCCTAAATAACTTAAGGTTAAGTTAAGTAAAAAAAAAAAACCCACAGATGTATGAATGGCATCTTCCGTAATGATGTGCTGCCAAGCCTGTACAGCAGCCAGCTTGTCTTATCGTTTGTTTACTGAAAAGTGCGATCAGTTGAATTGAAGTTGGGTGACTAAATTGACAAGAGAGGCACATTCCTCTGGTTGGTCATAAATGCTCGGTAGTTGTCTTGTTTCTAAGTTAGGACCATTGTCTGTTGCAATGTCCTAAGACCAGAGGACTATAAAAAGGTCAACACTGTCCCCCTGTTTAGATGTCAACCCCCTTATATACCCTTAAAGCTAAAGGTCAGCACGTTAACGTCATTGCCATCATTTCACTTTTATCCAGCTTGCAGGACGCAAAGCCCAAACAATACAAAATGTCAGGGTACTAATAAACTCCTGGACTACAATGTAACAGTACAGTACAGGTATAACAACATGGCAAGTAACATTTCTGGCAGCCAAACATTTTCATCCCTTTGTTGATTCAAGCATTTAGAGACATTATGTTGAAATAAAGCATTCACATTTTAGTCGTGAGCCTCTTCTTAATTATTTTTTTTTTGCTGCTGGGAGCACTGCCCATTGCACTCAAAGCTGGCAAGTGCAACACTACTCTAATCTGTTATTCTTATGTATTTTTCAAAAATGTAACCGGCTGCATTTGGCTCAAAAGTTGTTTAGTTTAGCAGAAAACCCATGTTGTCCCCAAATATCACTTGGACCCTTGTGACTCCAAGGTTTTGTTATATAATATAGTGCTTTTCGTATGTGTGTGCATGTGAATTCATGCATGCAAAAAAATGTCCAACCAAAGATCTTACTAAATAGGCTTCAATTTTAACCTTGCACTTTATTATCTAAAATGAATGACGATATCTTTAAAAATTAACTAGACCGTACCTTCAAAACGACAAATTGATTTACCTGTAAAACAGTTTTGTGGTGGAGGAGCAGCTGATATGCAGAAGCACATATTTGATAACTACTGGATAATATCCTGAAAATATAATCCAGAAAATTGCTGCCCCATAGTGGCCTGTTTCTTATAGCTGAGAGGCTCTGCTGCTCCCTCTTCAGATTAGTTCCTTCCTCTTGACAAAAACCCAGCAGGATAAGAACTTTAGTGAATGAATTTACGTGATGCTGAGCCAACGCACAGTGTGGGATCTCCTGTATCAGCGTATTGCAATTTCAAAAAGCCTATTAATCCCCACTACCATTGCAAAACCCATGAGAAGCAGACCTAACACTAGCTTGATCCATCTCTAGCACCCCCAGGAGAGTTACAAACCTTGTGAACAGCATGTGGGCGTGTGCACATTTATATTACAGGTTAGGTCAGCAGAGGTCGACGAAATTAGTGTAAGTGTGTGAATGTGTGTTGTGTATTTGTGTAGAAACCAGCAGCATTAAGCACATCTGTCAATGTCAACCCCCCCAGCACACACTCTCGTATTCTTATCACTTTTTTCTCACCTCTTCTGGCCTCTCACTCTTTTTGTCTTGTTTCAGTTGCTAGCATGACCACCTCTGTGTCCCAGTCCCAACGTCCACCCATGGTATCAGCTGTGATCCTGAACAGACTTTAATCATCATGGCTCTGTACTCAGTGACGACGAAAACGTACTACGTGAAACACTTTATGAATTAATATGTTGCCTTTGTAATATATGTTGTTTAATTAAATTGTCTGAAAAAAATATTTTTAATACCTGATATTGTAGCACATAATATGAATGTTCTCCTGTTCATTCACTTTTTTCTTGTGTTCTTTAGAAAATTTTGGATGATTTCCTTTGAGGGTAATTCCCTCGAGGTAAGTCTTCAGCATTTCAGTGGAAAGTGTGCATAAAGGGCTCAGAAAGTCCAACCGAGAGCCCTGAAGCACTTTCCGATTTCACAGTGGGACAGCCCTGAGTGCCTGCGGACTTATCAAGAACATATGTCAAAGCCTATGAGACCGTGAGCGTGGACATTGCAACTGGGACCGTGTACTTGGCTAAGGCTTGCTGAGTAAAACTGATTTTACATGCCTAGAATGAAAAATACAGCGAAACTTGTTTTGGTTTCTAGTCCTTTGCTAGACAGTTGTTTTACTCCCACCCACTCATTGTCCTCCTTTCCACTCCCATTCCATCCTACTCTCTGCTTGTTTCCTAAAGCATCAAAGTAATCACCCTCTTTCATTCCACGCCTCCTGATATCGATTGATATTTTTTGTATTGATTCTTGTTGGGCTGCTGCATTCAAACCCTCAGGTCTAGAGGTCTTGTCTTGATCTACCCACAGTCCCCCAGTGGTGCTGCTCTAGGCTCAGGTGTCAGCCTTATCAAAAGCCTTCACACACATGTGCTTTGATCACTCACACCCTCTGAAATGCACACAAATAAATGCAAAAAAAAAAAAAAATGCCATCCTAGTCACTCTCTTTCTCTCACACATCCATGCACTTTGATCATCCTCACATACACAAGAACACACACATACAACACTTTTATACGTCTCACTGTCTGGGTCTCATTTTCCTTTTCCTCGCTCACAAATATCCACACAGAACAAATAGGCACACAGAACAAAGCTATGGGGTGGTAGTGTGAGAGTCCAGGAAAAGATCTTGAAAAAAGTCTTAAACTCTTACAATAACAGTAAGCTGCAGTTCTTCCTGGAGAACCAGAGAAAAAACAGTTTTAGTGACTTTTCAGAGAATAAATTCATCATAAGAATGTAAATAATCACAAACTATTGGGTGAACGCTGCACACAGTAGAGTCATTTACTTTCGAGATGAAAAACAAAAAATAAAATGCTTTGAAACCTCAGAAAATATATATACATATATATATATATATATATATATATATATATATATAGATACTGTATATATGCTGTGTAGTGCTGCACATGCAACATAGATGGTCTATGTTGCATGTGCAGCACTAAATAAAATGCAATCAAGGCACCATTTACAGTATATGCACAAGCCAATGTCACAGAAATAGTACAATACTGTGCAATATAAGATTTGAGAACTGTCATTCAAACAGGAGGATACACACATGTTGCCTGATCATTAGCAATAGTGGCTTCTTCTTCCATTTTGACATCTTTTTTGACATCAAGCAATTATCAGTGAAACAGTTCTGACAGATGATCCAAATTTAAAGCCGATCAGGATCATATGCCTATATTATCAGCAATATAACTGCAAAGGAAGTAGTGAGTGTCATTAATGGTAATAATAGCAAGTGGAAAAATAAAATAAAACTAAATAATAGCAAAAATCTGAACTAATGTTTCAATGACATGATGTCATGACTTCAGCTCTCAATTAAAACAGCAGGGAGGTGATTATGTGTGATTACCACAATCTGTGGTACTGACATGGCAAAGACTGGACTTGATGATTGAAAGGAGCATTTTATACCAGAAAATATCATGGGTCTAGGGAACAATTGTGCTATATGGAGCATAAAGTTGCAGCCACAATCACTAGTGCATAGCTATTGGATCTTGGGTCAAAATAGTAATTTCAGAGTGAGCCATGAGCAGCTACTGTCAGACATTAATGGCCCTTTGACAAGACACCCGCATGAGTGCTTGTGTTGTGAATATCTTGTTAAAATGAATACAGCAAGCACGGTATCAGTGGGTGCTCAGTGGGTGTGTTTACATGTACTGTTTTTGTATATTGAAGCATTATATGTCCACATACTTTTTTATTTCCTTACATGCATTTATGTTTTCAGTCCAGATGTTGTGTATGTTTTTCTGATTCTAATTCTGCCCCTGCAGGGGAATAAATCTTGTGAATGCATGATAATGTTTTTCTGGTGGTGTTTATCAGGCTTACTAATGCAGGTGAGAGGCTATGATTGACCATTGTTCTGTTAGTTATACTTGGCACAACAGGTGCTATCTTACCTGTTACAAGAATGAAAGTATTTGCTGAACTTAACTTACGAATCTGAACAAACACACGCACCTACATAAACATCACAAGCCAACAACAATCTACATGGTCTCTGAATAATTTTGTTTAGTTCCTACTTAACTGATATTCAAACATATTGTATAAAGTGCATTCAAAGAGCAATCAAGTGTGTTTGCATGTATAAGCATGAGTTCTGTTCAGTACTTAGTGTGCATGTGTGTTTGTGTGTTTGTGTGTATTAATACTGCCTCTAGGCGGCACTCTGTAATAACGTCTCTCATTTTACCTCTCTGTGTGTCTCACTCACACACACACACACACACACACACACACACACACACACACACACAACCCTATCAACAGTCACGGAGAATTCCTCCTTTCTCGCACCAGCTCTTAGTTACCATGGAAACCAATAAAAGAGAGAGTTTAAGATGGGAGGTGTGTGTGTTTGAGAGAGAGAGAGAGAGAGAGAGAGAGAGAGAGAGAGAGAGAGAGAGAGATGTAGAGTAAATCAGACAGAGGTGGGAGGAAGGTAGAATAAGAGTGAGAGGGGATAAAAAAACATGAAGAGAGAGAGAGGAGTGAGAGAAGTAGTTACAGAGAGAAGGAGGTGAAAGAGGAAAGTGCAAGAGGGTTTGGAGGGGAGTATGAGAGGAGACAGAGGGAGTGTAAGTGGAGATGTATTATTTAAAGAGGTCTCACCCTTTCTAATGAGTTTGGTCTAAAAGCCCCAGGAGTTGCCCAGCAAAAGACAGACAGACAGACAGACAGAGAAACTTCCATAACTATGTGGCGAGAGAATTCAGTGTGAACAGTGTAGAGAAACAGGATTACTGGGTAGGATTGGATTTAGTTAAATTGTTCTACTTTGAAGATGTGAACTGTCCTATAGTGTAGGTGGCAGCAGTCTCTGCATATCAGTCCATGTGTCTGGGACACAGGGAGGGCCAGGAACATAATTCAGGTCTGTCTGACACACAGGGATCATTTGGATTCTAAAAAACTATGCAGTTTCTAAAGGAAAACTGATGTTGTCTGACATTTACCAAGATATATACAGTATTTTTCAAGCTACATGTTAGCATAGTAACCAATACCATGCTGCACTGCAATCATTGTTGTGGCATGTGTTGGTGGCAACTATATGCATAACAGGAGGATGGAAAAACAAATCAAACGCCACTTTTTGTGTGTGCTTGTGCAACATTTGTCATGATGTGACTTTGACTTTAGCGCATGAAGTGACGGAATAAAAATGGCAGAGCTGGTTTGAAGGGTGTAAATATCACTGTTATTGAAAAATTGTTGCATGAAAGCACAAGAATGTGATGGTAAAGTATATTATATATATAAGTATATTGTTGTATTGTAATGAAAGTTTCCAATTAAAGTTTGTTTTGAGACATTTTGCATACTGCCGATAGCCCTCTGTGAAGTGCTGTTTGGACCCATTTTCACAACTTCAGTGTCAGCTTTGTGATATTAAAGAGCAGAAAAGAGAGATCTGGTATTTTCCTCCTTTCACTAGAATACAAATAGAGCAAATGAGGTTAATTTTAAATTACGTGGCAGTTGAATTATCATGCTTCTCAGGTGATGTTACAGAGTATGTATCTCATCTTACTTTCAGCAGTGAGTAACTAAGTAAAGTATTACCTTTTGAAAAAGTAACTAGAAAAAGATGTTTCATTGTGTAATTCTAATCTGTGTATCAGTAACACGCTGAAAGTACCATCCTACCTACAAACATTATGTCACATTCAATTGCAGTAAAAAGACATGGATCAATTGCCAGATGAACTTATAGGTGTTTCAGACTTTCAGATCATTTTTTATTTGATGGAAGACAATTTTGTGGTTTTCTATTAATAAAATAATGAATAAAATATCAATACTTGGCCTCTGTTCATAAATGCATTACTGTGGGAGAAAGCACCTAAATATTACACAAATCAATTTCAGCCACCCTTATCTGCTAATGGACACAAGATCTTTATGTTACCACATGCGTTACCAAACGCTGAAATGCAAGAAATGCAGCAGGAAACTTTGTCACTGATGAACTCTGCCTGATCAGTGGTCCCACCGAACAAAATAATGTGATTAGTTTACACCCTAAATTACTAAATGACCTAAGTAACGCTGACTGGGTGGAAAATCTACAAAATTATGAAAATCAATTACCAGTATTTTTTCTTAACTCTTAATTGAAGAAGTGAGATTTCCTTAAAAGTATCATTTTGATGCTCTGCAAATGCATAAAATGAAGTACAAACTTACTTTCTTACTCAGAAACAAATTTATAACCACAACTGGACAAAGAAGTGCTACAGAGAAATAACCATATTCAAGGGTAACTGAAACACGTCTAAAGTTCATAAATGGTGGCATAATCATGACATAAACTAGACTGAATGTGAAAATGAGATAAAATTAGTTGATGAGCATTTTTTTTCCTTGCTGTTTGTTATTCATTGCTGCTCTCAAATAGCTACTCTGAGTGCAATTATCTCATCTTTATTCTCTCCCACCCTCCCCAGCTCCCCTCTTCAATGTCTCTTAGACGTTATTAAACAGAGCTTTCAGAGGAGCCTTTTTCAAAGTGTTAAGAGGTATAACTAAGTGTGCATTGTCTATGTGTGTCTGTGTGGGTGTGTCCATTTTAAAATTCCTTCCTTGTACTGCCACCATGCTCCAGGGCTCATTTGAATTTTCTACCCATATGGCACCAGGCCAGGCCCGTCACTTTAGAGATCCCTCTCTCTCTTTCTCTCTCTTACACACACACACACACACACAAAATGGCATACACACTCTGAATGGCAGTTTGGCAGGTGTCACTTCCTTGGCTCTCTGAGCTGTCAATCACTTAGACAGTTCAGCCTTCCAATCCCTGACAGACTCTCTGTCTCCCATGTACACACACGCACACACACACACACACACACAGAGAGCGGACTTGGACCAGTAAGTCTCACATCATAGCAAAAACTAAACATTACAGGCATCAAAAAAGTAGTCTTTTCAGAAGAACAGTTGCAATAGACTGAACCTAATGATGTGTCTCTCTTACCTTTACATGATGGTAGAGCCTGGTCCCACACCGGCTTCCCATCATTCCCCATGACGCAGGTGATGGTATCCCCACCCACTGTCATGTAGCCATGGTGACAGTTAAAGGACACCTGAGATCCCAGTTTATAGTCATATCCTGTTCGACTGGCGTTCATAATGTTGCCAGGGTCAAAACAGGCTTCTCTTGGTTTTTCTGTGGAGGACAGAGAGATTTGCTGTTACTGGACAAAGACGAGGCCCAACTACTTTGGAAAATTACTGAACTATAGATGTTTTTATTTTTCATAATTTATTCATCTTGTAAGTAAATTAGCGCTCTTATATGCACCCCAGGCTCCCATGTGGTCCGGGAAAAGTCCACTGTAATGATTTTCTCTCCACATGGTGGTATTGATCACAAATTTGTGTCATTTTCATTATAAGCTAAATAAACTGTTTTAGCGTCAAACCTATTAGTGGTCATTTTGGACCAGATAAGTGGCATGCTGCTGTTTTTTGACCCCTAATATAAGTTGTATTGAATTATTTTACTATTGCTAATATTTTTCTCTTTTCGTGGAAGGAAGGAACAAATACGAGTAATCCTGCAGTAAAGAAAACTCAACACAGTCTTGGTATTGGGCCAACTTGTTTGCTTTACTGTGACCAACCAATAGGAATGGGATATTGGGCTTGATGGAGGAAAACCACCAGACAGAGAGAGAGAGACAGAGAGAGAGGGGGGTGGAGGGCAAGATGAATGTGAAACAGGGAGATGATTAAGGTTGTAGTTTAATTAGAGAGATGGAAAGATGAAAGGCAGTGAATTAATGACAAACGTACAGAGGTGTGAGGTAGTGTGAGGAGACAGACAACACCGAAGAAGATAATCTTTTTTTAATTAGAGAAAAATGGAGTCAGAGAAACAAGACAAAAATACTTTATAAAACTTGACAGAGCAGATTGAGTCTCTTGTCAGTCAAACAACTAATCATCACCTCCACATTGACTACAGCCGTTAAATAAGCCCCAGTCAAGCAACATCTGTAAAACCAGGATGAGTCACAATCTGTGAAAGTAAACAACTCAAGGGCTGACATGGAACAGCATGCCCTTTCAACTGAAAAACACTTCTGATGTACAGCAAGGGTAAAATTAATAGAGTAGACAGTCTGCACAACACTCCAGTATCGACATATTAATCAGTGCACTTCATAAATAGTGATTTTAGTGTAGGGAACACTAAGTTCAGGTTTACTAAAGGCCAGATTTAGAATTTAGCAAATGTGCGCTGCAATTTCATAATTTTTGTGGGTGCAATCAGCACATATTCAGCTCCTGGAGTCAACCTGGGACTGCCCTCTAAGATACAGTATAATGTGCAAGTTCAGCAGAGGGATATACCATACATGGTCAGATACTCACTAAAAAATCATAACGTTCAACAACATTTACGTAAAATAGAATTCATTTGCAGCCTGTGGTGATTTTACAGTTCATTGGCAGTTTAATAAACACAAACCAAAAATCCACCATAAGTTGGTGTTACAGCAATGAGACATTGCACTCATTAATAATAGCACAATTGCTGCATTTTTTTTCCCCAATAATCAGTTGTAAGTCACATTTAAGCCCATACGAAATTGGAAAAATTACACACAAACTGACTGTACAGTCCTCTGGGGCAAATATGTAATCTGTGATACTGGACTATGCAAATAAAATTGTGACTGCAGGCAGTCTCTGGGTTACCATGTTACAACAGATACTGTCACCACATAATGCCAACACAATATATACTGCACTACTGCTACCCTACTGCTGCTCTGTTACTACTACTACTAATAATAATAATACTGGTGGTTACTGTATAACTACTACTGATATAACTAGTGCTACTACTTGCTATATTTATACTACCATATCTAAAAAAATATGTGCAGATTTATGGGATTTACAGCAGCTTCAGTGTGGCCTTGCAGGAAAATGTACGAGGACATCAAGTCAAAATTTTGGGGTTTAATTACCTCTATATTCAATGGCGAACCCAGACATGCCCAGTGAGGCGTCGGATCTGAATGCCAGGAAGAGACTGTTACCACTGCTCTCTATTCGCTCCGGGGCCTGGTTGCCTTGGAGACTCGATAGCAACGGCCCATTTGAGTCTTCACCCTCGTAGATGTGCAGGAAGTCGTAACTTGGCTCCATGTTGAAACTGGGGTAAAAAAAAAAAGGGTTTCAGAATCTAAAACTGTGTAGTTTGTTTGTGGTATTTTCAAATTCTCCAAACAATTAATGCAGTGTGTTAGATTCCAAAACCTGCTTGATTTAACAACTGCTAATTAGTTTGTGCTTTTTCCTGACTGTCTGCTAATGTTTTCAATTTGACATTTCTAGATGTGTTTGCAGGGCGGCACAGTACTCCAGGTACTCCGGCTTCCTCCCACCATCCAAAAACATGTATGGGGATTAGGTTAATTGGCTAATTTAAACTGACCGTAGGTGTGAATGTGAGTGTGAGTGGTTGTCTGTCTCTATGTGCCCTGCGATGAGGTGGCGACTTGTCCAGGGTGTACTCTGCCTTCCGCCCTAAGACAGCTGGGATGTGTGTTTGCTGCCCTCAAAATGACAACTTTTAATTTACTGTTGCTTTCCTCTTGAATTTAAGGCAGCAATATATGGTCAAAAACACATTAATTAGATTGATATACTGTGTGCTGCTATGAAAGCAGTCATGCTGTGCCATCTGAATAGTAATTTAGTAATCTTGTTGTGATCTGTCTTGATTTATATCCTCTCTGCAAGTGTGTGTTTGTGTGTAAACCTAACACAAACATGTGCCCTAATTGTTTAACCTGCTACCTAAACCCACAGTGGCTGTTAATTCACGGTTTTCACTTTGACAGTGTCTCCTTGTCTCTTTCTCTATCTATATATACTGTATATATGTGGAGACACGTGATCCTCACGTGACTAAAAGTGCAAGAAAACGCGCGCACACACACACACACACACACACACACACACACACATATCTATGGTTTCTTTCAGAGTGTGTATATTAAAGTATCCCACCTGTCTGGTCTTACTCAGTGCTAAGTTGCTGAAAGTCACGGGACTTTGTGTGTCAGAGCAAAGACATAGAGAATAAAACAGAAGGAGGAGATGTATAGTGAGCATTGAACAGTAGCTGCATTATGTACCCTGTGGAGTTTTTGAGCACCATGGGTGCTGCAGAGCAACATTTAGAGCAGCAATTTTCAATACTGTTGCTGTATCTTGTATCCTGTGTTGTAGCAATGCATAGGAAGTGACACACATTCATGCTTCAAGCAAAAAACATTTAAAGTAGCAGCATTTCACATCTTCTCAAGCCTTTAGGATACACACAACATACTATGGTGAGAAAGGTAAAATGAAAAAGGATACCTTATTGATAGAGCTAATTAAGCTGACAGGATACATCTATGTCAATCTTTTCTGAATTTCTGAATTTGGGCATTAAAGACGACACTGAAGTTTGGCTGACAACAATATTTATCATTGGAAAGGACTTGAAGACGTTCAACAAAAAAAACTATCAAATTTAAAATGAGTATGAAGAATGCTCAAGTTTAAGCCCTGTGTTTTCTATCTGGTACAGAATGGGCTTAACTGCACATAAGCCCTTTTTGCACTGACAAAGCATTAAAATGATCCATGCTAATACCTTTTGCATTAGTGATATATTCTGGGTCTGAATGCTGAAGTTACTAAGCACAAAGATCTCACAGAGTCAAAAAAGGGACAACATCATGACCTCTCGTGGCTGAAGAACAGTAACATAATGGCCTGTTAAGACTTGAAATTCAGAGAAATGTTTGTTTAGTGATTAATTAGCCAAACGCCTTAAAATATACAACCACAAAGCAGTCTGCTCTTTCATTTCCAGAATGCCATTTTCCCACTAACATTAAGGTAGTAAGCAGACAGTATATTTCTAAAAATTATATCAATATGGGCTATTCTACAAAGAAAATAACATCTTTTCTGCTTGATACTTTTAATTCTACAATAAAATGAAGGTCAGGTGGACGTGGAGGCTCAAATAACTGTTATTTGACACCACAAAATTCTGACTTCAGTGGAGAAATTTGATTTGATTCAAAGTCTGATCAAAACACTGAGTCACCTGTAATTGAGAGAAAGGAATAGAAGTCTGCTGCATTTATAAAACAGTTACTAGGATAAAAAAGACACACACACACATTCACAAAACAACCAATATCAATACAACTTAATTCAAGTAAAATAAAATCAGATTCACTGTTACAACAGAAGGGAATTATCTCTCCAGCTGAAAAACATGAAGCCAAAATTGGGTCATTTTTTGTCCTGTGGCAATCTGGAGAAAGTCCGATTTGCTTTTATCTCCTTTATGTGAAACTCCAATCTTCACTTTTGCCTTAGTCCTAAGCCTCTAACCACACTGGTAAAATATTCACCACTCAGGCACAATCAGGACTTGAAATGTAAATAAACACTGCCTTGTTACCAAAACAAAAAAAACATGGAAACTCTCAGAAATCCCTTTCATTTAGACATGAATTTCACTTTTAAAATCAAGGCAAGAGAAAGTGTATCTGTACAACAAAGTAATGTTCAAAAAGTTCCTGAAAAAGGAACATCATTTATTGTGTCTTCAAGGACGCATACGAAATTACCAATAAGTTCACCCTGATTCACAACTAAAAAAGGTTGACTGAGAGATCTGGGCAATTAAAGGCCCTGACAGTCAAGAACAAATCTAATTTCAATTTTCTGAGACTTTTAAAGATAAGATCATCTCACCATGAACTGAGCATTAAGCTACTTTAGTTATGTTAGAAGTGGATTTTACTATAGTTTTTACACTAATGAGGTTTCCCGCACCTGAATGGGTTTATTGGGGTCTGATCCCTGACTATGGAGCTCAGTGTGAGTCATGAAAAATCTACTCTTACAAAAGCAAACTCAAACTAAATTCATAAAACAAAGTCCATGGAGGGTAATACATTTTCAAATATAGGCCAGAAGAAAAACATGTTTCAGAAAATCCTTTTGGGGCCCTGTCCATCCTCTAAACCTTTAACTTTATAATTTTCAATGTTTTCTCAGGTATTTTGATATACAAATAAAACATTTATATCATTAACCATTGCTCTGCCTTGATGTGTTTGTTGCAGCTATACTACCACAAAATTAAAGAAAAACACACCTTGCTGTTGTTCTCTTAACTTTCCTGGTGTTGTGTAATAGTATTTGTGATATGTTAATAATATGTTTCCTGGTGCAATTGTTTATGATTAACATCAGTTCATCATAAAGCCAATAGTTTACGTAGATTTATATTTATGTTTTATTTTTGACCTCATGTTGCAGCTAAGACATTCACCAAAATAACATGGACAGCCTTTTTAAACAGCAAATAGAAGAGTCACGTCAAGAACTCCAACAGGAAACTCCATGGTATGAAATGACTGTTGAAAAATGTGCAAAAAAAACCCCCCAACTTAATCCATTCAATCAGAATGACAGAAACACCAGCTAAGCAACAGGAGTGTTTCTATAAGCACAGACAAGCTCCACTCCTGGAGTAACACTTGAGAATACATATGAGAAAAGTACACAGTTTATACAAGTGGTCCTGTACACTAAAACAGAGCAAAGTTTTGAATTTAGGAGGCTTACCTTTTGAAGATGAGAGCAATGACAAAGTCAGGGTTGACAGTGATTCTCCAATCACACTCTTTCCCTGGGGGGTAAGGCTGGGGGTAGTTAGGAGACAGAATTACTCCTGAAGGACCGCTGACGTTTCCCCCACATGTCGCTGGAGACAGACAAACAGTGAGAAAGAGAGACAAAGAGAGACAGAGAAAGATGATTACACAGCACTGGGCTTGGGGTAATTTGGAAAGAGAATCACCCCTGATTGACCACTCTTAGAATCCCCACAGGTAGGCAGAGTGGAAGAGAGTTAGTTAGTGACGGGAAGTATGGCAGAGGTTGGTTAGAAGAGACAGAATTACTCCCAGTAGATCTCTGATATTACCTCCACAGGTAGCTGGAGAGGGTGAAAGAGCAAAGGAGAGATAGGTAGAGACTGTGAGATTTATACAGAGTGTGAGGCTGGGTGTAGTTAGCAGAGAGAATCACCCCTAGTGGTCCTGTTATCCCACAACAAGCCAGAAAGCAGGAAAGAGATATTAGCAAGAGAGACAGATAGATGCATTCAAGCAGCAATTTGGTGATGTGAAGAAAGATTTTGAAACATGGAGAGGTGTCTTGGGGGGTGGCAGGTGGGTGTGAACAGATTATCAACAGTGAAATAGAGGTAAACAAAGGCATTAACAGTTGCAAATCACTCACAGGCAGACGCACACTTGCGCGCTAGACTGCTGAATATAATGTTGGTTTAATCCTAGGAGCTTTCGAACACCCAGGGATTCACCACCTGAGGTGAAAGTGTATGAGAGGGAAGTGCTTGCAAGCCTAGAGGAAATAGAGGATATTTAAGCCCTACATTTTATCTACAGTCGTGTGAAACGTGAGGTCACTGGCAAAGAGTCAGAGGCAGTATCAGGAACAAAGCATAATGTGTTTCACGGCATGGTTACAAGGCAAATTATTAGTGTCTGTGCCTGTGCTGGAAAACTTCCCAATACTGCTGGCTGATAAAGAAGGAGAAGGCAACATAAAGGAAGGCTGTGGCATCAAACAGAAAGGCAAATGTCTGTTGTCCCATGCTGCAAGCTATGATGTGGACACCATGTTACCTGCTGCAGAAATCTTTGGGTAGCTCACACGGTTTACACTCCCACCTTCAGCTATGTCTGACGTCACACTTCAACCTGCTCACTACATAATTAAAAATCCTTCAGCCCAGGACCTTTACGATAACCTCTGTTTTTTTCTAATCCATCTACTCTGATTAATCCTACATAGTATTTCATGTGCAAGACACAATTTATCTGGATGCAGCAGTTGCTACCCTAATAGAGGCACGTAGATGTTGTTCAGCAGAATCCTACTACCAGATGGAAGGCATGGTCAGAGAAAAGGATGTGCTACAGGCTTGTTTTGTGCTAATATACTGGGATTCGTAGATTGCACAGTGAGGATACTGAAGGACTCTTGCTGCAATACTGATTGTGCCTTGTTTTTGCACTGTCTCTGCTACTCCAACATATTCTCAAAAAAAGACAGGCTTCACGGCTAGAAGTCATCTCCTTCCTTTAGTGAGAGAGTCAAGTGTGTCAAAAGGAGCTGAGGAGGAAAATAAAGGAAGAAAAGCGCACCTGAGAGTGGGAGAGTGAAAAACAAACCGCAGCAGAATTGTGTGAATGAGGTGTGGAGTGGGATGTGGAAGCTTGCTGGGCTATGAGCAGCAGGTGGGCCAGACGGAGGTGATATTAAGAGAAAAAGAGCAAACAAGCTCAGGCTTTTCAACACTTTCCAAACAGGAACCATATTACAGCTATCTGCATCATTCTGGGATGCTACAAATGTGACCTCGCTTTTCTTCACCCTCTGTGTATATATCCCAGTTCTGAGTTTCTCAGTTTTTTGGTGATCTGTGCGGAATTTTTATGCTTATCCCGAACACAGTTTCTTCAGCACCTGTTCAACTTCTCCTTGATCTTAAAGAGCATGCCTCCGGTAAGGAAAACCATCTGATGCTCCAGCAGCAGCGTCATTTGGGAATAGAGATCACCTCACCAGCAGGCTTCAGTTGATTGCCTCCAAAGTATGTCAGATGTGGCAGAACAACACAGGGGCACCTCAGGGACCTGAACTTTCTTGTTTGTTGTTTACTCTCTACATTTCAAACTTACAATACAACTCAGGATGATTCCAGCTGCAGACATCTTCCATTGTTTCATGTATTCATTACAGTGTGTGATGGATGGTTTCTAATAATCTTATCTGGTTCATATTTCGTCCTCAGTTTTCAGTGTGCAGTATGACATTGAAGGCTCCAACTCATTAATGTCTGACCACGGCACCAGATTTTACTTTCAGTTTGGCAGTGGGTGATCCACAGAATAATGCAGACCTACCGACACACATCGGAGGGTCGGGTTGCCAGTAGAACCTGTTATCCATTCGAACACATGTGATGGTGTCCATGCCTTGCAGCTGGTAGCCTGGATCACACTGGAACGTCATGCTGTCACCAGGCTCCTTACTGTCTCCATATCGAGAACCGTTCACAGGGATGCCTGGGTCATTGCACGTTGTTGCTGTGGTGGCTGGAGATGTGAGACAGAGAGAGAGAAGAAGATACATACAGTAAATTGACATATTTGTTAGTTGACAGAAAGAGATTCAGAGAGAAGCACAAACACATTAAATGTTATCAGCAGATCCAGACACGCGCTGATTGGGCTTACCATCTTCAGACTGACATTGATTGACAAAAAGATTCTGTGTATTATTAAAACTAACAGGGTAGGTGGACATACACTGCATGTGACAGCTTTAGTAACTAAATGGTTTATCCACTGTTCATCAAATTTGGTCTGTTTGCTTTTAAACTAGTAGCTGCCCGTCAGGGTTAGCAGTGGGGAGTCATGCCATCAGTCTCCGTATCTTATGGGTTCCAAATTGTGTTAAATATTGTGGAGAACTTCCATTACGTCCATCAGTGTTCAAAGATTTAAAATAGACTAAAATGAAATGTAAATTTAAAGGATATTTTTGTCAAATGACTAATGATATGACTAACAATTAAATTACACAATGCTGTATGAACAAATGCATACTGTAAATTAAATGTGGGCCAAAACGATGAGGCTGTGTGCTAGATAGTGTTAGGGTTTGAGATGAATACATATGGAAGAGTACAGTCACACAATAAATTGAGGGGTTGTGAGGCAATTAACAAAACAGGAAAAAAACTTTATAATAGAATAGTGCTACGGAAAACCAAATGTATTTTTTGTTCCACTAAATGTTGGTATTTTTCCCATGAACTACTGGAGTTGCTTAAACAGATATGTTTAGTTTATTTTATTTATTTTTATTTTATTTTAGTTTATTATTACGATAATAAACTCAGCAATTACTTATGAAGCATTACATCTTGGCCAGAGAGCTGAAATTCTAGCTGAATATAGATTCTGGCCTTCTGAAATACAATCCACCATGAACATATGAATTATCTTTTGCACAACATTCCAATAGCAAGTGTATGACCATATATAGTATTATAACATTACATTTATTATAGTTTCCTAGTAAAAACAATACTTATTCCATCAGGGACACAAGGGAAAACAAAACAGGAGAAAGAAATTTGTGATGACATCACCCCTAAAAATCACAATAAATCCACAAACCTTGCTTCAAATAAATCAATGTAGAGGCAAATGCCATTACCTTTGCTTTGGTAAATCAACATAGAGGTAAATATAAGAAGTCATTAACATAGTAATGGAACAACAGTACGTTGATTAGCATGTTAGTGAGTGCAAATATTTATTTTTTTAAATATGGGGGGATAAAACTAAATGTGAGAGAGAGAGAGACAGGCGATGGGAAGTTCTGATAGTCTGTGTGATAGTTTTGTGTGTTGGGGTTTGTGTGTGATTTATGATTTATTTGTGTGTGATTTATGATTTATGTGAACCACAGAGCCGATGGTGTACAGTATGGGCTCCTGCAATAATTGTGTTAATAATAAATGGCTGTGTAAAGATATGCAAGCACAAGAGTGTGTGCGTGTGTGTGAGAGTGCATGTTTGTGGATGCGCTAATGTGAATAAGAATTTATGAAGGAAGGTGAGACATGACTGTCTGCTTCTGATTGATTTTGCAGCTACAGTGGATCACAGTGACTTTGACTGTCATTGATTCTAAGAGGACAGTGCAAAGACATTTTTGGGTCCAGTGACTCAAAAGAGAAGATCATCTCTGCTTTCTTTCTTTTTTGGGGAAATGACAGCAATCATTTGTGTTCTTTGACAGAATCAACAATGTGATAATTTTGAAATAATTACGACTAATACTAATAGTTATTCATTCAAGTTTAAAGCCCCTAAAATGACTGGAAACAAATTTATAAGCCTATGATATATATTTTTATTATTGTCTTTACTATTGTCTTTTTCATCAACTTCTCAAAGAAACATTTCACAATGCAGCTAAAAAGAACATTCAGCACTCATAGTTTTGTTATTGTATCCAAAGCTGAGCCTCAGGTCTCTGAGGGTCGCCTTCAGCACTTAATGTGGTCCCAGGGTGAAATATTAAATTTCTCATTTGATTCTTTGGCTTTTAGTTTTGCAGAAATCCTGTTAAATGCAGCCATAATTCCAGATAATTCTCTTAAATTCTAATTGCCAATATAAATGAGATTTATAAAATAACTGAAACTATATGTTTGATGAATGTTTAGGTAATTAGCTGGTTTAACTGTTAATTCAGTAATAGGCTTTTCTTCATAAATGGATGTGGGGAATAGACTGAGGCAGACCATCCAAATCACATTCATGATAGTTTTCAGACATTCCTCTACCATGCGAATACCTTGTTGAATGATTTTGATTTAGAGATGAGACTACTTACTGGAAAACTGGATAGAAAAACCTTGCTTGCTGATGAAATAATCAGAATCAAACTGCAGTGTGAGTATGTTGAATGTTGAGTGGATGTCTTCAGGTAAGGCTGGACCTGACCATTCTTTCAACAGGATACCCCCATCTGATGGCCCAGATGGGCCATCCCAAACTCTCAGGATATCGTGGCCGACCTCCGTGTCAAAGACAATGAAGTGGAGGCTGAGAAAACACAGACATTACACAGGAGATCAGATATCCAGTACAAACATTAAACCCTGCTCATTATTCAGCAGTTTTACTAAAATCAAGTCAACCATAAAATAAAATGAAGCACAGCTGAGAATAGACAGATTACAACAGCACGCACGCACGCACGCACACACACAGGAACGTCAGTGGTGGCCACAATGAGTTGAGAAACACGATGGTGGCATAATGACTAATGCAGTGTACTCTGCTACACAGCAGTGGCTTTGACAGTGAACATTTATCTTTAATTACTGAATATATCATTACCTGACAGTCTTGTGAGTGTTTACCTGTATAGTCCATATATAGTGAGCTACCCAGGAAGCTAACCCTATCTGGGCCAGAGAAAACAATTCTGCAGATATTTGTTACAGTAGTATTGTTTAGTTTGGCTTACTTGTTGTCTTATATATCTTGCCTAGTTTCCTATAATCTAAAAACAAAATAAAACCCTGATAACTGCAGGCCATCGTACTCACAGTGGCTTCAGTGTACGTATCCAGCTGCTTCATAATTACCTGATAGTCTTGCCTGTGTCAGCCTCTATAGTCCAGGTACAGTGGAGGTTGTTGTCATATGGAGCTGGATATCCCGGAGACAAAATCCGTCCAGACACTGCTCCAGTTAGGTGACCCCCACACTCCGCTACAAGGACACAAGACAAAGGGATGAAAAACTGGAAAAAACACAAAGAACAAAAGCACATTTTCCCCTGACCTTTGAAATACACTATATTGCCAAAAGTATTCGCTCACCCATCCAAATAATCAGAATCAGGTGTTCCAATCACTTCCATGTATGCAGACTGCTTTTACAAACATTTGTGAAAGAATGGGTCACTCTCAGGAGCTCAGTGAATTCCAGTGTGGAACTGTGATAGGATGCCACCTGTGCAACAAATCCAGTCGTGAAATTTCCTCACTCCTAAATATTCCACAGTCAACTGTCAGCTGTATTATAAGAACGTGGAAGTGTTTGGGAATGACAGCAACTCAGCCACAAAGTGGTAGGCCACGTAAACTGATGGAGCGGGGTCAGCGGATGCTGAGGCGCATAGTGTGAAGAGGTCACCAACTTTCTGCAAAGTCAATCACTACAGACCTCCAAACTTCATGTGGCCTTCAGATTAGCTCAAGAACAGTGCACAGAGAGCTTCATGGAATGGGTTTCCATGGTCGAGCAGCTGCATCCAAGCCATACATCACCAAGTGCAATGCAAAGCGTCGGATGCAGTGGTGTAAAGCACGTCGCCACTGGACTCTAGAGCAGTGGAGACACGTTCTCCTGAGTGACGAATCACTCTTCTCCATCTGGCAATGTGATAGATGAGTCTGGGTTTGTTTTTCAGGAGCTGGACTTGGCCCCTTAGTTCCAGTGAAAGGAACTCTGAATGCTTCAGCATACCAAGACATTTTGGACAATTCCATGCTGCATGCCAGGCCTTCTCATCCAACATCAGTGTGACCTCACAAATATGCTTCTGGAAGAATGGTCAAAAATTCCCATAAACACACTCCTAAACCTTGTGGACAGCCTTCCCAGAAGAGTTGAAGCTGTTGTAGCTGCAAAGGGTGGACCAACATCATATTGAACCCTATGGATTAGGAATGGGATGTCACTAAAGTTCATATGCAAGTCAAGGCAGGTGAGCGAATACTTTTGGTAATATAGTGTATGTCCATGAAATCACTACAACAGAAAGTTAACAGACAGATCAAATATAGAAGGAGAAGCAGAAAATTTGCCAAAGTAAGGACTGTGGGCAAACCTGTATGTTGCAGAACTGTTGCAGGGTCACCATTAGTCTGCAATTGATATTGTTGGCAACTTGGAGCAACTGCTCAGCCAAATCAGCTTTTCTCAGTAACAAAGACATTTTAACTGCACTGGATCATATGAGTCACTCATATTTATAATCCTATAAAATTACATTAATTCACCTGCATTGTAATGAATGGATCTGAAACCAAACACAAACTGATATGCTATAGTTCCTGCTTCCTTTAGAGAACTTTTTTATGTTCACCCCTCACACTGTCTCGCTAAATTAAAGGTCTCCAAAGCCTCAGAATCGAGGCCTGACCCATGACCTGAGCTGGACCATGCAAAAATGATACTCTGTCTAATTGGGGTCGAGTCTTTAAATGTGTGATATCAGAGTGGAGCCTAATGGATAAGAGAGAGTACTCAGTAGCTCTGGTCACGTGCTAGTGTAGTCATCATCTCAGCTCGAAAAACACATTTTGGAAGATCAGTAACTAATGTAAAAATACTGCGCCATTAAATTCACAGATAGTAGTTTGAACAGTAAAGTGAAAGTATGACTTTTAATATCTCTATAAATTACACTTAAAATAAACTTATTTTAAATAAACTTAAAATAAATAATTTTTGGAAATAGATTCTATGACTTATTTGTTATCAGGATATTATTTTTAAATTGCTGCTCCTTTTAACTGGGGGAGGGCTACTTACCTGGATCTACTTATCCTCTCTGCAGTCTCTTTTTGAAAATGAATTTATGCACTTTGGGTTTGGGTAGGTTTCCATGGGTTTCAGATCGAGTCCAGCATATTGGACCTGTGAAGACCTCTACTTTCAATCATACAGACCATTTGTATAATTTTTCTTGGTCTTCTCTCCAACCCAATTACCATCTCAGTTCATCTCTTTAAAAGGTAGCTTCTCTGCTTTCCTGTAAATTACCCTGAGGTGTGAAGCTTGAGATAAATGATAATCAGTGAAAAAAGGCCTAGAAATATTAAATCAACCTTGAATTATCCAAGCTCCTGTTATATAGTTTCAAGGTTGGTGAGTAACTTTGATGGCTGTTTTCCCTTAAGGATCTCCCAAAAGTGTTCAACATTCAAGAAAAAAAAAGTATTTTTAATCTACAAGCAATAACTGGCTTTTCATGTTATTTTTGTATTGTTTTTAGTAGGAACAGGGGAGAGGGTGGGAAGCAGGGGAGCAGATTTGAACTCATCATGGTATTACATGGTAGCCCACTGTGCCAGCACATCACGGCTGATTAGAAAACAGTTTAATATATAAAACTTCTCATATCAGTGTGTGCATTGTGTGTTTGTATGTGTTAAGAGGTCACCAGCTCAGCAATCTACAGTCCCATGACAACCTAATGCTGCTGTATTGCCCCCTTCGGCAGAGCGCACAAAGGCAGTTGCAATAATAATCATGCAAAAGTCCAGAAATGTATGAAATTTAGCAAGCATATACAGTATACACGTATGAATGACAGCAACTAATCAGCTAAAAGCAGTTAGAGAGAGGAAAGGCACAACAAAGATAGAGAGAGAAATATTAGTAGGCCTAAGCTAATGATAAATGTAATTTCCCAGTATAGAATGAAAGAGAATAGCAGGCATCCACATATACAGAGGAAGATTTACAGATTTACTGCTTGAATAGAGAATGTCAAAAAGGTAGACCATCATTCTCTTCTACTCAATGGGGGGAGAAAGCAAGAGAGAAAGAGAGAGAGAGAGAGAGAGAGAGAAAGAGAGATAGATAGAGAGAGAGAGAGAGAGAGAGAGAGAGAGAGAGAGAGAGAGAGAAATGGTATAGAAACAGCCTGAGGCAAAACCAGCTCCTCATCTTCATGCTAGTACATGTAGATATGGGACTGAGCCAGACAGGCAGGAGAAGAGACAGTCAGAGAGGCAGAAAGACAAACGCTGCAGCAGACAGACAAAGGAGGAAGATACAAAAGTAGCTATAGAGGTAGTTAGCCCAAGGCTCTGCCAGCAAGTATTCTCCTGGTTGCTGGCTTACCTGAAATAAGGCAGCAACAGAGCGGCTACAAACTAATGACTGACTGCAGAGGTACACAGGGACACACATCCAGTCAGAAACGCATACTCATTCACACACATACAAACGTTCACCGCACACACACGTATACCAATGCAGACACATTCTTTTTAGTTGCCATTAGCAACCACATCAGGCCATGTCCCACCTCAGCGAGCTCAGGTGTGCTGGCAGGTTAGAGAGACGCAAGGCTGGGCTCTGCAGCAGGGAATTTCAAATTAACATGTGCCAAGTGCTGGCATCTACCGAACAAGGTAGAAACACTCACAGGGAAAAATTTATGGTCAAGCAGGAATCGGGGACTTTAAAAAAATGGAAAATTTGCTCTGGGGATTTCTAAGCTAGGAACAGTGCAAACAAACAAACATGACATTCATGCATCACTGGTGGCTGCTGAATGACAATAAGGAATCAGAATGGCCAGCTGTACAATACATGTTGCAGCCAAAACTCAAAACTACGTTTACCTATCCGTGAACGAAAGAAAAAAAAAAAACACCATGTCAAAACACCGGATATTGAGCTTTTCGGTGAAATTTTCATTAAAACCTTTGTAGGTGAACTGTGACAATTTGTGTTTAAACAGTCCTCTTCATTATTTTGTTCACATTTTGACATCATTGAGACTAAGACGACGCCTAACAATCGATCATCAGTACCTGGTCATTGAGAGGCTTCAAACAGGATGCTCTCAGAGGGAAGTTTCCACTGAGCTTAGAGTGTCACAGAGTGTCATCAGCAGGTTGTAACAGAGACAAAGAGAGACTGGAAGAGTCACAGAAAGGCACAGAAGTGGACTTCATTTGGTCACATCCCATGCTGATGACCATGCTTGTGAACAGTGCCCTGTGGAACCAGATGGTGAATGCCACTCAACTCCAGGCACGTTTAAGGGAGGTGAGAGGCACCAAGTGTTACGTCACACCATTCAAAACTACTTACATCAGCATGGTCTGCGTGGTAGACGACCTGCAAGGATACCTGAACACACCACCAGGCCAGGCATCATCATCTGACATGGACAGGGAGCATTTGTGCTGAACAAGGAACCAGTGGGCTTCAGTGCTGTTCTCTGATGAAAGTCAATTCACGCTGAGCAGAAAAGATGGCCGCCAACACTGCTGGAGATGTCAAGGAGGATGTTTTGCATCAGCCTTTGAAGGTGGTGGTGTTACAGGCTGGGCAGGTGTGTCTAGTCAATACAGAACTGATCTACACCTTGTGAACAGTACTGTGACAAGCCGACACTTCCTGAATAACAACATTAATCCAGTCATTGTTCCTCTCCATGAGCAACACAGGCCTGATTTCATCTTCATGGATGACAGCATCCAGCTCATTGAGGTGTCATCATCAGGGAACGGCTGCTGGAGGCTGAGGTACCTCAAATGGAGTGACCTGCACTTTCTCCAGACCTGAAGCCCTCAGAAAACCTATGGGATCAGCTGAGTCATCGTGTTGAGGGTTGAACGTACCATTGCATGCTTCTAATTTAATGTCCTATTTTCATGATATGATATGACAGTAGCATGGTTTTAATGTGTTTGTATGATGTTCTTATTAGAAATACACTGTCTTTCTTAATATTTCTTATTTATAACCATGCTACATGTACAATTGGAGATTAAGATTTTTACAGTTAAAATCAATTGTTACTTATGTTGTCACTCCACATAGCTCTCGGTTAAAGACTGAGTCAGAAGTATCTAAAATTTGACTCTTATTCCCAGATCATGTTTCAATCATAATCTGTCATCCTGCCGTATCCCAGTTGATGTGGGTGTACAGTAAACTAGCTTAGATGACAAAAGCTGAATTTCTCCAGGTGGAATTATTGCCACTACTTTGACTATATTGACATAAAAGCATACAGGCAAGGGAAATTAGTTGAAAGTACAATGCAGTCATCAATTTTGGGTTGTCAAAGTAAAGTGCATATGGATGCACTTACTTCAGTCCAATGTTATCCAGTATCTGAAAAGATACACTCAACACTTGAGTGTCTTGACTTAGATGAATCAATATATTTTTTACATTACATCATTTTCTGCCATCTGAAAAAAAGTCTCTCCTGATAGAATATTCTATTTATTGTGCAAAGTCAGAATAGAACAGAAAGCTGAGGATTCTGTCAGAGTCCTTGCCATAAAATACTATGCGCACCTTAAGGGTACGAGGAGGTAGTCTGGCATACATTATAAATTTATCACAGCTCGATTCAGACAGTCATCCCCTATTGTTTCACCTTAAGCATGCCATCCTTAAAATACACAGAAGCCTGGTGTACTAAAATGTCATGCCTGGTGACATCTTACCGTCCACTCTCAGATAGTTTTGTGTGTGCAGGTTGATGGCTCAGCAAGGCTTTTTTTTTTACTCGCAGAGGTCTATCTGCATCTCCACAAATATTTCCAACAGCGTTAAATCAGTCCCCATGCCCTCTTTTCACCTGTCACTTGTTCACTCGATCTCTCTTTTCAATCATCACGCTCTTGCTGGAGCTTAGAAACAGATGCCAGTAGCATTGAGTTCTGCTTCTATCCTACAGTATATTTCTCATTGAAATGAAGTTAATAATTCAGATCTTGTACTTGTGAATCATTGATGTACATGGAACCTACATAAGTGTTGGCATACTAACCAATACAAGAAGGAAGTGGTTTGTCCCAGACACGTCTGTCTCCGCTGAGACATGTCAGTGTACTGGTGCCATGGAGACTGTATCCAGGGTTGCAGGAGTACAGGACAAAGGTGTTGGCATAATGTCCGTCATCTTGGATCTTATAGCCATAACTGGGGACACCTGGTTCCTCACAGCGCACTAGGTCAAAACCTAGAAAGACAATGAGACAGACAGAGAGAAAGAGACACACACACACACACACACACACAGGTACGCACATGCATACAGATTAGGTCGTCCTGTCCATGCACTGAGACAACACTGCATAAATGAACAGGGTGATTCAGAGCATTTTTAGGCAAGAGGATATAAGGTCACACATTTCTTCACCTGAATCCCACTACTTCCTGCAGAAATACAGAAATATATAGAAAGTTTGGACACTCACTGAAACCTGATGTGACATCTGCAGTGAATCTACTAGACATTTCAACAGATTCTACTCATATGTTTGTTTCTATATTTCAAAAATGTATAGCTTTTTCCTAGTGAGCAGGGACAGTTATTATATTCCTCGATTGAAAATGTGGCTGCTGTATGAAACTGTGGTAAAACATCAAATGATAATTTCACATCCCACAAATATACCGTACACAGGCACACTGCAAGGAATGTCTGTGTGTTTTTGAAGATAACAAAGAATAGAGAAGAGTTTCATACCTCGAAGACAGATGGATAGACAAAAACAAAATAGTGTCAACACATCTTCTTTCCTTCAGGTCAACCTCTTATGAACTCCTCAGCCCAGACACAAAACAGTTGCATTAAATAACGATTATTAACTGTGTTGTTTTTTTAACAAGTTTATAGTATAAAATCCCACATATATCATGACAACTACTGACTGATCAAAACTATACTGTAGATTAAAATAACAAACCATAACCACATAGTCTGAATTAGCAGTCACATTCATGGACCATAACCACAGTAAATAAAATAACTTCAACTCAAACTGAAACATTTTCTGATATCTAAATATTTCTAAATATCTTAAAACTATTTCATGATAAATCATTCTTTTGTCAGTAAAGACTGCATGTACCGTCTTCTTGGCAGATTTGACAACAGCAATCTCCATCAATCCTCTTGACTGCTGAGTGATATAATTGCATAAAGAAAACAATACGCACTACCTATTATTTCAGGACATTGTAACAGCCTTGTCAGAACACCTTTTACACAGCCAGCAACTTTTTAAGTGGGCTGTCTCCACAGTTTTGTGCCTATCCCTTCTTGCATTCATTCAGTAAAAAAAAGATAGATTTCACCATCAACTTCTCTTGTCAATGTCTTGAACAGCTGTTTGAACTTGTATTACTCTATTAAAATAGCCTCTAACACTATGTAATATTAAAGAGCTTTAAGTTAAGTCCCTGACCCTGTTTAAGAAACCATCACTGCCTCTCTTGGTCAGATGCCTCTCTCTCCCCGTTCTCCTGCATAATCTTCCTATCAATCTCTCTTATCCATCCATCAGCTCCTCCATTGTAGCAGAACTTTGCAGAAGGAGGCATGTTCTCCAGTTTAACGACTTGCAGACTGCCAGCTGTCTAATGGTTTAACTGACATACAGAGCATCCATCTACACTTCATGTGCCATCTACCTTCATCCGCTTGTCCCTCAGTCCAGTCGCTCCTCCAGATGTGTCACTTTCTCACCTTCTTTTAACGACTTGCAGATAAATGCTCCTCTAATAGCCTATTTGACTTACACAGCAGCTGGTCCTGTCTTCTTAACACACTCTGTTTAAAGCCATTAAGATGCACGTGTGTGTAATAGTGAGAAAGAGGGTGCATGTATGTGTGTCTCAAGCATTTATATGCTGTTTTCTTTCTATGCTATGCTAGGTAAACCCCTGCTGAACTCTGGACTCCACCTTCAACAGAAATTGCTTGGAGAAATGATTGTTGATCTCTTTCAGCTGTCAGAAGGGAAAGAAATAGCTTGGTAATTTGCTGACAGAAAGACAAGTCCCTTGAGTTTTGTAGTACATGACTCCTATTTTGTTCTGGTATGTAGCACTTAAAAAATCACTTGACTGAGGCACAGGACAGATGCAGGATGTATTCATGAGTGCAATCCAACACAATCATTACCACTCTGGTTTTCAATTAAAAACATCTTCTTACAAGGGCCTTCGTGATGAGCTACTCAAAATTTATGAAATTACTGTTTGCGTGCATGTGTAAAACTATACATGTGTGAGACTGAAAGAGAGGAAGAGAGGGTTGCTTTCTTTATTTGGCTGTACTTGAACAAACCATGGCTGTAACAGTGAATATAGAGGAAATACAATATGTATTGCCATCCGGTTTCTAATTAGTGATCCTAATTTTCTCAACTCACTTGTGTATGTGAGGCTGAAGCCCTGATTGGTTCCAGAGGCGTTGCTGTTGAACTCCAGCCACAAGCGATTGGATGTACTATTGATGACAAGACCCATCATGTCGTTGTGTGAAAAGTTGCCAAGGAGACGGGATGAAGTGTTCTCTCCATCATACACCTGACAACCAAAGCACAGGAACAAAACATGAAACACAGGTTAAAAGAGTTTGTAGAGGACGTTTATGTAGGTACAGGTCGACCAATTTAATTAGTGAGAATATGACAGAACACAGGTGTGCATCAGTGACGCATATGAAATGTGGACTGTCCTGAAACCAAAATTGCAGGGCACTGCTGTATTCCCTGAGCCTCTCCTCTGCAACACTCAGTGAGTCATCCAAGTACCAAACAACATGAGCGAGGCAAAAAAAAAAAAAAAATCCCTCACTGTGCCTTAGGAAATAGTCACTTTGCTTAGCTTTGCATCAGCATGGACCTCATGAAGCACCATAAAGACAGGGCCTAAAATATCACATGAAAGATGCTGAGGTCACAAATGAGCTGTTCAGGGGGTCTGTTACAATCTGAAGAACTAAGGCCTCCTTTCATCAAGATTGCTGTGCAACAATTACAGAGAAAAATGAAACAAATGTTGAGGGATTTCATGATGGGTAAATAAATTGGTTACCTTACTCTAAATTCTGTTTGTTGCTGAAGTGGATTCAATTTAACAGAGAAAACCATTTACAAGTAATACATTGTGCTGCCTTGAAATCCCCAGTAAAACCTAGAGTTCTCAGTATGCTTATGTTCTCCACTGTAAGTGAGCACTGAGTTAAAAACAGCAAGCCACTGTCTGTGTGTGTGTGAACTGGTTTGAAATGCTGTCATGCATACTAGAGGAGGGGAAAACACTAAGAAAGTGAAGTCAGGCTAGATTCAATTTCCAACAATAACAAAAACATCATTGGACTGGATTAATATTGCAAGACTTGAATTCCCTTTGTGGATCTTCTTTCTATTTGTACAAATTATGAAACTGATGAAGATATTAACATTTTAGCCTCCTTCCTAGATTCAATTTCAGTGAATCTCTGAACAATTTGCATGATGATCAGCAACCTGTAACTGTAGCCACTCGCAGTGGCAGCACAAATAAGGGACAAAACAACTGGAAGTAATTTACTTCAGATGTGCATTATGAGACAAGTAGCTATGGAGGGTGGAGTGATGGCTGCCAGAAAGTATTTGCAATTTAACACAGGAAAGCTGAGCATTTGTAATAGTGTCCATTTGAAACCCAACATACTGTAGACACAAGCGGCAAAGTGAGCTGTGTTAGCGACAAACAGAAACTGTGTGCTTTGGTAAAAAGTATTGAAAGTATTGTTTGCATACAGAGCAGAGTGGTGGATCACACAGAAGAGGTTAGTGGTATTCATTTGGATGATTTCCAAAGCTTTAAGAACTATTTTTTTCAAGTTTAGTAATGAGGACAGGACAGAAGGAGTAGCTTTGGAAGTGTCTTCTATTCAGTTTGAAGGAAAGAATAAGTACCTCATAATACAATCTCACAACTGGAATATAAATGTAAACTGCTCGTGTCTATATTTGGCAGCCTGAGACACTTCCACAGATTGGTGGTGACAGTCTGCAGGTGGCAGGAATGCCAACGAAAATGGGCTAAAGCGATGTACTGTTGTCTCTACAAGTGCTGCCAGTCAGAGGAGACACCTCTGCTTGAAGCCAAAGAAGGAGCTACAATATGTTTGTAAATATGAAGAAGACAGAGAGACATGGCAGAGGATACTGTGAGTTAAAAGTAAAAAAGAAGAGTGGTATCACAGTGTCTGTAGCATCACTTCCCTAAACTTATTTCTCCCTCACTGCGTCCCTCCAGTATCTGTCAGTACCCCCCAATTTTGCATCTCACCATCTCTCTCTTTCTTGCTGTTTCTCTCATTCTCTCTCCATCTCTCTGTTTCAGTAAAACTCAGCATGGTTAATGAAAAGGCCTGCAGCTCATAAATCAACATGTCACCATCTGCCACCCCTCCTCTCTCTGTCTGTCTTACTTTCTCCTTTTCTCGCCTGCTCGGCAACCACCTCTATTTCCATAGAACAATTCCTGCACACCCCTACTTTGTTTCTCTTTCACCCTTCTCTTTTTTTCTTTGGGGCTTGAGTGAGTACATTTGGTCAAGCACTGTATTAAAGGTCATTTTTAGGCATGTTGAGTATGGCTAGGCCCTTCTTTAACAAGTGCCAGGGCAAAAACTTAGCCAGTGGCAAAAGGAATTGAAATGAGCTGGTTCATATGTTAGAGGATATTTTAGCCCAGAGCTTGCTGGAACTGTCAAATGGTTTGTGTTCAGCTGCAGTAACAGACATTAGCTCCAATGCCATTGGCCTTGGGAGGGGCATGCTCATTGCTCGCTTAAGTGGCACTTTGGGGCTTTCCCTCCAGTACATTATAGTTCGCACAATGCTTTCTGCTAATTCTTTGGGAAAATTATAATTAACAGACATGTTGTGAATAAAATGACTATCCACCAAACCATTTCATCACAACTAGAACCTGCTATATTTTGCATAGTTACCAATCTTAAAAGGACTAATTTTTGATTGTACCCTATATTATTCAAAATTTCAGATGTTCAGGTGGAAAAGTGCATTTATCTGCCATACCCATTAAGAAAGAATAGCTGTTTGAAAATGGAAAGACAACTTAGCTATTCTTACTACCGACCAATGCACGCATGTTACATAAAAACATACATATATCAATTATCATGCAACTGGTGAAACGTGTGTTGTATTTGTTTTTTCACATAATTTGTATTTTTGTTGTACAGGGAGGAGGAGAACTGTACAGAAATACTTGCTGTTCATCTAATTTAAAAAGATCTATCAGTCATTTGAAGCCAAATAGCTGCCCAAAATAGAATATTGTTGTGTGCTCTATGGAAAGCGTGTTGTGTCATCTCTTGGAGCCTCCCATTATTTTTTGATTACCATGTGAGCATCCAGCGCATCCTCATTAACTTTTGTGATCTCTAGTCATTCTCTGTATTCTGTTCCTCTCATCCTGTTATTTTCTGATAAGGAATCAATTTATTACAGTAAATACTATGTCAAATGCCTTGTGAGGAACACAATCATGATCTGAAAAAAGAACAAATGCCTTCCTCTCCTCTTCATTTTTTTCAAGATGTAGTGGGAGGGGGCTGCAGTGCAACGCAAGATGGAAAGTAATGTAAAGTTTTCCTCCCATCACTGCCTTTCTTCACAATTCATTCTGTGAAGCACTTAACTGTGTGAGCAGTATGTTTGTGATTATTAACCATCTTGATGTTTCTTGTCCTTTCCTTTCAAGAGAGTTTTCTTTAATACTGAACCTGTCCTAATGGGAACATTCTCCCTTTCCTATGCTGTTAGACCTCTCTTAAAGTCATGGAGAACACTGCTAATATAATCTAACCAGAGACAGACTCAGCCAATGCTCTAGGCCTAATACTGATAACACACTCTAACCACATACTGGCTTAACCATGCCCTCAGGCCTAATACCGCTAGGAGACACTGTGAACAGAAACTATTGTAGACAATGTCTGTAGGACAGCGTCAAGACTGTAAAACAGCTCACACAACTGCTCCTGACTGTGTGGCCGAGAGACGATTTATGAGGAATTAAGTGCCTTGGGAGCATCTGTAGTTCTCTTTATATGTAGGATGTACCCATGTCCACATTCCACATGTATGCACAATCAATGGCAGTGAAAACTCTGGCACGCTGAGAGGAACCATACCGTCACGTTGCAGATCAGGCTTACGTCAATAATGATCAGTCAACATGTTTATGTAACAAAACGGCTGATAGTTGAAGCATTTGTCTTAAGTCATGGGATACTAGCTGACAGTTTTACGCATTATGTGAATAATACATTTTTCTCTTCAATAGCTATGTTTTTGCTTACTGCTACCACATATTATAACCAATAAATGTCTATAAAAACCAAGGTCAATTTTACAATACAAGACAATAATGCACTGTAGTGGGTTTGCTAGAGGGTTAACAGAGGCTGAATGGACCCTTCTGTGCCTCTGTTTCCCATGTATTCAGTCAGCCGTGGATGGCCACTGCAGCAGGAGCACCATCAGCACTAATAGAGAACATGGCTAATAAACCCCTGCAGGGATGTTACTGCCTCCTACAACAATGTTTAACACAACTAACAGCTCGAGCTTACCTTGCTTATACAATTTAAGTACATACTGACTAAACCAAGCAGTCAAAGACCTTGCATGGTTCAAATTTTTACTTTAGCCTTTTTTTTTTTCCTGCACATCTCATAAACATAGTTAAGGGATTCACACTGCATGACATCTTAATTGGTCCAGGTGTGTAAAGCTGGAACAAAAGCTTTCATGTTGGGCTTTGAGTACTGCATTGAGAAACTATATTATCTTGTTCTACGGTATCTTGTTGTTCACCAGAAGGATATGTAGCTTTGAACATGACAGTATCTCTTGTATATCTTTAAACACAAAATCCCTCAGAAAAAAAAATCTGAAATTACTGCCTATATTTAAAATAGCTGTAGCTATGTGGCGTGATTAAAGTACTGCAGTACACGATCACTTGAAGTCAAGATGGAAATTACTTTGATGGAAATGTGTTGTACATCAAAGTCAAGTTTTAATAACAGATCTTTCATCATATAGCTTTATGAGTGTTGTATTAAGTGTTGTCACTGCAATAACATTCATGGTTTAATTTTTATTTGCCAGTGCATTACAGTTTTCATGATTATGCAAAAACGGCCCCAGCTCAGTTATTGATTTTTTCAATAATTGGCCCTTTCAAACTTATGTGTCAAAGCATATCGTCACCCTATTAAAATAATGGCCTAAGTCAGTCAAGTTTTTGGGAAAACACAAAAAACTGGTGGCCAGCATTATCAAGAGATGATTTAAGCCAAAAACTAGTTTTCGTCAAAAAATGACTTAGGCCATAATTTTAATAGGGTGAACTATTGTCTATAAATTATGCCCTTATGCATTTTTTGATCCAGCTGATTGGGAAAAGCATGTCATTGTGTGTGTGTGTGTGTGTGTGTGTGTGTGTGTGTGTCTATGCACACATACCTTGAGATAGTCACCATCTTGCAGTGAGAAGCTCACAGCTTTCAGCCTGATTCCTTTGCCCTTTTCAGTAGTGATGTGGTAGATGCATTCGTGGTTGTTATCGTAGTTTGTGGGGAAGTTAGGAGAAAGCAGGATGCCTTCTGGCCCTAGTGAGGAAGATCCACACTCCGCTGGAGCAAGAGAGTAAAGGGGACAGGATTAAAATCACAGCACTTCTATCTAATTATCTTTGAGCAGTCAGAATCTCTGGGTTGTTGTGTGAAATGAAAGAGAGAGAGATTCAAGAAAAATGCATATCCGGTATAACCACAAACCTTGTTCAACTCAGCAGACATGATAACAAGAATGATGATAATAACAGTGACTCATACAGTTAAACATAGCATTACATAGCACTTTGAAATGCCCCTAAAATAAGATAATAACAAGAATGAAGAAAAGCAAAACACATTCAAACGAAAGCAATTAAAAATGGCAAAAGAATAAAATGAGGGCAAAATAAAAATCTTTGCTTAAAGCAGGTCTGGATTAGTTTGTTAGAAAAAGTGTTTCATAGAGATTATACAGCATTATCTGGCAGGTGCAGTGCCTATCAAAGTTTAGGAATTCAAACACTGTAAGTGGTACTTTGTGCAAACAGAGTTTTGTCATATGTAAATGAGGAGAAGAGAAAAGCAGGCTTTTAACTCCCACTGAGGAGGACCACCATTACTTGGAAGGGAGAGAGAGGAAATTGAAGTAATGAGATAGACAAGAGAGAAGCCAGTGTGGAACATTGTGGACCTCACTGAGAAAAACAAAAGGGGGAAAAAAGAAGCAGTGTTTACCCTATCTGAACAAATTTGATTTTATATATTTTTTTGTAAATGTTGTGTTGTTTTTTTAAGCAGGTTAGCGTAGGAAGATCCACAGCATATATTCAAAGATGCTACCAGCAATTACTCAGAAAATCTTCTGAAAGTGAGGACAGCACTATATAGAGAGGGAGGGAAGAAAAGAAGATAGCAGATGAACCGAGACAGACATGGGCCTAGAAAATATGCAGGGAGAAATTAAAAAAAAGGAAAAGGGGAATAACAAAAGACACAGAATTAACACTCTTAATATAACAGCTACTGCCCAAATTAACTGTCTAAGAAGAGGGGAAATGAGGAGAAACAGTGTGAGAGACAGACATGGCTATTTGGAAATGTTGAGGAAGAAAAAGAGTGAGAGAGATGAACCCAGTGAACATTACCAGCTGTGATGATATCTTTTTCGCTCTGCTCTTTTTGGGGCTTGGAAATTACCGGCAGCCACCAGTCGGACTCCCATAAATTACCAGCAGCATCCCAAGAAACACTGATACTCATCAAATACCAGCAAATTACAACCTGCTAACAGCCAAACCCTGGCAAATAAAACCAACTGTCAACCAGTCAAATAATAGTAAAGTGCCTTTGTGTCAGCAATAAAATACTGGTGAATTACTACCAGCAATGCTGATGCTTTAAGTCTTGGCTTATTCATATCGCGGAAAAGTTTATTTCAAAGCTCTATTTCACAAGCGCCTAGTTATTCGCACACAAAATGAAGCCCTCTGAAGCTATAAATTTAGAGGCATAAATGCTTTTTGTTACATCACTGCTACCTGTATAACACTGTGTAAAGAAAGTGGTATTGTATAAGAAATGGTCAATGACTATACGCCATAATACTAACATGAATAACTGTGATTTGTATGGTGTCAAACATACACCAGTCAGTGAGTCTCTCTGTCTACTTGACTGTCTCACCTATACATCGTGGCAGTATGTTGCTCCAGACTCGCCTGCCTCCTCCCAGACATGTGATTTTGCCATCTCCCTCCAGTCGGTAGCCACTGAAACAAGTGAAGGCCAGCGAGTCGCCAACTTGGAATCTGAATCCTGTCCTCCTGCTGTATGCTGGTACACCGGGATCTTCACATGGCTCTAAGTCGTATTCTATACATCAAGAGACACAGTTGAGGAGTCACTTAAAAAAAAAAACAATAAAAAAAAAAACAACTAAGGTTAATGAATGTACTGCACCTCTATTATTTGCATATTAGTTGATGGTTTGGTAGTTAAGAAGTCATATTGTTAGGGCTCATTGGTGGGGCAGTAAAAAACCTGTGACAGCTTTGTGTACCACATTGAGGAACAGAACTACAAAACTTTAGTCAGAGTATTTTCAAATAGTACTTTTACTGTTAACTAGTTGGTAAATGAACTTATCTGTCCCACCTACGTTACACTACGTTTTTAATTTCGTTGTACTATGTACAATGACAATAAAGATTCTATTCTATTCTATTCTAAAGACCAGCACACAGCAGCTTCCATGAGCTGCTACCTATGCTGGGACCATCCCAAATGAGCTAAAAACATGTTACAATTTGACTAGGAGCTTTCAAACTAATGTTTGTATGTCAACTAAGTTATGGCTAGCTTAAGTCTTACCTGAAAAAGTGATATTAAATCCTTCGTAACTCATGGAAAAATCTGATATGAAACGTAGCTGAGCGCTGAAGTTCCCATAGAGCCCTGCTTTGACACTAGGGGGCAGCACGGAGCCGGTGAGTCGCACTACTGGAACTTGGAAGTTGCCATCCTCCGTGATGGAAAGGTAATCATGGTTCTCCTCCAAATGGAAAGTGTGGAAAACCAGATGGACTCCTGAAAATCCATGGAGGAATGGATGGATGGATGAACAGATACACAGAGCAGCAAATTAACACAAACACCAAATCAGACACACATTATCAGGCAACATACTGTGTGGTGCCAGTGCAAAGGAATCTTTCAAATATGCAAGATGATATTTAAACAAATGTGAAAGTGTGTTCTTACCTTTCCCATGAGACACCTCGATAGTCCAGGTGCAGTTAAGAGAATTGGGGTAAAAATCAGGAAAGCCAGGAGACAAAATCGTCCCTGTTTTACCAAAGACATAACCTCCACAAAGGGCTACAGAGAAAAAAGTGGCAGATAGATAAGAGTGGAAAAGAAAGGGAGAAGAAATTCATATTTTAACTTTGTACCACAAAAACACTTTCACTGAGCTAAAGTCAAATAAAAAAATGCTTGAAAACACTTAACACTCAAGACATCTTAAGCACAGTTAAGAGGTAACTACAAAATGACAGATTTCTTTGCTCTGAATGCTCATTCTTATTTAACGGACTGGAATTAAACTGCATTCAGCTTTTTAAATCTGCAGACCTGCAAAAATTGAGAGTTTTGGGAGCTGAGCACGGTGTCAGTATGCGCTCAATGCAAAAGTCTTTCCCTGATATTAGAATAATTATAGAAAGGAGAAATGAGATGGAACATCTGTAACTTATTAAACCAGCAAAAATTAATTAATTGTGTTGGCCAAGTTGTGAACACAAAACTGACACATCATCATCCCAGGGAAAAGTTATTTATACATTCAGCAGTTACAACATCATCATTCATTTGGAGTTGCGGTCGTGTCACCCAGTACACACCAGAGTGTGCATTCATTCACATTCTTTTAGCTCTTTTAGTGCTCCTGAAGGAAATCTATGGCTCTGTAGCTGTTAAATGCACTAATACATTCATATATGTCTGTTGTTTGGTGCTGCATTATTCTCGAAACACCATGACACAAACCTCTTTCTAACCTGAATTATTTTTAGATGCCTTGAATTAACCCTGGCATGATATCACATTTTCACATACTAAACAGCTGAAAATCGTTTGCCCTGTCCATTATCACCTAACACTCAAATTTGTGACAGATAAAACATTATGTGTCCACAAAATAAAATACGTTATATGCAGTGAAGACTTGAAGTTGATGTCATCAAATCAGATAGAGAAAAGTTTTAAAGGAGAGACAAAGGCCAGAAATGCATGCAATATAGAACAAAAAGAAATTAAGCAGGTAGAATGGAATAAAGCCAGTGATTCTTGAGTTAAAAAGAGTGAGGGTTTGGTGTGTGCTTTACCAGACTCAGCCTGCCCACTGATATGAAACCGAACAAACTCATTTGGGATAGAGCAGAAAGGAACATACTATAGTAACCCAATGGAGAGTAAAGGAGAGCTTGTGGTGAATTACAGACTGTTGAACTAAGATAATATGTTGACTCTTTGATTCTCTCTCACTGTGCCCCCATCCCTTTCAATTCTATACAGCTACGTTAAATTCAATTTAAGTGCTTCAAGGTGCTAGACTAGCATGAAAATAAAAAAGAGTGTTTTCCGTGCCTATGAAACAAACACATCCCAGACTATAAACTGAATCAGAGGCAATAACATTTTTTTTTTCTTCACTGCTGTGAAGTCCCTCCTGTCTGATTGTTGAAGGTTTATATATATTGCACAAAAGTCCCTTTTATATCTTAAAATAAACAGAGCAATGATTCATTTGGTGATTTGAGTAAAATGCATTATTTTGACTTTATGAAGACAGATGTCAAAGCTGCCCTTATTCGTTCACAGTGTAGCTATCAGTGTGTTTATAGAGAGCTGATGTGTCTCCGCCTCTCCATCAGTGTCTTTCCTTCCATCTCCTACTGTAGCATATTTCAGCAGAGCTGGAGTTGAGTAAGTAACTGTGATGATCACCGCTATCCCTCTCTCTCTCTCTGACTAGCAGGCCTGGATGTGTTGTGGTAACCAGCTTTTTCACACTCAGGATTCAGGTAAAACTAGGACACTGTCTGACTGAATGACCCTTGTTGAAAGAGGCACGTGTCTGTGTGTGCATACCGTATCTACTGTGTGTGAGAGTGCACACATCAGAGTGATCTGTGTGTGAGAGGACAGAGGCAGATTGTTAATAAATGTGTGTGAGAAAGCATGAGATGCTGTAAATGCAAGAAAAAGAAAGAAGAAGACAGAAAGAAAGACTATGCATGAGTGTAACAAAGATTTGAGAGGCAAAGCATCGTCTGGTGGCCTTCAATGTTGAAAGAAAAAGCAGAGACTGAATGCTAGAAGAAAAGCAGACAGAAAGATGATATACCAGGCCTCAGACACATCCCCACTCCTCCTTCCTGCCTCCATGTTTTCTTAAAACTCTTCCTCTTAAAGGATGTCATGGCATTTTTTTACTGAGAGGGATACAATGACTTTGGTCACTTCTAACAAGTTGTTGTTTTGGCACCAACTGCAAGTTTTAAAATGTCACTGTACCCCTTCACTATTCCCCCTGACACATAAAAGAGCACCAAGCATTGTGTATTATCTGTTCAGCGATTTAGCTGACCCGCAAGAATAAGGCAAGCAGTTTGGGTGCGACAGGCAGCGTACCATTACTGAAAGAGAATGCACTCAACATGCCTGCGGGAGGATTACATGTCTTTTTTTTTTTCTTTTCACCACAATCTAGTCAAAATAATGAATTTTGGTGGCTGTGTAATGCAGTTGGTATGAAACAAAAAGGTTGTCTTTTCCTGTTGAAATGTTAACCATGCCTCAGAATAAAAATAAATAAGATTATTGTCATTAATGTGTCCATGAGCTGCTGATTATGGCTATGAAAGTTTTTCAAGATGACTTTCTTTCTCCTTTAAATTGATGTGAGGTGTCCAAGTCATTTCTCAGTGGACTTCACAAGTTTTTTTTTTCCCTCATTTTTTTGCGTGGGTTCACTCTGGCTTCTGCCCACACTTACAAAAAATGCAAATCAGGTGATCTAGATGAGTAAAATTGTCAACATGCAAGTAAAGTGTCAATTAACATAACAGGTTAAGACAATGATTATGTGATTTATCATGCTAAAACACAAATCTCATCCCATGATCTTCTCTGACAGCAAACTATAATACATTATATTCTAGTCAGGGCTGACATGTCGTTTTAGAAAAGTGCCGTTCTGAAACTGTGTGTCTTGTAATGTAACAGCTGTCTGGTGAGATGGCATGCTTGGCTGAAAATTGAAAATGTCACAGTCACCGTTTAAAACTGCTCATGCTATATAGCTGATACTGTGAGATAGATTGCCTCGGTATGAACTCACTCCCAAGTTGAGACATCCTGACTTTGGCTTTCAAATTGGATTCTTTTCAATCGGCAGAATGAATCAGAAGCTGTGTATTCATCTCCCATGACAGCATGAGCTGTGGGCAAACGCTGAATGAGGAGGCCTGCGATGGTCAGTGAGCATCTGTTTCAGTAGAGCCTGTTGACCCGCATAATTTCACTGAAGCTAGATATCCAGCTTAGGCCATTGTGGCAGTGTGTAATTTGGGATATTTACACACACACGAACGCACGCACGCACACGCACACGCACACACACACACACACACACACACACGCACACACATATAGTACAATGGCTGACTACCATTTACACCTGGTGAAATGTAAAAAAGCAGAAGACTGGGAAACTAATACTAATAGGAACACCTACACCAACTCCCTCTGCTTCTGACACTGACTCAACCTTCTTTCAGTCACCGTATTCACTCCACTCCTATTTTTATGTTCATGCAGAGGGGGCCCTCATGTTCAATGCCACCAGCTAGTAAGAAAATGAAGTGGACTATAAAACCCTCAAGCACCAAGCGTGCACAATGCCGACAAACCGCTTAGTTGATCATGCTGAAAAAAGACCTTGTTCAGGGATTTTATGTGGTATACTGCTTGCAATGTTGGACAGTAACACCATACTGGTAACGCTGTTACTGATGCTGTTACTTTTGAGAGTAACTAATACTCTAATGCATTACTCTTTCATTCATGTTCTCAGATGGCACTAGAGACGGGGGACACCCCCTCAGACTCACAGAGATTTCATAAACTATATAAAGACACCGATCCGTAACCCCACTTTACCAGCATAAGGAGACAAACATTGCCGGCAAAACAGAGCATTTACTGCAGCAGCATTGGGAGCCTGGTGTTCGAATGATTCCACTCATGGTGTGTTCATTTGTACACAAATGTCTGAATATCCAACTTCAAATCCAAATTTAAATCAGAACCCATCTGATGTCGGATCTCCAACTCGCAATGTCAGATTAATCAACCCGATATAGAGTTCATGCTAACTGACAGTAGCTACATGTTTTGTTGTACGTCTGTAAGACTGGAAGAGCTGGGGGCGCTAAAGTCTGGGGTTACATTGATCCAAGCTCCAAGTTCTGACTTCCCTGAACACACCATAAGGCAAGCTCTCACTCCCCAGGGTTGAAAGAGTAACTAAATTTTAAAAGTAACACATTACTTTTACTTACTCTAGATGTAAGAAATCAACAAAGTAATTGAGTTACTTTTTGAATGAAATAACTGGTAACTGTAACTATCCATCCATCCATCCATCCATCCATTTTCTACTGCTTATCCTCACATAGGGTCGCGGGGGGGCTGGAGCCTATCCCAGCTGTCTTAGGGCGGAAGGTAGGGTACAACCTGGATGCCACCTCAGTCACCACCTCATTGCAGGGTAACTGTAACTAGTTACTATTTTTCAGTAACTAGCACAACACTGCTTGTACCTAATGCTTTTTTATTTGGTAATGGCAAATTATTTGATAGCTATATGAAACTTCACTATCCCTGAACACTGTCTCACACACACCAAACCCACAGATATCAACAGAGAATTGTGAATTGTTGGCTGTGGACAATGCAACTGTGGTAAAGCTGAGGCACATGAGCAGCAGTACTGGCCACTCTTTGCCAGCTTCTGTCTGCTGCTCAGTGTCATGTGTGACTCAAAGTTCAAGCTGACAGCTATCTGGCATTTCTTTCTTTTCTTTCTTTCTGTCTTAGTCACAGCATCTCAGCTAAAACAATAAATTTCAAGGGTGATTAAAAATGATTCATGAAAAAAGTATACCGCCAACATTATGACTTTATGATGACTTTAAAAAGCTGTGTTTGTGTGTGGATTGTTGCCGGTCTACATGGAGGCCCTGCAACAGACTGGAGACCTGTGCAGTTGGTGTAGTCTCGACGGATAAGAAGTATATACAGTATAATGAAGGGATGGATGATCTGAAGAAAAGAGCTACATGAATGGAGTCATGGTCTAACAAATAATTATTTATGCTCCACTGCTCTCATTCTGCAGAGCTGGATTAGTTTCACTAATAACACAACAATTTATACGGCATGAATAAAATAATTTGATAAAAAATCTTAAAGGTTCTACAACAAAAAGGCCTTCTTTCTTAGCTAAAGTATTTAGTTGGAGAAATTAAAAACATCATTTAAAAATCTTATATAATCAGACCCCATTGTTATTTTTGTCCAATATTAAACTCAGATTGAGGTAACTTTGTTTGACAAGCATGGGATTAATGCATTTACAAACCTCTTTTCCACCACATCTTTTTGTTTTAACTCCAAGCTTTGTCCTCTGAGTAAAAGGAACATGGTGACCACAAGGAACTGTTGTGCCAGTTTGTATAGGACATTTCCAATTAGGTTTTTTGTTTACTTGACAGAGGACTTAGGGTTACTGACTTCAAGTTTTACTTGATGACCGAATTCTCACTGTTTCCTGTGTTTAACAAACTCCAAGTTTCATGTGACACATATTCTAGCAAATGACTGTGTTCTCATATTATCACATACTTCTTGCTCTTAAATTGGTTGTGGAAATGAATCCAAAAGCTTTTCACCCACTATAGGTCCTCATCAAGGGGCCTAAAATAAAAGAAAGAAAGACTCTCACCATCACAACTGGGAAGAGCGTGACTCCATTGATGATTCTGCTCGCAAACAATCGGCTCCCGATCACTCAGTGTGTATCCGAGATCACAAGTAAATGAGACACGGGAGCCAATGGAAAAGCTGCTGCCATGACGACGACCATTGACTGGGATACCAGGATCAAGACAAGAGTCTGACTCCATTTTCACACCTGAGAATCACATCACACAAGCACAAATACCACAAAGTCAAGAGGGGGAGCGTGCGTGTGTGTGTGTGTGTGTGTGTGCGCACGCAGCCAACACTGAACAAAACACTGCTGTTGTACCTGCAAGCAATTCATCATGTGTCTCCCAAACATTTCTATCAGTCAGTCAATCAGTCTTACTTTCATATCTGATGCTGAAGCCCGCTGCCGAGCGGCTGTTGTCTGTTGTGAACAACAGGAACAGGACGTTGGACGTGGAAATCAGGAAATGAGGTGCTTGGGTGCCATGATATTCACCGATGAGGGGAGAGGAGGCTGAGGGGCCATCCCTGATTTCCAATGTGTCATAGTTGACCTCAGTCTGGAACCTAAAGAGACACACAGTCAAAATAATAAAAAAAAAAAATTAAAAAAAAGATGCACAATAACCTGACATGCACAAAGATAACATTTATATGGTATATGACAGAACAGTCACAACAATAGCAAACACAGTGTTTTATTGGATGAGGACTCAGCAGAAATGCTTATTCAAGTTATTATGAGCACAGAACCTCATACAATATCAACACATACAACAATAACAAATGTCATTCTATCAACTGATTTTCTACCTGCTTTTACATGCATTTCAGTCTGAATAATTGACTTGACTGTTGACTGATTATAAACAGTTGTGTCTGTAGGTCACTGTGGACCAGTTGTTTTTTGAGACGCTGAGTGCTGCTGGTTATAAAATGAACCATAAAATACAGTAGTACATCATTTTGAGTACAAAAGAGAGTACATCACATGTATGCATTTAAGTACCTCTGAAACACTGTACTACTGGAGACTGCATCTGAATATCAGTCAACTGAACAGTTAACCAGGCTCGGTTCCAGACATTTGCATGCAATGCAAATATTGAATCCTACACAAATGAAACGCTTCATAGGGGATGAAGACACACTATATTGCCAAAAGTATTCGCTCACCTGCCTTGACTCGCGTATGAACTTTAGTGACATCCCATTTCTAATCCATAGGGTTCAATATGACATTGGTCCACCCTTTGCAGCTCTAACAGCTTCAACTCTTCTGGGATGGCTGTCCACAAGGTTTAGGAGTTTGTCTATGGGAATTTTTGAGCATTCTTCCAGAAGTGTATTTGTGGGGTCACACACTGATGTTGGATGAGAAGGCCTGGCTCTCAGTCTCCACTCTAATTCATCCCAAAGATATTCTATCAGGTTGAGGTCAGGACTCTGTGCAGGCCAGTCAAGTTCATCCACACCAGACTCTGTCATCCATGTCTTTATGGACCTTGCTTTGTGCACTGGTGCACAGTCATGTTGGAAGAGGAAGGGGCCAGCTCCAAACTGTTCCCACAAAGTTGGGAGCATGGAATTGTCCAAAATGTCTTGGTATGCTCAAGCATTCAGAGTTCCTTTCACTGGAACTAAGGGGGCCAAGCCCAGCTCCTGAAAAACAACCCCACACCATAATCCCCTCCTCCATCAAACTTTACACTTGGCACAATGCAGTCCAACAAGTATCGTTCTCCTGGCAACCGCCAAACCCAGACTCGTCCATCAGATTGCCAGATGGAGAAGTGTGATTCATCACTCCACAGAACGCGTCTCCACTGCTCTAGAGTCCAGTGGCGACGTGCTTTACATCACTGCATCCGACGCTTTGCCGTGCACTTGGTGATGCATGGCTTGGATGCAGCTGCTCGGCCATGGAAACCCATTCCATGAAGCTCTCTGTGCACTGTTCTTGAGCTAATCTGAAGGCCGCATGAAGTTTGGAGGTCTGTAGCGATTGACTCTGCAGAAAGTTGGCGACCTCTTCGCACTACGCGCCTCAGCATCTGCTGACCCCGCTCCGTCACTTTACGTGGCCTACCACTTCGTGGTTGAGTTGCTGTCGTTCCCAAACACTTCCACGTTCTTATAATACAGCTGACAGTTGACTGTGGAATATTCAGGAGTGAAGAAATTTCACAACTGGATTTGTTGTACAGGTGGCATCCTATCACAGTTCCACACTGGAATTCACTGAGCTCCTGAGAGCGACCCATTCTTTCACAAATGTTTGTAAAAGCAGTCTGCATGCCTAGGTGCTTGATTTTATACACCTGTGGCCATGGAAGTGATTGGAACACCTGATTCTGATTATTTGGATGGGTGAGTGAATACTTTTGGCAATATAGTGTAACTTAGCCTTTACCTCACTCCCCAAAAAGACAAAGTTCAGCCTTACTCATTTCAGGCTATGCTGCATCTGCTTGTGGCTTGTTTCCAGTAAAAGAAAAATAAACTTACAGGTAACTTACCAACTACATTTATATCTAACTTCATGGCTATGTTATCCAACTGACTAACTGACAATACACACCTCTTTATATCTACAGTACATACCAAATCACTAACCTGTCAAAATGTATTTTCACAGCATGCTCTGGCTGTGCTTCAATCACCCACTGGCAGTTTAGAGAATCTTTATAAAAGGAGGGCCAACCAGGAGATAGTAGAACGCCAGTAGGAGCTGTGAGATGGCCTCCACATGGAGCTACAGGGAAATAAACACACACACACAACCACACAGAGAAAGAGAGAAATTAATCACTTCTTGCAACTGTGTTATGAGCGTGAGCACAGCGCTCATATCACAATGACTTAGAGGATTCATCATCTACTCAATTTACGTTAGCTCTCTAATCCTTTCTGAATTTATAGAGTTCATACATAAACATTTGCCTTCCGAAAATATGCTGGGGCAATCGTGTGCTACAGTAAACACATTTCAGTGGCTCATGTTTGCAAAAAGGCTCATATAATTATAACGTGATAATTTATAGGGCAAATCAAGTATATTTATGTGTCAAATGATGCCAGGAAATGACTCCTCATTTCCTTCTAATTCAGGGAACCGTGCATCTTGACACTGATTTATAACTAACACTCCACAGCCCCAAAATCCCAATCAAGATGCATTAAAATGCAAGAATTACCTTTAGTTGAGATTAGAGGTCATGCCAATATTAATACTTTATAAGCTGTATATTAGTTTTGGTATAGTCTGTCACATTAATCTAGCATGTAGAGTAACATCCTTGGAGTTCATGATCAGTTTATTATACACTGCTCTTTCTAAAATACATAAATTTCATTGGCTAATCCCTCACACTTTTACCACTTTATTCAGTTCTCAAGTAGCTGATACCTTTGCCCTTTTGATTGCTCCCATAACTTTCAACAAGCTAAAGAAAATGACTTTTCGTTTACTTGTTCTGTGCATACTGAAGCAGTGGTACCAACAGACAGGATGCATGAGAGAAAGTCATTCTAGAAATAAAACATAATTATCCTTCCCTGTCCAGCAGGAGGGATAATATTTTCCCAGACTCCATATTTAATAAGGTGACAACCCTATTCAATTGGATTGTCTCCTCCATCCCATTTATTAACAACAGCCAACATTTGATAATGTCATTTAAACAATACAATCAAGATGGAGAGGGTACAAAAAAGGCCGTACAAATACTCATAGGCCAGCGGATTCAAAAGTGTTAAAATAACACTGTCATTTTTGTTATTACTTCTACATATTAGCTTTTCTGCACACTACAGATACATCTCTGTATACTGGAGTCTGCATATAATGAATGCCTCTCCCTGAATTAGTTTCAGCAGAACCTGTGCCAATCTCATTTAAGAATATTGTTGAGAGAAAAAGATGCGTGCAAATAGGCTGAATGAGTGTGCAGAGGCTGGAGGCTAAAGGAATTAGAATAGGAAGTGTATACAACTCTTCAGGTGTATAAGCACGTGTAGGCTGCTTTGTTACCTTACATTCTGGCAAGTTGAGCATTTTCAATGATTACCCATTACTCACACACAAAGTAAACAGTTATGCTGTTTGCAGAGTGTGTTTACCTTCACAGCGAGGTACAGCTGCAGACCAAACAACATTTCCATCCTGGATGATGCAAGTGACCTGATCAGACCCCTGGAAATAGGATATCAAGTAAGATACACAAACAGTCCAAAATAACAAAATATAACATAGATATAAAAAATGAACTGAGGGAAGTACACAGTAAGTAGAAGTTCACAGCTTCTACTAATACCACTATGCATGCTAATAATTTAACTGGTGTAAATACAGCTTTATTATAGTTCAAATGGACAGATGTATGATTTTTACCTGTGTCCTGATGAATCCCTGATCGCAGCGAAAAGCCACTGAGCTGCCAAGCTGAAACTGGTCTCCATACCTTTGACCATTGACAGGAACTCCTGGGTCATGACATTCATTTTGACCAAATGCTACAGGGAAACAACAATGACAGAAATGTTAAAGTTGCTGCCAATAGAAAAAAAAACACAAACTACATAAAATTTTCTTTCCTTTGGAACTGAATGAGCAGAGAGAAAATGGGACAGAAAAGAATGGGAGAAGTGACACACTGTGCCCACTGACTGGATATTTGAATTGTTAGAGTGGTTCAGAATACATAAGTGTATTTCATAATTTGAACACTGTTCCCTGATTTTTCAATTTATTTCAATACCTGGAAATTGGTTCTACCCAAGAAAAAAATTGTGGAAAACCACTGCTGTATCACTGTCGGTAAATGTGACATCTCTACTGATATGGAAATATGGGAATGGAATTATCTTCACATGGCTTCAACCCTGTCATGTTTAGCTTATATCATCCCCATTCCAGTGATTAACCTGATTCCACCCAAAGCATACTCCCAGTGATCGGACATGTCTCAGGTTGATTGGCTACTGATGGTGGGGAAATGAGAGCAGAGAGAAAAATGAGAATGATAGAGGGAAAAAAGGGCACATACATGCACAAATACACACATACAGTAGATTACATATACTGGCAGATTGATTCAAACATATTTGCATGTGTTCATAGACACATGTTGAGCAAACACATACTGCATATAAAGGCCAACATTGAAAATAACCATGTGTTTAGTTTCACACTCCAGATACAGTGAGATCTAGTGGAAAAGGCTGAGAGGGTTACTGTAAAAAGAGGGAGAGAGACATATACATACAGTCATGGAAAAAATTATTAGACCACCCTTGTTTTCTTCAATTTCTTGTTAGTTTTAATGCCTGGCTCAACTAAAGGTACATTTGTTTGGACAATTATAATGATAACAACAAAAATAGCTCATGAGAGTTTAATTTAAGAACTAAGGATTATTCATTTTCCATGGTTTTCTTGATAATAACCAAAATTACTTAAATTCTTACATCAATAGCTATGGCATTGTACCGCCAAAAACACTACTTTTAAGCATTCCATGTTTTCTTTTCTGTTTGCTTTAAACACATGATACACACAAGAGTTAATACTTGATTGCATAACCATTGTTTTTGATGACTGCAGCCATGCGTCTTGGCATGCTCTCCACCAGCTTCTGACATTGTTCTGCTGTCACAGCAGCCCATTCCTGTTGGACAAATTCAAACAAATTTTCTTTGTTTTTGGGCTTGTGGTTCTCCATTTTGAGTTTGATGATTTTCCACAGGTTTTCAATTGGATTAAGATCTGGTGATTGAGCAGGCCAAGGCATGGTGCGAATGTTGTGGTTCTCCATCCAGGCTTTAACTGACCTTGCCGTGTGGCAAGGGGCATTGTCTTGTTGGAAAATCCAGTCATTCGAGGCAGGAAAGAGTTTTCCAGCTGATGGAAGAAGACTGTTTTCAAGGGTAGTCCTGTACTTGACCTGGTTCATTCGGCCTTCACACAATTGCATTTGCCCTGTTCCACTCAGACTGAAACAACCCCAGATCATGACTGATCCACCCCCATGTTTTACTGTACGGGCAAGACAGTCTGGGTTGTAAGCTTCTCCAGGCTTCCTCCTAACCAGTAAGTTGGCTGGAGTGGGCATCAATTCAAAATTGGATTCATCACTGAAGAGAACCTTAGCCCAATCATCAACAGTCCAATCCTTGTGGTCTCGAGCAAAGAGTAACCGGGCCTTCCTCTGCCTTTCATTGATGAAGGGCTTCTTGCGTGCTCTGTGTGACTTCAAACCAGCTTCAACAAGTCGGTTTCGAACTGTCCTTGCCGAGCAAGTCACATTTCTCGACAGTGCCCACTCATTTTTAAGGTCCCTGGAGGTCTGACGATGATTCCTGACACAGGAACGGATGAGTGCACGGTCATCTCGTGGGGTAGAAAGACGTTTCCTGCCACGGCCAGGTAGCAATTTGGTAGTGCCATGTTCAGCTTGTTTTTTTGTTGGAATGAACGGCTGTCTTGGAGATCTTCAGTTTTTTCGCTACCTGTCTCTCACTCATGCCAATTTCCAGCAGTGCCAAGATGGCTGCCTTTGTTGCTTCACATAATTCTTTTGTTTTAGGCATTATGTGAGAGCTGACAACTTCTGAGTTGTGCTACGGCTTGAATGTAAGCAGGAAACCACTCTAGGCCTTTGCATGTGCAGTGCTGCTTGTGACATGAAATGGCCTCTTATATACCCTGGGAATCAATTAAGCTTAAGAATGTCAAATAGGACATAAAGTATTATGTGACCAGCTGCATTTTTTGTTGTGTTCATTGTATTATACGTTTAGTGGTACCAGATATTAGAATGAACAAGAAATTGAAGAAAACAAGGGTGGTCTAATAATTTTTTCCATGACTGTATATATGAGGAAACACAAAATATTCAAATTATATGTAAACTCAAAGGAAGGAGAAGGGAGTGTGATGTTGATTGTTTCAGATAAAACAAGGCTGTGTGTGAATGTAAAAAAGAATCAGAATGCCTTTATTGTCACTAGTCACAAGTACCAGCGAAATTAGCCATCAACCTGTCCATACATACATAACATACATACAATATGATGGGGGGTAGACAGGACAGGAAGACAGGGATGGAAAAAAATACAACATAACATGAGGAGAGGGAGGAGAAAAAAAGCAACCCCCAGACTGTTCTCTTGTGGGGGGCACAGTGTGGGAACAGTAAAAAACACCTCAGCAACATAAGCACATAATCAATACACTTTACAACATGGAAAATTCATGACAACAGGGGAGGGAAGTGGGGCGTGGAGGTGGCCCAGCGTAGGCAAGCAGCCATGGACAGAAAATAAGGGGAAAATGCAGAATCATGAGGTTATGATAGGGAGAGAGCGAAAAGAAAAAATTCTTGACCTCAGCAGTATGTCGACAGTTTTGAGTCAAAGTGGCTTGGCCTTCAAATGAAGGAATGTAAAAGGTGCAGCTTTAGTCTGGTAATGTGCAGCTTTTTAATTGGGTGCTGCTTTCCTGTCTACAGTTTTCACTTTTACTTTGGAACTAAGTGAGTTTCGATTTCATTTTGCACCCATTACTACAGTTAACGCTCTGACCAGGTCAGCAATGCACTGTGCTGGGGTGTGGTCATCTCAGTCCATCATGAACATTGAGAAGCAGTGGGGAAAGACTATGGTATCAAAGAAATTGCATATTTGTAAAGAAAGAATATATTATCTTTGGATGGTATATTATGGTAACCTTACTGTTACCAGTGGAGTAGTGCTATTTAAAAAACACCATTGGTGCCATTAAATATAGTCATTACACCAAATATAATCTTCAGATATGGCAACCATTTATTTTATAGGATAAATTTACTTTAAATGTATGACTTAACTTTAGTCATGAATTAATAACATTTATAATAGTGTGTCAAAGTTCATATTTGCATTTTTAACATTACTCACATAAATGGATACTGATATGCCCACAGCAACGCCAATTGATATTCATATATGCATTAAAATGTTAATAGAGCAAATTACTGAAAGAGCACAAAGATGCTCCTTAAGATGCCTCCTCAAAGGAACAGGAGTAATTTTGGGTGTTTGCCCTGGAATTTGCCTGCAGTTGCACTTGTACATGCAGACTTGTACATATAGCGAGTTTATGACGAGAGAGTTTATGCTCTGTTTCCTACACAGCAGAGGGACTGAGGGAGGGTAGACGGTGGGAAAGTGACGGCTGTCATTCAAAACTTAATGTATCAAAAGAATCCACTTACAATCCCTGTGAAGTCCCAATGAAAAATTTATGTGACTAATTCAAATTAAATTCTCAAAATGTGTGGCAACAAAAAACATAGTTTAAATGTACTTAACCCTTGTCTTTTTAAGAATAGTATTTATTTACAGAACATTAATGACTCTAATGACATAATTTTGCCTCAAACAACCTTTAATTAGTGTTAGGATTAGGGTGAAAGAAGTTTTTGTCTGAGTTGGAGATCTGACTTCATGGGGGGTTTTGATTTAAATTCTGACTTCAAGCTTAGAAATTCCGACATTTTTCTACAACTTGAATGCACCATGAGCCGAATCACTTCAAACACTGGGCACACAATGGTGCTGCAATGGCATTAATGTTCTGTGATACCAACGCTGTTTGTCTCCTTATGCTGGGAAAGTGGGGGGAAGGATCAGTGTCTCTATACAGTCTATGGTGTCTCTATGAATCTGAGGGCACATGCCCCCCGTCTCTAGTGCCAGCTGCAAGCATGAATGAAAGCAATCTGTATTCATCAATCAGGAAATTGTTTACCAGGTAATGGACAAACGCACCATATTCAGTGCTGGCAATGGGACAGTCACAGGTTTAACCAAGTAAAGCATGAGTAAGATGAAGAAATAGAGGATCAATCAAGCGGAACAGCACTAACACAGCAAGAGTGAGACAGAAAGTGATAAAAGAAAAGTTCGCCCCTATTGAAAACATTGAGATAATTATTTTTTTTGTTTTTATCTCTTTGTTTATGACCATACACTTGCCTTATCCAGCAAGAAGCTGTTTCTCCTCTGTTTTAGCAAGCTGACCTCAAAAATCTGCTGCATATGCTTACTGCTTTTATTTTCAGAATATACAACAACAGGACCACATTAATGCCACATCACAAATAAATGTTTGCCTATATTTTGACTTAATTAGTGCTCAAGAGTTTCAGTAAATCAGACAGACAGACAGAGACAGACAGACAATCAAAGAGGTAGGGAGGTAGCACATACTGGTGTAGCTGATATTGAAGCCTTTTCCTGTATTTGAATGATCAGATTGAAATTCCAGTCTCATGATGTGTCCATTTGAAGCGATCTGTGATGGAACATCTTTTCCTGAGAATGTCCCGAATGTTGTTGGCTCAGACAGGCCTAAAATAGAACAGAGTTTTAACAATCTTCTACAGACATGTCTTAATGGTGCTTATCTAATAAAATTAAGCCAAGGACATGCTTGAAAAATGAAGGGCTCCTGTAAAAGGGAAAAAAAACAAGCCAAAAAAACTCAAGCAATGTCTGAAATGTTAATAGAACAAAACTATTTTTGAGGTGAAACAGTTCTTCAAGCTCTTGCTGTCAGTTCATTTTGATGTTATTTTGTGGACAAATGCTACAAATACTTCTCTAGGGCCACCAGGGAAAAAGGTTGTTGGTTGCACGATAACTAGCACTATTGGCTCATCACCTGCCTCTCAGTCGGATTGAAGAATTTAATGTGGTGAAAAGAACCCATTCAATTCCCTCCATTCAGTTCTCTAACAGTGACAGCACCTGGATGGCAGTAGCAATCCTGAATTAAACTTTTAAGAAATGTAAATACAGTGAGTGTTAGCAGCTAAAAGTGCTGAAGAATGCTGAATTAAAATATCAGAGCTTGTTGGAGGTGGAACCCAGTATGACTATGGGATAGAGAAATGCACTTTGTTTTACAAAATACTTGTATAAGTGCCACAAACAGTATAGTATATTATTACAGGATTGTTTCATTTTTCATCTCATTAATGTCAGATGAAACATATACTGAATCATGATTCCTTAAACCAAAATCAATTTTGATTATCCTGCTGTTACCTAGCTCTAACATTATTTATAACATAATGTATAAAATATCATTGCAGTGACCTGAAAATACAAACCTCTGCTTTGCCCCATAGTCATTGGAGCACCTTTAGCCCTAATAACAGATCCTACATCTCTCTGCTGCAAGCAACCTGCCAGATTTTGGCAAACCAGACTGACATCAGTCCTTCATGCAGCTGGCCGATGCATCCGTACTCTTTTCTACAGATGTTGCATCTGAATGATTCCCAAAGAGGCTGGTATCTGGAATGTGGTGTCCAGGCCATTAATTCTGTTTCAGCTGAATGTGTCCATGCATTCCTAGATGATTTTGTCACCATGGCAGGGAGCATTATCTTGTTAAAAAACACATCATCCCCGTAGGGGTATATGGTTGCAATGAATGGCTGAAGCAGACTGCTATGTTAAGGTATGCTCTGGTATTAAGGCATCGCTCTATGACCATTCAAGGGCCCACTGTATACCAATTGAACGGCCCTGAAACCATTACATCCCCCCCATTGGCCTGTACAGCTGTAACCATGCATCACCTCATTTCTGTCTGAGACATTTGTGTCACAGCATCGAACCACTTACTGCACAAATGGCTACACACGTTTTTTGGCAGAACACACACTGCTCTTGAGGGTACTCCCAAATGATCCAACCAGCAGCGACAGATTCAGTAGGGAGCATAATAAAACCCTAAAGGGCTGCACGAAACAGAACCCAGCAGGCCCATATCAGTGAGATATGAAATAAACATAATGTGCAAGGAAAGAAATCACATCCCTAAATGTGGTGATAAGACACTCAAACAGGAGGAGGCTGAGGTGGTTGATGGAGAAATCAATCGCCGCAGCCAGTAACTGCAGTTTGTAGCAGGTAGAAATAAACAGATTAACCACCAACAGCAGCACCATAATGATCATGAGTAAGTGACAGACATTGTGAGATTATAAAGACCACTTTATTGTCTTGATTGAATGCGATTGGAAAAGTATTTTGAGTGTGATCGGTGGAATGTCAACTGATGCTAATGAGCTCTTGGCATGCACAACTTCAGCACAGCACCAGAAAAAAACACAATGCTTGTTGCTGATGGCCCACCAGGAGTCTAGCAGACTGGTGCTGCAGCAGGGACTGTGATTCATCAGACAACACCTGCAGTTTTGCATGGATAGGAGAAACAGCAGTGGTACTTATTCATTATGGCCTTTGCCACCGAACATCTCCTGAGTTCATCCACTGAGGTCCATCTACCCACATAGCAAATGGTACAATGTGTTTGTGTTCTGGTCTCTTCATTGATTACCTCTGACAATGCCTCTCTCTCAAACAATTCTGCCGTCAAGCTAACCCTCTGACATCTGCAATTATGGTTTTTCAGTCTGACAAGCTTTAAATCTTGTCTTGTAGTCCATTCACATACAGAGCAAATGCATAAAAAAAATTGCTGTTGCAATGTCAAAGACAGACCTACTTCTCCTGCAGATACTTTCTGGTCACTGAGTGTATTCATTATGTGACATTAAATTGAGGAAATGTAAAATAAAGTATTTATACGGTATCAATTCTGTATTAGATATTTAATGGGAATGTACAATATCAGATCAGACCGGATCATTGACACAGCTTAACACAGTTGAAGATCATGGTATTGGTACAGTAATGGCTGAAGAGCATGGTATTGATAGTTTCACACAGTTAAAAAAAAGTGTGTTTTAGATGACGTTGTTAAGAACATAGGCTACACTGAATATTGATAGTAATATTTAGGGATGTCCCAATCTGATATTGATATGGATATGGGTCTGATATCAGCAAAAACATGAGCATTGGATTCTATCTTCCTGCATCTAAACTCTCTAACATAAACACGCGGATACCAGCAGTCCATTCCAGACTCCACTCTGGAGTCCCAGTGATCACAACAGCACCTAGCACCTTTGTTAGTAAGGTGCTAACAAAGTAGCGAGGAGGAGTGATGTCGGCCGTGTAGCAGAAGAAAGTCCGACGTTGCAGCTGAGTGCAAAGTTTCCAGTTGTGGCACAGAACCAGGAAGTTTAAAATAAGATGACCATATTTCTGAAATCCAGTGACGTTTCCAGCTATAATATCAGTTAATACAGCAGCGACCGGCTAACTGTTGTTCTAGTCTGTGCTCAACCTGCTCCCTCAGGCTTTCTGCTTCCTAACCGGATACCGTAATAATATGCACAAGCAACATGCTCACTCGGGCTTCCTACACGGCTACCGTAATAACTGTTGTTCTAGTCAAAACGCATCACAAAAAAAACGAAGATTTTCAGGATATTTAATTTACTCTATTCTATTCAATGCTTATGTTTAAGTTAAAGTAGTGGTTTTGCACTTTAAATATATATATATATATATATATATATATATATATATATATATATATATATATATATATATATATACGTATATATATATATATATGTATATATATATATATATATATATATATGTATATATATACATATACGTATTTATATGTATATATATACATACACATACATATATAATTTTTTTACTGGTTTCATTGGGGATATTTTCCAGTGTCTAATTTAGTAACTTATTTTATTCAGTTGTAGATCATTCTTATGTTACGGTTAAAATTAATGTAACCCATTGGTTAATAATAAATCAGTCAGTTTTTCTCATACTCACTGTTGCTGACTATTGTTCTCTGTTTGAGTAATATCACTTGATAAAGGCATTCTGACATTCCATACTACAAAATAAGTAATAAAAGCATGAATGATTTGTGCTGATACCGTATCAGTTCAATATCAGTATCAGCCAATACTCAAGGCTGCAATATCTGTATCATGTCGGAAGTGAAAAAATTGTTTCGGGACACCCCTAGTAATATTCAAAATCCTCTTAAGAATCCAACTACAACAGCTGCAATAAAAGCAGGACGAGAGCAACAAGAACACCAGTAATGAAGCAAACTGTATCTGAAGTTGGGAGTCTTCGCCAACAGTCCCACAGAAACTTTTCTTTTGATTTCCTCCTTGACTTGGAGTTTTTGATCCTAAGCACTTAGACTCAATTAAGCTACACAGCGACTGAGTTCCAAAGTGCCAATCTCTTTGTTCTTCAGCAACCCAAAAGCTCTTTCACATATCCATTATTGCATTGATAGGCAAGAGACCAGGAGTGGAGAGAGAGAGACAATGTGACAATAGCTGAAAGAGTGACAAGGTCCTACGTTGTCTCATCTGAAAGGAGAGATTCACAGAGAAGCCTTTTGTAACAGTCTATCACTATGTTCTCCTCTATTAGATCACAACAATGGCTTTCTGATTATGTTAACCATACATACCCTTCAAAAGTACATTGAAGCTTTATCAGATTTTTTAGGTTAGATTTCATACTTCTGTTATCCAGCCCTGAAGATGTATGGGTTGTTATTGTCATTGCTCTGCTTTCTTTTGCTTGCCATTTGTTTGTATTTCAGTGCTCTGTTATAAAGCAATAAAAGTCATGAGTGTCAAGGTCACATAAAGTCCTTCGGGAATGGAAAAGCCTTTGGGTTTCTCTGATGCAGATAAACTTTTATCTGGTTGCATTAGGATGCAGAGTTATTTCCTTCTGAACTAAAGCATTTTTTATGTATGCGTTTATGTAAAGGCATAACCAAGAACTGTGGGTCTCCATATTGGCTGCAAAATAGCAAAAAATTTTGATTAAAGGATCCATATTTTACATCTAAATGAGTGACATAAGGACAGAATATAAGACAGATAATGCCAATTAATCATCACTGTGTCATATTAATGATGATGATGATCAAATAATTTCCCAGTACTGTATATGGTACACCTGTGTTCTGTGGGTGTAGTGGAAACATGCACAATGAAATAAAACACCACAGCTGTCCATCCAGTTTGACAGCTGGCCATTCATGACACAATCAGAAGTTCTCTCTGGTTATATATAAGTTTAAGTTAACAAGGTGAGAAGGAGTAGGCTCCATAAGTATTTGTCATTTTTAACTTTTCATTTGTGTTTACTACAGTCATATATTTCAGCAATTTGTCCTGAGTTGATAAATTTCAGAATTTGACAGTGATATACTATGATTCAATTACCTTCATCTTTGATCACCAACCAGTCAAACTGTGGCTCCAGGTCAAAGTCAGAGAAGAGGAGATGAATGCGGCTGCCGGGCTCAGAGATAATCAACCACACACAGTTCAGGTTGTTCCCATACTCCTCTGGATAGTTCGGGGACAATATGGTCCCCGATGGAGCCGTGAAATTGAAGAAACATGAGACTGCAAATGGGAACGAAGGAAGGAGAGAGGTATGACATAAAAAGAAGGACAATTAGAAAAAGAAAACACTAACAGACACATACTTTAAATATACCTGTATAAATTCTGTGTACTCACAGATACAGTTGGGTTTATTTCCAGACCACTGGTTATTGTGCTGGCATGTGATGGTCCTCTCTCCCATGAGTTCAAAGGCCGACTGGCAAAAGAAGGTCAATGTGTCACCGTGCTGAAAGCGATCTCCGCTACGGCGACCAAATGCCGGCACCCCAGGATCACCACAGCCTCCCCGTTCGATCTCTGTAACACACGACACAGGCAGCCATGCTTTTATGCTGATAATTAATGTCAACATCTGACATGGTGACATTCAGATAACATGGGGTTAAATCGCAATAACATGCATACATTGATTTTTAGATAGGTGGTGAGTCAAATCTGAATATTAAATTCTGTGTGAAGTGTTCATGCTAATGTGGCTATGCTCATTCTCACATAATATTGCTGGTTGTCAAAGTTGCCAATTGTTGCCACTATGCTATGACTATTTTTATAGGCTGACCAAACGTCCTCTTTTCCGCGGACATGTCCACTTTTTACGTCCTGTCCGGGCCATTCGGGGGGTTTTTATTAATTAATGATAATGTCCGGTTTTCCTTGTGTGTGCCCCCCCTGCCCCGGTTGTCAGTGTTTGACTGTTGAAACATTTCTCAACGCCCTCCTCCCTCCATTTATGTAAAATGGTTCAGTCCAGCTGCTCTGTCAGACAGCCTGCACAGCACAACAGACAGACAGTGACTTAACTAGTGGAGGAGGAGACGGCAGGATGTCTCAAAAGTCAGAGAGTTACAAAAGAAAAGAAAAAAGCTCAGACAGGAGAAAGTGAAGGGTCGACAGTTTGTCACACAGTTCTTTCATAGGTAAGGTGGGTCTGTTGGTCTGGTGGTTCATGTGATGGAAAGTTCTGGGGGAGGGAGTGTCCTCTTTTTAGGAAATCAAAATATGGTCACTCTATTTTACAATGTTTATCAGACATGGTTAGGGAGCCTAAATGCCAGACTTAGCCACTTTCTTTGGAAAACACCTGGCAGCAGTCCTGATTGTCAACATGTCGACAATTGCTAAGAACTGATGAGTGCTAAGGACGAGCAGCGACGTCAAAGCAAGAGGGCTGGATGAGTAAAAAAGAAATGCAAACACGCCATGGGTGTCTGTCAATTTACATTGCCAGTGTTAGGAAATGAAATACACCCGATGATAAATGAACTGTGTTGTTTTCCTTCTCACAGTTAATTGTCATCAGTGTGATTATAGTGTAATTCAGATTTCATCATGAAAGGCAAAACAAATAATGGAGGCACACAGGTAGATTAAGTTAAGATGTTAAGAAACCAGCAGGCAGTACAAAGCTACATTCATGTTTGTGGTGTTGTATAACATACAATTGCTCCCCATACACACATGTTGGTTCTCTCCTTGCGTCTTTATCTTTATCCCTCTGTTTCTGCTCATCCTCCTTTCAAATTGTCTCTGTCCTTCTCTCCCACTGTGCTCAATTTTCTTCTTATCACTCCCGCTCCCTCAATCTGATTCAATACACTGTGCTTTATTGGCATGAGTGTCACATTAGCGATACTGCCAAACTGGCCTGCAATAATATTCCATTCATTTTGTCACTCTCTTTTTTTTATCCCTTCCCTTTATGGCAGTGCAGTTTTTATCCACGGGTCTCCCCTCGTTCCCCTCCTTTAAAATTTGACATTCTACCAGACGTCTGTCATCTTGTAACACATGCTTCACCATGCTTCTGGATTCGCTCTGGGCAAATACATCTCAAGGTGAGCAATGTGTGTGTGTGTGTGTGTGTGTGTGCATGTTGGGATGTAAGTACACCCACATGAATAGAATACTCAAGAAGCAGCAGGCGTGCATGTCTGCGTGTGAGTGTGTGTGTGTGTGTGTGTGTGTGACCCAGAGCTATCTGTCACACAGTTGACGATTGTCACGATGGATATCAGAGATTTTGAGCCCCTGGTAAGTCTGTCATTATGCTGGTGCTGCTTATTGTTTTGTCATTTTATGGGTTGTTCTTTGTTTCTTCTTTTCCACTTTAATATTTCTTTCCTTTAGTTCAAAGAGATATACTAAAGTGCTGGCCATAGATTTATAACACAATACACCATTTTATGCTTCTGTCTCTTTTCCTTTCCAAAAGTCATATATTATACAGAGCAATCTACTTAATTGAGGATAGAAAATAAAACAGAAAAACACGGAGGATAAACATATTCATGTTATAAAGCAAAAGAAGGGAAAACTACTATGCTTTAGGGACCTTTCAGGTAGTGTGGTGTGTTTTAGCCCATTAAGTACAAATGTAAACTTTCCATTACTGCCAACAATTTTCCAAGAGACACACACACAGACACGTATGCACACACGTACACACACACGTACACACACGCACACACACACACAAATCCAAACAAAGGTTGAGATGTAATTCAATACAGACTCATTTGGTTTCAGTTCATGCCAGTATGGTATAAAATTTTACCTGCATAGAATGGAAACTGCCTGATGTTGGTAATCAATCACAGTGAATGTTGTAAGATAAAATCATTACACAATAAGCTGTATGCATAAAGTGTTAATACAATCCTGAAACCAACGCTAAACGGTATATGTATTAGTCATGATGGTACGGGCTTCGCGATTCGGTGCACACAGCCATACGACGAATAAGTCTGAGTGAGCATAGAAAAGTAGAGTCCTCACTCCAATCCAGGTGGTGGTAATGTGCTAAAGTGCAGAGATAAGAACCAAAAGAAAATGAAGTGACTTAAGCTGGTTTCACACCAAATGCGCAAGGTACAGGTGCACCGAGAGAAACCCATTCATTGAGTATGTACTGTATGTGCAAAGGCACAGCGGTCTGCGCCGAGGAGAGCGGGGGTGGCGTTTGATTCTTGCTGTATCGCAATTTGGCGAGCTGTGGGACACCCCACTGTAACTCCTGGATGAGCTGAAACTTTCCCATATCCTGCTTCCCCCTCAAAGTGACACATAACCTTGCGGATCTCCTCCTCCTCCTCCTCCTCAGCATAAATAAAAACAGGGCTTTCTGCTGGGATGTCGAGAAATACATGCTATCCTCACAAAAAAGAAGAGCGCTACAACTTCCCTCCACTCGATTTGTAGCCGAGTGACTTGGTCGCAGTGCGCCCCGCTCTGAGCTCGCTTACGCCATACCCCATGCAGCGTACCACATTTTGCGCGTTGGGTGTGAAACCAGCTTAATAGCCTAATAAATATGGAGTGCAAAAGCTCTGATTACTGATGAGCGGACCTCACTTTCCACTGAAAGCTACCTCACTGTACCGTACGTGTACCAAACCGTGACTCCTACATCGAGGTACGTACGGAACCGTGACATGTATGTACCCTTACACACCAAATGTCCACAGACAGAAACAACAACAACTTGCAAAGTACTAAAAACTGCCTCAAAACTGTGGTACTTCCCACTAAAGTAGATGTCACCAGGACACCAGATATGCCATGATGATACACACAGAGCCTCACAAGGTGAAAACAACTGCAGAATCTTCAAGACATTTAATCCTAATTTCCAGTCCATCGATGACTTAAGTAAGTACATCATTGGTACTCTTTACACAGCCAATTGTCATCAGCCTGAAAACTTGGCAGCAGCATTTCACTAAAAGCTTCACATCAAAATGGGCTGTGTGTGATTATGATATTAACTCCCTCTCTCAAACATGGACATGCAGACACAAAAACACAAGGAGCTGCAGTGACTGACAAGACAGCGACACACGTGTTGGGTTTTCCTGCAGGGCAGGAAACATAAGAGCTCTCAGGGGGTAACACTGAACAAAAAATATAACCTGGTGATATTATATGATGTGACAGCATCACATATATACATGCAAGGACAGGCACATAAAAGACACTGAGTTGTTCAGCTATTCTGAGGATAAGTGAAACCACAAGATCATCTGGAGGTTATCAAGTAACATTGTTTGTTTCTTCTTTTCATTCTTTATTAGTCTTATAATGTCACATGTGACATAACTAAAAGTTAAAACAAGAGCCTTTCCTGTTGTTAAGGAAAATGTTAAACACATGAAATCACTGTACCAATTTGATGCTGACCCCAGACAACACTGTCAGCAGCATCACTGAATCAAACATAGCTATAAGCAAAACCAAGAGCACAAGCTTCATCCCTCTCACGCTCTCCTCCTCTCTCTCACTCTCCCAGACAGTTTATTTCTTCTCACTCAATTTGTCATTTTGTCTCCTCTTGTCCCACTCCTGTCAATTTCTTGTTGTCCTTCTTCCTTTGTCTCTACATTTATCAAATTACCTCTCCCTCTCGTCTACCTGTCTCACCCTTAGTCTCAAGTGAATCCAATTTAGTTTGGTTCCATTTAGTTCAATCCAATTTAAAGAGCTGCAGTGGCATGGTGAGATGTAGTAATCAAATATATAAATCTAATAAATGCATTGTTCTAAATAATAAGTATTTAGAGGAACATCTATATATCTCCCTCTCACCTTCACTCACTGTGACTGTCACCATCTTTATCTCTCTATCAGCGTTAGCTTTGGTATAATATGAAAAATAACCAAGCAAAACGATCAGCTGATTGACTCATAATTCATTTATTACCTCTTGTAATGCACAGCCGCACACACACACACACACACACACACACACTCAAATGTATATACAAGGACAGACAACAATGGTTGTGTGCCCTATTGAATCACTCTGTCAGCAACGCCATGACTTTCACACTCTATTATTTGACACTATATATCTTTTGTGTGTATATGTGTGTGTTTCAGAGCTAGAGGGAAAGAAAAGTCTGGCTAAGGAGTTGCATTCATTACAAAGCCTTACCTTCATAGACGGCCTTGAACCCTGCTGAGCCGATTGTATCGTCTGACTGCAGGTGTAGCCACATCTGATTGGACAAGCTGACGATGAGGTCAGGGACGCTGGATCCAGTAAGTCTACAAACACACACGCACACATACACATTCATTAATCTATGATTGGTTCATTGTTAATACATAGTGTGAAAAAGTCCACGTTCCTTTTGCAGACCATTACAATTGATACTGTTTCAGAAGTGGTGCTTACACATATAGTACCCTCCGAGTGTCTCCTATCTTCCCCCCATCTCCCACTGTCAGTGTGTCATATCCTCTTTCCAGGTCAAACTCTTCAAATGACAGCTTTATCACCTAGAAAAACAAAAGGACAGTTAAACTCACAGACAACAAGATAAAGGTGAGAGTACTGACAAAAGAAAAACAAAAGAAAAAATGGCCTCATGCTTTTTCACCTTTGTTATTTCTAGCAAAATAAACTAATGATCACTGGTGTGAAAGCCTAATTTTAATGGCAGTTCTGTTTCACAAACTAATGCCTCTTGAGCAATGTAAATGATATGTTATGTTAGACGCTGCATCTTAATAATAATAATAAATTCATCATAACATTTTGTAAACAAAAAATAATCCTCTGCCAACCTCACAGCTCGTGTAATTATAAGTCTGGCTTCATGGGATGAAGTCATGTTTAATTACAGGAAACAGGAAAATTACTTTAGAGCAGAAAATAGGCAAGCTTGGATTATGCCAGACCTAACAGTCTGAAAGTTTTACATCGAACCCGGTACCTTCTTGCTGTGAGGCGACAGTGCTAACCACTACACCACCGTGCCGCCCTGAAAGTTTTACATTTCATCTCTATTTACTCAATGAGTGAAACAATGTGCTAACTTTCTCTGTGTAAGACTATATTCTCCAGTACTGCAAGAGGTTGTTAAATGTGTTGACTGCAAAAAACAACAAGTATTGAGAACTGATGAAACCTCTATAGTTACAGTATGTGGGACACCTGAATGTGAAATAAAAAAGAGAGAGAGAACCTGTGTTCTTGCTGCTCTGGTATAACAATTTATTTTATTTTAAAATGACATTGAGTTTCAAAGTAATCCATCTTTAATGGGAGCAGAGAAAACAACAAAGTGTTGAAAGTGGAAGCCTTGCAACGCACCCTGGACCACACCATTCCACTGCTGAACACTGAAAAACTGGGGGTTTAATGCCTTACTTGCAGGCATGTTCCCAGCCTTGGCTACATACATACAGCACTGGATCATCTACTGTGCACTCTAAAATGCCCTCATACTTATATTGGATTATTTGCTGCTTGTCCATTATTTATTAGCTGTAGATCACTTCCCTAACAGAATGGGAAATGTGTTCAGAAAACCCACTGGCCTCAATCAGTGAGATTGTGGTGTATTAGGGAAATAATATGAACCATGGATATGTGATGTTATGGATGAGAATCCATCACATGACTACGCTACAGTGAAGAAAAAGCTCACCGCAGGTGATAAGGACATAAAAAAAAACTCTGTAGAATCAGCTGTGCATAGCTAAGCCCTTGGCCATGCTTTGTCAAAAATAACTTGCAAATATTCAAATAATATGAAAGGATATGAAACCATCTGAGGGATTAACTGCCAACATGACAGGAATGGTAAAGAAGAGACGGATAACTGTAGCAAGTTGTATTCATACACGGGTCAGAATGCACACATATACTCTAAAAGAGTGCAAAATAATATGCAAACAGAGTAATATTTAAAAGAAAAAGAACAGGTTTGACATCAGCAATTTTGTAGAAAGCATTCTACGAACTTATACTCTGAATGGAGCAGCCTCTGGCAATGTTTAGACTTTCCAAAATGGCTTGGGATAATGGGAGAAAGATGTAAAACAGCATTGTGAGGTATTAACTCCTGGCTAACAACAAATCATCGGGATCATTACTAAACCATTGTGCTTTATGTGCTGTATTACAGATTCCCCTCTGAAGGTTCACAAGAACACATGGGTTTCTGTTGATTTATTTAAAGACATGTCACCATCACTGCCAACATCTTCAGATGTCATTTAATTCTTTTAAGAAGTCAATAATTAGAACTTCAACAGTAGTGCTGATCATATCAACTATGCTGGTATTAAAAGGAATACAGAAACCATTTCCTGGTTGTCAAACATCAGTCAAAGATGTTCCACAACCTGCCAAATGCTGGAAGATGCATGGATAAAAGTCCCTCTGACAAGAGCAAATTGCACACGCGTGATCAGAATCCATTTGGTTATCAACCTATTTTTTGACCTCCTGTGAGTAAAAGTCTATTATTATGAAACAGTTGAAGAGAAACTGAAGAGTTGGAGTCAAGAAACAGCATATTAACATGAGAGAAACATTAAAGGAACTGTATGTAGGATGGTGGTCAAAACTGATGCTGCAATCACTTTCAAATTACTGTAGAGTGGTGTCTCCCCTCTCCCTCTCCCCTGACTAGAGGTTGCCAGCTCGGCTGCAGGATCCAACAGGGACAGAAAGTGTTACAGTGAATGAAAAGCAGCCACCTTGGACATCACCATGGACATTTAGAAGGAGTGAAATGTGCCGGAGGAGAGCCGTGGAGGGACAAGGTCACGACGTATTTCGGATTTATAATGAGGTCTTTTAGGTTTCGTAACATTAGACATTATTTATCTGACACTTTTGCTGCAGCTGTGGTAACTAGAGCAGAACTGGCAACATGGATGCTGACACACTACTGACTTGGCGACATAGAGACAGACAACCACTCACACACATTCACACCTATGGACAATTTGAATTAACCAATTAACCTAACCCCCTTGCATGTTTTTGGATGGTGGGAGGAAGCCTGAGTACCCAGAGAAAACCCACGCAGACACGGGGAGAACATGCAAACTCCACACAGAAAGGCCCCGGGCTGGGAATCAAACCTGGTACCTTCTTGCTGTGGGGCGACAGTGCACCACCGTGCCACCCCAGCAGACAAACACCACCAACAAATGATGGTAAGTTAACAATGTTACTTCACCTTTCATGTTTTATTTCTAGCCTATTATGCAAAGCTTCTTGGAATGCTGTCAATTTCGGTAGCTATAAAACCTATATGCTGGCAGGTGACCACAGCGAGGCAATGCCATGTCATTTTACTCACCTTTTAAGACACCTATGTTATTATGTTCAGTCAGGCTGTCTTGTCATTTTTGTTTTATTTTGTATTAACTCTTTCCCTGTCATTTCCACCCACTCCACCTGTCCTCATATTCATTGGCATCTGGTCATTGTCTGCCCCGCCCCTGCCTCTGACTGTTTCTAGCAGGTTCCATGTTGTCATAGATTTGTAAAGCAGCCAGCACTGCAACAAACTGCACCAACTTCTGCTTACGAAGCATCACTATCATCACATATCACATCACAAAAACTTTCTGATGCAGTCCTGGAGGCAAGAGAAATCAATCAGTGTCAATGATGGGGCCTAAATGTGAATCTCACTGAGGGCCAGACTGCAGCCAGAGTAGATGATGGAGCAATGGTCTCGCTTCTGGCAACAGGCAGTTAAAACAAACCTGTCCAGAGACAAACACTCCTGAGGCAGCAAAGAGGAGTGATAACATGAGTCCTAATACTGCATTGAAAATTGCACAATTAATGGTGATTGAATACAGATATAAAGTTAAATAATCACAAAAATATTTAGGCATGCTTTCTACTGCATCTGTGTTTGATGCTTCTTCTGCGTATTGCTTAGTAACCATTTCTTTTGGATTCTGTGGGTTTCTTTTACAAAAGTTATATGCAGTAACTGTTTTCTAAAAGTCATTTGAGGCAGTGATAACGTTCCTCAGCTGTTGTAGAATCATGGCCTCTTGTGGCGTACTGTTTAATTTAATGACCACAGCTGAACTGACTTGCTCAGATGAGGAGCCACAAACAATTCACAAAAAGAGGAAGCCAAAGAGGAAAACCTACCCAGACCATCAAATGTGTAGGTGGTAAGCTAAAACACTGCCTGGCCAAAAAAAAAGTCGCCACCCAAAAAAGGTCACACACTCTAATATTTCGTTGGACCGCCTTTAGCTTTGATTACGCGCTGTGGCATTGTTTTGATAAGCTTCTGCAATGTCACAATTCCATTGATGGAATAACCTGATCTCATTCTTTGAGCACATATTGTTGCTGAACCTGCAGTAATTATCCAACAGGAGGCTCGTACCTATTTGCTTAGTCAAATCCAGGTGGCGACTGTTTTTTTGGCCAGGCAGTATAAGTCCCACTGTGAGTGTTGATTACAACCAGAAACAATCACTTCAAATAACTTATTAAGACTTAAAAGTTATTACCTCCACCAAGGAGGGTTTGTTTATTTGTATGCTGGTTTCCAAAATAACTCAAAAAGTTATGTACGGATTTTGACGAAATTTTCAGGGTCGGTCAGATGCCCTAGCTTAAAACTGATTAAATTTTGGTGGTTATCGGATCTGATTCAACGTCACCACCAAAATTTAATCAGTTTTAAGTTAGGCCACTTCCAGCCAATCCTGAAAATTTTGTCAAAAACCGTCCACAACTTTTTGAGTTACTTTGCAAACTGACAAGCAAACAAACAAACAAACAAACAAGCCCCCGTGAAAAAATAACCTCCTTGGGATAACTCTAAAAAAAAGTCACTGCACTTTGGCACTTGGCAGAGGTCTGCGCTCTCTGAGTGCTTTTCTTGTTATTTATTATTTTAAGTTTAGCTACAATTCTTATGATACACAGTCCTAAGTAATTCAAGAAAAGCTACATACATGACCATGTAAGAAACTGGTGTCAGTTGTCCTTTTAGCGCTTTGGCAATATAGTATCTTCATCTCCTATGAGGCGTTTCATTTGTGTAGAATTCAATATAACTGTTCAGTTGACTGCTCAGATATTCAGATGCAGTCTGCAATAGTACAGTGTTTCAGAGGTACTTAAATGCATACATGTGATGTGATGAAGTCTATTGGCAATATAGTGTATCTCTGAATAAATTTGGTAGATTGCCCCAAAATTTAGTGAGCATCATGGTGTTTCAATTTTGATGGCCTTTGACCTTCCTAAAACCCCATGTTTTTTTTCTCAATTAAAAATCTTGTCCATAAAGTCTTCAAACTTGGACTGATTTTGAGCCATGACGTAAAGTTTTGTTTTGGTAGATGCACAAACCGTCAAATTGTTAGAAAGGCCGTTGACTGTGACAGAAGATTCCGAGCTTGTGCGTGCGCTCTCACGTGCACATGAAGCGCATTGTGCATGAGAGTTCAGTGAATGGCAGTTCGATGAATGAATGCTCCTGCCACTTGGCTCACCTACCACTTTGGCTTTGGACTTTGAGCATTAATATACACTTTACTTTTCATTCATTTACCTTTCCTTTTACAAGATAGATGTGCGTCACTGACAAATTGTAAGCACTCTTTTCATGTTTCATAGTCCATGTGTTCACTAAATGTGTTTTTTGGTCGTGTTCGTTTGCCAGCATGTAGACTAAATGGAGGTGAATCGAAGCTTTATGTTTCACTCCTGTGACTTCGTTTGAAACTTATTGCAAATTACTTTTATTTCTGAGTCAAGAACTGTTCACTGGCACGTGCTAATTGTTGTTATTGTGTTAAGATTTGAATAACTGCCACTGAGTATTTAAACGTAGCACATTAGCACCTTTGTAGCCTGATTTAGGATGTTTTCACATACAGTCTCCATTAAGCAAACCAAACTCAGCCCTCTGTAAGTGGAGCAAAAAGTGGACGAACAGAAAAAGACAGAACAGAACTGATTTCTTTTTGTGTTCACATTGTGAGTTTATTAAAAAGAGGACCGGGTTCTCTTTCTGGTCCAGTTCAGCTTTGATGGGGTTTCAGTCCCCTTTCTGTTCACACCTGGTCCTCGAGAGCTCTCAGATTCCCCATGCACTGAATTCTGGGTAGTTTTCACTTGGAACAAAACGTCTGCTGCCATGCTTGTCCTCCTGTGTTTTCTGGTTAGATATGTGCATATTAATCGGGAAAATAGAGTTATCCAGATTACATATGAGCACAAAAAGCTGCAATGGCTGTGCCCGGAATTCCATATTGACATGCTATTAAGTATGCTAAAACAGTATGTGAGATTTTTAGTATGTTAGAAACCTTAGTATGAAGCCAGCCATATGTGAGGTGCATACTGTTTCCGGTAAATATTAGGCTAAGTATGCAAGCACTGGACACTACGCCGGCATAAATGCAATGCAGTGGTGACAACTACAACAACACAACGAACAATCGTGGTTATTAACATATATAATAATAACAACATATCAAGGATGTATTATCAGATTATTATTATTATTAGATGTATTAATATCACAGATTGCCAGCAGAGGTGAGGTTGGCACGTGTTACCACGATTACGCGTCTCCAATCCAACCGGCAAGAGGTTGCATCACTTCCGCACTAAGCAGTGTGTCGGAAAAGATGCACACTACATTTCTTCACTCAAAAGTATGTTGAACAATTGTACCCATATTGAGTATGTAGTGTATACGGTAGTATAGAATTTTGGATGCAACCCATGTTTTGGGTTCTCTATCGCTGAGTTTTTCCGGCTACAGTCATGTGACCGATCTACGGCAAACGAAGGAGGTTACAATCCAGTGAAAATGGCAAAGAGAACCCGGTGTGCTTTGTGTTCACAATGCGCAGATTAGGCGAACCGTACCGCTGATTTTAGCTAACCGTACTGATGAGATGGTCTCAGTATAGTTCCTTTCAAAGGGGGCTAAGGTTGTTGTGTTCACATATGCGCAAAAAAGGAATGAAAGGGACCAAGTGTGAAAACACACAGATTTTTGTGTGTCTGTGTAGGAGGTGGTTTTCTCAGGTATGTCTGTTAACAGCTGAAGCAGAAAGATGCTCAAGGTACTGTATGTGTGAGCACAATCTGGCTGTGTTTCTATACCAACATGTTTCTGCCTTTATTTCTGTGGTGTGTCTAGACAGTGAAGGCAGATTGCAGAGTAGCAGCAGACTTAAAGGAAGGAACTGAAGCATTATAACGCCAAGGTCATTAGCAAAAGGCTCAGTGCTGTTCAATAGATCCAAATGGGCCAATTTAGAAAGACATTAGGATCAGCCTGCAACCCCAAACTACATTAGATTAGCTTCTTTATTTTCTAAAGCAAAGAAAGAAAATAAGAAAGGATGAAAGGAAGGAAACAACATAAAGAGTGAAGGACATAAAGAGTAATACATAGGCCTTTACAAATGTTCACCTGAAAAGAGCTCTGTTTATTTTCTTGTGGTTCCATCATGTTTTTGGGCTTTTGCAGTACTTACTAATATTTTAGGTTGTACATGTTTAAATTTGAACCATACAGGAAAAGCAGTGTTTCTGTTTAAAGGTGGATGCTCTTTGCAGCGGTATCATTTCTTTGAGGTCATTAGCAAGCAGCTGAGCAGTGAAGAGCAGCTCAATAGGCTATTTAAACATTGTTAAGAGCACTGCATAAGCTAAACCTACAGCAAAATACCATCAGTCAGTCAGCCAGTAAAGTTGTCATGATGGGAATTTTAGGCTCTCCTCAGGGTATACAATCTCACCAGGGGAGAAAATTATAGTAATCATTCTCCTGCTCTGATCCTAAATTCACAATGAACATGTGTTTGCCACTGAAATCAAAACGACTTGGGATGCACTTTTGCTGGTCAATATCAGTCAACAGAGCTGCATAACCATTACATTACACAAATTACACCCATATAGTTAAAGTGAGCAAAATGATGAAGGGTTGCATACCTAGCCTGAGATGCTCCCTTTACTTCTCCAGAAAAAAAATGAAGCTAAAAAACTATACTATGTCTGCTGATCTTGATGCTTGCCCTCACTGTTGTGACCTTACATCAGAGCAGTGCAAGAGAACACACAGTCATAATTGGCTGGACTGGTTCTTGAATTCTCTCTTAGAGCTGAGGCTGGGACTGCAGCAGTGCTGAGTCACTGCTGACCAGAAACAGTACAGAGAAATTATCACAGAAATATAAATCCATAAACCTATCTATGGGCTGGTAAAGGTGCACTGTCCTGCTCAAGGGCACTTCAGCAGGTGCTTCCCTGCTTGACTATTTACACTTGAGACCTGGGTCAGAGGGCAGCCTCCATACCATACTTACTATGCTGCCGTGCAGCTCCAGGTTCCCCTTAAAAATAGGATTTGATTTGGGTCCTGTTAAAATGTCAACACTCTGCACACGTCTAATGAATTACGTTCAGTCAGCCATTTCAACTACAGAATAAGCTGAGGTGACCCCTGCCAAGGGCAGCACACATGGGTATAGGTTTCATTTCAGTCTTGGTGGCAGTAACGGCAGCCTCCTTATTGCTTTTTCACCAAACAAAACTACAACAATCAGGCTATTTTCCACACAACACACAATGATTTCTAACAAAACAGTCAATAATTTTACACTGGATTTGATTGGCCTCTCATTTGACCCACTGTAAATCTAAAAACAGTGTCTTTAATAAACTTGAGGCATTTACCTAGTACAGCCTTGTTGTGTTCAGTTCACTGTTTTCCAACAAAATGGAGTGAGTTTGTGTGCAAAGGTAATTGATTCACCAAACAGGCTGAACTGTGGAGCATGATAAATTGCACATTTTTAGACAATGACACCCACAACTGACATAATTTAAACAGTGAAGTAGCCAGAGTTTATAAAAACAGACAGTCTAACACTGACAAAAGAGGAAAAATATGATCTTAATGCACATTAATATGCCCACCTAATAATACCACATTGACAGTAATATACAGGGTTTTAACACGGGTGAGTTCAGGGTTGGCAAACTCTATTCTGCTGCAGGCCCAATGGGATTTAGGCTTAGCTGAGGTGTTTTTTTTGCATAAATATTGTGCCCACTGAAGCTTAAATGCGTTTCTACTAGCCTGAGTTAATAATAAACTGTAAGTATTAAATGTAAATGTACTGAGGTGACCCCTTGTCTGAAGTATAGTGCACAGAGGGAACAGCTGTCCTGAAAGTGCCGCCGAGTGTACAAGTATTCCCTTGCTGAGAATCTGCAGCTACGTTGAGCCGCTGGTGAGCTGCCACAGTGGCAGTTTGGGGCCTTTTTTCCAATAGATTACTTTGAGGTTTTTAGCCAAATAAACAAGCACAGAACAACCAGCAACCCTGCTTGAAGACACAATCCACAGTACTCCCTTCTTTACTGCCTCTAATCAATGATTTATCAGATTATTCTACTTACCATTCTTTTATTCTTGACTTGTTTTTTAGGAGCATTTCATTGACAAGCTCATCAGAATTTTAGAGGGTGGTTTATCTGCTCAGAGCTTTCTAAATTATCTTTACAGTGCACTGCATCTTGCAACCACAGTGAAATTTACGATGGTCACACACTGTGCAGCTGGGCAGCAGGATACCTACTGAGCCACTGCTTGTGGATTCTCATCCAAACAATTCATTTTGTTCAGCAGTGTGGAGCCTCAACAACACTGTTAGCTAGCACACAGGGGAAACTGCTGCAGTCCAGAGGGCTAGAATATAGCAGTATTAAAGTTTTTCTAAGATTTTGTCTGTCGTACTGATGTGTGTCATGTGGGTCTGTCTGTCGTCAGGCTCTTTGTATAAATGCCTTAAGCATCCATTCACTACTTTTTCTTTATGTTAATTGTGTTTCAGATTGTCAGAAGCCACAGTCTGTCCCACTACGAGCTGACCAGAGGGCAGAGAGCGACCTTGACAGATGGCCAGTCAATCACAGGGCCAACACAGATATACAATCACCCATTAACAGTCTACCTGATCTGCATGTCTTTGCTTGTGTGATGGCTACAGCCACATAGTAACCAGCAGGGTAAGGTATTACACACTCAACTGGTTGATTGGTTTACAGCTTAGTGTTATTAAAGAGTAATTCACATAACTCTTTAACTTTTTCACATTTTTTAAATGGGTGCACACGTTTCTACATTGTAAAATGTATTGTTTGTATATTAATTATGGTTTCTTTCTTAGAGTTACTGTGCTGGTGGAGCTCCTTCCTGGTTCAGCAAAAGGCCTGGCTGAGGGCGGAGGACCTTGAAATGTAGTGGCTTGCCCATTAGGTCATACCATTAGGTGTGATGTCAGAGGGGGGATTTAGAGTATTTGGGGTTTGTTATGTATTAATTGTAGTTGATATCTATTTTGCTTTCCCCCAGTTTGTTAACACCTTATTTTGCAGTTAGAATTCTGAGTCTAGTTTTGTTTCTTTGACCTTTTATAGGTCTAGACCCTGGCTTTCTTATTTAATCTGTTTGTGAACTTTTTGGGTAAAATAAAACCCTCGTTTTCAAAATTACTCCTCTTTCTTAATTGCCTTACTGCTTGTCTCTTACAGCTTGATTGTGCAAGGGAAAGGAATGAAAGGAAGAATGACTGCATTCCTTGAGTTAGGGCAAAAAGAGACTAATTTCCTCAAAGGTCATGTGTCTAACAAGGTCTTTACAACTGCACTATAATAAAATAGTTTCAATACCTCCTGGATTTATATGTAAATGTGTTTTACTCTGTTACTGTTTATTGGTGCTGTTATATGCTCTGACAAGTGAGTTTCAGTCTGGGAAAAATTAAGTACCTGTCATTTTAAAAATAGGCTGGCGAGCAAGGATAGTAGCCTGTTGGCTGTACCCTGGAAGTACCCAGATGTGCCATGTTTATGCGTTGCAGTCCTGCCCCTAGGTGACCTCTGTTTTAAATGGTAAGAAAGCAAACGACTGCTGTCTGGCAAAATAACTCCCTTGTCGAGGTGTTACAGCACCTTTGAGGGCTTTTGACCTGTTGACTGGACAGTTTAGGAAAATAAACCGCATACAATGTTTCAGCAACAGCTGTGCAGAAACTGCATTATAAACTGTTGATACAGCAGAAAATCACCCGACAACAACAGTGGAAATTTCTTTTGACAAGTCAGGATTGTAGCAGATGTTTTATTCTCTAATGCTTTACATTACAATTCGTGTATTACCACAAAACCCCCAAAAAAAGCGTGACCTTGTGACATTCATGCATCACCACGGACAGCCTCCTTTGGTAGAGAGGTGCAAGGTTCAGGAATGACAGCCAAATACAGAGCTAATATAGTAAATTATGGTTAGTCAGACTGCCAAATTACAGTCACAAGCCAGGATAGCAAAAAGCCTTGAATTGAGATAATGTGCTAATTAGGTAGCTACTGGTGAATATCTTTCCATTACCACAGACACTGATGGTTATTTACTGCACTTTACTGATGCATTTTTCTCGTAATCAGTGGTCTCACTGAGCTATGGCCTGCATGTTGTATAATGCGCAGTGATTCTGAAACTACACAGCATCTCACAGTAGCAGCAATAAAGTTCTACCACCACCGTAAAATGTAGAGTGTGAGAGTATATAAAAGTTAGTAGTGGGCAACACCAAACACAGTTAGTCCTAAAACATGAGAAGAAAAACTATATTTGTCACAACAACCTTTCTGTGTGTATGGACCACCTTCCTGTGTGTATGCATCAGTTCATTCTGTAACAGTAACATGTACTCTCTAAAGATATCTCCAAAAGTGGCAACATAGCGACATAGAAATATACAGACAAACAACCTGAAAATATGGCTACTGCCAGCACAGAGGCATATAAACTGGGTATTATGTCTTCATCCCAAAACAGATTGGGCAATTACGCAGTCATGTTGCAAAACAACGCAATGTTATAGAATGAGACTGGACTTGATCATATTCTGGCTAAGGCCTTTATTGGTCTTCATTGGCCTCAATGTCTGCATCAAGTCAAATTTAACAGAATCTGGATAGAATGTTACAGAATGTGTCCTGCCAACACTAAACTGATGAAGATGATCCACGCATGAAAATGACCCAACATCTAATACCAAAATAACACACATGAGCACACTCGCTCGTGAGAGACACACACACACACACGCACACGCACACACACACACACACATACACACTAATATGCATTCATTAGGTAAAAGGCTGCAATGATTAGAGGCCTAATGGCAGTGCGTGACGGTGCGTTTAAGGGTGTATGTGTGCGAGCAGTCAGGCATGGTACAGACTTGAACGAAATAATTATCTGTTTCATAGTGATGAATCAAGTGACTGACACACACACACACACAGCAAAGTCTTTTTTTCTGCTGCACACCACAGTTTTTCCTCTCTAATGCCTGAAATTTGACAGTTTGTATAACATCATATTTTCACAACCTTTGGCAGTCAGCAATTAAGTTGGTGGACATAAAACACAGTCAATATTCATAAAAATCACACACAACCAGCTGCCTGTTAACAAATGTTCACAAATAATAACAAAATCACACCCACAAAAACAGAAGGACACTTGCACCTTTTTTCCCCCCAAAGGGCTGTCAGACCATTACAAACTATATTGATTGTGCCGTTTTTATTCAGAATTTAACAGAATGACAACAGACACACAGACAGCCCACATTAGTTATTGGCCATTGAAAGCTGTGTAAACCCACACAAAGAAGGAACAAAAAGACACACACTCTGATAAAAACATTCATCTCTGTCTCAATTTTGTGTAACATGTTATTGATGAAAGAAGTCATCTGGAATAATATTGAGTCAGAGGCTGAGCGACAGTGAAAGAGGCAATAAAGGAGAAGAAAAAGAGTGAAGACAAAGATTCCAAGAAAAAAAGAAATGTCTACAGAAAGATGACTGGAATTCATTTACTCTGTTTAAATATTGTGTTTTCTCCCTGAAACTCTCTAAATGACCACAAGAGGCACATACAAGCATAGTTTTATTTCACTTAGGATTGTGGTGGTGTGCTTTTTCATCTGCCTCCCTGTATAATAATAATTGATTAAGTTACTAAATATGTTCAAGCAGGAAAACAAGGAAGATGTGCTTGTAAAGGAGGTTATCAAAAATGAGTTAAGGGCCTGTAAGTAAGGTGTCTGCACAAAGAGACAATTGCCTAGACAGTAAATAGATTTGCTATTATTGTTATTGTGTATTTTCCTCTTTTAAGACACCTGAGTTGAATCTAGGATGAGGATCAATCTGTTTGCAACTGCCCAAATGACATCATAACACATTATCATATAAAGCGAAAGTCAAGAAAGATAACAAGCCAAAGTCTGACCTATGCTTCACACTTCAAAGAACGACTACAGGATCCACACATTGTTTTAAAACCTAGTGATGAAAGATATAGACCATGTCAAATTAGAACTGGATATGTGCAGATATTAATATTACAATGAAACCAATCTATTAAAATGCATAATAAAACTAAAGAAAACAGTTTATGGCAGCACTGTTTAGTTGTGTGTTGTCGATACATTTTGGTTGCTGTCTTCTCAATAAAGAGCACAGGCTGCCATGTGCAGGTGCTGCATGTGAATACACTCATCCCTCACGCAGCTCACTGCAGTTGTTATCCTACTGAGAGCCACCTGGTTTAAAGCACACTCTAAGTGGCAACGAGGAGCATTTCCCTAACACAACATCACTGATGTATATCTGTGTAGACATTTGTAGGTGTTTCTCTTACATTAGAAAAACCTCTCTGTGAACCACAAAGCTGAAGCCATACAGCCACAGTGCAGATTGTGTAAAAAAAAATAAATAATAATATCGGCCAATATATATGATTTTCAACTCTCATACATCAATATCATCCTCAAAAATCGCTCTGGTCATTATTTAATACTATAAAACGTTACATTTTATCCAAAATGTCAAAACTTGCTCTTACTTTGATATAAAACTAAACGTCATAGCCATCTGAGGCTCAATGTCATTCTTTTTTATTATTATGATTATTATTGTCCTTTCATGGTAGTATATGAGTAGCTGTCCCTCTTTTTCCCATTATTGGAAATGCATCCATCTTTGAAAAAACTGCTTGGGGCTAGCATGCTTGTGAGCAGCTGCACAGTTAAGGCATTAAAATCAATAACAGAACATGCAGGTCAAGAGCATAAATGCAAACATTTAGCATGAGACCGTGCTGGATCATTCACTAAATGGTGAAATAAGGATGATAATGCTTTATGTATTTAATCTAGGAGGAAACTAGAAAACCTAAACATTTTTTCAGCAAATGAGTGTATATATACAGCAGATCGTATACAGTGCACTGATGTCTTAGTATAGTAGATGGATTAAACTTCATTTTATTCACTGTGTCATTAATTTAGGATCTATGCTATTCTAGTCTAGCCTATAACCAGCTTTATCCTCTTGTTTGCCTCTGTCCTTGTCTGTCCCTCTGTGTATGTAGATAGTGACATTCTGCAAATGCCAGCAGCTGTAGTAGCTGATAATCTGTCATTATAGCACATTCCTAAAGTGCGCTCAAACGTCAAGCAAGCACACACAGACACATGACACACGACACACACACACACACACACACACATACACACAGTACATAGCACATATACAAGATGTTCCATCTGTTATGAGCTAAGGCCATGTAAATCTATTATACTCTATTGGATTGGATTCTATTTTAAACCCCAAACTACACACACAGACACACAGCACCAGAATGACTTTTCATCGATCACCTGATGTCAAGCACAATCACCAGTAAATATGTGGCACATGTGCCAGCCCATGGCTCTAACTGTAAAATAATTAAAATAAGGACAGGTGACAATAGCAAACAAAGTTCCCTCAAAAAAAAGCACATTGGTGTCTCATGGATGAATCAATGAGCTACAGCTACACAGACATACTGTAACACTTGGGTGAAACATTATCACACAGCAGCTTATTTTGCCATTTCTCTCTATCAAGGTCAGAGAAACACTGAGGTGAGAACAGAGCAGCCATTTCTTGCTCCCTCCTCAACTCCATCTCACCGTTTCTCCATCCTCCTCCCTCAGAGGCTCAGAGGTGAGTAGACTACATTTTCCATCCATCTTCACAGGAAACTTCAATGCCTTATGCCAAGTACCTGCTTGGACATTCAGTCTTTTTTTCTCCCTTTACTCTCTTCTTGTCGCTCTCTTTTGCATAGTGAAGTAGCTAGCTGAGCATTCAGCACAATTTCTCTCCTCTATACTTCCCCTCTCTCTCTTTTTTATCTGTAATTTCCAAAGAGCTCAGTGCCATCTAGTTCTATTTTTGCTATCCCTCTCTACTCTCGCCATCTTCAAACTTAACATTTTAGACAAATCAAAGTGAAAGGAGGACAGAAGGTGATGGGGGAGAAAGTAGAAGAGAGAGCAGGGTAGATGATTGAGGAAAGGTGAGAGGAGAATAAAGAACAGAGTTGTTTGGATGAAATGAGAGGCAAGCAGAGGGAAAGAGTGGAGAGCAGAGAGTACAGGAACTGGAGAGAAAACGTGAAGATAGGGTATGTGATGACACATGAAGAAAAGATTATACCACAAAAGAAAATGCTGAGACTTGTTGCGCCACAGGTATATGAATTATTCATGTCAACACAACAATGACTCAACAACAAAGTTGCCTTCACAAAACTGGGGAGATGTGGTGACCATGAGCTCTGCAATGGTAACAGAATTCAGCCATCAAGGAGGAAAAGAAAAAGGCAGCCTAAAACAACAGCTTTTCAACACTGGACCACACAAGAGAATATTTATGTATGATGTGTCACAGTGTCTTGTCTGGCTTATGACTGTTTTTGTCTCTCCTGTCACTCCACTGCATTTTTTTTTTAAAATCTACTGTATATTAACCACAGGAAGACTACATGTGTTAATGTCATTGTTGCCATTTTCAAGTCAACTTGGATTTCTAGCTATCATCAATATGTTGACTTACTAGCCATCTTCAATGACAACCCATATGGGCTACTGACAACATATTTAACCCTAAATTGGAAATACTGAATATTATTAGCTATGGGTGTGATGATACACTCAGTTCACAAGACAAGACAATACATTGATATTGGGTTCATGAGAAGGAGACAAGAAGATATTTTCACCGAGCACCATGGGACACATTGTTTCGGTAAAAATACAGTTGTAGCACATCGTGTGCCTCACCAACATGGCCGACATATTGATCCAGGAAGATAGAATCTACTAATATCTTTGTAACTTTAAAGAAGTGCTGCAATTGCTGCTTTCGTTCTCCTTCTTCTTGTCAGTTTCTGGCAGACTGGACATAGCAAAGGCTCATTACTGCCACCCACAGGTCACAAACAGAAGTTTGGATAGCTCAGTCTGATAGTTTTCTTTCTGCCCTGTGTACGTGAGACATCTTTTCATTTTAGCAAGAAATATCATTGCGATTTAATCTCGCAAGATCTCGTGGCGTGAGATCTCGTCACACTATTATTAACCAATGAAATTTAAAAGTAAATTCAATCTGTACAAGGTTCACCTTTTTTGATCAAAATGTCTGGTGAAATAAAAGAGGAATAACATAATGAAAACAAGCTCACCTTGTCAGAGTCCATTGCAGTGATGACCCACACACAGTGTGCGTTGTTCTCATATTGAACAGGGTAGTTAGGAGAAGTTATGATCCCTTTGGGGCCCCTTAGATTGCTGCCACAGGTACGAGCTACAGAGGAAGAAAGCACAAGAGAGAGACAGAGCAACAGAGTTTTAAAAACAGATTTATGAGGTAATCAAAATTATGCTCGCAGGTTGCAAATGCCCTCTTGCCTTTAAAAGAGAAACGACAGAGATGGGGTGTAGTGGCAGCAGAGAGAAGACGGTTCAATGTAAGCAAAGGGAGGTTTGTGGAAACATTTTATTAGACCTTTACTGCACATAAATATATCACATTGTCAAGTGAGATTAAACTGACTGACTACTACTCATTCTACTTCTAACAACATCTAACCGATCAACCACTTCAAACTTGATAAACTCACATAGTTATTCTTCAGCTTTATTGATTTTTTTTTTATAAATCAACCTCTGCAAAATCTGTTACAACATTACATGAATGAAACAGAACTACAAAAATGGTTGTTAAAAAAATGTTAAAAAAAACACTGGGAAAATGTAAAGAATCACTGAAAAATGATGCTGCAGAGGCCAGGGGAGAATAATATATTCAAAGAAGTGGATCCAATTTTACCAAAAAGAGCGCATCATGAGCTCCACAAATCTACTGTCTACAGGTGTGCTGCTTTTAGAAACCTTTAGTAATGGACACAAACATAAAAACACATGAATTGGCATTAAGTACAAGAACTAGCGCCCTGTGCAATGGGAAAAAGAGGTATGTTGTGCCGTGATCTAAATACTGTTATCCATATATTTGTGTGCGGGAGGAAGCAAAAGGCTTGCAAACTAAAATGTTCTCTGTCAAAAAAGATGATGAATGACATCAACAGCCACACAGCAGGGCTTAATGAGAACCACACATTGCATGGGCATCAGGCCAGGTCGAGACCAACGGACACCATTTCCTCATTGTGTTCAAAATTTTAAAAAAAGAAGCCACAATGAAGAACAGCAAATTCAAAAAACAGGATGAAGTCAAATGTCATAGTCACCTTAAAAATGGAGGCCTCTTTTTAGAAGAATGTTATAATAACACACATTACTCAACACATTACAATATATCATTTATTTATTTTATGACTCTTTATGTTTAAAGATGTGTGTTTTTTTTAAACACATGCTACACACTTTCAGTAGGTCACTTTCACTCCTGACGAGCCTGTAGATCTCTGTTGTCAACAGCATTTTTCACAGTATCCTTCCCAGTGCTCTATTTTATCCATATTGTTTTCATCTTGTGCGATACTCAGTGTAATATGTTTTGCCTTCAGTACCTCATAAAGTCACCCATGTGTTACTGCCTTAAATAGATATTTGGCAAAAAAAGTGTCTTGTGTCAAATGTACCCTTAAAAACCCCTGTCTCTCCAGGACAGACATATTAAAAGGCTTATTTGACATCATCAGTTGGTTTTAGTCAACAAGCATGCACACTATTGCAGAGGAAGTTTTATCTGGTCATATACTTGCCCTCTATCTATCATAATGAGTTAGCTGGAGGCAATTTCTGCCATTACAGGGAGGAAGGGCAATGACATAGAGATGCAAGCATTTGAGACAAGAAAGGACATAAGAATAATACAGAATAATAGTGAGGGTGGGAAGTTAGAGAACAATGAGAAGAATTAACAAAGTAAAGAAGTTTGCAAATGCAGACAGGTTGGCAGACAAAGTGGAGAGAAGTGAGGGAGGGAGGTTAGAGAGAATGAGAGACAGACAGAAAGAGAGTGGAGAGGGTGGAAGATAATAATGTGAGAAAGGAAGAGAAAAGAAATTGGAGGAGGAAGGGCAAGAGGCAGGAAAGAGACAGAGGCACTGAAAATACCAAGAGAGAGGGGGGAGAGAGGAGGACCTCAGATGACTGATCTGCCTGTTAATTAGAAAAGAGAGCTGAAACACACTGCGATACACACAGGTACACACAGACACACACACACACACACACACACACACACACACACGGACACACAGAAACACATTCATGGCGATTCATCCCAGAGACCAGCTTCTAATTAACATTAAAGTCTCAGTAGAGGATGAGAGAGGCTCATGGGTTTGAATCCCAGGAGAGTGATCACACTAGATAACACAATACCCCAGCACTCCAGTAGAGACATTTTTAACCTCTGCCTGTCTGTTGTTTGTGTGCCTCCTTTCATATTTTCTCTGTATAGGTATTCCTTTCCATAATTACAGATATTTAAAGGACAGTATAAAGATGTAAATCGCTGTCAGACATCACCTTGAATTTTCCTATGTTGTGCAATATTCATGCTATAAATCCATCTTTTGAATTTAGATTTTATCAATTTTCATCCAGTTTCAAAGTTTCAAATATCATATCAAATATAATTTTTTTATAATTTTTTTTTTTATTTCCTGCATCTGCTTTTACTACTTAACTGAAGGGATATAAAATGGGATGCATACTGAGTGAAATATGTATTAAAAGGAAATATTCTACTCCAGATGTTGTGTGCATTTTTTTCCTAATTTACCACATGAATCACTGTAATTTATTAAATACTAAACTCTGCTCAACAGTCACAATTATCTTTGTCTTTCCCTTCTTTTATGCTGACAGATACAGTTTTTGCTGCCGATGACAATGATTCAACTAAACACAACAAGAACCTTGAAAGTTAGTCTATAATATATTATATATTCTAGATATTAGATTCTGTTGATTCATTTGAAGGGTGGCATGGCGGTGCAATGGTTAGTGCTGTCGCAAGAAGGTACTGGGTTCGATTCATGGCCTGACCTGGGGCCTTTCTTTGTGGAGTTTGTATGTTGCATGTTCTCCCTGGCTTCCTCCCACCATCCAAAGATCCAAAGGGTTTAGCTTAAATGACTCATTTAAATTGCCTCTATGTTAGTGTGAGTGGTTGTCTGTCTCTATGTGCCCTGTGATGAACTGTCCAGGGTGTACTCTGCCTTTCACCCAAAGACAGCTGTGAGGATAAGTGGTAGAAAATGGATGGATGATTCATTTCAAAGACAGAGTCATTATAAGAAGCCTCGTCTTTCAATTTGTGCATTTCATTATATTCACATTCATACTATCAGTGTTGTCAGAAATATTTTAATTAACCTAATACATATTTTTTTATCCCTTGTGGATGGTACAGTTCTTCTCCAAAAATGGTTATTACAGGTTTAAGGATTGCTGCCTTCAACTCTACAGCCTTCTTCTCACTGACAGGAGAAGACCATATCATGAAGTCAGGCTGACTTCTGCAGTCACAGACAGACATATAGACACAAAACAGTCAGGCACAGGCACGTGCACATACACACTCATACACACACACACACACACACACACTGTAATACGATGTGACAGGGACCCTATAGTGTGTGTCTGAGCAAGCAGGGACTTCCTGTCCGTCAAACACACACACAGCTCAGGGAAAACACTGCAGCTATGGGGTGTGTTTGACATTGTCCTTTGGACTCCCGCTGCCAATGTGAGAATGTGTTGCCCGTGCGCACATTTGGGTGTGTGTATGCTATCTGTCTGCCTTTTCATTGCAGAGCAATAAAACCAACACGGTATTGTCAGTAAACATGTGGGCAGTGAGAGCCCCTCCATCATTGCTCCACCACTCACACAGTTATTTATTTAGTCATTCAGCCAGCCAGAAAGTCAGTGTTTACACATCAACAAACAACTAAATGTAAATCACACTGATATTCTTTATGTTTCAGAAATGATAAACTTTTAAGGCCTCTGCATTAGCAAATGTTAGCAAAATAACGTACCCAGATAAGCTTTAAAAATGTCAATCAATATCGGTAATGTAGTTTGTCTGACTAAATGCCTAACAAATGGATTGAGCAGTTGGATGGCTTTTGTCATTTTAAGCTGTGTTAGTGGTTGCTAGGAGCTTACAAATTTTAGTTATTTTTGTTATCTTTTTTTCTTGTCTGGGCACAAGAAAAGGACAGTATTTTACCTAAAAGCTTAAATTGGCTAACCTGTTTTCCAACCGCTAAGCACCACACTAGACCAACTTAAATGAAGCCATGAAGATTTGGACAGTGATTAAGCATAAAGAAAAATTAAAAATAGGACACATTTAGCATGAATGAAGTCAAATGTATGTGCTGCATTATGCTATATATGTACGTAATTAAGTGGTTTAGATTTATTGATTAGTTTTAGTGTTCTGCCAGGTCAGGCTTTCAATAGTACTCTGAACTTTCCATCCCACTGAGCAGAGGCACTCAGACAGGAACCTTATGACAGTTTCAGTGTCCAGACTAATAAGTGAAGATGAGCAGCCATCTTTGTGGTTTTGGAACAACAGCCTAGGGATCTCAGGCAGCACTGAGCATCCTATCATAGCTTGGCCTTATTTCATCCTTTTATTATCATCAACATATCCCCTGAAGAAAAAGTAACAATGGATTTATCTAACTCTAATAGCTTAAACATCCCTGCCGTGGACTTCCACTCTTATCCAAAACATTTTAAGCAAAGTGAGGCACAGATTTTTGTGACCGACAAGATGAGCGATGAGCACATGAATGAGCCCTGAAGCAAGAGCCTTAAAAATGAGGGACATTCCTTTCACTGTCACCGTAACATTACATTAAAGCTCATGCATTGAAATAAGCCCTGGCAACACTTCCAACAATGGTTAGGATTAGGGATAAGGTTACAGGGTTAGGTTTATGGAAATAAAATGCATATTTCCTGCAAGAAATGTTATCAAAACGCACCTGAACTTATAAACTATTCCACTGAGAATGTAAGGAATGTCCTCCATGTTTTCACAAACAGAGCAGCATGCATCGAACGTCACATGATCACAACTCTGACTCTGAATTATGTGGGTTATATACAAATTATAGTGCAATACTTCTCATAGTAATTTGTATGACTATTTCATGAGACCAGCCTGCACTGACTAAGGGATACAGTAAGCAGGTCAGTACTTTGCCTGACAGCCCTGCCACCATCAACATGTGAATATGTATGAAAATGTGTGTAAATGTACTATATACATGCAGTCTGTGGATGTCTATGGAAAAAATAAAATACTCTTCACTTACAATATTCAAATATCATGGTACAATGATATTGAAAGAATGCTGTGATGTTTGCAATGCAATATGATCTCCTTTGTGTGTTTACATACTGTATATGAAGTATCAAAAATGCATTTGTTATTTTATCGATATGTGATGCAGTTGTCGTTTGCTGTTTTGTCGTTGCAGTTTGATACTATATAAAATGTACTTTGTTACTTAATGCAGCCACATCAGTACAACAGAAACAAAAATAGACTCAGTGCACATCGATAACAAGCAGCACATATGCTTTGCAAGATGTGACCCTTATGCTGTCAGTAGACTTGAACCCAATGCAGGAAATAGCTCAAGCTCTAATGCATGTACACTCGTAACAGGTTTCAGTGGGAATGACAGGTAAAACTTACTTCTGCAGATGGGTCTGTGGTCACTCCAGGCAGCCAGTGTGTCAGTGACTCGTTGACAGGTGATACTTTTAGATCCTTGAAGTACATAGCTGTCATCACAACTAAACTGGACGCTGGATCCAATTCTGATAAAGGGGACACAACAATAACACTTGTCAAAAATAGAAGTGACAGTAACGTGATGTTGTGATATTTGGAGAGACCTCTTACGGCTTATATCTTAGGAGAACTTAAAAGGAAGATGACTGTAGAAAAAATTATGAATTATGGTCATAATATATATGACACAGTGGCTTTAAGATGCCTGTGTAAGACAACCAATAACAATCTATATTCTTCTCTTTCTTGAAGCCCCTTAATTTTTCCTCACTTATGCCTTTTCTTGTCTTTTTTTTCCTTTGATATCTTCTCCTTTCTTTTCTCAGCTCCTCATTTCTTCTCTCTCATAGGTTCTTGTCATCTTGTTTTCTCACTCCCTAAAACCACCCATTGCCTAAAATGTTAGAGGGACATTTGAATAGAAGTCTGCATGGTGTCTTGTCTGTAAAGCTTAATGTCTCCTCCCTGCTGATACACACCACAGTCTACCACCTGGCCAAACATTCACTACTTTGGGTTCTGGCTTTTCAGTGGCTCTACCCTGTTGTTAAACACTGTAGAGTCGTACTGCCTGGCCAAATCTCTCTGTTAGTGTCTTTGTCACGGAGAGTTGGGTCATTCACTTTACAGCTTCTGCTACTTTGGCGATGCTGATGATGCTGAAAATACCCCCCACCCAGAAGCTCACTGTGAAATTTACAATTACAGGAAAGAAAACTTTGTTGTTATTGCTATATCCTTGAAAAGAACAAAACTCTTTGCGGCAGTTGTGGCTGTCTGTGAATCAAAACTGCCATGACACGCCAAGTGACAGCCATCATCTGCACTGCCCAGCAGTGAAATCACTTTTGTTTTCTCTGCAGCTATCTTCTCTCTCATTTCTCGTTTTACTTCATCAAACCACAAGTTTGTTCCGGCTCCTGCATCTCAGTGCTTAATGATGATTAGATACAAACCTGTAACGCACACTGAACACATCCATGCCAACATGCATGCACACACTTGAACAAACACTCACAGATAAACACACAAACACATCCACACACAGAGGTAATGACCTTTCACTAACTCAGACAACTCCACTAATAGTCCAACAGAGTTTTGTGCAGTTGTAGTTGCTAATGGTAAAGAAGCACACCAGGAGTTGGAGATTAAAAGATGATTATTGTTAAAAGGGTTTTGGCCTGAAAATAGTTTCAAAATAAGGTTAAAATAATGAGTGAAACAAATGAAATTTAGCTGCGCTGATGCTAAGTGGATGAGTTGTAGGGAGCAGGGATCATTTTATAATTGCTCACTCCTGATGAAATGAAATGTCTTCATTTCTTGTTTTCTTATTTCATGTGACCACCGAGTCCTTGTTTATCAGCCAAGATCCTACGTCCTATTCTCTGTGTGTAACTTCTGTGTGAGAAATGAGGATGATTTGTAATGTACATTGGTAAATACTGATGGTTAACTGTGTGTCTCCGGACAGAACCCATACGGAAAAGAAACAGAAAAAAATTATTAAAAAATGTACTGAAATTCAAGAATAGTATATGATTTACTCTTGAAAGTGGCCACTTTTGCATTCTTTTCATACAAGATAATAAAATAAGTATAAGGATATTGTATGTATAATTACTGTCATATACTATTCTGATAAATACCCAAATCATACAAGTTTCATTTGTTCAAATTTACTAAGGCTCTTATATCCGGATTCACTGTTGTATGCTTTACATACAAGTTTCATACAAAGGAGATTTCTTTTGTATGAAACTTGTATGTAAATCATACAACAGTGATACATACAATATCCTCTTCTCAAAAGTGTTCCTCTAAACACAAATACACCCAAAGACATCAGCAGCTATAAAAAGAAAGCAAGGGCTTCATTACCTGCAGGTGGCACACATGCAGTAGTTAAACAGTAGTTAAACTCTCAGAGCAATTATCTTTTTTGTGAGTGTGTGTGGTAAACACAAACTTATCTATATCTGCAGGTTGAAACTGTAGCAGCTAGTAATTGTGACACAGGATGCTGGATGTGGAGCATCTGATGAGCATTAAACAGCTCCGCCTTTAGGAGCATCTAAAAGACTGCAGATGTAAGTATGTGAGTTTTCCAGTCAGTTACATAAGCTGGTTCACATCCAAAAAACTGAAACAATAGCCTAGCTCCCCAATAGAAAAAAACATCCATGACAACACATAAACTCACCAAGATTTAGGACAGCTGTGTCTCCCATGTTTATGCAGTCTAAGAGCTGGACTGTGACAGTCCCTACAGCACCCAGTGTCAATCATGAAGTATTTTGTAAAGCCACAGCAGAGTGGGAGGGGGAGCGACTTTACTCTAAACATTTTTTGTACTGTGCAAGCAAATGGCATGTGCTATGCTGTTTAGCCCAAAGCAATGCTCAATATTTTTAGTGAACAGCTAATCGATTCAAAACAATACCAGCCCACCGAGAGTTCTCCTGATCCTTCCGACAACTATTGAGCTGGCAAAAACCAAGCTGTTCTGCCTTGTATAAATAAACTAGCACAACATACATCAAACACAAAATGCATTTAAATTGAGCAAACATCCCTCCATTCCTATGTTATCCAAATGATTTCATGATTTGTGGCAGGTTTGCAAATTTAATCCATTCAAAACATTTTTGAATGGAAGTATTTCTGCAGTCTGGCTGTCAGCACTGTGTCTGTCAAAAGATCAACAACATCCAAGGCAATTGTGTGTTTTAATATGCTTGGAATGAAGTGAACTTACTGGAAGGTTGAGCCCATCCTCTTGCCATTTTCTGGAACTCCAGGATCTGGACAAACATCTCCAGCAAGACCGCTTTGACTCACTGGAAAAAGGTAAAAAAAATAAAAAATAAAAAAATAGATGTTTAGCAGAGTGTGTCTTTTTTAAAGCTATGTATGTTAATTTGTATGATGTATTTTTACATTTCATTGTTATGCTGTGAGGTAAATCATTACACTTGTTCTAATACCACTTTTTACAGTCAGATGAAACTGAAAGAGGATGAAATTCCCTCCTGTTATTGTGACCACAAACATCTGAGTATTTTTCAATATGTGATGACAGTCAAGTGTTTAAACACAACTAGGATAAATCCAACTGTGAGAAATATCCCCAACTGTCATTGAGAATTCACAAAATGAGACATGCAGTCAGCCTTTGAACTTTAAAACAGCTCTACTCTCAGTCTCTCACTCAGGAACATGTTTGAAATATACACAGACCTCAATATGAAAATAAGGCCTCTTCATTTTGTGTTTATTTTTCCACCTGGTGGATAATAACCACAATAAAAAAGGTTTAAAGATCATAAATTTTTTTTTTTCCAGGGCAGCAAGTCTCCCTATTGTGTTCAGGAATGTAACTGTATATGGAAATTATCCACCACAAAACAAACAAGTCACAACCAACTATTCCTAACTGGTGCCCTGTAAAAGGAGGAGGAAATCACTGTTCAAAATACATGAAAAAAGTGTAGTTCACCAAGATTTTTTCTTTCTTTCCAACAAAAATATGTCATCAAAAATAATAAGAAAATCCCATAATTACAGACGTATTACACACATGCAGATTTTACACAGTAGTTGAAAAATAACACAAACTAAGACATGTTCAAACTTAACTAATAGGTTGAATAATATACAGCCAGTGACTGAGATACCTCTGTGTCCTCACAGTAGCCAAATGACCATGGAAGTTAAATCATACAGCTGAAGGGCACCCAATTGATAATTAAATTAAGAAAACCTATACAACATTAGCTAAGTCATAAATGTTATGAAAGTAGCTTCAGAGTAAAAAAGACTTAAGTAAAAAGAAATAGCTTCCATTCACCATATCAATAAAGGGGATTTTGCACATAACATAATTCGCAGAATGGCATGAAAGCTGATTATATACATAAATATTGTAGATAATTGCAAACCAGGCATGTCAAGAGCAGTCAAATCAAACACACACCTGCAGGGTTAGTCAACTAATGTTCCAATGTTACTAGTTAGCTCCATAGCTAACATTACATTACTACCAGTTAGCTCCATTGCTAACATTACATTACTAGCAGTTAACTCCATTGCTAACATTACATTACTACCAGTTAGCTCCATAGCTAACGTTATATTACTACCAGTTAGCTCCATAGCTAACATTACATTATTACCAGTTAGCTGCATAGCTAACATTACATTAGTGCCAGTTAGCTCTATAGCTAACATTAGATTACCACCAGTTAGCTCCACTGCTAATGTTACATTATTACTAGTTAGCTCCATAGCTAACATTACATAACTACCAGTTAGCTCCATAGCTAATGTTACATTACTACCAATTAGCAATCGTTTAAAAACAGCAAATTGATAAGTGGTGAGAACTTTTTTCCCTCTTCACAAAATGACTTACAATTTTGTCCTGCCAGTATTACATTCAAGACATGTTGACCATTCCATACGGACCCTTCCACTGCTATTCTGTTGCTAGGACAACAGCTTTGGTCCACGTTTACTTCCTGTCAGCTGCAGCATTAACCGTAGCCAGAGGAAATACAAAGAGGCCTATTTATAATGCTGACGTCAACATGAAAAGGTCAATAGCCTACTTCTTGAACTTTAGCTTGTTGTCCCTGAACAGAACTCCGATTTATTCTGCCAGATGCTGCTGAGACATTTGACAGATAACTGAGGTGAACATGGAAATTTGCGGTGTGGAGAGTGACTATAGACTGCTACTGCTAATTTTCAGGATTGACGTTTTTTGTTTCCTTTTTAAAGGATTCCCATTTTATGTTTCTTTATACGTCAACAGGAGAATTCTGAAGAGGAAGAAGAAGAAGAATTCTACTTTTCCACTAAACTATATTTACTGTACTACTACACTCACAAGTAACTTTACCAACTAAATACTGGACAAGCAAACAGCCGAAATATTAAACTTTAACATGAAACTACCCACCTCTCTAAAAAATATTTAAAATGTTGTCTAATTTCTGCTTATAGGTGCATGCATCAGTATGATATATACATCATACAGAGAAAATGCCAGGAGCCTGTTAGCCACCATAATGAATGTATATGCTTTTATGTTTAATTGAATTCACTTGAGTATTTGGGTATTTTTACATTGTGGTATTCCTACTACGAAAAGGTTTTGAATACTTCTTTTCCCCTGTATTTTTAAAAAGGACATGGCATGATTTATGACATTTTTCAAACTAATAAAATTTCCAAGGATTTCCAGTAAGTGTGGAAACTTGCTTGAGTACCAATTGTTTAAAGCATCACATGCAGTGATTAAATGAAGAAAACTGTACTACAGTAAGTTTTCACATTTTGACACATTCCTTCATGATTTTTCATCTCTCTGCTTGATCTCGTCTGTTCCTCAAAAAAAAAAGCACTAAAACGCTAAACACATGGCAATTCTTGTCCGGCTCATATTTGGGATCTTTCATTGGTTTTAGACTTTGCCATGGCTGGGAGCATCTGCTGCATGCCTAAAGCATAATGTAAATGTAAATGAGACCAGACAACATGACAGAAACCAGTTTAGACCAGCTCTGTCTTAATGGAACTCTGTGGATGAATAATGGCGGTTTGCAAAAAAAAAAAAAATGAAGGGAAAGGAAGGAGAGAATAAATAAAATGGAAATGAGGAGAACACTGAAACAGGACCACAATGACACAAAAGGAAAAAAGAGAATATCCTGGAGAGAGAGCTCTCTGACCTCTTAACATCGCTCTTTTTCTTTCTATCTTTTCTCATATCTTCTCTCTTCCTGTCTTCCTCATCTAACTCTGCTCCCACTTACTCCCTCTCTCTACTTTTGTATTCTCAGCTTGCTCATCTTGCTTTTTTCCTCTCATGCATATTAGCTGCAATTTACAAATGGGTGCTGAAGTATGGTGCATCCTCACATAAAAGATGGATAAATGATGTGCCGCATTTGTGTGATTTTTGTTACGTGTGTGCTGAGCATTTGTGAGTGTATAGACGCCTTGTACGTGTGTTTGTATGAGATATGATGAAAACTGAAAAAGCTGTCTTGTTGCTCTGATGTTTTTGATGTTCTGTCCAAAAATCACCACACAAACACGCTCTAAAAACACACTTTCTCTCTGTCACGCTCTCTCTCATCCTTTTCTCTCTCTCACTCATGTTCAAATGGCTTTCATTGGCATCAAATACAAAGGTTCATATTGCTGAAAACAAATCCAGCTCATGCAAACAACATGAGATTGTTGTACAAAAAAATAGCTGCCAAATATCTGGCAACACAACTGGGCTGATGTCAAAAATCCTCAAGCTGACTTAATCCCATATTTGCACTTAAAAGACCATTCAACATTTAAACACAAGCTTATGATACATAATATCATTTCCATATTATCAAAGTGTCTTCAGCAAACCTTTCATCTTTAAAAGTCAACTTTTCAGGAATTTGGAAAAAGTGAGTAATTCTTTCTGTAATAGACTCGTCACTTCTGTCTGCCGTCCACTTGTGTTTAAAGGGTTTAAAGTTGCGTAATGACTCAGTACTTCCTGCCATTTGTCCACAACTATTCACTATGCAATCATTCTCGATATATTTTTGCACGCTCTGTCTGAAAAACATGAGTTTCAATTTTCAAAGAGCTCAGTGACCGCTGAGTAAATAAAGTTAAACATGGCAACAAAGACACCATGTGGCTGTTATAATAGAGGAATGTAACTAAATACACTTACCTCTGTTCTTTACATTTCATTTCATGCAACTTCATACTTCTACTTCAATACATTTCAAAATATTAGTCACAATAATCTGTTTTGTGCTTTTTATTTCTTTTAAAACATATTAAAAAATATGTTCTTATTCCATATAAACTGTAAACATAAGTGCTGATTTTTTTTGTTCCATGAAGATAAATATATACACTATATTGCCAAAGGTATTCGCTCACCCATCCAAATAATCAGAATCAGGTGTTCCAATCACTTCCATGGCCACAGGTGTATAAAACAAGCACCTAGGCATGCAAACTGCTTTTACAAACATTTGTGAAAGAATGGGTGTGAAAGAATTCCAGCGTGGAACTGTGATAGGATGACACCTGTGCAACAAATCCAGTCGTGAAATTTCCTTGCTCCTAAATATTACACAGTCAACTGTCAGCTGTATTATAAGAACGTGGAAGTGTTTGGGAACGACAGCAACTCAGCCACGAAGTGGTAGGCCACGTTAACTGACAGAGCGGGGTTAGTGGATGCTGAGGCGCATAATGTGAAGAGGTCGCCAACTTTCTGCAGAGTCAATCACTACAGACCTCCAAACTTCATGTGGCCTTCAGATTAGCTCAAGAACAGTGCACAGAGAGCTTCATGGAATGGGTTTCCATGGCCAAGCAGCTGCATCCAAGCCATACATCACCACGTGCAATGCAAAGCGTTGGATGCAGTGGTGTAAAGCACGCCGCCACTGGACTCTAGAGCAGTGGATATATATATATATATATATATATATATATATATATATACACACAGGAAACTGCTCACTGACTAGCCAGTAATGCTCGACATGCCCCTGAGCATAAAGAGATTATGTGGCGTGGCCGCTGCCATCATCACCTTTAGCCCTTTACACAACCAGATGAGACGTGACACCATTGTTGTTGTTGTTGACTCGAGTGTATCAGGAGCTATTAGCTCTGGTCTTCATAAATACTCAAGTGATTAACAAACTGAAACCAAAACATCCAATATAAATCCATTTTGTGTCAACAAGACAAATTAAGTTCAAATTCTGAGAATGTACATTTCTATGATGACACAAGATACATACTTTATTATCACTTTTTATCCACCTCGAAAGAACAAATGCTGGTGAAACAATGTTTTGTTGGTAGGTGTCTTATTTACAACTTCACACTTAAAAAATACCTCACATAAATTGTTTGAAAGATGAGAAATTACCACTGTCTCCATTGTTTAATTATTCTTCACTTCTTAGCAGCACAATCAATACCTTTACATTACAGTACAGTACAGGGAATTGGTTAACTTAGAGTAAAAAAACATCTTTAATAGAGCCTTTAAAACATGTTTAAACTCATGAAACAATGCTGTATTGAAGAAGATGGCACATCAAGTTTGATGTCTTATTCTGCTGTTTTGTTTTCTTTGGTGTGAGAAACTGATGTTGACGTTCCCAAGAGAAAGATTTGCAAACTACTGGTTCAGGAAATTGGAGAAAAATGAAAAACCACTGGCTTGGAGGGCAACATAAAGACAGATAAAGACATTTGCATTAGGGAAGCAAGGCTGTGCAGCACAGAAGTTTAGTTATTCTAAGAGCCGGCAGGTGAACCATTAAAAAAGAAAGCGTGGTCAAAGAGTCAATGACAGAGGATACAGCGAGGGAGACAGGGAAAGCGTGGGAGAGTGTGTGTGTGTGTGCTAGCGTGTGTGTGTGCGTGTGTGTGTGTGTGTGTGTGTGCAATCAGCTGACATGTGTTTCAGGTAAGAATCTTTGAGGTGCTCCTCAGATGCCTGCTTGATGAGGAGAGACTTGTGAAGTGCACTTTGTTGATATGCTCTCCTCTGCTCTTCTTGTTGCCTCTTATCCACTCTGCTCTCTCTCCCTCTCTCTCCCCCCTCACTCTAAGCCCTCTCACACTTACTTTCTATCTCTCTCTCTCTCCCTCCCTCCCTCTCTCTCCTCCACCTTCTTGTGCTCGCAGGTCCATCAAACTGAGAGCTAGTAGTCTGCAGCCATCTTCCCAGCATCATTTTGATGCTGAGTCAGAGGCATGCATGATGAAACACCGTCAAATTCACAGTAATTCCTGTGAGCTTTTTCCAAATGTATTCAGCTGTGGTGCTGTGCCATCGTGCGATTTCCCCATTTCAAGTGGTCGCAACATTTTCATTTGAGTAGGCCGTGGCCAGGCATCACCTTGCCTGACAAAAGTCCTGAGGAAAACAGTGATTAAAAATCACACTCACAATGATGATTACAGTTCTAAGTCGTTGTCTAGGGAGTAAAACTCCTTAATCACAATCGTTCAGCCTCTCTATAATTATGACACATCCTCAGCAGTAAGCTAATGTTACCGCTGAGAGAGGGCAATGCCATGATGGGCTGATTACCTTTTGACCATTTTATCTATCTATCTATCTATAGTCAATATTGCATGAATAGTCAGTGTCAATTGTCAGTGTGTTAGTGTTTATTCCAAAACATATTGTTCTTACACTGATTTCTCTTATGTGTGTCTGTCTGTCTATTAGACTATACTTTAATATAGGCTGGAGGCTGCTACACACTGCCTTTTAGATTATGATTCATAAGCACACCATTCTCTAGACAGGTAAAACTCATTATCATCAGTCTCTGGCTCTTTGTAATGATTATATATTGCATAATTTGCTGCCATACAGCTATAATATTACCATTGGGAGGCATACAGTGTAAAGAAGTGTTGTTCAAAGACTGGTTCGGGACCTAAAGTGGACCTTGGCTTTAGTTTTTTTTTGTTTTAATGATCATGGTTCCCAGTCTGATGGCCTAACAGACAATGACTGGGATAGCCTCAGTGAGCTTTTGACCCATTGTGAAAACCTCCATTTACTCCATTTTGGTACCCAGGATAAAAATGTTATGTTTTAATGAGCATGGTTCCCATAGTGAGAAAGTACATTTCCCATTTAGGTGCATGGCTGCAAAACCTTAAGGGAGCCCTGGACTACACAGCTAATAGTCATTATCATCATTCTTTGGCTGCACATTGTGATAATAGATAACAAAGTTGGTTCTCTACAGGGCTGCAATAATTTAACAAATAGGAAAAGTACCTTTGAAAGTCTTTAAACACATGCAGAACCACTGTGATTTTATTTCAGTACTGTGAAGGTAGCATGCAATGACATGTGGACAAGTCAGGAGATTAACTGACTTTTTGCTGCTGAGTTTCCCTGCAGAATTAGAATTTGTTTGTCAAGTAAATATTTGCTTAGGATACATGAAGAACATCCCATTTTGAAGACGATACAATAATTTATTTGGATACATTAACATGTCAGCCTCAGAGAAACCTCTACAGGCCCCATGATGAGAAAGTTATTTTACAACAAGATGTTTTTTTTTTTATTAGCTGGCCATTCTTGTAACAAGTAAATGCAATAGCTTTGGACTCGTAACTTTATATCTGTGTGTGTGTATGTGTGTGTTAGCGAGAGTAAAAAAGTGTGCATGTGTGGGATGTGAACTCTTCACTGAGCCTCACATCATTGATAAATATAATAAACTGATTTGCCCCAGGAACTCCTCACATACACTTACACACACTCAAATACACACAGGGCATACTGGTTTTAATTGTAACTGCTGCAACACATGAAGAAGCACGCAAGATTTCTTCTTCTCGTACACACACACACGCATGCACGCTCTCTCATACACACACACACACACCATACTAATGTTAATTGCACCAGCACATGCTTGGCTGAGCGTGTAAATCAGCAGAATTATTGATGAGGGGTTTATTATGAAGCTAAACCCTAAGGAATGGATGAGGTATGAGCTTTGGCTTCCGTGACAATTAAAAGCCTCCGTCACATGATCTGAATACTGTTTTAGAGGCATCTCCAAGCTACTAAGAAATGTCTGCCATTTGTAGAAATACTCAACAAATTTATCATGAAATTCATTGTTTTACCACCTTGTGGTCATCATCTTTACATTCGTATTAGATGCAACAGAGTTGAAATGTGACACTGATGTAATTGAACAAACAGTATATAGTGAAGATGGTTCATCAGGTTGAAATTTATCACAAAGTTGAGTAAATACATAAATGTTTAAAAAAAAATCCACTTGAGGTTTCTTTTAATGGTCTGAATTTCAAAATAATCTGCAAAAGCTGACACCTACTGTGCACATTAGTTGCCAGCATTAAAACAAAGTGATTGTGTCGTAGTTATGAATCATCTTGAGACTGTCTCTATCAGGGGCTTTGCTTTTGTATTTTTCATTTTGCAGTTTTTATATAAAAACCCAACTTCAGACTGTTTTCTTCACATCAAGATTGGTTTGATTCGTAATAAAATCCTTTTTATCTTGTATTTGCCGTCGGTGCTCTGAGAACAATGTCAACCCCGTTCATCACTTCAGAGAAAATGCATTCACCTTCATGTTACGTGGTTGGCTGGGTAGCTAATGGAATTTTCACTGCACCGTCAAAAAATGGGAAATCATTTTAATTATTTACAGCACTCAAATTACAGCCTCAAAATGCAAATTAATATCCTGATTAGTTTTGACATATAGTCATGCTTTATATCCAAAACTATAATTTGAAATATACAAGACCGTGTCACAAACGACACAGTGAAAGGCATTACAACAGCTATTTAAATCGCACTGAAATGACAGATAAGATATTATGAGAGTAAAGACCTGAGCACATGAGAAGGGGACAGGAGATGGTGGTGGAAAATAATGTTAGACACTGAAAGAGACGCTTTGCATTTTTTGACTTATTGGCCCTCGTAGTGTCCACTATGGGATCATACTATTTATCTACTAGCTCACAATGTGTCAGGAGTGGGCTGTCAAAAATGTACCCACTAAAAACTTGATGGAGACTACAGAACACTGTCACTGCGGATCCTTGGCTGCACTTCCAGACGGAAGGAAAAAGTGGGCCCATTTCCAGTGTGGGCCGTGAAGAATGTCAACAGAAAACCTCCAAACTCCACTTGAAATATAGAAAGTTAGAATATAATATAAAACTGAAATGGATAATATAAGGACTCATCCATTGGGAACCAATAGCTACAGCTAGGAGAAAGAAAGTCATCCTGCACTGTGTTTATTATGGACTGCAGCAGATTATCACCCTCACACCAGCAGTGGGTGGTTCATTGTATGTGACACAGGAAAAGTTCTTAAAACATCATAATAACAACAAGAGGTGCATGACTAAGGCAAACATGACACCTAAGCTCAAAAACTGCTCTCCATCATGGACAATGAGGAGCATCCTCTCCACCTCACACTGGACAGACAGCGCAGCATCTTCTCTAACAGGCTGTTGCAGCTCCGCTGGTAAAGGGACAGATACAGGAAATCATTTCTGCCACATGCCGATACACTTGACAACAAGACTCTATCCTAATGTTATTGTCATGCTCCATCTGTCTGTTTCGGTTATTTATATTTGTCCCATGCCTGCATGTTGTCATGTCATTTCCTGCTTTATTTTGAAGTATCCCTTTCTCCCTCTTGTTTTAGATTGTTTTGCTTCCTGCCCTCCTGTGTTCCCATGTCTGTGATTGTCTGCCCTGCCCTGATTGTTTCCACCTGTGTCTCCTTCTCGGATCCGAACCAGATGGTTGCAGAGATCCAGTTTCATGAACACTTTAGCTGCTTGTAGCTGTTCAAAAGCAGAAGACATGAGAGGCAGAGGGTAACCATTTTTGATTGTTACCTGTTTCTCTGGACCAGAGAGGGCATAGAGCATAATGTTTGGGACGGTGGTATTGGGAACCAGGTTGATAGCACAGTCGTAGGGACGGTGAGGCGGGAGAGACATGGCCCGAGCCTTGCTGAAAACCTCAGCCAGCTTATGGTAGCAGACGGGAACGTTGGGCAGATCTGGACAACAAGGAAGTGTGACAGCTGACTCACGTGGGTCTGGATGGTTCTGACATCAGCCGGGGTTGCTCCAGGGCGCAGACAGGTGGCGCTGCAGCCTGGCGAACAGCCCAGGATTTTGCCCTATCTCCAGTCCAGATAACGATTGTGTTGCTGCAGCCATGGGAATCCCAGCAACAACGAGGAATGCACTGACTCGAAAAGAAATAAGGGTATGGATTCTACGTGGTCAGTGATGTTGAGTTGTTATCAAGGCTGTGGTATGATGAATTATGGAAAACACAGAATTATCATCTAGGGACATGGCCTTTAATGGCTCTTTGCTCAGGCAAAATCCTGGGCTGTTCGGCAGGCTGCAGCGCCACCTGTCTGCACCCTGGAGCAACTCCGGCTGCTGTCAGAACCATCCAGACCCACGGTGAGTCAGCTGTCACACTTCCTTGTTCTCCAACTTGTCTGACGTTCCCGTCTGATACCACGAGCTGGCTGAGGTTTTCAGCAAGGCTCGAGCCATATCTCTCTCGTCTCATCATCCCTACAACTGCACTATCAACCTGGTTCCCAATACCACTGTCCCAAAAGTTATGCTCTATGCCCTCTCTGGTCCAGAGAAGCAGGCCAAGGAGGAATAGATCTCTTCATTTCAGGCCGGTCTCATACGCCCCTCTTAATCTCCGACGGGAAAGGGATTCTTTTTAGTGAAGAAGGACAGCTTCTTGCATCCCTGCATCGACTACGCTCCTCTAAACCAGGTAACAATCAAAAATGGTTACCCTCTGCCTCTCATGTCCTCTGCTTTTGAACAGCTGCAAGCAGCTAAAGTGTTCATGAAACTGGATCTCTGCAACCATCTGGTTCGGATCCAACGAGGAGACACAGGTGGAAACAATCAGGGCAGGGCAAACAATCACAGACATGGGAACACAGGAGGGCGGGAAGCAAAACAATTTGAAACGAGAGGGAGTCAGGGTTACTTCAAAATAAAACAGGAAATGACATGACAACATGCAGGCACTAGACAAATGGATAACCAAAACAGACAGACGGAGCATGACAGTTATAGCATATTGCTCATCTTTAGTTCACTGCACCTGACTGTTTACTTGCACTAGATATAGAGGTGTAATTGTTATTTCATATCAAACTGTTCATCTGTAGTTCACCGCACCTTACTGTTTTATTTGTACTATTTATTGAGTGGTAATTGTTATCATATCATACTCTCCACCTTGTTCTGAATCTGTTTGCTCTTTTAGTTCGTTTTAATTACATTTGTATCATTGGTTGGCTTGGAATGAGTTAAATTGAAAGAAGTACCTAAACCAGTCAAAACCTGACTGTTACTATAGCATAAAAATACAACTTATTAGGGTACACCCTGGACAAGTCTCCATCTCATCGCAGGGCATATAGAGACACACAACCACTCACACTCACATTCACACCTACGGTGAGTTTAAATTAGCCAGTTAACCTAATCCCCATGCATGTTTTTGGATGGTGGGAGGAAGCCGGAGTACCCGGAGAAAACCCACGCAGACACGGGGAGAACATGCAAACTCCACACAGAAAGGCCCCGGGCCCGGGATTCAAACCCGGTACCTTCTTGCTGTGAGGCGACAGTGCTGACCACTACACCACTGTGCCGCCCTTAACACATATATTTGCCTCTATAAATATTTTTTGCTTCTGTAAACACAGATACTAATTCTTGTCTCCCCCAGAAAAAGATAAAATCACTGCTCTCGCCACCTTGTGTACATACAGTGTGTGTGTGTGTGTGTGTGTGTGTGTGTGTGTGAAAGTGGGTATTACTAATGGTTATGGGGACATAAATCTGTTCACACAGTCACATTGTGGGAGTCACCGTCCTTATGGTGACAAAATGCAGGTCCCCATAATGTATACTGTTACATTTTAGGCTGAAGACTTGGAGAACATTTAATGTTAGTGTGAGGTTAGACTTTGGTTAGGGTTAGGATTACATGGGTAGTGGATATGGTTAGGGTCAAGAGAAGTGTCTAGGAAATTAATGTAATGTCCCCACAATACACAAATACACAATGTGTGTGTGTGTCTGTGTGTGTGTGGGGGGGTTCTTGTACTTGCTACACAGTGAGGACCACAATTCCTATATAACCAACAAAGTGAAGATATTTTTGGGAGGTGAGAACATTTTGCCGGTCCAGACCTATAAAGAGCTTTTGAGGGTTAAAACTTGATTTTTGGGTTGGGGTTAGAAATAAGCTTAGGTTAGGTTTACGGTAAGGGATGGGGTTAGGCATTTATTTTTGATGGTTAAGGTTAAGGGGGTAAGGGGCTAGGAAATGCATTATGTCAATGAATGTCCTCACTAAGATAGCAGTACAAGTACGTGTGTGTGTGTGTGTGTGTGTGTGTGTGTGTAGTGTCTTTGCTGTTTATGTGTTTTCACACAAACAGCACAGACACTAGTTTACTTACAGACAGCATTTTTGTGACTGGAGTCTTTACTGGGCATCATCTTCACCCCTCTGGACTTCAACTCTATTGCTTTCTTCACTGCAAAAAGAAAATGAAGAAAATAAAGGTTATTAAATCAATTATCAATACAACAACTTAAATTACATGCATAGTACATCTTTTGAGTGCTTATTATTTTTAGTGTTGCCACTCAGTTGACATCAGCTATGCCTGCTACAAAGAACGTTTTTCACACTGTCCCTCCTTTAACAAAACTACAACAAATACAACTGTGGCAAAAACGAAGAATTATAACAGGGAAAATGAGAAGACATTTAAATATGCTGAGAGGAAGTGACAAGAGAGGAGAAGAGGGGGAAGACGAGCAAAGCAGTGGAGCAGCATTGAAATGGATTCCATCTAGTTTATCCTAAGTAGCAGCATTGCAAAGGATAACAGAAGCCTATGTCTATGCTACAACCAAACTGCATTCCACTGAGAAACACACTTAGCATGAAAAGCACATCTCACACACACGCGCACACAAACACACACACACACCCACACACGCGCGCGCGCACACACACACACACACACACACACAAACCACAGAGAGAAGAGACAGACAGAAAGGAAATGACTGAAGTATCAATGGCAAGAGCAAGAGGCCGATGACTGTGGAAAAAAGGGATAGCATGAAATGAATAGAACAAGAGATGGAGTCAGACAGGAAGAGAGACGTCCACTATGCCACACAGTTCTTGGATCATCATTTTTTGTGTTGGAAAGTGCCCATTAAATCAGATCCACCACGTGAAAACTAATACTCATCTTAACTCTTTGAGTGCCATTTGACATACAGTACATACATCATTTAAAATCCAATGCCTGAAAGCCACTGATGTATATATTTGTCAAAGTGTTTTGTCAAAGAGTTAATATGCTAATTAACAACCAGTCAATTAGATGACAGGAAAGTCCAGACACTCCAATGAGGTGACTTCTGTCCCCAATAATTGCTATTCTCAATTGCAGTAGTATTTTGTGTTTTTATATGAGTGGATCAGTTGTGGATGCTTATGTACCACACATGTATAAAACAAAGGTGGAGAGCAGATAATGGGACAGAAAGAGAGTGACATACCTTGGTACTGAGCACTGAATCCTTTTCTTCGATGGTTGCTATCTGAGGTGAAATGTATCCGAAGCCAGTTCTTATTTGATATCACTGGTGAAGGCAGGGTTGTACCAGTCAGCCTGGAAGTAAGCAGAGATGAAATTATTTATAAATCATAAAAACCAAGCAGATGCAGTCGAAGAATGCAGGCAGAGACAAAACAAGCCAAAAGTGCCTACTGATATTCACATTTTATAATCAGTCTTTTTAAATTAAAGCTTACTCACATTTAGTTTTTGCTCTGCAGCCTATTCACAATTTAGGAACTACAGTATAGATAGACAAGGCATGAGGGGAAGAAAAGAAACAAATTCAATCAAATTCAAGCTGTTGTTACTGCAGGTCCACAGTATCCACTCTCTCCAGTGAACAAAGGTGCATTATGTTATTGTGATTTTGATGTCACTTCACATTGTCCTCCGAGGTGCAGAGCCTGTCTGGAATTTTAAGAGATTTTATCTGAAAGACAATTTATTCCACTGGCTTGGAAAATGTGGACAATGGATTTGAGTGAGTGATATCAACCTTTCCCATAATGATCAGCACTGACCAGAATCAGAACACTGCACTTGTACTGAATGCAGTAATACCTCCTGCGTTTAAGTGTGTTTAACAGAAGAAATATTTATTTCGGATATAACAAATATGAATACATGCATGCAACACATTTTCATTCAGTGATTAGAAAAACACAGGCAGTCATATTGAAGAGAAGATAAATAGTTAAGTAGAGGAAGTGAATGGAGATAGAAGTAGTAGAAAGTCGGGGAAAGTTCACATCTTCAAAAACACTTTCTAAATCATCACCACTGAGACGATGAGTTGGTTGCCTATGGTAAGTCTTACATCAGCTTTAGCTGTGCTCAAAATTCGTTACCAAGGGCAACCAAGGTGGTGCTAAAGAACAATTTTAAAATGTGGGAAAATGGTGCACTGAGACAAAAAAGGAAATGATGTAAGAGACTGCCTGGAAGCCAATGTTCTACCATCCTCCCTAGAGCAAGAAGAGCCACCGTAAGTGCCCTTTAATAATGCTGCAGGTACAGTGAGTGAGTAGATGGAGAGAGTGAGGAAGATATAAGCATAGACAAGCACAAACACACCGCCAATGTGTCTGCCTGAAGCCAATCCATACACATGAAATAGTAGAGAGAGCCAATGACTGGTTTCTATCAGTGTGATTAAATACAATGTGTGCGAGATATAAGGGTAATAAACAGGAAATATTATGGGAATGTTTTATGTAGTGCATACAAGTCATACCTAACTAAAATGGCTAACAGTGACTATAAATTAAACACTCAACAACAAAAAGTCTCAACACTGACTTATAACCTCAATGTGTAGCTGCATAACCAAAATGGACGTATGTTTATACAGACACCAATTCAGTATTAGAGCTGTTTTGTAGAAGGGTTTTTTAACTTTCAGTGGACTTTTACCTCAGTTATGTTTGTGAATGTGTGAATTCATTTCATACTCTGTGATTGTTAAGTCAGCTTGGTAAAAGAAATTGTTCCCAGACAAGATTCATATGATGAAAACATATTGCATTATATTGTTGTACATTTACAGTGCTGTTATGCCTAAAATTCAAATGTGGGAGGAATATTTTTAATTAAGTGTCAAATGAAAGGGCAGTATAAGAATTTAATGATTTTCCATACTTAAGTCACATAATAATAATTATGACAATTATAATGACAATTAATTGGCAGCGATAGTGGGGTAGTCAATATTGTTATACACATACAGTGTCAGAATAACAGCTACTGTAATAATAATAAACAAGTGTACTGATGCTTGTACTGACTCCATGGAATAACAATTATTATAACATGTTATTCCATGTTTTTATTGATAAAATATAAAATATTATGTAATATGTTGATGGTAAGGTTTACCAACTCATTCTGTACCTAAGAAAGAAAAAAAACATTGCGACTGTTCAGAATTACATTGGAGAATCGCTGCTGGTTTTGTTACAGATTAAGATTATCTGTAATTTAAGAAACCCCCCCCCCCCAAAAAAAAATGTACTTATAATAATAATAATAATAATAATACATTTTATTTATACCGCACTTTACATTTGTAATACAAATCTCAAAGTGCACAAAAAAGTACGTATGTACTTAAAAATACTGTAACGTGGCAATTCAATATGTTCAACTTAGTTAATGACAAATATATTCTTCTAATGTAATCATTTTATGTGAAAAAATTGTTATTATGTATCAGTTGAGTTTAATCACTTAAAAATATTCATGTCATTAGTTTGGTTTGGTTGGTGACAATGAGTCTCATACTAGGCACATGGTTGCAGTTTTGAATGTGTGAATGGTTGTCTGTGTCGGCCCTGTGATGATCTGGTGATGTTGTACCCCGCCTTCGCCTTTGACTTCGACTAATGTCAGCTGGGATCGGCTCCAGCCTCCACAAATACCCTGAATAGGATAAACGGTACAGATAATGGATGGATGCATCTCAACAACTGGCTCATCTGATCAACACATTTGTACTCTCAGTGTCACCTAATTTTAAAGACCCATCTGTGCACCTCAACATTATATCAAGACTGGCACACAACTGTGTTCAAACATTTTTTAGATTCTGATTAGCAATACATGTGGTTATTCCAGCAATGTCTTGCAGAAGGAGAGAGAGTGACTCAACAGATTTTTCATGAGTTCACTTTAAACAAATGAACAACTTAAATGAACTGGAAAAATGCAGCTCTATCCACTGAAAACATCTGACAATCCTGCCATATTCCCCTCTTCAGAGTTCTGAAACAGGACTGCACAAATTGTTCAACTGCATTTACAATGGACATGTTTCTGCACTGTGGTCTGACCAACCTACAATAGCTGTATTCCAATGGGCAAAAATAAGTATGTGTTGATTTGGCTAAACTATTTTATTTCTGTAGAAAGCTCTTGTGGAGTTCTGTCAGTGACTTAAAGAAACATGCTGTATGCAATTTGAAGTGGAAAAGCTACTCCAGAAAAGTTGCAACCACACTGTCAACCATTTTGCAGTAAAACACTGAGGTTTGTATAAGGTTAGCTAACACAGAAAAGAAGCATATTGTTTGCCATGACACATCAGTTTCTTCTTTTGTTGAATTGATTGGCTAAAACACATTGGGGGATGTCTGCCCAATCACGTGACCCAGTTCACCATTCAGGAGGTCAAGTTAAAACTAGTGACCCACACAGTGGCGTTCCTCACCAAAGCCATCTCTGTTCAAACCTTTCTGCACTTCAAAAAGATTAAGAGTGATAAGTCGTTCCCAGAGGAGGTCGGTGCTTGATGTGTTTCTTTCCACATTTTGGTGATTTGGTGTCTCCTTTCTGCCCTCTAGTGGTAACAAATCAATTATCGTAGTTTTAAAAAAATGTACAGCGAGCACGCTGAAAAGCAGCCCTTCCTCAAAAGGTATTTTGGGAGTTAGGATTTAGGGTCTAGGACAACGAGGATGCATGTTACAAAATTGTTAAAAGGACAAATAGATAGGGAAATATGAAAAGTAGAGGGAGACAGTGATAAAGAGTGAAATTACGCTGCATCTCTTACATTATTCATGCAGACTGGCCAGCTGTCAGAGAGTGGAATGAGGGGAAGACAAGAGGTCAGTGAGGGGGAGGGGAGAGGGATGAGAAAAGAGAGTGAACTGAAAGGAAAGAAAGATGGATCAAATGAGAAGAGAAGAGAGGGAAATGATAAAAGTTGGAAAGAAGCAGTTAGTGTGTTCAATAATAGATATGAGGACTAAGAAAGAAGACAGAGAGGAGACATAACAAAGGACAGGTCAGACAGAAACCAGTAAAGCAGATTATATGACAACAAGCAGAAATGTGCGACGAGAAGGCGAGTTTACAAGGTGAAAGAAGTCAGAGAGGAAAGAAGACAGAGAAAAACGTGTGAGAAAACAGGGGCTGATGGATGAAGAGGGGGTGAGAGAAGGAAATTCACTTAAATGAACAGAAGGAGATAGCTCCACAAGCAACAAGGAGAGATCAAAATTTAGCAAAGAGGGAGACAAGGGGGGCAATCTAAATGAGGTTAGACATTACTAATAACAGGTTGCAAAGGATAAAGATAAATGAGAAAGTAAAGTGTAGCTGGGAGGTGATGAGCGATGGGAGAAAGGAGGGGATCGAGGACAGCACATTAGAAGGAGAAGTGAAGAAGTTTCATGAAGAAAGGAGTCATATTAGGACAAACAAAGAGGAAGGTGTATGAGATATGAGTGGAAAGGTTTGACAGTCCCAAGAGGAAGAGACAATAGGAGAGGCTAAGTCACAAAACAGAGATGGGAGGGGGACAAAGAAACACCTCTCTATTATTAGACCACAGCTTTTTGGTGAGACATGAACATCTTAAAGACACTGACGTAACCTCCTACTGTCCCGGCACTGTTATTTTGGCCCTTGTCCTCCCTATTGAATGCTTGAATTGCTTGAACTACTGTGATTTGCAAGTCCCTGTCAATGTCCATCCATCCAATTTCTACAGCTTATCCTCATAGGGTTGCGGGGAGGCTGGAGCCTATCCCAGCTGTCTTAGGGTGAAAGGCAGGGTACACCCTGGACAAGTCTCCAGTTCATCACAGGACACATAGAGACAGACAACCACTCACACTCACATTCACACCTACGGTCAATTTAAATTAGCCAATTAACCTAATCCAATGTGGAGAACATGCAAACTCCACACAGAAAGGCCCTGGGCCGGTAATCGAACCCGGCACCTTCTTGCTGTGAGGCGACAATGGTAACCACTACACCACCATGCCACTCATTTGAAACATCATTTAAAATGTAAATGTAATAACAGGACAAGTGTTCAAATGTGGAGAAGAGACTAACAGGGCTGGTGGTTACAAAAGAGAATCAGGGAGAGAAGCAAAGAGGAAGAGGAAAAGCTGTTCAGAATAAAGGGACCTGAAGGGAGGAACGAAACGATGCAACAGAGGGACATGAAGGTAGAGCAAACAGGAATTCATCCATAGATGGTGCAGGACTGTTGTGGTGAACCTGTGAAAGGAAGACAATGCCAGCCATTCCTAAATTTCAGTAAGGTGGTGTGTTCAAATGATCAGGTAATTATACAGCTAAACCTACCATGGTCAGGACACCACAAAAGAAATTTGGGAACCTCACATTTAGAAGCAATGCGCAATGGAGCTCTGTCATCGAAAAACAGATGAGCATGCTATTGACTTCACATTATTTCAACACTGATTTAGTTATCTTGTCTACGTGTGTTGGGGGTTTTGTAAAATGCTTATGACTATGTTTCCTAGAGTTTTATGTGGGACCTGCTGCAAAAGCATCACGTGTCTGAGCTGTCAAGTTTGTTCAAGCGAGGCAGAAATTAAACATGGAGAGGAGCCAGCAGTGATATTAGCTTGGCATTTCTGCTGTTTGCAGATGATGTTGTCCTTCTGGGTTCAGCAGACCACAAAAGTGTGATCTGCTTAGGATAAGAATCAACAGCTTCATGAGAGAGACTATGGTGGTTTTCTTGAGCCGTGAACAAAAAAGTTCAGGAAATAGGAGTTATAGCCTAAGATACAAAATGCAAGCTCTGTGGAGCAGTGACTATGGTTACATGTACACTAATCCAAATGCAAAATGATAAATTTAATATAGTCAACAACATATTCTGAATTGAGGCAGTGGACCATTTTCCAGATTAAATAAAATCAAAAGCCTTTATTGTCATTATATGACATTAATTTATATTATTTATTATGACATCATATAGCAATTTTTATATGACTGTTATTGCACAGATAATAAAGATAATATAATTAATGTATCCATACGATATATAATAATAATAACAATAATAAGATTAATACATACTTGGTTAATTAAGTGAATTAGACCAATGTTATTCTGATTTTAGGAGCAGTTCTTTGGAAATGTAAACAGTACATTTAGAATGTGCCTCCCCAATGGTCCCAAGACTTGTTTGCTGATAGCTCTGTAAGCTGTACACACACCAACTTGCCAACATTTTGCAGAAATGCATGGGAAACACCTACTTTTAAACATTATGAAAGACTACCAACAGGTGTTTGGATATGCAAAAACATGGAAACACTGACCTCTTTAAGATGGTAGCTGAGGAAATGAAAGACGAAGGATGCAGGGATGCATGTAAATGAGAATATCAATGGCCATGCAAACAGCTAAGTAGAAATATTGTGCTTTTATATATTCCACGCCTGTAAATGTAACCTGATCATGTTTATCGGGTGAAATGGGGATGGCTGGTCTCACACTTTATGAGTGTAAGAATGAGAGACGTTTAGTGGACAGCAGGACCTTGATGTTGACTGAAAGAATCCACTTGAGTGAGTTCTGGCAGCCTAGTCTGAGGAAAAGCCAGGACAGGCAAGAAGGTCTACAGCTTTCACCTGGCCTAGACAGAAGGAGGTGGAAGAGGTTCCCACAAAAATGGCATCTGGGCTGCTCTTCTTACTCTGTGGCAACTGAATAAGCGGATTTTGCCCTGGTAAAATGACTAGAAAATAACCTGGATAAACAAATAGAAAATGCATGACTGAATGGAAATTAATTTGCTACTGCCATTTCTATTGCAGCCAATAAAGTAATTAAAAATGAAACTGTGTGTGATTTTGTTCACTACCTCACTTACTGACAGCCTGAGCAAGAAGGAGACGGAAGTTGTGAAAGTGATTTTTACAGAAATGCATGTCTGGGATTTTCTGAGCATGTGACATAAACAAGATTTAGGATTAGATAATTTTGCAAGATTTGTGTATAGTTCTGCTGTTGTTGAGCTTGGCCTCTATTTACTTCAAACCTGTTTTCAGCCTCTGTTTTTAGAGTCTACATTCACTGAGGAAACATTAAGTTTCATTCCAGAATTTAAGGTAACACAATGAGTAACTGATATAGAAATGATCCTTTTAAGGTTGAGGCATTCCTTTAATGGGGAAATTCTGAGATACCATCAGGCTCTTTCAATCATAAACCATTGCTCATTAAAAATCCTTGATTATCACGGTGATGATACGTTACATCAAATTCAAAGAGTTTTCATTACCAGGTTAAAATCAATGTGAGTAATGTAGTACGCAATGAGGAACAAAATATAATTAATCACTGTTGGTCATGCTCCTTGGGTATAATGGCCTGCAGCAGAGTAAGATTTTATTCAGTTGAAGAAAATGACAGAGCTTGGGCTTTAAGCATTTTGGTTTCTCTTGTGCTTTGAAAGACTGAGATTAAAGATAGGAGAAGGACAAAAAGGGGGGAAAGTGACAGCCACAGGGAGTGTTGAGAGTGTAGACAAACGGGAAGAAGAGGACTGGTTAGGTGGTAGAAAGGAGAACAAGGGTTTAAAATCTGGGAAGAATGTCATGGCAGTAGGCAGCAGAGGAAGGAGGAGAATGCAGACATTTGTGGCAGACAGGGACAGTTCAGTGATTCAATGCTGCTTACAGTACAGGTGACAGGTAAACAGGCAGTAACACCAGCAGACAGGTAACAGGTAAACAGGTGAGTGGCTGATGAGTCGATGAGATGTAGGCGAGGAAGTCCAGGTAACTGCATAGCAAATAAGGAGAGTGTAAGAAGGTAAATGGGCATGGCATTCGGGTAAAGGGGAAAAAGGGAAGGGAAATGGGGTGGTCTATATGAAGTAGACACATTACTAGAACTACCACCCTATGGTTGTATACCGCCACCAACTGGCTGGGTTGCAGTTTACATTCACATCTGTCCTTCCTGAATGTCATCACATTATCATTTTATCTCACTGGACATTTGTGTGATCATTCTTTGCAAATCAATTCTTGAGCCTTTTGATGTCACATGACCTAGACCTTTGACTTTTAATCAGTTCATCCCTGAGATATCAGAGAATGGGATGTCCATATATACTTGTGGACAGATGGATGAAAACATGACAAACCCAAGGTGTTTCCTGTACACAAGACAGACTGCTGCTGCTTGCAGAAACAGGCCAATTATCAACTTTCTGAATTTAGTTTACTGGTCAGATTACTTGTTTCCCAGAAGAATCAGTAACAACATGCTAATTCAAGCAACATGTACAAATACATGTACTGAGAGGGACTGCTCCTGTACTGCATAGATAATCAGCTGTGTGACCTGTTGGCATTTCAGTTGCTAAATAGAGAAATATAAAGACATGCACACTATAAGCCAATAAGTGTTATAAAGCCATTAGACCACAGAAGGCACACAAGGTCCTCTGTCTTTCTTACCCCTTTCAATTTGTCTCTCAGTTGTCCCTACCCCATCTTCTGTGCAGTCTTCTATATATTGTACAAATACTATGGATGAAATAAAGTTCACAATGCACTCACATGCACTCTTTTTTTAGTCTGACCACACTCAGAAGGCAGGTTTGTCATTTTCAAGTCTCGAGTTTGGCATTTTGGTCATTATCAACATGATTATTTGCCACCAGAAGTGTGGAAATAAGTACAACCAGTCTTAGGTGACCAAAATGCTTCCATTGTGAAAGGAAGTCATAAGACCAGACAAACAGACTGGATAGGCTGTGGTAGCGACCTGTCAATCACAAGAAAGCCACTTGCTAAAGCTTCATCTGCTTTTACTCTGATGAGACCACAATTCACTAATTACCATCATGCTGTTTTGAAGACCAGCCATTGAGATCAGAAACTCATGTTTATAATGTTTATTTTCTCACAAAGTTCTGTACAGTCACACTTCTTTTTGCAACCAGAGAAGTCGCCTGCTGCTGCAAGTTTCAGGCTCTTCTGCATTGGCTCCACTTTTCACACTCGGAGGTTGACCACTGATTTTAAAGCGTTAGAACCTGGCAGATGAGTTGGCGCATGAAAACAGGGTACAACTGTTCATATTAGACTAATGTTTTAAGTAGTGTTATGATAGTTTAGTGGTCCCAAAGCAGGATACAAAGAATGACAAAAAATGATATGTCCATAACTTTATTCTGACGAACTGGAATCAAATCATTGCTCTGTCCAGTTGCGTTAAAAGTAAAATAATTCTGTGTGTGTGTGTGTTTGTGTGTATATATATGTGTGTATGTGTGTGAGAGAGACAACTAGTCTACCTGACATTCAAACTGCCAGCCAGCAGACAGGAACATAAAACAGGAAATTGCTTTTGGGACAGCCAATCAGAAAAAGCTCACGGTAAACAGGAAGAACCCGTCACAGAGGTCCTGTCAGGTGTCAGTCATTTTCACAATGACCTGCCCACATGTCTCTGCAGAACTGTCAGTCATCTTTTAATCCCACCTCTGGAGAAAAGTACTTGGAATTATATGAGATACAGAAGCCCATATGGGTTTCTTTTTGTATAATATATTAATACAATTATGTTGTTTTAGGCCTGGGGTCGGTGAACTTTAATTAAATATAAAAGGCGTCTGTGTGACCTTTGGCGGCTTAGCGAAAAGCAAACCATATAATTGTAACATCTGTTTGACTCTACCTTGGGACCTTTGTTTACTCCCTCTCTGCCCTTCTATGTGTTTGCCCCGAATTGCATCTGCATTATAACTTATATAATAATAAAAAACACTCACGTATTATGTCGTTGTGCACTAGTGATAATTAAAATAATTTCACCAAACGTAGCGAGTATAATCTGAAGACATTCCAATCATTCATATTACTGCAGCGTTCACCTGCCACCATAAATATAATATACCTAGGATTTATTTTAATGATTCTTGAAACACGAGAAACTAGGATGGTCATATCAAATGGCTCCAGTTGCTGCAGTCGCTGTTTTGTACGTGATAAAATATTGGGTGTTCTTCCTGGCTTCCCCACATTATAGAGGGTGGGTTGACAGTGGTCCTTGAATGCTATACTGTCAGAGACAAGCCATGTGTGTGTCTGTATGTGCCTACACACTTCAGTGTGTGTAATCTGTCAGAGCCTGGAGAAAAGATCAACAGCTCACACCGTCAGAGGGCCACTTAAGACCTGACACTGACGCACGGATGCGGTATCATGAGGATGCTGTGGTTGATGTGTACCGCTCTGACACTGACAGGTCTAAATGTGCAATTATTCTCCATTCCTTTGGTTTCTGCCGCTATTCCTCTCGGCCTCCTTCACTCCACTTATTTATCTGTCGACCTACAGTATCATTCTGGTCTTCAAGTTGCACCATAATCACGATCCATTTTCTACACATGGAAGACAATGTCATCTGTCAGTTGAAGAATATGAAACATTGGAGACAAAAAATCGTATCGCCACTTGAATTGAAAATGTCATTTCACCTTGTGCTGTTTTGCATCTCCTGTTTTTTTAAGGAAAAGATTACAGAGAAATGCTGCAAATAAGTCTCCATTTTGGAAAAAATACATATATTCAATAATTCCATGTTGCAACAACTAGCACATCGATTGATACATGATTCAATTGGTAGTTTTATGAAAACAATATCTTGTTTTCAGTTAAACAGAAACTATAACCTGTTGTGGAATGACAGCATTTTTAAATTTCCGAGATTCAGTGTCATTTTATTTAGTATTTCTTTTCAACCATATAAATTATAGGACACACTGAAACCCAGGGGTCGTCCAAACAATCACAGTCGACTACTTTTGATTTCTGAGCAGCCCTGGCTCACAGGCATCAGTGTTGTTACTACTGAGGGAGGCCAAACTACTTTCCCCTCTCTAGATTTCTCCAGCAGTTCCAGCAACTTGAACAGCAGCAACCCTGCATGCCTCCCCGTCAGGCTGCCTCCAATCTAAACCCTCACCGCAGTTGTGAGGCATTCTGAACAAACTGACATTAACGCAACAGTGCTCTAAAAACCAGAGTGTGTTCTGGTAAAACAAAGTGCCAATTTTCAAACATGACCACAGAAAATGGGAGAGAAAACAACAATTTATCACCTTCCCTGTGGGATTTGAATAAAACAGGAAAATCAACAGGACTTCTGTGCAGCTAATCAATCAGTAGTTGTATCCCTCCTGCCGAACAACACCATTAGTCCTCTTTTAATATCAAATGCCCACTCCTCCCCCACCTTGAAAGTATACAAGTAAGAGAAAATTGCAGTGAAAACAACAACTGTTCTCTTTAATGTGAACACATCAGCTGACAGAACAATACGGCCTCCAGGCAACTAATCCTTGGAGAGCAGAGTCCTGTGTCCCCACCTGAATCACAAAATGAGGCTATGGTGTTTGTTATCCTCTAGATCTAAAACACAAAATGCTAGACACCTCTCAAATGTCAGTGGTGACTGTGTGTCTGCTTTCATTATGGTCCCACTCAGCACGTGGTGTGTCACTCCTGCTGATAGACACAAAGATTTGCGTGCCCTCCAACATGACTATTTATCTACTCAACATCATTGTCTGCATATGAATATGTAACTCACCATATGCTTGGTGCTTCTGTCCCGCTGATTTCCAGGAAGTCATATTTATCCTCTAATAAGAAGTCATTGAAGACAAGAGCTATGGTGTCCCCGGGTTCAGACAGGATTGACCACGTACAGTCCAGGTTGTTGTCATACTCTGCAGGGTATCCAGGGCTAGTTATTGAACCCGCCGTGCCTCGTAATGTACCGCCACATGCTCCTTCCGCTGGACAAAGACAGAGCAGGACACAGAATCAGAAGAAAAAGCAACACTCCAGGTACTTTTTGGGATTTAATTCACTGATTTTGGTGGTCTCTTTGTCTGGTTTGGATAGTTAAGTTTCTATATTTCTATTTTTGTCTTTTTCTATTTAATATTAAAAATGTTTCATTATTTCAATTTTATTCTTTTAATTTTTTGTGTGCATGCATTTCAAATGCCTTTACTGTTTATATTTGTACTGCATATTATATGTAGATTGTACATTGTTTGTAGAACACTTTAAATACAGTTACAAAGATGTTATTCAAATTAATTTAATTTCATGACAACCACACATAACTCATATTTTAATATTAGATAGTGTCAAAATATACATATTGATAAGAATATTATGACTAAAATAATAATGCTATTGCCATGTTCATCCTCAATTCAGTCATCATCAAACCTCCATTATTAATACATCATCACTATTCACTACATCTTTAAACGTGTGAAAACAAAGGAAAACCACAAACAATTTAAATTGTTTTTCAGAGATTTATCACAAGATACTGAAATCCCTGAGCTTAGCTGTTCAACCATCTACTGGCCTTGGCGGTGAAAACCTGGATGTATCTCTTCTAGTCTGCAGACTAATGATCCATTTTGAGGGCTTTGCTTGAGGATTTTGGGCTCCATCTGGTTAATATAATGGTTTGTTACGTTTTTAGGTCAGACCTCACTGTGCTTTAAAAAGAAATCAATACACCGAGCCTTCTCATCTTCCTCCGGCCTGTGACCTCATGTTGAGGTCCGTCAATTCTCATGACCCCACCAATTAATGAGTTTCTTTTATTGTTGGAGTTGGCATTGGACATTTCTAAAATACATTTCACTTATGAGCTACAAGTTGTCACATCAGATAAGGTATGAAATACTATTATAATATATTTAATAACAAGAGGAGAGGCTAAATAGGTGACAGAAAAGAGAGAAAAAAGACAGATGGACAGAGGAAGAAAGAATACAGCTTACCTCTACAAAATGGTGATGGGAAGTCCCACTGTGCTCCACTGCCAGGTGATACAATACATGTGAGGATACTGTGTCCTTCCAGTACAAAACCTGACTCACAGCTGTATCGGATCTTGTCCCCCATGTTGTACCGCGAGCCATGAATGACTCCGTTTGGGATGAGGCCCGGGGTGCCACATGTGTGGCTGGGCAGGACTGCAACACAACAAAGAAAAGAGAGAAAAAGATCACTTAACTATGAGCTAACAGCATCTTTATTCAAAAACAAATTTCACCTTCTCACAATGTTTTATTTGTGTATTTTTCACTTTCACTAGATGAACAACTATAGATGAATTACTATTATTCTATTATTGTGATGACAAATGACAGTAATGGGATGAGTCCAGTTATGTTAACAACAGCCAGTGATGCTTAAGTCTTATTGCTGAATGACTCTTCAGACCCTTTGTTTGGAGTCCTGTCCCCCAAATTTCAAACCACTGCTATAGGATGAAGGAACATTTCAGCAGTACAGTATCTCTTGTATGGTCTGGCACATTATGCTATGATTCACATCCATCCATCCATTTTCTACCGCTTATCCTCTCATAGGGTCGCAGGGGGATGCTGTCTTAGGGCGAAAGGCAGGGTACACCACTCACACTCACATTCACACCTACGGTCAATTTAAATTAGCCAATTAACCTAATACCCTAAATTTTAACCTAAATTTTGGATGGTGGGAGGAAGCCGGAGTACCCGGAGAGAACCCACACAGACACGTGGAGAACATGAAGGCTCCGGGCCGGGATTCTAACCCGGCACCTTCTTGCTGTGAGGCGACAGAGCTAACCACTACACCACCGTGCCGCCCTATGATTCACACAAAAGTAAATATATGTAATACATCTCAGAATATCAACACAGAGGTAGCTTGAAATTGTTCCTATTTACAGTGAAAACTGACCAAACACTAAGCACCAGAACCAACAACACACAATAAGAAAGATGAATATGTTTGGTTTGCTCCCACCTAAAAAATGTAGAAGTGACTGTGAGGTATTTAGGCTAGTGTTTCTATATCTGCTCTTGCCAGGTCTTAGATGACACTCTACAGTGGGAGCAGCTACAGGCAGCAGCTCATAGTATAACTAGGCCAAAATCAATCTATGAGTGGAGCCAACACGCCTTAGTGCTACAGAAGGGGCATCAGCACAGTGGCTGTAGTACAACCTGGACCAATTCCACAGTATCTGACCCTGGTGTACGCCTTGCATAATGTGTATTTGTATAACTGGAGCATGTTAACTTGCTGGGTGTGTGCTGCTTGCGTGTAATGTGTATCCAAATGGCTAATTTTTATGTGTGCCTGTATGAGCATGCACAGCGCAGAGTGTCTATGTGTAAGGGCCGTTCAGTCAGTCAATCTGTGTTTGTGGATGCTGTTCCAATTAAACTCTAGCATGGTAATTAGACAAAGCTTCACCATGAGACCCTGAGAACTAGGACAGAGACAGGGAGGGGGGTGAGAGGAAGACAAAGGAAGGAGAGGAAGTGGAGAGAAAAGGAAGGAGGATGAAGAGACAGACAGGAAAGAGGAGAAAGAAGAAGGGGAAAGACTAGTGACAGAATGATGGTGCAACGGAGAGAGGAGGAGACAAACGGTACAGACGAGACTCCAGCCAGACAGGAAAACAGAGAGGTGAACTGACTGTAGTGGGCTCTAAACATGTATAATTTACACTAATTGACTCATTATTTGGATTGTATGAAGTCATGCATCAGAGGCAAGTTACTCACACTCAGCTGACCAAGCCGTCCGCTGTGCAAACATGCTGCCTGCTTTGTTTTAACAAGGTGAGACACACAGTCAAATTGACAACCCAAGCCACAGCACTGAGCAAGGGACGGGCAGAGAGAGGGAAAGACGCAACAGAAAGAAGAGAGAATGAAAGGAATGGTGCATCTAAGCCAAGTCATTAGTCACACTTATGTGACCGTACAGTCCTGCATCTGCCAGGCAAGCCAGCTCGGCTCACAGAGGTATTCCCTGATTTAGACTGAGGTCTGAACTAATCAGGGGGTATTTTGGAAGGATAACATGTTCAGAAGTATATTTAACAACAGCTGCCTTTTTTTTTAGAAACCATTTTAATTTTGAAATAAAAGTTAAACAGAGTCTGGTTTACTGGGACAAGACTTTGAATTACAACACAGGTTATATCTTCAAAAGAGTGAATTACCTGCAGCGCTATTGTAGGATGAGATACAGATACAGTGTATATGAAGTGTAGCTTCATTTACACAGCATTTTAGGCATATTTCAGAAATCTGGACTCTAGTGACAGACAGTCTATTAAAGCTACCACATGAATAACAGAAGGAAAAAAGATAATGTTCCACTGAAACAAGCAACACTCTGTGTGTGTGTGTGTGTGTGTGTGTGTTTAATTCAAGTGTAAATCTATTTCACCTGCTTTATTTAACTAGAAAGAGATTTGCATCTTACAAAAACAGATAATGTTGAAATACTTCCTAACAGCACTGGCTTTAGTGCTGAGCAGACACATTGCTGATGGCACTGCCAAATAAAGGTAACTTAATGCTGCCGTGCCCAGTCAGAAGCTTAGTGTAATGGCAGACCTAATGAATGGATTGGATAGATAATGTCTGGTTCCTTTGGGTATAATCAGGGGCTATACTGTAGGTCTAAGCAGCAGGGTTTATTCACAGACAAAAAGCATACAAAAATCAACCTTAGTAAACTAGGTGTTTACTGTATTAAATACAAAATATAATATTAAAAGGCAAATGAACTCAAAACACATTGGTCTTTATCTCCACCTAATCTAATTGGTTGACCCTTTGTCTGCAATATTTAGATCAATATTAAGTATGTGTGTAATTTTCACAACAGATTCATTTGACAAATGATGAATTGTTTTAGCTTGGTGTCAATAATCTGTATTTTTTTGAGTTAGTGCAAATTCTTTACAAGTATAGACCGAGAGCCTAATGCTGGCTGTGTGCACAGTGCTCTGAATTGTTTGCCATGTTGTTAATCAGTACTGTACAACGTTGTTTGGCTGCAACCTCATGACTGGAAAAGTTCAAATTAGCTGCTTGCAATTGTATTCAGTAGCACAATCACTTTGATTACTAAATATTGGATGCTTCCTTTGTTTTTCCATTTTATTTATTCAAACAATTTGCACATCAAGGTCATTTGGGGTTATTCACAAAAACAATGCATGCATAACACAGTCAGATGTGTACAAGGGACTGCTGTTTGCTCAAGAGCGCTGAGGGGAATGCAGGCTTCCCATTAAAGCTGATTTTGTATCAATGAAATGCTCGAAACACAGTACAACACAATTTTTAACAGTTGTGGATACAAAGACACAAAATAGTATATTTTCCAACCAAAGGTTTGTTGCTGAACTTGTTTATTTCCAATCATGTATTATGTATACTATAATTTTTACAAATATATTTCAGGATGCTCATTTCACATGCTCTGCACTCCTGTAACTTCCAGTGTTGTCATGGTGAAAGTGCAGAATGCCATGTGTCTGATGTACATGTTAACAATGAAAGCTCAAATGTATTGAAAGATCCCAGTTTGAGCTGTTAGTGTGGTAATGATGGAGTACTTTTTCCGTTTTCACCATCCACGATCAGTGGAGTAACTTTCTACTGTGTGTGTTTGTGCCTTAAACCCTGTGTTTGTGTAGACACTGCTGTGTGTGTGTATGTGTATGTGTGTGTGTGCATGCGTGTGTCTACTTCCAGTAGGCTAACTGATGATGTTCCTCTGTTGCAGTTGTCCCTTCCGGCCATTTGCAGCCTTGGGGCAGGTCACTGTGTTGCTATGGCAACTCTAGGCTAGGGCAACAGTGATACAGAAGTGAGTAACGGCAGAAAGGTGACGGCATCAAGGCTAAGCATTGATGGTAGCGTTGAAAGCAGGATAAAGGGAGAGAAGAAAACAAAGTGGACTGACAGAGAAACAGTTAGGAGGGGAAGGAAAGCTTGTGTTGAGAGGAAAAGAACAAATGACGGCAATAAACATGAGAGCCATGAGGAATGACGAAGCCAGGGAGACAGAAAGGGGCGGATGAGGGAGGTGTTGATAAAGCTGGTTGTTAAATTATTAAGAAATTACTATTAGTGTTGAGCAAAAACCTTGTACATAAACTATTATATCATATTTTCTGTTTGATCTTTTTGTTCCCTCCCTCCACATTTGTCTCTATATTATTGTCACACAACCACAACAAATTATAGCAGGACCATACTTAAAAGATAACCTTACACTACTTTCTATGTTGTTACTCAGTTAGAGCTGTCTACATCAAGACTTTGACAGAGATCAGGCCTGAAAGAGCTACTGCAGATAAGTTTCTAAAGCAAGGACGAGGTCCTCTGCATTACCTGCTCTCTCCTAAAGTATAAATATGCAGTGACGGATATTAAGTAAGCGCTCCTTGGATCTGTTATTGATGCACTAAAGGAGTTGCTACTGGATAAAAGCCAACTGCCATAACCTTATGCTTTCTCCCTGTGGTGTAATCTAGTGCACTAGGGACAGACACACTATGAATCAACTGCAAATAGAAAATTCCAATGCAATTTAAATGACATTAAATTAAAAATCATCAAATTTACTGGACTCAGTGATGATTACAGAGCAAGTTTCATGTATTAACATGAAACAATGTAACACTAATTAGATGATACTCATATATAATGAATTTATTCGAGAAGAACAAAATTTAATGTGAACAATGCTCTTTGTGAAAACACATGGAGTGGGAAAATGACCCTTCATTACCTGACAGTAACGAAACAACTGGAGTGAGCTATATTTGAATACAAAGTATGAAACTTGCCACAAGCCAAAGTTGGAACAGATGTTTTGTCAAATCTCGCTCCTCATACCTGGCAAAAATCACATATTTCTTGTTTGGTTTCCAGGGGGCTGTATAGTTAAAACCAAGCGGAACCAGAACAAATGTCAGACCGTGTGCATAAATTGCCAAACAGGGATTTGGACAGATGTTAGCATTTGAAATTGGTCTGGGAAAATTCATCTTTCAGAGTGATTAAAACTTTGGCAGATTAGTTAACTTTATTTAAATGAAAGGATTTCAGGAATCTTGTGCAGCTTAACTTAAAAAGCATGTTGATGGAATGCAAAGTAATGTTCTCCATCCTCTAGATACATTTAAAATCATGTTGTGAGTCACTCGTTCTTGCTCCAAAAGCCTTAGTCCGTAACTTTGCAGTGTAGAAAACTCAGACCAGAAAATCAATTTACAGTCGCAGATTGTCACTTAAAGTAGAGTTTGCACCCTCAGCACCTTAGCCTATTAGTAAAAGGTACATTCAACATTATTTTAGCTGGCCACCACACACCGTCATGAGTCTGAACAAGTCCCATCCCATCTACAAGGCTACTGTGACTCTGACATCACACTGGGTGCATTCCATAATCTATTAACGCCTCTGCTCCCATGGTGTACATGTATTAACAAATTGTCATACTCCTTTAATCTGTGATTCTTGATGGAGAGTTGTTGCTGTTGGAAACATGCCAAAGCCCCTGAGCTAAATGGACTCCCCAGCACCACAAGTGCCCCCATGGTGTAAATGTATTAACAGCTTCACCGACACACTGTACATAATAACTCTAACTAACCAAACTCTAATGGGGCCAAAGCTGAATCTAGGTCCCTCACCACCTGCTGAGCTCCTCTAGTTTTAATGCAAGATTTCCAGCAGCACTAACTCTTTAATCAAATACATTTAAGTGATATTCCACCTTCTGAGCACACCTTTGTGCTGACTAATAGAACCCTCCAAATAGATTTTCACTATTTTGTTGGGAATATGTGTAAGCGGAGCATTGATTTTCAGTGCAATGCCCCTTTAAACGCTTTAAACAGGGAGACAAATTACTTTTCCTTGTATACAATTCACATTTCCTAATGTGTACTGTGCAATTTTTAACAGAAACTGTACCCTTGAAAACAACACTGTGATTTCATCATTTTGTCCTATAAACTGGGAAATTTGCAAAGCTACCACAGCAAAGTAGATGACAACATTACAATGAGGGCCTATAAAAAAAATAAGAACAGTAAATAATACTACCTACTACAGCATACTAAACATTAATAACCTATGATATACCTCTATACTGTACACATATACACTAGTATTAACATTGTAACAGTAATGCTTCTAATAATAACCCTATCATTGAGTCTCTAGTAATGATCAAGCTTTTGGACATACAGCACTTGTGCACAGGGACACCAAATGATGCCTATGACAAAGCAGTTCATTCGGTTCATATTCAAAGCAGCATTCTCCACTGTACATCCCAATGATATAGGCTAGAAAAGATCAGGGCTTTCATTCCTGCATTTATTTCTTTGGGACAGAGAGCTGTTTATTATCTCAAATAGTGATAGCACTGTTCAAGATAATGAGAAAAATATATCTGAGATCTGCTTGACAATTTTGGATCTTGATTTTCCTTTTAAGTGTGCCAGCCAAAGATGTTTCGAGCATTAATTCCCAACGATCACCAGTGAAGGAGGGCAATCAGAGTACAGACTTCACTTTGTTTTACAACACAGAGAATACCACAAAATAAACCACAGCCTAATAGATAAGCGGTGTAGAATCACACGCAGTGAACAACATCGATGGATTAGAAATGAGGTGTTTACTGGTAATACCACACATTACTCTCTTGGCAAATCATATTCTACCTTCAAACATTTCTGCAGTCTGCAGTACTGAACCACATTTAACTGGAAGGAAAACTCTTAAGTTACACTTCTGTTCTGCTTCCTCAAAGTAAATACATTAAAATGTATTAACACTACCTTCCCTACGTTCCCTCGGTGAAAATATATTAGCAGGGCAAGTGACATTTCCAGCAGTGCTTCTAATCAATCACCTGCTAAATAGAGTAATCACTGTAGCAGCTACACTCTGTTAAACACCAGCTCTCCTCAGCTTGACTGTGGCACCAAGACATATTGGTGGCGAATATGCAACATGCCCACGCTGTGAAGGCCAACTCTAAAAAGACAAGCAGCCACAGAGTGACCAGGTATTTACCAAAATGAGATGGAGTAGAAGCACAGTCCTACAGTTGTTATTAAATTTCTATAGTTGAAAAGCTACTTTCATTGTAACTGTTCACATCTTCATATCAGAGCAAGTCTTTACAGCATTATATCATTTTGCAAATAATTGAAGCAGAGCTCAGTGTGTCATGTCATGTCAAGTCAGCAGAGTTATGTGTGGTTTTTGTCCTGTGTTTATTATTTATTGTCATGTCCTGTTTTATGTTGAAGGTAACTCTCCTCGTTTCAGCCACGTCACGTCCTGCCCTCCTGTTTCCAGTGTCTGATTGATTGTCTGCCCCGCTGCTGATTCTTTCCAGCTGTTACCCATTATCTTGTGTATTTGAAGCTATAGTCTGTCATTCTGTTAAGAAAACACTTTTTGTTATACTGGGTGAAATGGTCCTTCCATCCTGAGAGCAGTCAATACATGATGTGTTCAGAAAAAGGAAGGAAAAGAATCAGACCTCTGTGGCTACAGGACTGTAAAAACTCTGACCAATCAACTGACACTCGGGTTGAGTGGAGGATGCCTTCATGTCTTGTCCTGCTCACATCCCTCCCTCCTCTGTTGCTGGAAATATCCAGCACACTCCTCTGCAGAAATACAGAGTTAGCAGGAGAATACAGTGTGTTCTGTAGGGAACAATAGCAGAGAAATGCAGCCAAAAATACCATTTCCAGTGTTACTTCTGATGACTCACCCTGCTAAACAGACAAAGAGAAGACAGAGGGAGGCAGAAAAGACTGTGACAAAACTCTGGATAAAACTAAGAGGACAAACCAGAGTGGACATCGGTGGAGACACTGAGACATCTGAAGGGACTGAAAAGTGATGCAGAATTTTCAGCTTTTTTTCTGTTGGACAGATAATTATTTGTTTATCTTCAGGAGGAGTTATTATTTTCATGAAATATGTAAGGTTTGCTAACTTGGCTACTTTTGTAGCACATATTAGCCAGATTCTAACATTAGCTTCTCTGTGCATTTAAGCCGGTCGTAGGTGCGGCTTGTATTGAAGAGGTTATTGGGAATGATATTTTGATCATATTACACAGTCATAGTCTCCAGTGTCTGCATTATAAAGGTGCTCACAGACTCCAGCAGACTGTGAGAGGAGCGGATCTGGATGTCCGTTCAGCTCAAAGCTTCCATAGTGGAGCGCTCTGCCGCTAGCTGTTTCCTGTGAAATTTCTGTGAATTGGAAGATCGACGTCACATTTAAAGTGGGTCGGGTGAAAAATAGATGCAGTGTTTTGTGTGACAACAGTGCAAAGTGGAGTCCACACGGTTGCAAAATTTGAGCATTGTGCACTCCATGTCCATTCCGCCAAGTATGTTTGGGCCTTTAGCCCAATGCTAACTTATCATGCTTGTAAACTGGTCGTGGGTGCCGCTTGTATCGAAGAAGTTGTAGGATATGAAATTTTGACCATATTGCACAGCCATAGTCGTCAGTATCTAAAGGTGACAAAATTACATTGATACACTATATTGCCAAAAATATTCGCTCACCCATCCAAAGCGTCGGATGCAGTGGTGTAAAGCACGTCACCACTGGACTCTAGAGCAGTGGAGACACGTTCTCTGGAGTGACGAATCACTCTTCTCCATCTGGCAATCTGATGGACGAGTCTGGGTTTGGCGGTTGCCAGGAGAATACTTGTCAGACTGCATTGTGCCAAGTGTAAAGTTTGGTGGAGGGGGGATTATGGTGTGGGGTTGTTTTTCAGGAGCTGGACTTGGCCCCTTAGTTCCAGTGAAAGGAACTCTGAATGCTTCAGCATACCAAGACATTTTGGACAATTCCATGCTCCCAGCTTTGTGGGAACAGTTTGGAGCTGGCCCCTTCCTCTTCCAACATGACTGTGCACCAGTGCACAAAGCAAGGTCCATAAAGACATGGATGACAGAGTCTGGTGTGGATGAACTTGACTGGCCTGCACAGAGTCCTGACCTCAACCCGATAGAACATCTTTGGGATGAATTAGAGCAGAGACTGAGAGCCAGGCCTTCTCGTCCAACATCAGTGTGTGACCTCACAAATATACTTCTGGAGGAATGGTCAAAAATTCCCATAAACACACTCCTAAACCTTGTGGACAGCCTTCCCAGAAGAGTTGAGGCTGTTATAGCTGCAAAGGGTGGACCAATGTCATATTGAACCCTATGGATTAGGAATGGGATGTCACTTAAGTTCATATGTGAGTCAAGGCAGGTGAGTGAATACTTTTGGCAATATAGTGTATATTGGCTTTGAATGCAACGTTTTACAACTGTGGTGATGTAGCATATTGGCTCTCTTCTCCCTGCTGAATCCTACTGTCAGATGTTCAAGTTTGAAGGGGCGTAGCTTTGGACGGAGCACCGACTGGAGGGGAAGGAGCCTAGAGGATGCTGAGAGGAGGTGCCACTTTAAAATCTTGCTAACTCTCTTGCTAGCTCTCTAACATGACAGACTATAGCTTTAATATCTGTGTTTCCCTGGTCCTGTGCCAGTTCATATATTTCCTCATCGTTCATACAAGCAGTCAGTCCAAGTCAGTTTCCTTGTCAAGTGTGTATGTAGCTGTGAGTCCTGTGAGCTTGTTCTTTTGTTACTTTGTAGTTTGTTTGTAGTGTGAGTGTAGTCAGTGTTTTGTTTGTACTTTGCAGCGTTTGTTTCCTCACCTTTTGTGAGTGATTTTCAGTTTATGTTTCAGTTTAGGTTTTCCTTTTCCTCTTTAGAGTGATTTTCAGTTGTTAGATTTATAGCCTCAGTGCCAGTCAGTTTTGTTTGTTTTCAGCTAGCTTATCCTTCCTTGTGAAGCTCCTTTTGTTCGTAGCTTAGGTCAGTCGAGTTTTTGAGTTAGTAACCTTCTTAGAGAAGTGCCCTTTGTTTTATCATAGTCAGCCTAGTTCAGTATTATCCTTCCTAGAGAAGCGTTTTGTTTTCTAGTTAGTCAGTATCAGAGCAGTCAGGTTTTGTGTAATCAAGTGGGGTTTTTTGTTATTAATAAAAATCTTTATTTTTGATTAACCATGTTTGAGTCATGCATTTGGGTTCAGATGCTGTGTGAGTTCTGACACTGAGATCAGTTAGCTACCAAATAATGATTCTCAACCTTTTCAGACCCGAAGCATTGAGGTTTATCTCTAGGCAATAACAATATTGTAAAGAGAATAATTACTTCAGAACCTGTTAAATTTGGGCTTGGGGCTTTTAAAACTTGCTCTTGCACTATCCTCCTCTCTGCTACCTCAACCTTGTTCTCTCTTTCTCCTTGCTTTCTATCTGCTCGAGAGCTGGGGTGAATTTCCTCTTCTCAATAACAAAAGCAAGTTTCCACCAATTCAATTTCAGAACTGGAAGAGATTTGAGTGCTCAGTTTTAATTACTGTGGCCTCTGGCCACCACTTGTGTTTGGGTGAATTGATGGTGGAGGTGCTGTGTCATTTTCTTTTGCAGTTCATCTGTATTAGGATGCATCTAAAACTATGCGGAAATATGATCATGTCACCGTGTTTTAAAAAATCATTATAGCTACTGCATTTGGGAGACATGATATGCTGTGTAAAGCATGTTAGAAAAAGCTGAGTAAGATACTGTAACCTGTTACAAGTGAGTGCCACTTAAATTATGGAATGATCTTATTCTTGGGATATTCTGAAGCCCTTTACTATGAGGTTCAGGATAATGAGTCAGATCAATAATAGTTCAAGGATCTCAGCAGTAGATTAGTGGTATTATATGCCAGGAACTGGTAACAGTTGGCTATAAGCATGTTCAGGGTGCTTAATTACCACTTTAGTGTTGTTAATGAACCTGTGAATACATGAAGCTGAGACAAGGCTCAACGACTCTGGAAGACAGCAACATTAAGCTGGTGCCATTTTGCATTCAGGTATTCACATATCAAGGGAGGACACTGCCTCATAAGATGGAGGAAACATTCCCAGTCTGTGCAGGACAGATTACATTTCCCAGCTGGACTGGGATCACTGGGGAATGAAGCTGAACTAAAGACGTTGCTGAGGGACAGGAAAGGACACGAGAGAGCAATAACCAGATGGGTCAAAACATCTACGACTTAATTTAAACTCTCCCACTGATCTTCTTTTCATATTCCTAGATAATTGTCAGACTTTGATCCTTGGAATTCTAACAAGATGATAACAATAGTCACTCTTTTTTAACTATTTAGTTGTACCAGTGGGCAGTACTACAATCCATTGCAAGGATATAAAAACCTAAGCATTGACCGGACACATTTCTACATTTCTATTTTTCCAGTGAGTTTTGAGAAGCACTTTATGTGAATTTTTTTTAAATCAACAATAATAACACAATGACACTTAGTGCTCCTGGCCAGCAGTTTCCATGGAAACAGTGACAAAGCCTAAAGGCTGCAGAGTGCTGCAGGGGATAAAGGGAGTATACATCAGTCAACCTCTGTATAACACAACACAAAACATCCACAGTTATTTGCTCTAAAAAATCTGTGCTATTCATGTAAATTTTTGGGATCTGGGACAGTTCAGCCTAGATGTGTGCAACTAGTTTCCAATATGATAATCTGGAGTCCCAAGACTTTAATCTGTGACACATCAGAAACATTCAGTCTGTACTGTTAAGATCCAAAACAAACTTTCAATTCAGTGCTCTGCAATACAATATCAGTGAGGGCTAATGGCTGTACGTTTGGTGTATGTTTACTCATGGCTTTACTTTACTTTTGTTGTTCTATTTTCTTTGAATCACGTTATCAACATATTTTCCCTGACAAACTGAATGACTGAGCTGCTCACAACAAAAGACGATGATGCCGTGTGACTGCCCACAGCTTCACAGTGAAGTATTCTGCTTACAAAGTTGTGAAATGTTCAGTTTAAATTTAATATTAGATTTTCATTATTATAAATAGAGTTCATGCAGCCAAAAATAGCTTCATGCTTTAACTGCTAACTAATTCATGCCGTACCCAAGGCCCGACCATCTAGTTACTGTAATATGAAAGCAACCAGTGAAGCAGCAGTTTAATTGTGCTGAGAAATGCATTATTGAATTTAAGTAGAATTAAATGCATCACAGAAATGACTCGAGCAAAAAAGAAAATACAAAGTCAGCAAACACATGTATGTCTATCTTTCTGCCCAGCTGTCTATTTTTCAATGCAACAAACTCCTTTGAGCTTTGTGAAGTGTCAATATGAAGTGCATGAACATGAGGATTTGCACTGGTAGGTCAGAGATCAAATATTATGGAAACCAGAGTAAAGCCAATCATAAAAAGGTTTACAACATTACGAAGAATAAGAACAGAAGAGAAAACAATGAAGAAAATAAGAACACAAGTATGCATCGGTCAAATGTTAAAATGGACATTAATCATTGCTGTCCCTGCTTGTTGCACATGCATGCATGCATGCATACACACACACACACACACACACACACACACACACACACAGACCCATCCATCCAATCTGTATGGTGATTTGACAGATGTAAATGTGCCCAAAGGACAGCAGGACTAAATGAAGATGCATTGCAGTGTGTGTGCGTGTGTGTGTGTGTGTGTGTGTGTGTGCAAACAGTCAATTTCCTTGGTAGGTGATAGTTCATGGTCCCCTGGGCAGCACGGAATTGTGGGTAAACTCCATGTCACAACTATTCCCATATATCATCAGACTGACACAATCAAAGATACACACACGCACGCACATGCACGCACGCACACGCACGCATGCACACACACACACAATCATGCTTTATCGCCATTTCTGAAGCATAAGTGGTTGCATCATAGCTCATGGGGGACACCAACAGGCAGTATACGTTTATAAATTGAATATTACGTCTCTAAATTGCTGCATTTTTTTATTGTTTGTTATCATACTGTTTTAAGTAATATGGTGCTGGCTAAAAGTCAGGAAAGATTCAATATTCCATCTTTTTCATCTAACAAAGATGTACTATAAAAGGACACAAGATTTTACATACATCAGACCAAAGAGGTTTGTATTGGATATTTAAAGTCAGAGACAGAATCTACCAGCTGACGTCAAGGAATGTCATCTGAAGGGAATTTTTGGGGATTTACAAAATATTTTCAGAAACAAAGAAATTGAGAAAATGGTTATCAAAAAATGGGGTGTAATTTTTCTTTCTACGTTCTGTTTTTATTATCACCGCATTTCCCAGTGAAATGCCAAGGGAATTTGAGTTTGCATCATTGATTTTTCAAAAATTGTTCCGATAAAAATAATTAACAGGATTAAAAAGCATAATTCAATGTTAAACACAGACAACTGTCCACATGACTTATTTTCAGGTGATGTCAGTGTTCTTATGTGCATATTTGGGGTTTAGTTTAGCGGTGTTTAATCTAGATGTGTGACAACTGTTCAGTTTGAAGTGAACATAGCAGAAGAATAAAATGACTCCTGTTCCTTCACAACCAAATGGTCAACTTGCACTTGTGTGAAATGAAATGTGTGAGATGGTCAGCCGCTGACAAAATGTTCACCACATGGGAGGCTAAAATGTTTGCTCAGCATACCGTGGGATGACAAACTCGTCAGGCCATGAAATAAATGGAAGCCAAATCATCATCCAAACATGTCTGCCAGTCTTGCAGTAAGCTCAACTAACCATGCCACTGAAATTAAAACTAAAAATTATACATATCAAATACTTTTTGTGTCTGTCAGCTGTATATAATATTCTTACATAAGGCAATAGAGCATGAGTGGATTGACATAATTGAGGTAACACTGCCTCTTTTCGATAACTTACTGATGTCAGGTTCTCCAAATCCACAGGAACTCCCATGATTCAGTGTGACATCAATCAAATCAGCAAGGGAGGTGGCCAGCCAGAATTTGCTGACTTTACCTCACTACTCCAAAGTGTATTTTTGGATATTGGCATCTGTGCTCTTGGAACAGATGTCTGATCCCTCACACCAAAAATCTTGTTTAGGACCCAAACCAGTGTTTCTGCATCCACTAACATGCTGTCCCTGCATGTTCAGCTCCAAATTCAATCCCCTGTCTATAATATTGCCTTATTTATCACTATTTTCCAGAAGTTGTTCTGCCACTCAAGTATCACCGTCACAGAGGGAGCCCCATTGTTTTCTGTTCTGCTCGGTTGAAAGCTTCTGCTGATACTAACTCAACACTTCCAGAATGTGCCACACAATAAATGTAAAAGCAGCGGTAAGCCTTGTGAACCTCTTTGGAAAGTGTTGACAGTGCCATCGAGGTTAGGAAGCTGTTGAGAAGCCAGTTTGAAATGGCAAAGACAAAGAAAAAAGCCCAAAACACTGAGGACTGATGTCACATTATATAAATGACAATGCTTTTTAACTGGCACAAAATAAAATACAAGCATTCCACAGGGCAATGCAGCAGTGCAGTTGAGATTAGGTTTGCAAACAAAAAGAGGAAAAACAGCCTCACATACAGCTGGAGTGGTTAGATTAAGAGGTGAAGATGCCTCTTTATTGTTGGGTCAAACATCACGCATGCAATAAACATGTAACAATAGGCATGGGCTCTTATAACAGCTGCTCACTGCAGCCCCGCACAGTAAACCAACAAGAGGAGATCTAATATTAATACAGTTTTTTAATGCTTGATTTCAGGACTAAAAAAATAACCAGACCAGAGTGATCATGCCATAAATATTAATTATCATTACACAAACAGATAATCATGACTGACGAATGAACATCCGAAATTTCTCCTTCAAGGTCAAAATCTGATGTAAATACAGGTGTAAAGGCCAATAATCCTGTTGAGGGGTTTCAAGCCCCCTTTGTCAAGGGCAGATGTCTTGGAGGTTTTTGTTCCCTGAAAGTTAATGAGCCACACTTTCTATCTGTGACTAAACGTGGTTCATTAACTAACTTGGAGGAACAAATACCTGAAGGACACCAGGACTGTGGTTTCTTTTAGTGGGCAAAACATGAAACAGCAGTTAAACTATGAGCAGCAAAAAACAAAATGAACAAACAAACAATAATCTTGTGCACATAAATTCTCGTTAGCAATAGCAACAGCATTGGTGTTGTTTTCAGCTAATGTTTCATCATGGTAAAATGTGGTCCTGGAGACACCTACTGAAGCAGGAACTACCACAACAGAAGAAGTTTTAAGTGCTTTACCAGATGTGAGATTCAGTCACGACACCTCACAGATGTGTAGTAGAGATTGAAAAGAAGGCCGAGTTTGAAGGTCTGAGCAAAAGTGCAGGATGTGTTTTTTTCATTTTTCAGTTCTAAGGATGTGATTCCATCGATGGCCTCTAGTTCTGTATTTCACCTGGTAGAGTGAAAGGTTTTACTGTCCCTCTCAAATAAAGGCAAAAGTCCAAAATTAATCATGTCTAAAACAACCATAATTAAAGGTTTATGGGTTCAAATAATCTATCTATACAAAATTAAATTTGAACGTGACATAAAGTATATGTCTAACAAAAATCTAGATGAACAGTTACCCTGGTGTTACATTAAGTATAGTGTGGAGAAGTTTGGCTGGAGAAGTTTGGCTAACACCACAGAAAAGTACCCTAAAACCGTGCTTCTTTAAATCAATAAAGTATTTAGGATACATTTTGAAAAGATGACACAATTATGCTACATTTACAGTTTTGAAGGAAATCAAAGTTTCAAATTTAACAACCAGTTGTAAGAGTGATCCTCTGGGTTTTCCTGTTAAATTAGAGTGAACTGAAACGACTGCTGTTGTTCCGTCGACCCTCTGCGAGTCCTATGAGGAGCTGCTTTTCAAGGCCTTTGTAAATGAATCAAAAATTAACCTTAATGTTTTGCTTTAAACCCACATGAACTGGCAGTGAAACACAAACATGCAATTTTGTCTCAAATTAAATCACAGACCAGGAGCATATAACACAACCTGACCAAACATGAGCCATGGTTCCTGCTCAACACCTCTTATGTAATGAACATTACAGAGGACACACAATATGAAATCAGATATACTGTTTTGTGAATAGCAAAACCTGATCTTGACTCTGTGCTGCTCTAAAAATTCTGTCAAGTTCCTCTGATGTTGCTGGTAGACCAGCTGCCTGATTGTTACTATGTGTGTGTGATCACACAGCTTATCCCCAGCTTTCCTGCTCATTCTGCCCACCTGTCTGTCTGTGTGTGTGAGTGTGTGTGTGTGTGTGTGTGTGTGGGCGTGTGTGTGTGTGTATGTATGTGTGTGCTGTTGTGTGTTCCTCTGTGGGTGTTAACCATAAAAACAATATAAGACCTTTTAAATCTTCCCATATTTCAACTCTAACACTCCCATCTCCGCTCAATTTGTGCATTTCAACTGTTGTGTGTGGGAGAGATAAAGTAAGAGATTTCATGTAGACTCGTGTGCAACGCTTGTGCACATATATGTGTGTGAGTGAGAGAGAGTGTGTCTGTTCGTGTTTGAATATTTGAATCAGTGTGATTTTGTGGGCGTTTCATGTCTTCTGGATCAATAAATGTTGTGTTTGGGGAAATAAGCAGCCCCTTTAGGGCTTTCTTTGGCATACTTGTACAAACACACACACACACACACAGTGTACACAAACACAAACAGAAGCGCAAACACACACACACACACACACACACACAAAGTAAGCTGTCTAAGTAAGCTCCAACAAATTTACAAGATAAATGGGTGACTGTGGTGAAGAGTGTGTAGCTCTATGTATGTGTACGACTACCTGCAGGCTAACACACACTGATGTTCCACGGCCAATAAAGAACGTCCCTCATGGTTCTTGTGGTTCTTGTGATCGCAGCATAAAAACAACAGAAATGAGGCAGAAAGACCAACCAACAGGCAGCAGCACTGCAGTCCTTATTCAGTGTATATTCAAGGTATTCTCACTCACACGTCACCTCGTCATGTCGACTCTAATGGGAGGACAAAGACTGAGCTCTCCATCTCCTCTCCAGACACAAGTACATCATCAACAAACCCTTAAGTGTGTCCATCCCACTCGCTGTGCTTTTGTCTTCATGTTTTCATGATGAGGGTTGTTATGGTGCTCTTACACCAACAAATGGCTGTAAGGATCTTCTTTGAGCCAAAAACAAAGTGATTACAGCTCATCCAAGACTCGTCCAAATTATCTTTTTCCAGGTGTTTTAAGAATTAAAATACTTTAATTCTAAGAATTAAAGTAGAATTACACACTTAAAAATCAGTTTAAATGTAACAGCCTCATTAATTTGTGTTCCACAGGCCTAGTAGCGGGAGGTAAAATACTTCACAGATAATATTCTATAATGTTTATGGATCAGTCATGGATCATATTTTTAATTACAGTGTATGCAAATGTATAGATGAGACCACTGACAGCGCTGTATGATTACAGTGGAAATATAATAATAAATAGGAAAACAGCACAATGGAGATGCTGAAGTAATTTCACTCCACAGGTGAGCCATAACACTAAAAACGAAACGCTTTCAGTCTTTTGGTTTCTGAAGGAGCCAGAACTTCCTAGCACACACTGAGCACTAACTGCAGATAAACCAGATGGCCATTGCTGCTGTCAAAGCATGAGCAGGTGTGCGATGGGGCGTGGTAGCCTAAATGGAGCAGGAAGCATGTAGCAGCCTTCAGAGTTGGCTGCTGGAGACGACGCTGCCCCTCCGACCCACCAAATGACCATCAACCCAGCAGCAAGGTATGTTAAGCATCGACCAGTGCTGCCATAATGCACTCACTGTGATATGCAGATCGGTTATCATTTCATATGAGTTCTCTGAAATCTGAGGAAACAAGTCAAATTTACATTTGAAGGTTATGTACGAATTTCAGTGCAATATTTTTCACACTAATTTGTACGAATATTTCATGAGACCAGGTTGCTCACATTGGCTTCGGTGATTTCAGAATGCAGTTTATCACCGAAGGAGGACAAGGTTTTGTTCTCCATCTCTGGGGTATCTTCATGGCAAGCATGAAGAGGAAGCACTGAAGTGACTAATAACGCTTTCATATGGGTACATCTGAGTGATGTCATGTGATAGACACTGATAAACAAACAGAAACACCACAAACATCATACATTCAAGTTTGTGTTGCAGAGCCTATGAAGCCAATCACCTGACATTTGACAGTTAAATCTGACTGGATCACACAAATTACACAAAGGATTATAGAGATTAACGCCAATGCTTCCAACAAGGGACTTACTATCAACTTCAGTGAATTACATGTAGTACACCTGAAATGGACTTCTGGACCTTTAAGAAAACAACATATATACACACACAAATATAAGACATAGTTAAATGATCACATATTTTACAGCTCATTATCTGACAGAGCAGTGACTATTTATCATCCACACGGGCAAAACAAAAAAACAAAAGATCGGTGTGGGTTGCATGGGTGCGTCCACTTTAACAATGGGAAGTTAAAGGCCAACACGTGTGCTGTGTGTTGATACCCTTAAAAAAGATAGCAGCATATTAGTGTATTTGTGCAGCTGTATGTCCATATACTGACGGCCTCTGCTCGGAGCTGTGTTTTCTGTCTCCAGTTTGAAGGTTTATCCAGCAGTGTGGGACACACCTGGGTTCACTGTGTCCAACTCGTCCTCTTACTCTCCGTACATGCAGTACATTTTCACACATACACTCGACACTACTGACTTTGCATGTTCCTCTCTTCTATTTGCTGGTTTTGATTATTTTCTGTATTTAATGAATTGGATAGATCGTTAGTATGCCTGTGTGTCTCCTGGTCTAAGCACCAAGCTGAGACAAAATCTTCTTCTGTGTCTGTGTGTGTGTGTGTGAGAGAGACAGTGCGTAGATGTGTGTATCTTGCAGCAGTTGAGATCATCTCAGTAGATTGATGATGCCAGCCTGAACCATGCCACTACTCAACGTCGAATGCACCTTGGTTTTACGGTATTTTACAGCTTTTATAACATTCTACCATGTCTCCATTTAAATAGTGTTCAGTCCAGAGAAAACCATTTCTACGCTTGAGGAAACTCATATCCTGTTTGGCCCATGCATACCTGTGCATGCACACGCACATGCGGCTGTTACATGAAATAAGCCTGACGGTGTGACAAGCCACGGTGGGCGAAATGACAGACACAATCATTATTCTCTCACACATACATACACACATGCAGAGTACAAAACACTCACACTTTCTCTTTGTTACACACAGATATATAAAATCATTCATTGATTCATTAACCACTTTGTTCAATCCATCCATCTTTCAGCAGAGGGTGAAGGACGGCTGGAGGCAGGGAGAAAAGGGAGAGACGAACCGCAGGGAAACACGACAGCGGGAAACTGATACTATTATAATACCCACCACGAAAACAGTGCCTAAAAAATATTTAGTAAGAGGCTGAGAGCGAGAATGACAGGAGGACAATGTGGAGTCGAAAATGAAAGAGCAGCAGGAGAAACCTTTAAGGAATGAAGGGAGGGAGTGCAGGGAGGAGGTGGGCTCAGAGAATGTGCGAGGGGAGAGCAATGAGGAGAGACTTTTGATGTTCTCATGAGAAACATGTCACATAAAAAAACCACAACAGGGGGAGAATAATTACAAGCATCTCAGAAAACTACCAGCTTTCACGCTCATGCAAACAATACACATGCACCCACATGTGACTAAAAAAACCACACAAAGTGAATATATTAAAACCAACGGAGCCTGCAGCCCACACAAGAACAGTCTGTCCCTTATCTTCCTGTGCAGATTACATTTCTGACGAAATCACACTGATGAGGAGAGTACTACCCATATTCATATTAATACTACTAATAAAAAATAACAGTGACAGCACAAAAACAGACACACAAAAGTATTTACTACTTGGAATGCTAGCCTGCCCGTGTCTTCTTGCTATGAGTTTATAACAATAACAACATCTCTGCAGAATATATAGTAGCTGCTTTGCAATAAACTTTCCACCAACTATATGAAAAAGAAAACAGTAATAAAAAAAATAAAACAGGAGTGTGGAGCAAAATAATTCATGATGGGATTTATTAAATATTGACTTTTTTTCTTTTTTATTGGCTCATCTTTATAAAGGAGGCCGATAAAATCAGACTACTGTACACTCGTTTAATGAGAACGCTACAACAAAAGCTGGAGAAGAGGAATAAGGTCATCTTTTACACCGGTTGTGCTTTTCAATAACATTTTAATTAACTGCACTTTATTATTTTTTGTTTCTGTGTCAGCACCTCAAACTTAACTACACTTTCTTCACCCTTAGGTTTCATTAAGTGCCACCACAGCACACCAGCTCATAACTCAGTGGGTGAATGTGTCAGGAGTGGAAACAAACCAGTGCAAGCATCAATACTGTCAGGAAGTGGCTTTTCATGGCACTGTGCATTGTGATCATTTTGAATGTGAATGTTCTGACCTAGGTTACTGTTCTGACTGATTCATAGCTGACAAAGTGCAAACACAAACTCTCCTTTTAAAAAGGCATTTTCTTCCAGAATATGCCGTTCATGACCATATTTTGATCGCTGGCGAGTAAATGTGAGATAATCTATCCTGACACAAGTGACTTTTAAGACACTCTATAGTCAAACCTCGCTCTGCTTTACATCACTAGGTAATTAGTCTCCATATAGTAGGTTATTAAACCTTGTGGTTGACTGCTGTCGAGAGAACAACACTAAATGTTAGTCGAGCCAGGGTGCTTTCTGAGTTCAAACCTCTCATGAAAAGGTTGCCAAAACTACATGCTCCATTAGGACAGAGGACCTGCTGGACCTGGCTCTGGAGATTTAAAATGCACCACTGTACCTACCAATCCAATGCTTGAGGAGGGAAACAATTTTTGTTTTGGCTCTTTTATTGTGCTCCTCGCAGACTGCAGTGCATGCAGAACAAGCCAAGCCTTTTTTCAGCTGCATTACCATTCTTTGCTCTGTGTTCCTGGCTGTACTGAATATTTATATGTTTCTATTATGTTACCACTGCAATGATAGGTTTGATTAGAATACGTGCTATTTACAAAACAGGCTGAGGCACCACGTAGTGGTAAATACATTGAGTTAAACAGAGGGAAACAGCTGTGTGTTTGTGTGAAAAAGCAACATACATTTTGCATTACCCCTTTTTTTCAGATAGGAGTGCCAGTTTTCTTACTTCATGATGTTTGGTGGCTGCTGGACTCTGATATGTAGGTGGAAAGGAGGATTTTACCCCCAAGCACCTGCTGTTGGCATGTGCTGTTGACAACTGAATCACCAGTGTGCGCGCGCGCACACACACACACACACATTTACTTAAGTTACTTTTGGGGTATTTAGGCATTTTTACCCCCTGTTTGGGAACAAACTTGGATTTCTTAAAAACTTACCCTGAGCCTAACTACAACAACTAACCCCCTAACGCTAACCCTACCCTCAACCTAACTCTAACCCCACCCCAACCCTAACCTAACCCTAACCACTGACCTAAAATCAAGGGTTGGACTATTGGGGACATGGATTTTGTCCCCAAGTGCACATGCCGTCCCCAATCAACTGGTATTAAGTCAAGTGACTAACATTCATTTCCTAGACACTTCTCTTGACCCTAACCATATCCACTACCCATGTAATCCTAATCCTAACCCTGACCAAAGTCTAACCTCACCTTAACATTAAATTTTCTCCAAGGCCTCACCCAAAAATGTAACAATTTACAGTATGGGGACCTGCATTTTGTCCCCACAAGAATGGTGAGTTCCCACAATGTGACTGTGTGAACAGATTTATGTCCCCATAACCATAAGTAATATCCACCCATACACACACACACACACACACACACTAGACTTTGTCATGAGCCAGTCATCACTGACAGGTTTGTGGTTTCTCTTCACTCACTGGAAACAGACATCGCTCTGTTTTATCAAATGGTGCATGTTTATGTGCGTCATTGTGAGTCTTTGTGTATAACTACAATTTGAAGACCAGCAGTTGGTGTTTTTGTCCTGCTGAGTGTTTGTGGTTCAAATGTGCTTTTTATGGGAACACTTGCAGCTACAAAGGCTCTAGTTGATTTAATTGAACTAGTCAGTCTGAGGACTCTAAGGTCAGGAAATCTACAGACTTTCCTGTACGAAATGAAAAAAAACTGAACTGTTCCCGTTCAGTGATGTGTTTTACAGTAATCTATTTCACTGGTTCTCCACAGGAACTACTTTTCACTTTTCTTGTGATCCACAGCTGATTTTGTGCCCCTTTTCTCAAGGTTACTCCAATAAAATGGAGACTGACCCAGGGAACGCGTATTTCATTTGATTTGTAGCTTTGTTTTTCCACTGTTGGTTATATTTCAGCCAGACTGACCAACAGCCCGGGCGCCACAATGGCTCACTGGATTGCAAATCACATACAACTCATTGTGTACCTAAGGTAAATAGCTCAGGTGAATCCAAAGCCTGGTGGCACTGACAGCGCCGTTGTTAATCATGCCTGTCTGCTCTAGAGTCCAGAAGCCCCTCAGTACTGCCAGGGCAGTCCTGTGACATTGCCACCAAACAGTGCACAGGTCGAAAAATTCTCATCCCATTTTTCTGTTAATTAAATTTCATAGCCATGGGTCAGTAGCTCAGCAGGCAATGTCAACAGTGACTGGACCTTGTTAGAGTGACTGAAATATGTCTCATTTCTGTCAAGGGAATGTAACTAATTCATTTGTCACCAGGTCACAGTAGCTAGAATGTTTCAGCAGGCACTGTAATTCATAGCGGGCAATTTGTCACAGTAAAGAAAAAAGACTGAAGCGATGCCGATGATCACAAAAGTGGGTAAGACTTATCAGCTGCAGCCTAACTCTTACAACCTTTTCCCGCAGGTGGCTTTTGAATTTAATGCCCTTCAACAATAATAAATCTGACTATGGAGCTGTGTGGATTCAACCTTCGTTTTAACCCTCAGCAGTCAGAGAATCAAGACTCTCCACTGACTGCTAGGGATACTTTACGCTCTGCTGTAGAGAATATTACTGTCATATTTCCATATGTAGAACTTGGCTACCGTCTGTGCTGGAATTTGAAAGACTTTTAGTATAAGTGTTATTGTATTAAAATACTTTTCTGTAATGCAGAAATGTAACATGTTACAGTATCTGCTAACATTGTGGAAATCTTTACTCTCACTACAGTACAGTATAATGGTATGGTGTGCTGACTGGAAGCTTGTGTCACTATCGAATGAAGCTATGTTGCCTTGGCTGAATGTCTTGCTTTCATGATCCATGCTGTGCAAAAACATTTGAAAAAGATCCAAAAAAGGAACATGTTTTTGGGTGTTTCCAAGTCATACACTCAGTCACAGTCAAAGTTTGCCATTTTTGGTTTGTTTTTTATTTAGTTTGGTTCAGTTTCATGGTGCACAAATTTAATTGGACCAAATTTAACAAAAAAAAAAAAAAAAAAAAAAATCTGAGGGCTGTCAACATTTTCTTTCACTTTGACTCACCCACTGATCTGCTGTTGGAATAAATCTCTTCCCTTCCATTTTCTCTAGAATTACTTTGTCAATGTCACTGTTTTTTCAGACTGTGTGTTCTCATTGGCCCAGATGTTAGGCAAACAGCCTTGTTGAATATCTTGTTCAAGTGGCCAAAAAACTGATTCTAGAAAGCAAAGTGATAAAAAAGAAATGTTGACGTATCTTAATTGATGAGTGAAATAATTTAATTTAGGGATCATTTTAGGGTAGCATTACAACTCAGATCGAGTATTTTGATTATTACTTTTTCAAACTGAATTTACGTTTGTATTCCCAAATTCGAGCCAGAACACTGGTCACAAATTAATCAGGAATAACCTACAACCACTAAAAGCACATTTTAAATGACTGTAACTTCAAAAATATAAATAATAATGTGCTATTTTTCTGTTTTTTTGTAAAACAGTAAATTTTAAAATTCATGGATGACAACAATAATTATATGTTTGCATTAAATGTATCATTTTGATTAAAGGGCTAGTGGATACTGGTGGATTAACCATTGCAGAAGCATAAAAAATACTCTGGTAATCATCAATACTGTTAATTTAGGGCAGCAGTGGCAAACCAGATACTGGTGCTCTAATAAATTTATGTACTGTAGATATTTAGGTAATAAACATAATTTATAGATTCCCTTCTTTGAATGAAACTATATCACAGCAGAATGGTAAACACAAAATATTTCTCAGTCCTTAAATTCTGTGGTGATAATAAAACAAATGTTCCTGAGCTGCTGATCACTCACTGCACATGTGATCGACTAAATGTTTTAAGATATGTGTGTTGGGCTGAGGTGCCACCAATGCTGTGTTTAGAAGACGTACACACCACTGTGATAGGATGTTTAAAATTTCTCACCCCTTCTTCAGAGGCTGTGTGTGCGTGTGTGTGTGTGTGTGTGTGTGTGTGTGTGCCAAAGTGAGTGTGTGTGCCAAAGTGAAGTCTTTGATGTATGATCAAGGATTCTTATTGTTCGCGGCATGACTCCGGCTAGCGTAAACACCACACAACACTTTTCATCTAACATGCACACAGATAGCCACACACCCACACTCTCAAAGCTCTCACACACACACACACACACACACGCACACACACACACACACACACACACACACACACACACACACCTGAACTAACAAGGAACGCATGTCATTCACTTATTGCTAAAAAATTAAAAGGAAGAAAAAGGAGGGAGGAGGTGATGGAAGGCAGCACTGCTTTCTTTCTCTTTCATCCCCTCTCTCCTCCTCTACTACACTCCTTCCTTTCTTCACCACTTACTTCAATCCCCCTTTCTTTGTTGGGTCCACATTAACCTTTGAAAGCTTCGTTTTATCTCCTTTTTCTTTGCTGTTTCCTATCTCTCCTTTGTAAACTGTTTCTATGTGTTAGCTAGCACTCAGCATTTTTTTTTTTTCATTCACATCAGTTCACCTCCAATTCTCACCTCTAAGGCATTTCTAAATAACAAGAGCGTTAGCGTCGTCTCCATGGACCCCACGTACATCAGACCTCATTCTCCCATTCACCACTTTATCTGCTCTTTTATATCTCCACGGTTAAGTGTTTCTGTTTTCATCTTTTGGAAACATATCCCACTATGATTTCCATAACATTTCCATGCATCACTTTCTCTCACTAAACATGATTAGTGATTTTGTTTCTTCTTTTGATTTTTTTGTTCCCTGTGCTCCTCACCTTTCAAACAGACTCTGGATATTTTTTTTGCTTTCAGTTCCTGTTTCAAAAGCTCAACTTTTAAATGGTCTCTTTGTAAGCTATTTTATAGGGTGCAGTCAAGTGCAAATTGTGCAATGCACCTTTTTGAAAATAGATGTGGTTGCACAGACGTTACAGTACAATGAATTTCACATTTAATTATCATTTGGCGTGCACAAGGAAATTAAATCCATTAAATAACCCCCTTTGGAAATGTAATAGTGTGAAAGAGCTAATTTAAAGATGTAGTGTAGGAGCAATGTGGGTGTCTTTAAAAAGATGGTGGTGCACAGTGGCTATCGGCACTGTGTCGATCAGTGTGGAGGCTGCTAGTTCAAAAGTGTTCACTGTGATACAAGTTCAGGACTGTTAAACCTTTATTCAGTTTAATGAGAAAGGTTAATTAACCAAAACAATTTAGGGTCAACTGATTAGGGACTTGAGTAGTTGGCAGTCATGGAAAAAGGAACAATGTTGAATTACAGCATTGCATGATAGAATGGCTTTGGAAATAAACACATCTGGTCTGTGACTATCAAAGGGTTCCACACACATCATAGGAATTATCAATGAGATTAACACCTAACCACGTACACCATGAGCTTGTTTTTTTTTTTTTTTTTACAGACATTGTAAAACATGCCTGGATACTCTAATGCCTAATTATAATTTTAATGTGGTGCCCAGAGGGAGATTTAAGCACCTGTCTGGGCTCTACCAGCGTGTGTTTTGACTTACATTTTGAGTGGTCAAGTTGCAGTAAATCACACTGAAAAAGATTTTACATATTAACCATAAATTTGCTGCGTATGCTTCACTCTGTGAGCAAAAACAAGAGAAAATAACGCGATCCAGTTCAGCGATGTAAAGTATGTGTAGTTTTAAGTATGCAGAAATATACGACCCTTTGAGGTAATGACAAGAAGAGTGATGCATTAAGTTAGGAAAAAACAGCATTCAAAGCAGTAGAGCGTTATCTGTAACACAATGAAACATGCAATGTGTTAAAAGAATGAGAAACATAGGTAAATGACATTTTTTCCAAATGATGCTTGACTGGACATGGATGTCCCAGTGGGGAAAATGGGTGAGGTGTTGATTCCTCTGTTCATGCATCAAATTTCCAGCATCTCTCCCTTGGGTTTATAGTGGGAGGAGCTGAGGAGCGAGGAAGAGATGAGGCATGAATAGGTGGGTTATGTAGTTTGCTCACAATACAGTGAAGAAACACCTGGTTTTTATGAGTCCTTAGATATCCATGCTATGAGAGCTGCAAGACAGTGTTCCTCTGAGTGTTGTCTCATTATTTCCTCTCTCTCTCTCTCATCTATACATCTCTGATAAGTGTGTAACAAATCACACAAAAAACATGACAACAGTAGAAATCAAAGTGACAGCCTAGGCTGGGCAGTATGCTGCTATCTGTGCTATGTCGTCTTATATAATGTTTTTGGCCCTTCTCTCTTTCCAGGGTTTTGTTTAATAAAGCAGAAATTGTCCCCTCATTAAGGACTTCATTTTAAGAGGACAGGGGAAACTGAGACTTATTATTATGATGAATGTTCTCTGGTGGTCCTTTAAATTATGTGTTATTTGTCTTCCTACTGTAGCATGCTGCATGTGTATTGTTTCAATTACTGTGTGTGTGTGTGTGTGTGTGTGCACGTGTGTGTAAACTCATTTAGATGAAACTGTAAAGCCATACTGTAGCATCTTGTCTGTGTTCAGTAGCATGTTGTATTGATTAATAAGCATCATTCCCCTCAGAGGAAATGTGTGTATCCCATAAACAGTCCATAAAGACAGGATTACACGTTCAGATTCATATCAAGGCATATTTCAGTAAAGTCAGGCCATTATCAAGACATATCTTCAAAGTGGAAGATGTTTTATGTAACCTTGCTGAGCACTTACTGAGATTTTTTAAGTGTGAAATAAATCCAGCGACTGATACCCACCAAAGGGACATTGACGCAATGAGGTTAATTAAAACGATGCAGAAAAAAATATATGTAGCCCAAAGGAGCAATAAACGTAAAATGATGGAAGGACACCTTTTAAGTAGTTTGACAAAACAAACCCAACTCAAGGTCCACTCACTAGCTTCTTCTGGAGCTTAATAGCTCGGTAGCTGATGTCATCACTTGGAGGACATACTAGTCTTCTCATCTTTGTCTGTGTTCTCGGCCATGGACAGTCGTGCTGATAAAGGCTGTGTAATGAGATTAAAAGCTCTTGCAAAAGCTTGTAAAGGAAACTTGAGTCTTGATTGTTGTGTCAAACTACCATCATTGAGCTCCAACAAGGGCTTTGATACTTAACCTTCCACCTTTTCAAATAATACTAGCTCATTATGTACTACGTTCATCAGCATTACAAAGCATGGCACATGAAACATACTGCATGAGAAATTCCCCTTTAAGACCTTTAATACAATCACTGCTATCGCCACAGTCATCAGTATCAGACCAAATATGTGTAGCTATTAATTATTATTAATTATAATATTTTCTCCTCCTAAAAGTATTTAGTCATTTGTTTTTGATGACAAAAACAATGAATCAAATCATTTGACCTGATCATTTTTTGACAGCACATTATTAGCTTTGGCCTCATTTCTTTCTGGTGTCTCTCTCTCCTGTATCTTCCTGTTTTTCTTTCTCCGTGTCTTTCCCTCTGGATAGTCAGATGACTTCTGAACAGATTGAACAGAATATTAATTGCCTTCCTAATTTATGTTAATTTATGCTAATCTACACACTCATCGACTCTCAACGGGCTCGTTATCTAGATCGTTTAGAACGGCCAGGAAGAGATTCAGTCTGTGTGACCCTGAAGGTTGCCAGTTCAATTCCCAGTGAGCTGAGCCTTGGGGCCTGAGCGAGTCTATTTAACCCTCCATGAATTGGCATAAAGCTCTACTCTTAAACTGGCTGATGCATAGACACAAACATCCAACTCATTAGAGTGAACAGACACACAGCCTCACTCAGCCTGTTACAATCTGTGACACACAGACAGTAACACAACCGTTACACATATTTCTGAAACATGCCTGTCCACTTTTTAAAAAAACAAAAATCTGTTAGTTGTGTATTTAATGACTCAAATAATTAAAGTGCTTTCCTCTGCTGCAACATTTCATGCTTTGGTTGAAATAGAAGCAAAACAGCAACAGAGCATGACATGCCATCTTGTTTTCCAGATTATTTTTCTCAGTAAATGCTTTATTTGAAGGGCTTAGGGTGAGAAACAGTAGAAATATGAGGGTGAAAAATACAGGATCAGAAATTTCAATGTGAAAAGAGAACCAGATGGGTGAGTGGTGCTTGTAAATTGGGGCACTGATAAATTACCATCTGAATCCTCTCAAAGCCTCGGCCACTGGATGACACAGAAATTTGAGTTCTGCCTCTTAGTAACGATGACACATACAGTATCTTGCTGAAGTTTGCCATATGTATGAGGTAGAAACACACACACACACACACACACACACACACAGACTGCACACATCTGGGCCAATCCAGCATAGCTGCTGGTGTGATTCAATTGCAAGACGGTTTCATGTTAAATTTGTGAACCATATGATAACTGTATGTAACGTGTGAATCTACCGGGGCACTCCATAAATTTTACACATGAGGCTCAGTTTTATCGCTATGCGGGGTACTCAACCTGAGACAACAGCTGCATGACAACTGATGTGGCTCCCTGGGGAGCTTTGAAAATTGGATAAAGAAAGAGTGGAAAGAGTTGGCAGGTTTAAATACCAGGGACATCTGGACAGGCTCAACAGTGGCTGCACTTCCTGAAGAGGCTGAGGAAGTTTGGTATGTCATCCAAGATCATCAGCAATTTCTAGAGCTGCATTTTTGAGAGCGTCTTGACCAGCTCCATCACTGTGCTCTCTCCTGAAGATCATCAGGACTCCACTGCCCTCTCTACCAGCACAGAGTCCACAGGAGAGCCGCCTCCATCCTCAAAGACCCCACCCACCACCAACATGGACTGTTCACACTTCTCCCTCCAGGCCGGAGGTACAGAAGAGTGAAATGTAGAACCTCCAGACTGAAAACTGAAATCTCTTTCTTTCCCCTCTGCCATCAGACTCCTAAACAGCTGACGGGAGTCTGCAATCCACTATGGGGTATTATTACAATATTAAAATATCAATATTGTCCCCCACTTTGGTCTTTTGTGGAAAAAAAAATACTTTAATTTTAAAATAAAAACACATCACAACAAATAAATCTGTCTCTGTATATTGCAAATTCAAACCTTGATATATTCCATCGCCCTAAGACAGCTGGGATAGGCTCCAGCCCCCCCGCGACCCTATGAGGATAAATGGTAGATAATGGATGGATGGATATATTCCATAACTCGACTGGCAGTGACTTTTTATTTAAAGTTATGGACGGTATTTGCCGCAATTAGGCCACTTCTGATCAAAATCCGTCCAGAACTGTTTGAGTTATTTTGCAAATAACTCAACATACAAACAAATAAACAAACCCCGGTGAAAACATAACCTCTTTGGTGGAGGTAAACAGGTTCATAAATGTTTCCTTCATGAGCGTGTGAGTTTGGAATTTCTCGAAAAATTCTTAAATTATGCATTAAATTTTAATGAAAGCTGTTCGATGTTCATTGACTAAATCTACTGTAGATTTTGTCAGTGAAAATGTAATGATATTTCATCAGCTAAAACTGGACTAAAACTTAATAAAATTCAGATGACTAAAATATGACCAAAACTAAAAAGCATTTTTGTCAAAAGACTATGCCTAAGACTAAATCAAAATTTGATGTCAAAATTAACACTGATCCATAGCATAATAACACTACTTCAGGAGTAAGTCAGACAGCAGCTGGTGCTACCGTGGTTTAGCGACTCACTGAGCCTTCAGGTAAACATAATGACAAGGCATTCTCTATACAATATTGAAAAAATAGTAACTGATATTAACTTCCATTTCTGTGAATGGATGCACTGAATTGTTACACACTGGTCCTTTAAGAGTAACTTCACACTGGATCTTGAAGTTGAAGTAAGTCTGTTGTGACTCCACTCATCTGTGTTTTAGCATCACAGCTGCAAATAGAAGGCAGGGAAGCCAGATTACTTGTTTTGGTTTCACCCACACCTCAGTAACCCATATTCTCCATCACATTTTCATCCAACTGACAACTACAGATATTTATTATTTACTATTGCATTTTTTTTGATGCTGTATAGTTTTATTGCTAGTGTGGGCGCACTCACATTTTTTCTTTCTCCCTGCTTTTGCTGCCGTGATGACCTAATTTTGCCACACTCTTTATTAAAGTTTCATTTTATCTTATCTTGTCCAGTCCCGTCTTGCAAAGGCTACAACACAATAAAGATGTTTAATTTTAATCTTCCCAGCTAGTGTGACCTGTGGACCCATGTATGACACACACACGCTCTGTTGAAAGCCACCAGCACCAAAAGCATATCCGCAGATGTTTTTCAATTTCTGATCTGATCAAGCCCAGAGCGAGACACACACAACACACACACACAGTGCGACACACAGTGTGACACAACAGAGCGAAAGAATACCTTCTGCATTCATGAAATATTAATAAAGCTGCTAACTGTTCCAGATCCACATGCATGTGTGTGTGTACATGTGTGTTGTGCACTGGGCTCGATTAGATCAGGCTGAGCTGAAACAGAGGGGATCGCTGAAGCGTGACACTGTTTGTGTGGGTTTGTGTGTGATGGAGGATTTGGACAAATCCCGTTGCTCTGTTCTTAATAAGAGGAAGAACACCTCTCTGTCTGGCAGACGCTGCCTGCAGAACCAGAAAATAATGGATAAGGCCTTTTCCACACTAAGTGTCAAGGTCTGAAAGGTAATACTGGTGGAGGGAAAAGACCAAAACAAAAACAAAAGTGGTACAATGCATGAAACAGATGACAGGATGACCCATTTCGTCTTTGTTCATCTTGTGTTCCACTGGCCTTACATGCTGTAATTGTTGACCAGAGTGACAGTTTTGCTGATTTGGCAGCTCTCACTAGAAGACCAGCAAAGACTGTAACCAAACTTGTTTCATAAGAACTGGGATGTCTCGCTTGAGGTCAGGAGCATTGGAGGGCAATTAAACGAAGGCGTGCTGACTCTCTCGCAGCTGGAGTGTGACACGGCGCCATAATTACTCTGCCGACATGCCAATCCTGAAAACTCGTTATAGGTTTAAAGATACACTTTGCTGCCAAGCACACAATCCCACATTCACAGCAGCCTCCTATTGATTCCTTTTCACTCTTTTTACAAGTTTGCATCACGTCCTCTCACTCTGTCCTTTTGGATGAAGACTAAGGTAATCAGTCTTCCTAAGTGAACACCCCATGTCATCTACTTTGCACAGCATTTCAACAGGACAGCAACACTTATTTGATCATAGAACTGATTTTGCTTTTAAGTTTGAAACTCCATAACTAACAAGCTAAACGTAACATGAAGCCACCTTTAGGGTTTAGGTCAGGTCAGGTTAATGTTCAATAATGTAGACAGGTTTCAAATAAGCTTCTGTTTCCTCATCACTCTATGGTTGTAAATAACACTGTACTAGACTAGCACTAGAAAAGCACTCAGAGAGCACAGATCTCTGTCGCGGCGGCAACTTTTTTTATTTAAACTTACCCCCGCTGCCCAGGAGGTTATGTTTTAACCGGGGCTTGTGTATTTATTTGTTGGTTTGTCAGTTTGCAAAGTAACTCAAGAAGTCATGGATGGTTTTTGACGAAATTTTCAGGATTGGTCCGAAGTGGCCTAACTTAAAAGTGATTCATTTTTAGTGGTGCAATTAATCGAATCCGATCACCAGCAAAAATTAATAAAGTTTTACTTTAGGCCACTTTGGACCAAACCTGAAAATTTCGTCAAAATTCGTCCATAACTTTTTGAGTTAATTTGCAAAACAACAAACCAACATACAAATAAACAAACCCTGGTGAAAACATAACCTCCTTGGCGGAGGTAAAAATGTGGCTTTGCTCATAACGAAATACATTTCATTATATTTTCCACTTCAGACTTTCTATGACTCAATTCCCTTTTTTGTATTGCAGTACAGTTACATTAGATAGTTGTTCATTTGTTATTAATTGATAATGAAGACATTAATGAATGCTTTGAGATGCATGGTTTCTTCAGTCATGTGCAGAACTTTTTTTTCTCTAAAAAATCCCCTTTACAGGCTGTGTCCATCAAAGTAGAATTGTTTTAATTCTTTGCAATGGAAGTGCTGCATATTCACACAATGTTACAAACACCAACAGAGCGAAAAGTTGGCCAGTGTTTCTTCTGCACTGCATGCTTGTGTTTTTTTCTGAGTTCAGCTTTATCACCTTTTATCCAACCGACCAATCACAGTGGAGGAAGGGCTGGACAAACAGCCTATCACAAAGATTTATTTAAGTAGATCAAATCAATAATGAGTATGTTGTAGTCTAATTACTTATGTTATTGAAACCACAAAGACCGGCTGGTCCGTCCTCTCTTGCCACGCTCTCCAGCCTCACCTTCATCCAGAACAAGTGTTCAATCTTGTGCCGACATTTTTATTTCCACAGATCATATAGCATATCATAGCAACCAAAGCATCTCACCTAAAATAAAATGACTTACTCTGCTGTTCTCAGTGCAATTTAAGAACCCAATCTGCATTCATCACATTATTACTGCATTATTGCAGGACTGTATTCTAGTAACCATGGAAAACAATACACAAAACTGACAAAACATGTCAATTAATTTTGCATACCTTAAAATTGAGCATTTTTGTCTTGGAGAGGCCAATGCAAAATAAAGAGATGGTGTCCTTTTTTCTATTAACACCTGCACTGCAACACACACATAGAAGCAGACAACCACACACACACACACACACACACACATACAGATTTGATCCTACAGTGGCCTAGTTTAAACCCTCATACACAACCCCAGTATAAATTCAAAGGCTTACTGTCGCTCCCTCCTTTTGTGAACACACTTCATATTATTGTTGCCCTCTCTCTCATTGTCTTGCCTTCTGCTTTTCACTCTCTCCTTCTCTTTCTTTTATGCACACAGACTCTCTCTCTCTCTCTCTTTCTCTCTCTCTCTCACACACACACACACGCACACACACAAAGGCACTGTCTTTCAGCTTAAGTAGAGATTGTCATGGAGTCATGCAAAGTTTCAACTGAAGAACGTCAACCAAGCACGTCAGATTAACACAAGGCTGCTCCACTAGATAGAGCATACACACACACACACACACACACACACACACACACACACGGACACACATTCTCAGACACACACTTTGATTTGCTAAGACCCTGACTGACTGACACATCAGACATGAGTGGATGGCAGAGCAAGCCAGAGAAAGGATATGGGCTATACAGCTGGGAGAGTTCAAAAAGTAAAAAATAAGTAAAATGCAGTAATTTCAGACAGAAAAAAACAAACTTGGCACAATTACTCTTATTATACTATATCACTATAATTCTGTAACACATCTGAGCTAGTTTTACTCTGACAGAAAGATACAGTTGGGAAAACATGCAGCTAAATCATTGTCAGTCATTAAAAAACTTTTTAGTGGTTGCTGTTGCTGAAGAAAATTAAAAAAAAAAATCAAACTGGTCTTCCCGCTGGCTTCTGTGCTTCAGCTGATGTAACTCAACCTTGTAGCTCTGCAGGATTTGTGCCGAAGAAGAAACCCGGTCATTTTTTCTCATGCAGTTAAATTACTGAAAAATTGTGAGTGCAGGGATCAAGGTTTGGAGTGGAGAGCTATGCAGAACAGATACTGATTGCAGTATATACACATAAAATAAGGCTGAAGGTAAACAGTGAGTAGACTTTAACCACAGCCAAGTGGACACTGACAGTAAAGCCCCGAAGAATAAAAATTTAAGCTTGTGCTGTTTGCATTGAAACACACAGAAGCAACTGAATTTGTGGTTTTGTATAAACAATAAATCAAATGATTTCCAAAAACAAACTTGTTTCAAAGCAGGAGCAGAGTGAGGGCTTTCACCAAAGAAAGACCAAAAGTGTTTAAAACAGTGTTTAGATTGCTGGTGTAATATTCAAGATGGAAGCTTTCCATTGGAATGAACAGGAACAGGGTTTTTTTTTTTTTAAAAAAAAAGGAAAATATATGCCATACAATATGTAGATAAAAACAAACCTTTTGCCATATAATGAGTTGACAATATCATTAATTTATTAAATAGACACAATGTGATGAAGTTAGGTAGCTAGGAAGTGAATTAATGGAGAAATGTACTTTGGAAATTTGAGCCGACAGTGTAGCTGTGTGTAAATTTAGGAATGAATGGATACATAGAGTCATTTAAACTCCTAAATTAGTGCAATCAGTATCCCACATGGTAACAGCTAGATAGTTATAACTGGGAGAAGGTGGTAATTCTTAAAAATTCTTCTTTTTTTTATGGGATGCAGGCAAATTATCTGTACATGTGGAGGAAGGCATACCTTTAACCAAAACACAAGCAGATGGCTGTGTTTATTTTAGGTGTGTATAAATATCCCAAAATTAGAGCTGCAAAGATTAACCAATGAAAAACAAGCACACACAACACTCACTAGCATGAAGTGTTACGTAGAGTACAGCTTCACTATCCACTGATCTTTGTTATACACAGTACTTGACCTCTCTCGCCCTCTACTTTTTGTCTTTCTCTCTCTGAATATTAAAAACCAGACCAATGTGGCCATTAATATTAACACTGCCCATGCATATGTAATAACATTTAGTCGTCATGGCTTCAGCACTTCCTCTGAAGGGATACTGCGACTTGATGAACAGTGGAACTATTCTTTATTCGTCAGGTAGTTATCATATTGTGGAGCAAATAGCTTCATTAGCATCATCAGTGAGACGCTGGTCATCATTAAGTGTGACCCAAACTCTTTACTTCTGTCTCTCTCTTCCTCTCGATCGCTCGTTCTTGCTCTCCACCTGCCCTGCTTTTCACAGAGTTGTGCAGTTAAATAATTGAAGTGGCGGGTGCGTGGAGTCTCGGTTAAAATAGAGCCGACGTTTGCAGTGGAGCACTTGATAGCTGACCTCCTCAACCTTCCAGATTCAAGTCTGGATAAATCCTCCGCACTGCTCTGACACTCTGACGCTACAGAGTCATTAATATTGCTACCAGCAATTTATGTCATAGCTGGCTGCCCGGTATTCATCTGAGTGGGAGACAATGACATGTTGAATTTGTTACTTTTTCACTTGTCACACTGCAGATAAAGTTTTAACAGCTTTTGCAGACTCATTTTCCAACTCTACCTCTCTCACGTCCTCATTTCTTTTCTCCCTCCATCTCTCCCAACCAGTCTCTTTTATACACTGGAGAGAGATGCAGTTGAACAAGTGAAGCACTGTTACAATAGAGTGTACAGAGCCAACGATGGCAGTGGAGTGGAAAAGTAACAAAGAGCAGAGCTCTACTTGGCCTGTCTGGTCTGTCTGGACATTCAACTGCTCAACAAGCACATGTTACAGTATGTAAAAGTAAACCACAGAAGGGTAAAGGGCAGAGCAGAGATGTTTCATGACAGTGACATCATATGACTGTGTACTGATGCCAGCTGATGGTTGCTTATGAGGAAACTGTGGTAACTGTTTAACACCTCTATCAAGTAGACAAGCAGCTGTCAACCTATGGAGTTAGAATATATCAGATTTTTCTCAAAATATATTTGTCACTGATAATGAACAGGGTTGGGTTTATATTTACGAATTACCCGTTAACCAAAGCATCACAGAATCAACCATGACTTGATTACTTCCTGTTATTTTTCATTGGATTTTAGATTGGATTTGGTAGAGAAGATAACTTCTCACAGTGAAGGCATGTAGGCAGAGTTCAGAGGAGGGATATGCTGCTTTTTTACAGTACAGAAATAAAATGGCTGGTGAAACTACGTCCCAACGTCTGCCTGTGTCTCTAGCTGCAAACATAATTAACGTTATGCACATTTAAAGTTTAGGCTAACGACTTTGTTAAGTATGCTAATCACACTTCACACAGATTTTCACAGCCGGAAGGCATAACTTGCCCTGTAATGTGTGCGATGTTCCCCATTCCTGCTTCACATACTAAATAATGGCAAAATTTACACCCAGTGAAAGCATCTTTTACTAATGGTAGAGACCATTCTGAGAGACTTGTGTAATGAAGTGCTGTAACGTGTGCATGGCAGTACACCGTTCTTCCTGAGAAAGTTCTCATTCATTCAGGTCAAGGTAAATACAAGAGGCCTCTGAGAGGTGAGATGAGAGGTGAAACTTCTTCAACTTCAGCAAGCAAATCCAGTTGACTCTCCTTTTTGCTCTTTGGATATTATTCTGTTTTGGTTTTTTTTAAATGGAAACTGAGGTATTACATTCTGACCACTGACAGGTGAAGTGAATAACTCTCCTCATCATGGCACCTGGGATATATAAGGCATCAAATGAACATTTTTGTCCTCAAAGTTGATGAACCAAACCATCAAGAAGCAAACAGTGATGTCTAGAGGACTGGATTAGAGCATCTCCAGAAATGCAGCTCTGGTGGGGTGTTCCTGGTCTGCAGTGGTCAGGATCTATCAAAAGTGGTCCAAGGAAGGACCAGTGGTGAACCAGAGACAGGGTCATGAGAGGACAAGGATCACTGATGCAGGAGGGGAGTGAAAGCTGGTCCTGGTGGTCTGATCCAACAGATGAGCTGAGCTACTGGAGCTCAAATTACCAAAAAAGTTAATTCTGGTTCAGACAGAAATGTTTCAGAGGCACAGTACACCTTCAGAGATTTTGGCAACAAAATATTAGGAAGGTAAAAACAGTGTTATGTCTGACTGGTAATCTGATTAGATTTTTTTTCTTTAACAGTAAAATAATATAGTCAATTTTTCATATCCTACGAAACAACAACAACAACAACCTTTATTGTATATACGTGAAATTTATCCTCTGCATTTAACTCATCCCATAAGGGAGAACTGGACTCAGTGCAATGTGGGTGTTAAGTGTCTCACTCAAGGACACAACAACATGTACACAGTAGGAGTGGGGGATCGAACCCACAAACTTCAGGGACACTCTACCCATGGAGCTACAGCCAACCATGGTTGTTTAACTACGTAACTTTGATCCATGTATACATGAAGAGTGACAATGAAACCACTGAAACAACAATTTGCATTCCTGTGCTGCAGAGCCAAGGGCACAGGCTTCAGGCTACAACTTTGACAACCAAAGATTGTTCCAAACTTACTTCTCTGGTCTTGATTTCACCTCTTGAAGGGGTCACTCAGAGGGGGTTTGAATCACCAAATTTATTCTACTTCTTTATGTTAAAACTCACTTGTGGAGCAATAATAGCTGAAGCTTTGCTTGCTGGCTGAAATTGAAGTGTTGGCCTCAGTAGCTCTGGTGGCAGGACTCTTTTAGATAGACATCTCTGGTTTGCTGACTGCCTGGAATTGGATTTGTTGCATGAGCAGGCAGAAAACAACCAAGTGACTGCTGGCAATCTGCTGGTTTGGTTACTACATGCACAGATGCAAACACACACACACACACACACACACACAAAAAGCAGAATAATAAAAAAAAAGTCATAATCCTTGACTGATTTCACTTCTCACAGTGAAAGCTGTCAACAGAGGCCACAACTCTACAACCTAACCAGTGGAAGAGTGCATATGTGTGTGTGTGTGGTTGTGAATTTGTTGTGGTCAGTGATTTGGTTGCAGTCCAGTTGTGGAGGGAATTTGACTGCTGATCTGCTCATTGCAGCCCAGGGCAAGACAAGTGAATGTGTGTGTTTGGTGTGTGAGTAATCGGTGGAGAGAGAAAGCGACATTTGTGTAGGCAGGAAGTGACCTGTATCTCAGATGGGAAGCTACACAACTGGTTGGTGACCACCAACACACACACACACACACACGCACACTTGTGTTGTACTGAGTTTGTTTGGAAGAACTGCAGCAGAATGTTGAAAAACATGACAGGAGGAGAGAAAGACAAAAGAGAAAATGTAGTTTAACACTTGAAAAATATGTTTGCAGACCAGCCTGGCCTCTCGTTGGCTGCAGGTACATCAGGCCATCAGGTGTATGACAAACATAATGTATTATACAAACAGACTGAATATTTTTAAAATATAGCCATAACCATATCTCCTCCCACAAACTGTTCAAGTCGAGCTTCAGACATTTTTTCACCTTCATGCCCAAGTTAAGGTAAAAAAATGCAACTCTCTGGTGATGTTGTAGATGGGATTTCAGGGTTTTGTTTGGTAGATATAAGGGATGTCAGTTCCATCTGACATCTTTACAGCTCGCTTCAGGTGAGTGGCACAACTCTCACACAAAACAAACTGGCACATGCAGACGTCTTACAGTATGTGACTCGTGTGAATGGACATTTCACCATGTATAAAAATGACCTGGCTCCCAACATTAATTTTCACAGGGATCAGGACACCACAGATATGGGAACTTGACATGATTCTTATGGTTATGTTTTCAGTGCTGAGTCAGTGGCAGCCTGTTGCAACAGCTCCTGCTCACCATTAAGATTTTTTACCTTCACCAAGGAGATTATGGTTTCACCAGGGTTTGCTTATTTGTATGTTGGTTTGTTGGTTTGCAAAATAACTGAAAAAGTTGCAGACAGATTTTGACGATTTTGGTGGTGATAGGATCCAATTCGACGGCACCACCAAAAATTAATCAGTTTTAAGTTAGGCCACTTCTGACCAACCCTGAAAATTTCATCAAAAACCATCCATAACATATTTTCAGTTGCTTTGCAAACCGACAAACCAACAAACAAACAAACAAACAAGCCCTGGTGAAAACATAACCTCCTTGACGGCGGGGGTAACTTTATATAAATAAAAAAGTCACCGCCACTGCCGCGCTGGTCTGCGCTCTCTGAATGCTTTTCTAGTTCCTTATTTAACATTCTTGTTTTGTACTTTTTATTCTTATTTTTTTACTTTATTTAGTATAAAAAAGGATGTGACACTCTTTCAACTTGCACTGGTTTTTATTTTGATTTTGGCTTTGTTTTCAACAGCATACAGAGATAGCACGGCGGTGCTGCTACCCCAGGAGAGACTCTCTGTCCTGTGAGGTGAGGAGGAAGAGATGTTACAAACCTGTCCTTACCTCGATCATCATGGGAAACATGCCTTAGCATTTTCCACTTGGTTGTTTTCTACTGATGTTCTTATTTCTTAGTTTTTTAGGCCCTCCTTGTAATGTTGCACAATCCACTTTGCTGCTGTAATGATGCAAATTTCCCCGTCTGCGGGATGAATAAAGGATTACCTTATTTTATCTTATTATGTAACCACAGTAATGGCAAAACCAGTTAATCCTAACATCCCGACACACATACAGTATTTACATTATCTTAACCTATGTATCTTAATGTATGTCTCAGTCGAGTAAAATGTCATCTTACATTTATACAAAGCCACGTGCATGTAAATATGCTAGCTATCTATTCATACATACACTATATTGCCAAAAGTATTTGCTCACCCATCCAAATAATCAGAATCAGGTGTTCCAATCACTTCCATGGCCACAGGTATATAAAATCAAGCACCTAGGCATGCAGACTGCTTTTACAAACATTTGTGAAAGAATGGGTCGCTCTCAGGAGCTCAGTGAATTCCAGTGTGGAACTGTGATAGGATGCCACCTGTGCAACAAATCCAGTTGTGAAATTTCCTCACTCCTAAATATTCCACAGTCAACTGTCAGCTGTATTATAAGAACGTGGAAGTGTTTGGGAATGACAACAACTCAGCCACGATGTGGTAGGCCATGTAAACTGATGGAGTGGGGTCAGCGGATGCTGAGGCGCATAGTGCAAAGAGGTCGCCAACTTTCTGCAGAGTCAATCACTACAGACCTCCAAACTTCATGTGGCCTTCAGATTAGCTCAAGAACAGTGTGCAGAGAGCTTCATGGAATGGGTTTCCATGGCCGAGCAGCTGCAGCCAAGCCATACATCACCAAGTGCAAGGCAAAGCGTCGGATGCAGTGGTGTAAAGCACGCCACCACTGGACTCTAGAGCAGTGGAGACGTGTTCTCTGGAGTGACGAGTCACGCTTCTCCATCTGGCAATGGTTGCCAGGAGGACGATACTTGTCGGACTGCATTGTGCCAAGTGTAAAGTTTGGTGGAGGGGGGATTATGGTGTGGGGTAGTTTTTCAGGAGCTGGGCTTGGCCCCTTAGTTCCAGTGAAAGGAACTCTGAATGCTTCAGCAACTTGACTGGCCTGCACAGAGTCCTGACCTCAACCCAATAGAACACTTTTGGGATGAATTAGAGTGGAGACTGAGAGCCAGACCTTCTCGTCCAACATCACAGTGTGACCTCATAAAGACACTTGTGGAAGAATGGTCAAAAATTCCCATAAACACACTCCTAAACCTTGTGGACAGCCTTCCCAGAAGAGTTGAAGCTGTTATAGCTGCAAAGGGTGGACCGACATCATATTGAATCCTATGAACCCTATTGGCAATATAGTGTTTATACTACTGTATATACTCTATATTATAATTTGTCATATTCAACTAACCAACAGCAAACAGTGAATAAAACTATGTTCAAGAAAAATCAAATAAAACAACAGGGCAATCAGTATATGTAGTACATGTATGTGAGGGATTGTGAGTATTACGGGTTCTACTGACACAACCATGGTGTGTACATACTGCTGGTCCTTCCAAGAGTGAGCAGACCTCCAGGCTCAGCCACTAAAGCCATAACCCAGTCATGGCTTTAGTGTGGACACAAGCTGTAAGCAGTTTGATCAAACAGTGATTTTTCCGTATCAGCTTCTTTCATTTGAAGGACTTTGAGAGGCCTGAGGAGGTAAAGAAAACATAGCACAAAGACAGGGCTGGGTGCAACAGAAAAACCTATTTTTCGTTTTTTTTTGTTTTTTTTTTTGTCATCAGACCTGACAGGTTTCCATTGAAATCAATGTGTAGATTTCCACTGAATGCAGAACAACGTCGACGCCTGCCGAAACAATCAGACAGAGCTTCTATTTTTGTCGACGACAGAGCACGAGCAGCTCGTGTGGGACATCCGGTGTAACTGTTTTAACACCATGGTTAAGAAGATGCTGATTGTGGAGGTTCAGGAGGCATAGCATTAGCAGCATGTTAGCTGCTCCTCCTCAGTTTCTACACAGGATGCGTTAAGGCACAGAACTGTGTGTGGATTATTTGTAGTTTGACAGAACTAAGCACACAGCCCAGCACACAGTCACTTCAGTTTGCATGCGGAAAATGGAAGAAAACAGACTAGATGTAAAAATATTCAATGTGTGAGAGAAATCTAAGGCATTATGCGGCTGGTGTCGACAGCTGGATCGACCAGAACAGAAACACATCTGTTATATGAGACGGGTGCCAGACGTAAAACAGAAAAAAACAGCTGAAACTCTTTGTGTGAACAAGTCGTTAATGTGAACAAGACTGAGCGGGTCAAAAGAAACCGTCCACATCCTTGTTAAGCCATCTGATATCTTTAGGAGGTTTTGATGGACCCTCTTTCTTTGCTGTCGGCACCATCTTCTGGAATGTCTGCTTTATGAAACAGCTTTGGATTGAAGGAGACAGAGTGAGGGAGATACCATTGAGGGAGAAATACTTACCCCTAATTTTCATTTGATGCAGAAAGACACCGATGTTGTGTCAATTTCCACTTAACGCCGATCACCACCGACGTGCCGACGCCTGCCGAAACAAATCGACAGAGCTTGTATTTTTGACGGCCCATGAATTCAGCACAGGGCAAAATGTGTGGGACAGGAAGTCATGTACAGACACATAAAACATGCGGTTTATTTTCAGACTAAAATAATAAGTGTTCGCGGCAGATTATATAATCGATTTCCTTCTACTCAGTGGACACAGGGTGGTTCTCTTTCACTGACGCTCCGCTACAACCCTCGATATCATGCAATTATACGTGAATTCACAAGATCTCGTTAGTCAGTAAGAGCCACAGCAGGCAGATCTGGTGGGTATTGACAGACGTCAGCATCATTCTGCAGCCAGTGGAAATTAGGGGTTATGCACGTCTTTGACTAGTGCTACCTAGTGTGTGTGTGTGTGTGTGTGTGTGTGTGTGTGTGTGTGTGTGTGCGTGTGGAAGCAGTCAGCCTTGTTAATGTGTCTGACTGAGAATGACCCTCAAGGCTTGAGAAAGGACAGATACATTAAGAGAGACATTTTTTTCTTCAGGGTGGCACCAGCCTTTCAGATGAGCTTTTTGCAGATTTTAAACTAAAATTGCTGTGCCAACTACTGCGTGCCTGACGTGAAACAGCCATTTACATGTTGTCAGACACTCTCATTCCCCAACTGCACAGACAATTAAGACTGCTGATCAAACACCAACCCTTGATGCATCTGGACAATGATACGTAACCATGTCTTTAATCAAAGGCACAATCAGCTCTCTACTAAACAGAAGGATCATAAAGAGGACTGGAGCTATTTTTGGCCCACAGCGTTCCAGTTTTCACTTTTAAAATGTGTTTTCAAACACTGAGTACACTCTGACAGAGTGCTATCAGTGATCCTGTTCATTTATTCAGAGAGTCACACCCCAAAGGCTTTCTGAGTGCATTCTGGCCAAGGAGAAGATGCAGCAAAGAGTTCAGATTTCACCGTGGTGAATTCTATTAAGGTAATCAGATAAAGCTGCTGGCAGGAGAGCTGCCAATCTGCAGCGCTGAAAATACTACTACAACTTTCAGTCGCATACACAGCAGTGGGAGGGAAAGTCAACTTTCAACACGAAGCTGACAGTAAGCGGTTGGCACTTTTAATCTGTCACATTAACCAAACTTTTGCTCCATGCCGCTGGTTAAACGCCCCCACAAAAAGAGAAATTAAAAAAAATGTGATAATTAAATTTGTTGAGAAAGCTAAAACTGTTTGACTTTTTGAGAGATACAGGTAGAGGTCTCTCCCACCAAAAGTATCACTTTTTGTCTGGAATCCATCCGTTTTGCTCTCTAATTGCGATCATCTCCACTTCCTGCTTTGATCTCTGTGGCGTATACTGTCTCTTTATGCTCCAATTACATCTCCCAGAAGCCCCAAAATTACTCACAGGCTGAGGGAGACCGCAATTGACGACCCGGTGCAGAAAAAAACTTTGACGCTTTGACGTCAAAATATGTCAATGGCACTCAAAGAGTTTATAATACCTTCCTTTTTTCAGCTGTATAAAGACAATGTTGTGTGTGACATTGTCCCACAGTGTGGAAAACTGGCTAACCCTAAAGGTGCAGTGTGTCGGATTTGAAGACAATGAACGTTTAAGTTACAGATTACAACCAACTGAAGGTTCTGCTGTGAACTACAATGGCCACCGTGAGAAAAAAATAAATGGTCATCTCTTGAGTCAGTTTGTCTGTTTTGGCCTACTGTAGCTAGCTCCCTGAAGAGAGCCTCTTCCTCTGTATATATATGGACAGCATTCTAAGGTAACGAGGAAACAACAATTCTTATTTTCAGGAGATTATGCACTAATGAAGAATAAATAAGAGAAAACTTAATTTATCCGGAAGGAAAATTGTTGTGCAACAGTAGGAAATGTAAATGAATGTAGAAATGTACATTAAGTGCAAAATACAAACAAATAAATTGCATAATAAGCTGTTTAAGTTACATGGCACTACAAATGCAACACACTATTCCTTTAAATTTCTCTGGAGACTTTTGAGGTGCTTCCCACTAAGGTTAAATGCCGATAATGTTTATGGTTTTATAACTACATGCGCAGAGATTTGGCACTGGGGATGTTAATACTACTTATAAACTGTACGTTATTGAGCCAAAAATCCAAGACTGTCCACCAGTTCTATCTGGAGCTGGCTGCCGATGCCAAATCCATCTGTGTTATAGCTGCAGCTCTGCTTGGTTAATGACAGGACACAATGAGAGCTGGATGTGACTCCTCCTGGCTGACTGGCAGGACTGAGAGTCCAAAGCTGCTCAAAAGGGGATTGTTCAAATGTACCAAGGGAAACATTGTTTTGCTTTTTTTTATTTTTCTGAAAACAGAAGCACACTGTCTATAATCTGTGTTAATGCTGCACAGCAGGATTTACAAGCTTATGTAAATATTAGCCTTTAAAAAAAGTAATGATTCAGCATGTCAACACATTTTGTTGTTGATACAGACATCATTTAAAAAAAAAAGTTTTATGTCTGTTGTTATTTATTCCTCTACTAATGTAACCCATTCCCACATCTTTCTATTTGCTCCATGCCACCTGTTACATTGAAAAATTGCACAAGATGCGTCACCCAAATCTGAACTCAATGATGTGGTGAATATGAATCATCTGTGAAAGAAAAGTTTAATATGGAACATCCTCAGTTCAGTAAATGCCACCATCAGAGCCTCTGTCAGAATAACAAAGTCAACTTTTGTCACAGTATGCCAGGTTGTCATAATGTGCCATAACAGGTTTTAAAATTACATTGACAAGGTTAAGGCAACTTCTCAAAAAAATCAGTCCTCAATATCAGTTGCAGTTTTGAGAAAGGCCCACTGGCTGTGACAGAGATAAATAACTTTGACTGTTACATAGCAGAACTTGCTGACGTTGAAAGAGCAACTTTCTAGCAGTTCTAAAAAAAAAAAAAAAGGTCCAAAACCGAGTGTGATGGTGAGAATGTTGACAACAGCACACGTGGATGATAGAGGTTTGACAGCAGAGCTTCAGTTATCTTCTACATTAGGACTCCAGGCACTGACAAGGTCAAGGCAACATCTCAGCAAAACGAAACTTCCTTTAAGTAATGTCAAATATGGATTGTCTCACTTCAAAAAGCAACATGTCTTATATCAGGCATTGTTCTATGTGGGGTGTTGAAAATGACTTCATCGCCAACACTGAGTATCAATACTGTAATGTTTTTAAAGCCGGCAGCATCTTGCTTTGGCATTTTTGCTCCTGTTTTGTGTTTTAAGAATTTGGATAGAGACAAAAAACAGAGGATTCTGAGGTCGGAAAAAGCGATGGAAGATACAAGCCTCCAGACAGTCATTCCTTTGATATTTTGTACAGATATTCATGTAGCTCCTCTTTGAATCTAGAACCATCATCAGACCAGAAACTGAAAACATCTAGCACTTTGGATTATGATATGATTTAAATACTTGAAAAATCTGCCTCAACTGTGTTTTGAGTTTAGAGTTATTTGGCAAATGTTAGCTTCACACACTAAGGCTGCATTCAAAATTGCATAATAACAACTATTCATACCAAGTATGACATAAAATATGGTTATGTAGTGTGCATACACTAGTGTCTGGAGTTAGGGTATGAGGGACTGAAGTGTAAACGATGTTAGCAAGAATTTGTGTTAGCTTGTGTCAGCTCATGTGACAAGAGTTTGTCACATGAGCTTAGTACACATACTAAACTGCCCTACAACGATTTGTGTGTTGTTGTCTTGAGACCAACTGTCAGTCATGTAGGATTTTGAGCCAGGCTAAAAGCTGTTAGTATAGAGCTCCAGGAGTTGACGTCACACAATCCCGGCATGAAACTGTCAAAACCAAAACGCCACCATGTTGGCAGTAGAGCGCTCTGTTTGGACTACTGCCAGGGATCTCGCTGCTTGCAGCTAAACGCCTATGAACGTTTCTCGGAACTATGGTGTGGTTATATAATAGCTGTTGTGCTCCGGAATGCCAGAAGGGCTGAAGATGAGCAAAGGGAGGAGCATTTTACAGGATTCCCAAAGATCCTGAATGAAGACAGTGACGGATAACTGCCATAAGACATGTAAGAAGCGATAATAAGAAAACAGAGCAGTGAGAACCAGCAGCAACCACTTTATATCAGGTACACAATCCAACTTCTGATTTATTTTACATGCTTTTATTATGATTCTGAATGATTGTACTTTCATTAAACAAAAGTTAGAATAAGGTATTATGGCATGGATTTTGCGGTGCTTCCCGTTGCTCACACAGCAACAAGCAAACGCAACGTAAAAATGTTTGTCTGCAGAATCTTTGTAGTCATCCTTCAGATAAAACTCAATGCACGTTATGTCTGCTAGTGTGCTGTTTGCATGTCTGTTCTTGTGATTGCAGCAATGAACAGAGCATTGTGTGATTTCTAATAATATCATTCACGTAAAAAGAAGAGATTTCGAAATATCTAGAACTGCTAAAACCTTTTCAAGATTCGTGAAAAGTATACTGGGGGGATGATAAGGGTCAGAGATATTTAGTCTTTAGTATTTACTTGTGCATATAGTCATATCTTGTGATTTAAAACTCCAAAGGTGTAAATTCAGTGATGGCACCACTCATTTTGATGCTGATTTTCCTGCTAAAATATGGCGGCGTAAACAAAGTCACACAACATCTGACATTCTAAAGCGGGTGTAGGTAGTCCAAAAAAAAAGGCACAATGGGAACCACTGTGACACACAAGAAACATCTGCCAAAGATCTGTTAGACCATTTGTTCTCCCATAAACACGTAAAATTCAACTGGTAGCAGTTACCGTGCGTCATGTGACATGTGTATGTGAAAGCTGTCAACAGAAAATACACACTCTAGACTCACTATGTCTCTCTGTGTCAAAACCACACAGGTGAACAGTCGAATACAGTCACATATAACCACCACTGTTGCTCAGGGGAACACACCCACCACCAATAAAGATAGAGTGAAAAAAAAATTGAAACATTGCTGTATAATTTAGTATTGCCTCATGTTGACAGAGGACAGGAGTGCATTAAGCCTGTGCAGCAGATCACAGTAGCAGGAAAGGATTTAAAATAAAACAGCTGTGTGTTATATACCTTACTGGTTGTGTGCTGTATGGACAATACATCAATATCGGTTGTTCTTTTAACTGGGCTCTGGTGATTTGACCCAGAACCTTTGATGCTGTCTAGCGGAGACACACACACACAGCTTGTACCTAGCTATTCACCACCTTATCTCCCTTCCTATAAATAAGCTGAGTCATGAGTCATGAAAATAGCCAATGGACTGAAAACATACTCATAATAAAGCAAGCCAGTCATAGAGACTCCATCAAAGACCCTTATGAAAAGAAATGTTAGAGTGAAAAAGAAAGATGACGAGGTTCTTCTGAAGAACATGAGAAAGGAAGGGAGAGAGTGTAGGTGTGAGTGTGAGTGGTTGTCTGTCTCTATGTGTCCTGTGATGAACTGGAGACTTGTCCAGGGTGTACCCTGCCTTTCACCCTAAGACAGCTGGGATAGACTCCAGCCCCCCCACGACCCTATGAGGATAAGCAGTCAGTAATGGATGGATGCTATAGTGGTCAAAAACAACTATTCTTTTCCTCCTTATAATGCTTATTCTTCCTTTATTCCAGACCCATGGGGATCCATATCACATTAAAAACAGCAGAGTAAGGACAATCAGACACACTATTGTAAAACCAAAATGTTTAGCATCCACTCTGCCTCTCCCTTCCCATCAGTGAACTTTTAAAATGATTAGCCAAAAGATCAAATGATAGCAGAGGTGCAATGGATTTCATATTGAAGACGGATAAATACAGCTGGAGCAATCAAGAGCAAAATGAGACATTTAGCTTAAACATCTAGCAAACACACACTATAATATCTACCACCTAGCTTTAACTTTAACAGACAGTTTTAAAGAGCCAAATATGACACAAGTGTCAGAAAGGAGAGAACGAGAGGAGAGACTGGCCTTCAGATTATAGAGGGTTGGTTCGCTGCTCCAGAGAAGAGAGGGAGAGAGAAACGGTGACATTTTTGTTACAATTTATGATTTTACTGCCTTTATGGGAGCTCATACCCCTCCTTGTGGGAGCTCAGCTCCCACTGGCTCCCACATAATTTGAACCCTGAATATAAATACAGAGCCTGTACAGTACAGCAGTGGGCACCCTTAACTAATCCTCCATTGTGAGGTACATGGTTTGAAGGAGAAATACTGCTGAAAACACCTGTGAAAACAAGGCGTTTAAAAAGTCAGTGACAGCCTTGATTAGAAAATGACGTGCACAAATGAGTGTGATTGTACTATATTATGCTGTGAAGACAAATATGAAAGCTAGATCTGTGTAAATGTCACGCAATCATGCTCTTCTTTGGAGTAAATTGTCAACTTTGTCAGTGTCAGTTTAGTTCAATAGCAAAAACATATCCTTGTTTAAAGCTGGATGACAGTGCAGTTTTGCAAAATGCAAAAGGCTTGTGAAGAGTTTTACACGCCTAAAGGCTTGGAAATCTGATGCAGAGGTTGCAGTCACTCTAATATGAAAGCATGACCAAATGAACAAAATTCAAGATTTGAATCAAATAGCAACAAATTTCTACAGAGACGGCAGTGAACATGACGCGCTCAACGTACGGTGCTCGATAAACACCTGTCCGTGTTTATAGGTGCAGTCTAGCTGGAAATTTAGCAAACTTTGCACTGTCTCATTATTCTGTGTCAAAACAGTGTCAGTCAATCTCTTTCGCTACCTTTCTTTGCTGCTGCTCCTGCATGCTCTTTCTCTTTTTCTCTCCATTTCCATCCCTCCATGAAAGAGTTAACAACTTGTGGCTGGTAGTTAATGTGAGACAACATGATGTCTGGAGTCTCTATGAGTGTCTGCAGTGTATATGCCTCAGTGTGCATGACAGTGAGTCCACCCCAGGGAGAGATACGTGTGTGTGTGTGTGTGTGTGTGTGTGTGTGTGTGTGCGTGTGTTCTATTTTTAGGCACATCTCAAACAGAATGCATCTTGGGAAAAGGTATGAGTTCAGCCATGCGAGTCTGATTCTTCGAGTCAAGTCTCTTGCTTTTCTCTTTTTCTTCTGCTTTACTATCATCTCTCTTTTCATCGCTGCATTCCTCCTTCTTCCTCTTCCTTTTTTCCATTTTCACATTTCTCTGTTCCACTGACTGTAAAAAGAAACATCCATCTACTATCAAATTATTTGCAAAAACAATCAATTTATCATGAAGTAGTTTGACGCAATGCCATGAAAACAACTAATTAAAGAAAAGCAGTTACCAGAACTAGTTAACATCATTCACATACACCTATCTATTTTTAACAACTAGCAAATACTTTGGTATTAGTGTGAAAATGACTTGAAAAGCCTGCCAGCATATATTCTCTCTTTGGTATTCTGTGGAAGCTCTCCATCTTTCACTGCAACCCCTCCCCTCCTCTCTTCTTTTTCTCTCGGCCAGAGAAGTGTTTGGTATTCTAAGGATTGTCTCCTCTTCTCTCCTCTCTTCACCTCTCCTCTCTTGCTTTTTGATGCACCTCTGTTACTCACTTCTGCTCTTCTCTTCCACTTATTTACATTCTCTGGTCTTGTTTCTCTTTAAAGATATTTTCTCTTTTGCTCCCCCCCCCGTACTTTCCAGTAACTAATGGTCTATGGTTGTTAGTCAGGCTACACATACACCTCATGTGTATTATATATCTCCTGAATCTTGTTTTTCTGGACCATCTCTTCCAAGCATCATATAATCAAACTTCACACCCACACATAAAGTCAAAAGTAAAACACACATAAACAAACACAGCTGGAAAGATGGACCTATCCCAACACACACACTAACTTTATGTGACACAAGTCAATAAGCAAGCTCTGAATTTTTGACCAAAACTGCTGAAAAGGATTGAGCTGATCTCTGAGTGAAGTGTAAACAGAAGTGTTCGGTTTGTTTTGGTTTGAGAGTTATTGAATTTGTGAGAGGTGCTCAATGATCTGTTCCAGTGACAGCACACACTTTAATCCACAACAGATATGTGGAGTAATGTCATTAATTCTTTTAGTACCACTGACGTATTGCAATGTCAACGTGGTTTTCGGCAGCGAGCAGCGGGTCGCCTATTGCAGCCTCCAGCAGCCTGTGAGTAATTTTGGGGCTTCTGGGAAATGAAGTTGGAGCATAAAGAGATCGTATACGCCACAGAGATCAAGCAAACTTAGTATTTGCATAATTTGCATGAATGCCGGCGCAACATTTCAGTCTACTTACCCCAAGTAGTTAATGTAACAACTGCACAGATTTTAGCTCTGTGTGTTTGTGTGTGTGTGTGTGTGTGTGTGTGTGTGTTTGGTTCAGCTTCTGATTGAACTTTTTTTTCACTAATAAACTAGTGTTATGATATCAACTTTTACTGTTGGATTTGGATACAGTTCCTGAAGGATATAGCGAAGTATGGAAGGTGAAGTGGAAATGCAGGATCCAGAAACCTCTCTGAACTCCACACCGAATTACATTCTGCATTCAGGAGAGCAAGTTTATTGCAATTTCATTTCAATGTCACACTTTTGCAGTTTCATATAAGGACAACATGCTTTGTAATTATTACAATGGTGCAGTCATCACAGACTGAAATAATCATCTATCTGGACAACCAGAATCCTTCACCACCACTACCATGAGCCGGTAGTGATGTTAAAAACTGAGGGACACAAATGAAATGTCTTCTTTTCTTGTAGAGGAGAATGCAGCCTTTTATAGAAATGTTGTACTGTGTGTTCTCCACTAACATCTATGAGGAACTGGACTACCGAAACGTCAATGAGGGTAGACATAATAGATACACCCGTCTGTAGTATTAGTATAAACTACAGCCTACAAAATTACCAGAGAGTGAACACCTCTCAAAAAATCAAAACAAAAACTGGACATTATACTATGGTAACTGAGTATATATGAAATAATTTACAAAGGGATGTTTTTTTTTTCCAACACCATAGTATATTAATAATTATTCATGATGACAAATGCAGTGCTCATCTCCTCTGCTCTCTCCGCTCTTTAAAACTGAACCAGTGCTGCAGGATTCAGTTATAACGGCAGAAAAAAAGACACAAAAAATGCACTGTAATTATGCTATTGCTATATGTCATTTCTCAGAAATATGATTAAACTCTGATTGTACCTTGTAGAGGTCTTTATTCTATTCTTGGTCACACTTTCCATAGACTTCTTATTTTTAATGGACACTAAACTACCATTACATTCAAGCGTCATTATTCTATTTGGTATTAGAGTGGAAAGAAAATCTCCATCTCGATGAATATCACTCGTCTGCGACCCCTTTCAACACTTTGAAAAAGATAAGACGGGAAAAATGTCAATTTGTCAAAAGAGAGATGTCCAAGATATACACATTTCAAAGATATTCGCTGGGACCATGTTACAAGACACCACCAGAATCTGATGATAATAATCTGCCTTAGATGGCACTGATGTGTTGAAGATTTAAGGTGTGAGACGAAGCCAGAGAGGAAGTGAAAGCATGACTGCGAGTCAGAGAGAGCGCAGCTTTAATGACAGTAAGCGAGCACTTTGTGTCTTGAAGATTTCCACACAGATTTTCTAAACTCATCTTATCATCACAGAGTGAAACACAGGATAAAATGTGGGCGCAAAGATATGAAAATACAACAGGAATCTTTTATCTCTGCACCCCAATTCCCACTGGGTTATTAAAGTACTATTGAACCGCAATGAAGTGTAACTGGTGGAACGATAAGGGGCTGCCAAGAAAATATACAAATGCTAAAGTTGCTGAATTTCACTGAATGTAACGCCTGAGGTCAGCAGTGTGATAACCAAAAGCACAATGTGTCTCGTGTGATGGACTGTCTATGATCATCAAGAAAAAAAAAATCCTCTTTTGTCATATTTTCTATATCTAGCTGGCAGATCTTGGTTCAACATATATAGTGCAAAATTCAGTTTGTGTCCGTGTGACTTTGAAAACAGTAGTTCTGGTAGATTGTTGAGCAGGAAAATCAATACCACTACAGCATCTGTAGCCTCACGTAATCTCCTTCATGAATCATCAATTTAAGTGTTTAATAGCATGGCATGCCATCCCACCTGTCTGAGTGCTACGCCCTTCAGTATCAGGACTCAATCCAGAGCAGCACCAGTGGTTAGCACAAGACCGATGGTTTGAGAGGCAAGGAACACTCTAAAACTGTCAAGGTCTATGCTTACTTGTAATAGACTGAGCTCATAGGAGAATATGTTTGTGTCTTAGTTAAAATACTGAAGGGTATCCTATGCCTCCATGATTTTTTCTGTGCAGTTGAAAATGTTATTGTGGGGATGATATGTATGGTGAACAGTGTGTGTGCTGATACAGCAGGATGTGGGGGAGAGGGTCTGCAGGCAACTGAAAAGAATGTACTTAATGTGTGATACGGAGGGCAGTGTTTTCCTTTTTTTGTTTTTGTTTTACTGATCTTTATTTTATTTTGTTATCGCTTTTTAAACTTATTTGGGTTTTTTTTGTTTTTTTCTCTACATCTATTTGTAGGGACACTGTTAAGTTTCACTGAACCCACTCTCTTTGTTTGCTTTCTTTGTGTTAAGGTTTGATGTCAGAATGGGAGAATGTTGGGTCTTTTTTTTTTAAATTCAATAAAACTTGCCATAAAAAAATGAATGTGATTAAATGCAGTATTCTGACACTGTAAAGGTTTCTTATTGATGCAAAAATACATTTTAGGCAGGCATTTCAATCAAGCTTATTTATTTCAGAGGTTTAATGGAGGCAGGTCATTTTTAGAACAAGTAAACAAAATGCACAGACTACACAATGTTGATTTAAAATGTTCACAACCTGGCAGTCAGACTGTGACAGAAATGGAAGATAACCCTGTATTACAATGTGAAGAAAGTGACATTTATTTTGTTGAAGAAAGAAGATCAGCTGCTAAAATTGTCGGCTCATCCATCTCAGAAGAAGCAGAAGCATTGGAAGGCATCTGTGATGTTTCTGAAGATGCTCCTGAACCAGCTGTTGTCCTCAGCTTTGGTCTCAGACTGGATGTCCTTCTCTTCAGCATTGTCTTGCTCTGATTCGGCATCCAGGGAGACAACTGTTCTGTCAAACATGCACTGGATGCTCTCAGGTTGTGTTGTCAGACAGTAGGGAGGCTGCTCTTTGATTTCAGATGTCACGTCTTCACTGTTTATCTCTGGTATGTTGTCTTTGACATGGGAGCTCTGAGGGAGGCGGCCCGTTAAGAGGGGATACTGCAGAACCTCCTCAGGTGTGATGCGCTGGTCAGCGTCCAGCTGCAACATGCCTTTGATCAGGTCGACCAACAGATGCTGATCTTTCTGGTGTCCTCTGCTCATGTCCATCATCAGCTCAAGGTCATCCAGCGAGTTGAGTCCGGTGCGGCTTCTGTTCATAGTGGTGAAACCTGTTTCCCACTCAAACACCTCTTGCGTCTTGAAACTCCAGAGCTGCTGGCTGTTTCCTTGGTGATCGAAGTAGTGGTGTGTAGCCATCCCACGGTCCAGCACATAGTCAGCTTGCTGGCCCTGGGTCTCTATGATGAAGCTCAGCATATCATAGTCCAACTCTCCAGGGTAGAGAGGTTTCCCTATAGCCAGCTCCACCGCTGTCACGCCCAGAGACCACATATCAATGGCCTCATCAAAGGGAATATGGAGCATGATCTCTGGTGCTCTGTACTAGGTGGTCTGCAGACAGATGCCAGGCTGAGCAGCAAAAAAAGGACACCCCAGGCCAAAGTCAATCAGTTTGACTTTGAGTGGCTGCTGCCAGCGGTTCACGACCTTGACATTCTCTGGTTTGAGGTCAGCGTGAATAATCCCCGATAACTTCAGGTGGAACAGGGCTGTGGCCAGCTGCTGTATGACGGCTCTCAGCTCTGCCATGGGAAGAGCCTGGTTGTCATGGTTGTCATAGCCTTCTTTAGTAGCCTCATTGTTCATATTTCTCAGTAGTCAGGTTAGAGTGTAAATCCCTCCCTGTACTGTTATTATTATTTCTGTTAATAAATCCTTGGTTGATACTTTGTTTTTTGAGTCGTGCTTTTGGGTTCATCCAGTCATGTTGCCAAGTTCTTACACTGGTTGCATCTGTCCTCCATGTAGTCTAACAGGCTTTGATCCAGGAGTTCGAAGCTGTGGAAGAAAAAGCCGTTCGACCTCACAATGTTGCAGGTGTCTGGATCCAGCCACTGCAACCATTTTAGAATGTTAATTTCTTTTTTGGCCTGTTCAGCCGTCACTGGGTGATTCTTGTTGACCTTGACGGCCACCATCTTGTGCGTTTTCATGTTGTGGCATTTGGTCACATAACCGAAGCCGCCCTCTCCGAGGAATTATGTAACCTTGTGACGCTCTCCGAGTAAGGTCCCACTTGGTGATGGAATATGAGACCTCCGTTCTTTAATTCAAAAGTAAGAGGAGACACATGCAAATCTGGTCATCTCCGCCCCTCGTGACGCCCTGCTGCGATGACTGAAAACTCAGGGGGACACGGCACCTCTGGCAGTTCAGGTTTTGAGTTGCTCTTCTTCTTAGTTAACTTTCTCTGCTTACAAGTACTTTTTCTGCCACTGCAGTTTCCTCTTCGTGTTAAGCTTAGTTTTCCTTGTGTGCACATCTCGTTCTAAGCTTATACGTTCTTACTGTACTTCACTACTACTTTCAACAAGTTAAGATTTTTCCCTAGTTCGCCGCTTATCCTGAAGTGCAGCTCGAACCTTTTTATAGGCTAATTTTTGTAAAGTTTACGCACGGACCTTTGCTAATTTTTGTTGCATTCAGAATAACCTTGGAAATAGTTCAGACAGGCCATCTGAGCTATCGTCAGCTTATTCAACCAACAAAGTCTCAAGAAGTTTTGATCAGACAACCAGAACCAAATCCGCCACGTCTTTGCCTTCTGACGCACGCTGCCAGCACCTTGGATCAAGTACTGAGCTGGTACCCCAGTCTACCTCCATGACATCGCCAACCTCAAAATCGCACACGGTCCATAGTTTTGGAGAGGGGGCTCATCGGAAACACGGACAAGCGAGCAGAACACCTGGTGACAGTCCCCTGGAGTCACCTGTCCACGCACACGTAAGCAGCAGCACAACAACACGGCTTGGCTTTGGGTTGATGTCTGATAGAATTTCTCCGTTCAGTTCTTCCTTCCCAATCTAAATTAAATCCAAGTCGTTTTATTATTAATTTTCCCCATTTTCCACTTAGTCTGTTCATCACATTCACACACCATCACCATCGCCTTTAGGTTATTTTCTTATTAGGCAACTCACCATTTTCATTAATTCAGCCTGTTTTATTATGCTCATCATTTCATCACAGTTATCATAATCAATTGTTTACTCCTTTTGTGTTAAAATAAATATCATATATGGCATCCAAGTTGTTGCTTGTGGTAATATTCATTTCGTTATAGATCCATGTAACTAAAAAATTCATGATTTCAGAAGAGGTTGATATATACAAGTTAGAACTGATTGTAATTTTCCATCACTTTTACACCATTAATTGCCTCCGGATTAATGAGTCTACTAATCAAATTAACGGAGGTGGTGCCCCGAATTTAATGATCATCTTATAATTCAACCAAAGTGTAGTAATGCTACAAAATACTGTTACACGATAATGATTAAATATGTCATTAATGTAAAGATAGACTATTGGATCAGCTAATGAAGTCTGATTCCTACAAAAAGACAATAGCAAGGTGATTTACTGCATGACTTACCAAAGTCAGGGTCCATGTCGATGGATGTGTTTTGCTCTTGTTGTTCTGTCTTCATTTTCCATTATCCAAACGAAGAAGCAGCTACTGATCAAACGGTTTGCTTGCGGTCAGGTTGAACTGTATTGTTTGGACTCATTGTCACTGCTTAATAGTGCTGATAACCCCACTGGACTTACTATACAGCAGATTATTCACAAACTTACTGACAAGTTGTGCTTTCAAAGAAGTGATGGTGTCATGGTGTTGTGTTTTAGGTTGTGTATCAAGTGAATGAAAATCAGTGGTAGTGCAAGTGCATGTTCAACTCAATTTTTGCTATTTATGAGTAAATGCACCAATAAGACATATTTAACCAGGGCCAGCAGGTCAAATAAAAGTTAATATTGTGTCATGGGGTTATTAACTTGCTGTAAATTCAATGTTGTCATCTCAAAATACAATCAATGTAACTGATCAATTTTATCATTTTATTATTTATTTGTGAATTTGTGACAAAATGAACATGTGATGTATAAAGGACACATGCAGAACATACACACAGCAAAAATTAGCTGAAATATGACCCTGTGATAATGACATTATTCTTACTGAAACACATTTGATTTGACTACAGCTTTAAAAGCTTCCTATCCTTATTTACTTTTTATTATTTCATATACTGCAGTAAAATAATGTATTTGATGCAATTAAAATGAATGGCCTGAGGGGGGTCATGTGATGCATTCGCCCTGAGCAGACGGCTGCCGCCGCGCTCCCGTTGCTAGCGAGCTATATTTGCCTTAAGGTGTACTATTTAAGACGTAACAACCGTACAATTGTTATAATATCCCAGACAGCATGCCTAACCAGAAGACCACGAAAACTGCCACCAAAGCGAGGAACAAAATGCTAGTTAGCATGGAAGCTACATCGCCTGTGTCATCAAGCGTCAACGGCTGCGCTCTTGCTATGGATATATCACAGACGGTCATCGAGAAAATATCTGCAATGAGGGACAGTAAGTTTGAAGAATTCTCGGCTGCACTCAACATAATGACAACATGCCTCGAATCTAATACGAGACGCATCACCGAAGTCGCATTTCTGCAGCGGAGGACATTATGTCAGCTATTGACAACAAGATAACCGGCTTGGAGGAGAAGGTACTCTTTCTGATGGAGAAGTGCACTGATATGGAGGAACGGAATCGCAGGGGCAATATTTTGATCTACAACCTCAAAAAAAACACAGAGGGCCGTCCACTGGTAAAGTTTTTTGAAACTTGGTTGCCTGCTTTACTAAACCTGGACACCAAGCGGGGAATCATTAAAATTGACCGTGCTCACAGGTCTCTTGGGCCGCCTGAACCTGACCGACCTTGTGTGGTGGTTATTAAGCTGCATCATTCCAGAGACAAACCGAGGATCCTCACCGCTGCCAAAGAACAAGGCCCACTGAAATACGATGGTCAAGTGATTTTCATCCAACAGGACCTGGCAGCCCCAGTCAAGGAGATGCAACGTGCCTTCAACGGCGTCTGTGAATGAGTCATCGGAGAGGACATAAAGTTCACTATGTGCTTCCCGGCCACCCTGACATTCTCTCACGGAGGACAAAACCACTCGTTTCGCTCGCCCAGAGATGCACTTGCTTTCCTGGATGGTCTGGTTTAATTATTTTCGTGTTTTTTTTTTGTTTTTTTTTTGTTGCCGATGCTTCTTCAGTGAAACTATGGACATGAAGGTATGTTGTTACGGGCTAGCTTATCTGCCCAGATACATGCTCAGTCTAAATTGTTTAAGCTGCTAAATGGTTGTCATGGCTCAAGCTCGGGGTGTACGGTACAGATGTGGAGGGATTGGACTTCTGTCTGTTGGTGGTGCTCTCGCTCGGTTTCATGTGCCCCGCTGCTTGTTTACATCTCACAGTAGACCATCCCGGTGGTCTGTGCGGGGTTGGGGGGAGGGGGGCCGGGACTTTCACGTCAACCCATCATTTGGGGATGGATGTTCTCCTGTTCATACAGTTCATTTTTCTGTTCATATTAATGCCATCAAACAAATTAAGCCATTTATATTTCATATGTCACTGCTGTCTGTTTGCTAAACTATGACAGTTTAGTCTCTCTTTGTTGTGCTGCAAAACTCTCCCTACTGCCAGCAGTTCACAAATATTTGTTAGTCCTCTCATGACCGACCTCAAAATAGTCTTCCTTAATGTCAAGGGGTTTATTAATGTAATAAAAAGACAAAATGTTTTCTCTTTTTTGAAAAAGGAGAAAGCAAATATAGCCCTACTTTCAGAAACACACCTAAATGACTTGGAGCAACTAAAACTGAGAGGAAGCTGGGTAGGTTAGATGTTTTACTCCTCTTATAACACTAAGAGCAGAGGGGTAGCTATTCTGATTCACTGTAGTCTGCCATTCACTCTGGAGAGAACAGTTAAAGATAACGATGGCCGTTATATTGTTATTTCAGGCTGGGTTTACATGGAACATATACTTATAGGTTGTATATATGGGCCTAACTCATATGATGTTACATTTTTCTCTAAGTTGCTTTCTGATTTCCAGTCATTTTCTATTCCTTATGCAGTGCTTGGGGGAGATTTTAACTGCATATTTGACCCATCTGTTGATCAGTCCCCGGATAACACATGCTCAACTAACAGGAAAAGTCAAAGACTGAGGGAGTTCTGTCATGACCTGGAGCTGTTTGACACATGGAGGATAGCTAATCCTATGGGAAGGGATTATACTTTTTTTCTCCAATCCCCACCAAACATTTTCAAGGATTGATTACTTTTTGTCTTCTAGGATAGTTTTGGATAGGGCAAAGGTGTGTTCTATTGGCATATGCTCACTTTCACATCACTCTCATGTTAATTTTGTCTTAAAGTCCTCCTTACTATGACCCTGCTTCTCCTCAGTGGAGGTTGGACCCATTGTTACTAAGTAGTTCTGCATTTATCAAATATATTACTAACCATTGGAACATTTTCACCTTTGCTAATAAAAGCCCAGATGTTAGCTCCTCTCTGCTGTGGGAAACTGCTAAAGCTTATCTCAGAGGATGCATTATTTCTTATGCCACGGCTCAGAAAAAGGCTGCCCCAACAGAACAACTTAATTTAGAGAGCACAATACAACAACGAGAGACCAAATTTAAAAGTACACCTTCTAAAACCATTCTCAGAGAACGAGAGGCAGCCCGCTCTGCCCTTAACCAGTTGTTAACTAAAAAAGCAGCATCAAACATCTTTTTTGCAAAACACAGGCTCTACGAGTCAGGAAATAAACCTGGACGACTCTTAGCAAGACTGGCGAGAGGTAGGACGGAGGCAAATATAATTTATTCCCTGCTAGACAATAATAACGTCAAGCACTACAAAACCAGGGACATAAACAATATCATGAAGGAGTTTTATCATAATCCGAATGTGATCCTCTGAATATAACAAGCTCTGATTTTCTCAACAAAGTCCCTTTCCCATCTTTATCAGAGGAGAAAAAGAGCACATTAAATTTACCTTTGTCTGAGGAGGAGGTTAAGAGGGCCATAGCCTTTCTAAAAGGTGGCAAGGCACGTGGACCCAATGGCAAGGCACCTGGACCCGATGGCTTTTGCCCGGAGTTCTACAAAAAGTTGAGTCATCTTGTAGCTGGTCCACTTACCGATATGTTTATGGACTCTTTTGGTAAATGGTGTTGCATTTGTATGGCGCTTTTCCAGTCTACTGACAGCTCAAAGCTGTCCCATTCACCCATTCACACACTGATGCCAGAGGCTGCCATACAAGGTGCCAACAGCTCATCAGGAGCTATTCGGGGTTCAGTATCTTGCTCAAGGACACTTCGACACACAGCTCGGGGGATTCGAACCAGTGATCGGAACATCACTAAACTAAACACTCTACCACTGAGCCACAGCCGCCGCAGAGACATCTTCCCAAAACACTTAACTTAGCAAATATCACACTCATACTAAAAAATGGCAAACCACCTGGTATCTGTGGTTCATACAGGCCCATCAGCCTCATCAATGTTGATAGCAAACTGCTCTCCAAAATTCTTGCAACCAGATTGGAGAAGCTTTTGCCATCCCTTATAAATCTGTACCAAACCGGATCCATACAAAATCGTTTATCCCTCTCTGATGTAAGAAAGTTGCTTAACATGATAGAACACTCAAGACAAACAAATAGTAAAGCTTACGCCATATCCCTAGATGCTGAAAAGGCGTTCGACAGGGTTGAATGGGGATACTTATTTGACATTCTAGAGAGATTTGGGCTTGGGGAAAATGTTATTGGCTGGATCAGGACACTGTACAGCTCTCCAGAGGCTTGTGTAATAACCAATGGTATACAACCATTGCCTTTCTCACTGTTCAGAGGGACAAGGCAGGGTTGTCCTCTGTCCCCATTGCTTTTCCCGCTGGCTCTCGAGCCTTTAGCTTTAGGCAACAACAAGATATACACGGTATAACAATTAATGGCACAGTCTATAAAATTGTAAGTTTAGATGTATTGCCTGAACATCTCCATCAAAACACATTAACAACATCCATTTGAATGCATTCATAATGTGCATGATCACTAATTACACATAATAAAATGGCTTATAGTTTCACTCTTCTTGCCTTCCTTTGGATGTAATATAAGACTTTAAATTTAAATGTGGTAAATTAACTTTTATAAAGTTTGAAGCCAAAACACACACCAAATAGCACCATTATTTGGGGTGAATCAAACAAGTTCAAAATGTCTCATTTTAGTCTTATTTTAGGTGGCTGATTTAACGGATAGCGTTTCTTTTTGCACAAGACATGATCATTTGAAGGTAAACTATGAAGAATTAGCATGTTCTCCCATTCTGCCAGCGAGGAAATGGAAATTACCTGGAGAAGGGTAGAAGATCAAGGCATTCTTTTCAAAATTCAATGGACTAATAACTGTAAAGGGACAACCATTAGAGCTGTAAAACTGATTTATCTCATACAGACCTTTTCTCTGGTTGGATGCCGGATGAAAAAGAACATTCATAGATGGCTACATTTTGAACAAACACATAACAGATAAGAGTTAGATGGCCAAAGATTTTATATTATATGCTACTGGATATTCTGCACAATTAATAGTTACATATTAGATTAGATGGTAAAGAACATGCTGAACACAGGCAAAGACCACAAAGTGTTTTTCTATGGTACAGACAGACATGCATGTCATGCAGAAAGCTTATGGCTACCTCACTTAATGCAGCCTTTTCCTGAAGTGGATTTTCCCCTCATTGGAATAGTCATCTGTAAATACTGATGTTCGTAGTCTGGCACACCTAACTCAGCTCTGGACATGGTTTGATATCTTTAGCTGCTGAAGAGGAGCTGTCTCCCCCAAAAGAACAAAAAATACTGTGGCTGTGCTGAACATTGTCCTGTACTTACTGTGCTGAGAGTCCTGTTCACTCAAACACACTGAGGATGACGCATGAAGGGTGCTAAGTTCAAAACACATATGTCATATCGACTTTACTGCATGCTGGGAAGCTGATCACACACTCACCACACTCACTGCAACTATTGGTGTGTGTGTGTGTGTGTGTGTGTTTGAGAGAGAGAGAGAGAAAGGAAGAGAGACAGATGACACACCTCGGCTATCCCACCATAGGCACGCACGCAGACACACACACACACACACACACACACACACACACACACACACAGCCGAACAGTTGACATTGCTACTAGGATCAATGCAGCTGACAACTGCTGGCGTCAGTATCAACAGTGTTATATAACACTCTCATAGTGAAGACCTTCCTATGGCGTTCCAGTCAATATAGGTTAATGGTGTAACGGACTGCTTCTCCCTTTTCTCTCTCTCACTGTCACTCTATCGCTCTCTTTAGCTCTCTCTCTCACACACACACACACACACACACAAATATGTAGCAGCACCTGACTATCCAAGTTGACAAATCCACCAGTAGTCCTTCCTTCCTTTAATGATTTGCTGTGTTCGCTCTAAGAAGCTTCCCTGCTGAATCCATTGGCTTTGACTAAGCTTGCCAACCTATTATTCTCAATGAAGGGCACACAGATACTGATAGGAGAGGGGGACAACAGGTCGATAGTGTGCTAAAATAAGCCATGCACTGTTAACAGAGAACTGCAGTAAATGTCAGTGGTAATCATAATCACTGATATCCTGTTGGAAAAAAAACATTTCCAAAATGTAGGAAATGGCCTTTTCTATGTTTATGTATCATTTGTCTCAGTTGATTGCAGCATCAATTCCACTTAAATAAAAGGGACATTGTATCGTTACATTTTCTAAAACCTGCACACACTAAACACCTGAAATGATGCGTTTCCGTGTGTGTGTGTGTGTGTGTGTGTGTGTGTGTGGGAGAGAGAGAGAGAGAGAGAGAGAGAGAGAGAGAGAGAAAGAGTGTGCTCTACTTTAAGACATCCTATTAGCAATTTTCATTATATTACCATGCCATTTATTTCAGTCATCTAAACCATTTCCACTTCAAACAGCTAATATCCTACATGTATATATAACTCATTTCATCAGCATACATGCAACCAATTTCCTCAACAAGCTAATCAAAAAGAAATCCAAATGAATTTATTTGCCTTTGGAATGACTGAGACTTGTTTACCCTCTAATTTTCACTCAGATAAATGGAGTCTTTGTTGCTGTTGCCAAATCTACAAGCTCAATAATTTTCTGACCTAATGAAAGCAGTTATTATTGTGAATCTATAGATGCTAAGCCTAGAACACAGGCGTTTCCCTATATGCACAGCTACACTGTGCTCATAAATGATGCTGATCGTTACGGTTGATTAAACTATTCAGAGGGATTCAACAGTATAATGATGTGTGAAGTTTAAGAAATAATCGGAGGAAATGATTTCTCATGCAAATCAACAATGGTGCTTGTGAGAGAATGGTAAAAGGACGTTTTAGAAATCAGAAATACAGCTCTCTTTATGGATACACAAAAGCAGCTTGAGCACGTTGGTTGATGATCTCTGAACCTCCTGCACCGTTGTGCTGATCATTCGTTCTTTACTTAGCAAGCTGGCCTAACTTCACTGTGTTCATATTTTCGGTGAACTGAATGGCTCAGTTTTCAAATCATGAACGTGAACATTCTCATGACAGAAAATAATTTTCAGGTTTTACAAAATTGTTTATAGCAAACACTATGACGGACCCCAACCACCCTCCCCCACCTTTCAGATGAATGATGTGATGTTTTGAGTGCTGACAAACTTATTACAATATAAAATATAAATTTAAGAAACACAGCCAGATGAACAGCCAACCAAATAACTGCTTAAAATAAATGATTTGGTGGTTGTTTGTCTCTATGTGTCCTGTGATGAACTGGAGACTTGTCCAGGGTGTACCCTGTCTTTCACCCTAAGACAGCTGGGATAGGCTCCAGCCCTCCCGCGACCCTATGTGAGAATAAGCGGTAGAAAATGGATGGATGGGCTTATTGAGTAAATAAATGAAAATAACACTGTACATAGTCCTGAATCTATCGGAATTTATTATATTTGAATCCTTCAAATACCAAATACTTTTTGTCTGCCAACACCCTGTAGTTTATTTTCATATTATGTCACAACTTCCATCCAACGAATTTTCTGCAATGGCCATTTGCAGCCCTGTGAGATTTAGCAAGGCGGAACTCTGTGTGAACCACTAAGAAAACTATCTGGCTAGGGGCATTGGGAAAAAAAAAAAAAAAAAAGATCTTTCTCATGTGTAACATCATGTCTTAAGGATCCCAAATCCCTGAACAGGAGGCTGCCATCTTTTTGCATCTTGCCAATGGTTGGTGGCTTTATGGTGCTTTTTGCCACAGTCTGTGCAAAACCCTGCATCAAGTCAGCAAGATTTGGAGGCTCCTAGAAGTGTTCCTAATGGATTCTACACCAGTCTACACAGCATAGAGAGAGGATGAGAGAGAGAGGAAATGCCAAAGGAATGAACTTCCTGCAATTTTACAGACACATACACGCTAACAAACTCTCATACACACACACACACACTCATACATGACATGTTATAATGCAGTGTAAAAGTGACACCCCATAATAACCTGTATATGGTGGTGACACGGTTGAGTTTTGCCGTTAACAAGACATGAGAGAAAGAAAAAATACCTGTGACCTGTAACACATGCACCGGAAAGTGTAATCACACACACACACACACACACACACACACACACACACACACACACAAGCCTGCCTCTTCTTATCTTTATTCTCCCTATAATGCTTTTCCAGAGTGATCCCTATGTAATCTGTAACAGCCATGTATGTATGCATATGTTTGTGCTTGAGCCTGTATGTGTGTCTGTGTTTAATGTGCAAAGTCTCTTTAAAGCCTTTCCAAGTTGTGATTTCCACAGAATTCCCTCAACAGGAGAGGAAGCTCTGCGGCTAGACTAGGGACTGAAAAATGTGCACCCGGCCTCTTTCTCTCAAAGTGTGTGTGTGTGTGTGTGTGTGTGTGTGTGTGTGTGTGTGTGTGTGTGTGTGTGCGTTTGGGGAGAGTGGGTGTGTGAGTTGAAACTTTGAAGACAATGTTTCAACTTAGTCATGATGTTTAAGGTGATGCTGGGAACCAATAATTTCTCTCTCACACACACACACACACACACACACGGTTGTACGTAGTTATCAAATGGTTAATTAGAGCAGTTCTCTTTTATTGTTAATTATGATGTTAAATGATAATTCTTAAGACATCTTTTTGCCTGGTCATTTGTATACTGGCATTAACAGCATTTACTCATTGATAATAAGATGTACTATTTGGTGCACATCGTTAGATAGAGTCCACTTCCCCAGCTGCAATTATTGTGTGTATATTTACATATGTAGAATAATAATGCATTTAACCCATTCCTCAGGGGGCAGTGGGCTGCCATGTAAGGCACCCAGGAAGCACTGGGGTTCAGTGTCTGGCTCAGTGACACTCAAGCCACAAACAGCAGGAGGGGGATCGAACTTGTGACCCTGGGGTTCAGGGGACACTTCGCTTCTCTACTAACTGAGCAGCAGCTACCACTAATGATTCACCCCAAATAAATATACATTATGTTATTAAATATGTACTTAATTTAAAACATTACATTATGTCAAATTAAGGCCAGATCAAAATGTTAATTTTCATTATCTCTTAGTATAATTAAATAAATGAGTAAATGCAACTAAGAATAAAAACTTCTATAAATCAATCATATGAATGAATGAACACCTTTCTCAAATAATATAGATTACATCATGAAAACTAAGTCATGAAACTGGTGTATGATAGTGCTAACATGCTGACTTTAACAAGCAACCTTTAAAGATATATAAAACAATGTATAATATAATATCCCCAGCATCTTACTTCCATGAATTTTATGTAATGTGTGTATTTTGGCTGTTTTCTTACTACTAGTCTGAGAGAACACATGCTATAAAAGCAAAATAGACCAAACTCTCAAAATCGACCAGTGCATGAAAAATTATATTTCTCTCAGTTTCTCTTGAACCTACTAAAAATACATATTTGATTTTGTGGCAGTAACAAACACCAAATGTAATGCATCTGAGATATGTTTGAGCCTTTGATTTTGTTAAAGAGGAGCTCATTTTATTCACTTTGTTTCACACATGTTGCTTTTGTTTCAGGACAGAGCGTAAGGCCCTGCATCCACCACGTTTCTTCTTCTAGGTAGCAGCACTTAACAAATGCTCTGGGGAAGTGCTGGTGCTTTTTGTTGCTAAGCGACAAATGCAAACTCATTTGAGGCCAGACAATCTTTTACTTACTCTAAATATTTATAACTTTTAGCATCTGGCACCATGAGTGCTAAACACAGGTTAAGCTCCCAGCTCCAGCAGGACTGTGAACCAAGGAATCTTTTACATTTGAATAACACCAACACTGTGGGGAAAGTCTCCTCATGGACGAGCCAGGGTTTAATCAATAATATTCACAACAACAAACAGCAAATCCTGATGAAGCTGCTGTAAAAGTTTACTGCATGATTCCTCAACACAGAGGCAACAAATGTAAATATTTGAAATGTTTCAATACAGTGTTTTTGCAGGGAGACACGGGCAAGGGTGATGGTGAGGGAGTTGAGGGAATAACATGTGACATCTAGGAACCCAACGCATCTGAATGCAAAATACCGCCATCGCTGTTAATAATGAGGGAAGGCAGTTGATTTTTAACTGAACGACCCTTATTTTGGTGAAGACAACAAACTAGTCAGACAACTCCATCTTTGTCTTCCCCCCCTTTTGTCTTCCATTCATCTCTCTCCTCTCTTTTTCAACTTCAAGGGGAAATAAGTGATGATTATCTTGTCTTGCTGAGCTGGTTTGCAAACTTTTTTTTTTAATCAGCATGACTTCACTCTCCATCACTTACAGCTTCATCTGACCCTCTGTCCCTCCCTCCCTCTTTCTTTCTTTCTCTCTCCATCCATCCATCCCTTTTCTCAGGTGACTCTAATCAGCTATATGTTCAGACTTAGTTCAGTTTGGTTTCCTTGGAAAAGAGAAAAGATGCGTTAACAGAAGTGGTTATGTTAACAGAGAGGGGCTTACAGACAGGTTGTTAAGGACAATAAAGAAGACAGGGCCGAATGGATTCTCTGTTAGTGTGAATTAGTTTAAATGAAGCAGAGAAAAGGTGGGGAGGAGAGACAATGACAAGACAGACAGAGGGAAATAAGAAAAGGGAAATAATATGTTGCATTGTCTAATGGTTAATATTTTCTTCATTATATAACTGCTATAACTGCCACATAGTGCGGTCAAATGATTTGTTTTGTTTTCTTTTTCCTTTTTTTTTTTTTTTTTTTTAGCAAATTCACACATTTGGTTGCATCAAAACAGCCAAAATACAAAGACACAGCCAATGAAGACACATCAACAGGAAGTTAAAGGTTTTGGGGTATGGGTACAGTTTTAAATGCTATAAAAAAAAAGAAAGAGAAAATATGTGTTTAAGGATGAATCATCATCAAAAACACTAATAAAAACAGAAAGAGCTTAGAAATGTGAATTCACTGAAGTACAGGGAGAACAAAACTATGCACAACAAATTTCTTTGAGAGAAAAGATTACGGGCACCGAGGGAGAGTGTCTGTTTGGTGATTTGTAGACTACAGCAACGCATGACTAAAACCCCACCTCCTAGACCAGTGGACTGAGCCCTCGTAGACTTTAGTCCAATACTGTGATGTGTTCATGGTCCAGCTGTCAAGTCTGTAAAGGAGTTGAGGCGTGAGTTGTGTTGAGACTTCAGATAGTTATGAATTCAAGTTTCAGACCCTGTAACCTATGAAGAGCCATTCATGATCTGTTCTTAACAGAATGAACTGAGAGGTGTTGACAGTTAACAGGAATATGCTGAGTTTTTTTCTTAAAGTGTGGTTAAAGTTGCAATGTTAGTAGCACTTCTTAAAACCTCTGAAAGCGTCTGGCAAGATAAAAGGATAATTAGTCCCACAAACATGGATATGTTCCTTTTTAAATATAATTGCACAGATCCACAGGGTCAAAAGTCATAGTTTATCTTCCCCTTGATGTCCCTGATGCCTTACATCTACACTGAATCAAAACAGAATATTCATGTATTTTTATTTATCGTTTCATTTTTTTTATTTTTATTTTCAATATTCACTCTCTCATATTTGTCTTGGCTTTCAAAAAACAAAGCAGACAACCAAGCAGGTAGCTGGAAATTGCAAATCCCATGAGGACTGATCATGTGACTGATGACTGATCTCATATACACAAAAAATAATAAATATCAGGCCAGTGGTATGATGCATGAACAGCATTTTCTTTAGACACACAAGCATTCATAACACACATTTGCTGTCGTCTCTCACTCACACACACACACACACAGAGACAGACATGAATCAACGTTTGAAGTCTGACACATCAATGCAAAACAAAAGGAACATTGAAAAAAGCACTTTATATGAATGTGGTTTATGCACATACACATGTGCATAAATCACACACATACACACACACACACACACACACACACAATCACAGTCACTCCTGAGGCAACAAACACACTTAAGGGTCCCTCCAGATGAGAAACGGAACAACGAAAAGAAAAAAATAAATAAAGACAGTACTTCCTGGTACTTCCTGAAGAAAGGTTCAATGGTTTTTGCTTTCAACATACACAAAGGCACAAATGACACACCTCTAGCAATAGACACACAACACACACACACACACACACACAATCCAGTAGACACAGATAAAGAAAAACACACACACAGGGAAGTAAGTGTGTACCTCTGGTCTCTTCAGTTCGTCTTTGATATTTAGAGTTCATGATTCATAGATGAACTGTTATGCAAGTGAAATGGAACACACTGTGTGTGTGTGTGTGTGTGTGTGTCTGTCTGTCTGTCTGTCTGTCTGTCTCTTCAAAAGGTCAGGCTAAGAATTTGTGTTGCATCTCAACAGGAACGCAGACATGGAGCAGTGGTTGAACACCACCTTCATAACATACACCAACATACATAACAACAACACGCAGTCTGGAAGCCAATGCAACAAGCACTGATGTGAACACAGACCTCACAATACAGGACACATGAATACATGAATATATAGTGTATACATTAAGGTAATCCCAGCTGATGGAGGGCTGAGCAGGACAACTGCTCTGGGCTGTGAGCCAAGAGTCACCTACACATCTATCACCATGAACGGTTACTGTCATTTATCAGAAACAGAGTTCAACTACACAGTTTCACCCTGGGTCCAGGGAAACACACTTCACTGCATATTAAAACATGTTTCACTCTGCTACAAATACAGTGAAAAATTACTTTCTTTATTTGTAAACCAAAACAAAAGCCATCTGATTCACATCAAACAATGCTCATTTCAAAACTTAAGATAACCTGAATTAGATGCCCGCTAACTAAAACAAAACATCAGCTCCAACCATGTCATCAAAGTCGCTCTCCAGCAACCACCCTGATGTTTGGACACTTTGCCATATACATCATAAGATTTCTGAAGACAGCTGTTGATGTGAATACTTCATGTTCTCCTTACAGCTCGGTTATACACTGAATTTCCCAACAGAGAAGGTCAACACTATTGCCTCAGAAACTGCTTCATGCCCAGCATTCACACATCACCATGGACACTCACACATTGCCTTACCTTCGTATACCGCTTTGAAGCCCTGTGCACTGACGGCAAAGTCGGTGGTAAACCACAAGGCCAATATAGATCCACTGCTGACTATAGGAGAGGGCAGCATGAATCCTGACAACCTGAAAAACAGAAATAAACATCCCTGAAAGCACAGCAAGACAGTTGATTGCTGAAAGCAAATAATGAGGCAACATGAAATGTGACAAAATACACATGTATGTGATCGTAAAATACAACTGTGTTCAGTGCTGATGTTGTGGTTAACCCACAGCCCTGAAAGCATAAAGACCACTGCTGACCTGAGATCCTTGCAAGACATTCTCTTTCATGTTTTCCTGACTCTGTGCTACTCTTGGGTTTCCAAAGATCCACTTCATTGAAAAAAAAAAAAAAAAAGACAGCGAAGGGAGTGATTTTCCCACTCTCTAAAAATAAATTATATGAATCTGATGAGTTACAGTGCACAACATCCACAATTCATGATAACCAACCATGCAGAGAGACACTCAAAATTAAAAATACAAACTAAATATAAGTAATTTAATAATTTACACAAGGCCAGTCAAACTAATGTGATAGGAGAAGCCAGATGTCATTTGACTCTGATACAGCGAGGTGAGCTCTTGATTACACCAGATAAGCTGAAACAGCCTTTTGACATACGAAAGTATGCAAAAATGTGTGAGGTGAGCACAGACAAAACCTGGAAACCGGGAATGAAAGTAGAGGGAAAAATAAAGTGAAAAGAATAGCAGATGTTAAATTCAAGTGAGTTTTTTTCACCAATTTTTCCATCATTTGAAAGGTCAGCTGGGTCAACGCCAAGATGGGCTGAGGTGATACACAAAAAAGAGAGAATGAAAGTGAGAAAAGAGGCAAGACGTTTTAGAGGAAGAGAAGGGGACAAAAACGTTCAACAGTGAAAACAGAGCACAGTGAAAAAGAATAATTTTAATTCTCTGGCCTCAAAGCAAGGACACAAAGAACAGACAAGAATGGATGACGCGAGAGCACAGAAAGTGACAAACAGAAAGAGAGATGGAGGGAGAAGACGAGACAGAGGAAAGGGAAGGACAGAACGGAGAGGTGAGACGAGACAAGAGGAGAAAGAGAGGCGAGAAGGAGAGAGGAAGATTTTGTCTGTAATAGCTGTAAATACAATTTTCACTTAACTTAGCCAAAGAAGTGTCTGGCACCTCAAATATCTTTGTTCAATTTGTATGATGTTCGATTACAGAGCCAATGATTGAAGTTCTAGGTTATTTTAGATAATAGATAGACAGCTTGTTATGCTTGAGTTCTGTCAAAGTAGTGCAAGTCTGTCAGTTAGCAATTCATAATTCAGTAACATGTTCTAATTTTTCTACCATCTCCAGTTGTGTATTTCATGTAATTGCAGTCCATCTGTTTTGGCAGATAATATCTAACCTTTCATTGGTTATCATATGAGGAAGGCTGGATTTTGCTGGCTGAAATAATACAACTAAAACATTTTTCCTCTTCCTATGTCACATGTACCCAGTGGCTTTTCTTGCAGGCTTCCTCACGTCATCTCCTCCTCATTTCTCTTCATTAATTATTGAGCGTTTCATGATGTGTAAAACAGCGCCCCTCTAAACTTAACCAAGTTACATGGTGAATGCACGGTGAAAACATCTCACTGCACTCTGTTGCCTGTGAGGAGGCCAAACTGAGCTGGCCTCCCTTGGTAAAAAAAGAAAAAAAAAAAAAGAATGATTGACCAATCAGGTAAGGCTATTGCCATGACACCGCTCTCCTGTGATTGGTCAGGACAGTGTAAAGGGAAGCCGCAAGCTTGTTGGCATCAGGCCAATCAAATCACAGTACCTTATCATCACCGTCATTGAATGATAGCTCTTGATAAGCTAGCAAATTTTTTTAAGCATGATTATATATAAACGATAAGGAAAAGCATTTGTGTATCTCACATAGAGCTTACACGTGTTTGACGTGGACGTAAAATGTAGCCTAATGGCTTTTGATTGAGTGTTTGAATGAATTTGCATCTTTCCAATATCAAATGTGTGTTGTTGTTAAGTAGCTGGTTGTGCTTTTAGGAGGGTGGTTGCATAAATTAATGATCTGTATAAGAAGACTGAGGGTGTGAATGACAGAGAGAGAGAGAGAGAGAGAGAGAGAGCGCGTCGGTGCGTAAAATGTCGGTTAGATAACAAGTGTGTTTAAGTCCTAGTAAAATGATGCTGGGCGCTCTAATAGTTCATCTGACCACGGGAAGTAGCAACATATAAAGTGCAATATAAGATTTTCTGCCCCCACTCCCTGTAAAACATACACAGCTTAGAGGTTGAGTCTCATTTGGCTTCCTCAGAAATTTTCCCCACGCCATGCCACTGATTTACCTGAGGCCTCTTCTACCAAATCTTATCCAATTTGAGCATTTTATCAAATTTTATATACTATGTTTATTTTTTTTCAGTTCTGTGGATTTCATGTCATTCCATGTCATTTCTTTCTTTGGCAGTGACATTGTCTGCTGTTTTCAGGCTGTGTGCTGCATTTTCGATGCACCTTCTATTTGTCTCAAGCAGACAGATTGCCTGGTCACAGGCTATAATAAATCACCTTGGATGGCCCACAGGGGACAGCGGCTGCATTCTCACATGAATATTTCACCACCCAACAAATAAAATGTGAACAAAGTGAACTGATAGAACTAATGGGGATCATGCCTTGCTCCTTCACTTTTTAATATCATGGACTTTCAAGGGCGTTTCTTCTTTGGGCCAAGGTTAATTGTTGACACTGGTCAGAGACTTAGCAAGCGGCTGGCTGGGCCTTTTACTTCTAGAGTATGGAGCTACTATAGCAAGACTGCTGCTGATCCCCACAGAGGTAAAGCTGTTTATGAAGATTTATTGGCCTTGGTGAATATTTAGCTCTTTCAAGTTTATTAACTGGTTATGTATTGATTGGAAACACATTGCATTGTAACATTTCTTATATTAACTCTTTAAGTGCCATTGACGTATTTCAATGTCATTTAAAATCTGACATTTGAGTGCCATTTATGTATTTAGACATGAAGCGGTTTGTCGGCAACGGTTTACCGATTGTGGTCTCCCGCAGCCTGTGAGTAATTTTGGGGCTTCTGATAGATGTAGTCAGAGCATAAAGAGACGGTATACGCCACAGAGATCAAAGCAGGAAGTGGAGATGATTGCGATTAGAGAACAAAACAAACGGATTTTGGACAAATAGTGGCATTTTTGGTGGGAGTAGCCTCTGATAAAACAAGAACTGAAAGGTAAAAACATTTTTTTTTTCTCTTAATGAAATAGAGAGTCTCTTCTTTCATTTGAGTTATTCTGCGTTTTCAGAGACGTTGTGCAAAATATTCTGTGGATCTTGAAATATGACTCAAGATGGGCAAAGATGCTGGCACAAGGTACTTTCTGTTTTAAACGGACACTGCGTAATTTTTTTCTCCCATCTAGTGGTTAAATTTGACTTTGCATGCATTGCAACATGGTTGGAACTACGGTAAGCAGAATGAGTCAACTCCTGGGCGGCCGCTATCACCGTAGATCCCCAGCCCCCGGCCCGGAGCTCCAGTCATTTTTCCGCAGACCTCCACAGCCCTCCTCCGGTACGGACTTCCTGACGGGGCCCGGCCGGCCGTGGCCAGGCAAGGGGCGCTCCCGGGCAGCCACTCACCGCGGATCCCCGGCCCGGAGCGCCAGTCATTTTATGGCCCTTTTATGCTTTTTTGGCGATGAGGATTCAGCGCGGCATAAGTATGGTCTTGTATTGTGACCAAAAGTGCAGTGCAGGTTTTAGTTTAGTGCCGGGTAAGTAAAACCAGTGTCTCCACCTTGCTTCTCTGTGAAAAGTGAATCGCAAAATGCGGAAATGCATTTTGTTGTATGGATACTAGCATGTCCCTCTCGGCAGTTTGTAGTTTTTGATAGACCGGAAAGACATGGAGGCCTCTGTATGAGGGACCCGCTCTATGTAAAGACAGATAACTGATTCTTCGCCCAGGAGGATAAGTCAGATTGTTGGCATATGTTATTTTACACCAATGAGGATCTATTTATGAATGAAGACACTGATTTGAGGTGATAAAACACTTAAAAAATTACATAGTGTCCCCTTAAAAAACGGTTGGCACTCAAAGAGTTAAAGGTCATTAATCACCATAAGCGGTGCAAAATGTACACACAAAACAGTGTTCCAAATACAAGCGTTATCATCTGGTTTCTGTCTGTGGAAATAAAATGGTCCACACACTCACGCATGCACGCACACTAGATCAGTCAGTCAGTTATTCAAGTAATGAGCAGTAATCGTCTAGCTGTCACTGTACTGATGGACCGACATGATTCTATATCCCTGTTTAGCGCTCTCTCTCTGTCACTCTCTTTTTTCTCTCTCTCTGTCATTCTCTCTCTCTCTGTCACTCTCTTTTTTCTCTCTCTCTCCCTCTGTCACGCTCTCTCTCTCTCTCTCTCTCTCTCTGTGTGTCTGTCGCTCCTCCCTCTCTCCCTGCTCTCTTTCCATCTCGCTCTCCCTCCCAATCAGGCCAGAACACTGATCCTACAGCTGTTTGACATTTATACAAAAATAAGTGAGCCGAGTTGAGACGATGTGACCATTTATGCAGTTGGTCAACGGTCCAACCAGTCAACCAGCTTATGTAATCAGACAGCCACTCAGTGATTCCAGTCTTTGCAGTCAACCAACCAGCATGCCTTTCTATTGCTTCCTCCATCTGCCCAACTGCCCATCTGTATCTGCCTGTTTAACAGTATATCAGACTGTGGGCATGTTGAATGTTGGCAGGCTCTTATTACGCTAGGATTACTGTTTAGATTGGAGAATGGTTCAGTAAAAAGCCATACTGTGATACTGGAAAGTAGCATCAGTGTTATTTTCTTGGAGGTGTGATGAGATCTCATGGCAAGATTAAATCGTGCTGATATTCCTTGTTTAAGTGAAAAAAAATGTCTCGCGAGCACGAGACACAAAGAAACCAATCAGTCTTTGAGCTATTCAAGCTTTTATTTGTGACCTGTGGGTGACAATAAAAGAGACTGACAAGACAAAGAAGAAGGAAAGCAGCAACTGCAGCACTTCTGTAAAGTTAAGCTGGTTTCACACTGAACATGCAAGGTGCAGGTGAGAGAAACCCATTCACTGTGCATGTGGTTGCACTGCACAAAGGTGCAGCGGTCTGGGTCGAGGAGAGTGCAGCGCAGGGGTGCAGCACAGAAGGGGGGAAAGCATATGTGTGTAAAAGATGAAGGAAAAGGGGTGGCACGGTGGTGTAGTGGTCAGCACTGTCGCCTCACAGCAAGAAGGTATTGGGTTCAATTCCCGGCCTGGGGCCTTTCTGTGTGGAATTTGCATGTTCTCCCTGTGTCTGCGTGGGTTCTCGCCGTGTACTCCAGCTTCCTCCCACCATCCAAAAACATGCATGGGGATTAGGTTAATTGGCTAATTTAAATTGACCGTAGGTGTGAATGTGAGTGTGAGTGGTTGTCTGTCTCTATGTGTCCTGTGATAAACTGGAGACTTGTCCAGGTTGTACCCTGCCTTTCACCCTAAGACAGCTGGGATAGGCTTCAGCCCCCCCGCGACCTTATGTGAGCATAAGCTGTAGAAAATGGATGGATGGATGGAGGAAAGGCTGATTCTCTAGAGAGCAATTTGGCGAGCTGTGGGACACGCAACTGGAGCACCTGGACGAGCCGAAACTCCCACATCCTGCCTCCCCCTCAAAGTGGCATGTACCTAAACTCTTGTTCTTGCTGATCTCCTCCTCCTCCTCATCAGCATAAATAAAGCCAGGGCTTTCCGCTCAGTGCGTAGCCCAGCAACTTGGTCACGATGTGCCCTACCCCACATAGCGCACTGCACTTTCCACGCTTTAGAAAGATATTAGCAGATTTGAACTTCCTGTATCAATACTTCAAATATGGTATGATCTAAAGTTGCAAACAATGCGTTTCTGCAGTGTTGGTGAGGCACATGATGAGCTACAACTGGACTTTTACCAAAACAATGCGTCCCCGGTGCTCCACGGAAAACCCTGCTCCAAATGAGCACCGGCATTTGTGGAAACAGTGCTGGGACCGTCTACAAAGTGCAACACCAGAACGAAAAGCATAACCATTATATCACTATGCTGTTGCATCACCACATTCAGCTCAGACACGTCTTACCTCATGCTACTACAACACTGACTTTGACTAAAACTGATTTAATGTAATTTTTTAATTACTTATTGTTTGATTTTTATAGGAATCATATTCAATAACTTCTACATTGCGACTTGTAGCTTCCCCAAATTCATCTCAGACATCTTACCCCATGTTGCTGATACTACAACACTAATTTTGACAAAAATGATTTAATGTATTTTTTTATGAATTATTTAAGAGGTAGAGTTAAATAAACTCTGTTTAATAAAAGAGATTTTCTTGAAATGTGAAAATATTGTCTCGTCTCATTCCCGCGAACACAATATCGTGTATCGTCTCGTCTCGTGAGCTGAGTGTATCATATTATTTTCATTACCATGACTAGACTGCTCAGGGAAAAAAAAGTTGGTACAGTTTGAAATGATAATGGAAAATCACAGCAAAGTTCTTTAAACTTAACCACAGAAAAGGCTGAGAAGTTTCTGTATTCATTAAAGGCTGCAATGGGGAGCAAGACACATTTATATACTGCTATGTTGATGCTATGTTAGTCCTCTGGATTGTCACTGCTTTTACCCCATCTAACACATAATTATTCTCGGCCCTTAAGTCTGTCCCTAGAAATATGACATTGTAACCAAACTATGCAGAGGCAGGGTATTGTGTAGGTGTTCTTCACTATATTGAATAAAAGGTCCTTCTCTGTAGATCAGCATTACATGATCTGACATATCACTTATGGAAGACAAATTTACCTCCACCTAATCTGTGAATAAGGAAAATGCCCTCACATATATGCCCTCAGCAGTGATGCATACTCACCAAGTTGTAATATTCTCCCTTCAGTCATACCAAAGCCACATAACATAAAATTAAGTATTAATTTAAGTATTAATTTAAGTATTAAATTTTATCTTCTACATTCTGGTAAAGTTGTAAGAAAGAGGTCCTGATGGCAGAGAGGCGGAAAAAGAGGAAGAAAAAGGTTTTATTCAAATGAATGTCTGCAAAAAGACTTGTTAGTGTTGTGGTGAAAAATGGGTTGTTTCGCTAAGAACAGACATCTAAGAAGCAGATCTGTGTGAAGTCACAGGCCGAGAACAGTGTGTCACTGAACACATTCATTAACTCTACAGTTATCACCTGCAGTCTTGTTACAATGGGATTCACAGATGGGACTGTGGAAGGGAGTTTATTGTCATATATACTGCTAATCTGTCTTCCTATCTGCAAAAGTATACATCTAGATTGGATTGTCTTTAGCGTGTCCTTGCAATGAATGGCTCACCAAGAAGAAAACCTGAATAACTCAGCTTTTAAGGCTTTTGAGTCTCCTCAGGTGGAAGAGAAAGAAGACGTACACCAAGGAGCCTACAGGTCGATGCTGGGGTGGAGGTGATGCTATGTGAACAACAGTAGCAGCGACGACAGCAGTAGCAGATGGTAACAGCACACAGTAGCTTTTAGAGGAGCAATGTGGCACACATGAAGAAAAAGAGTGAGCAGGGCACTGATGGCTTAAATACAAGCCATGATTAAAAGGGTGTGATGGATATATGTCTCTGTGAGGGGAGTATGTCTGTATGTGCAGAGGTGGAGGTGGAGAGCTCACAGGCTTTGTTTCATTGCAGGTGAATAGAGAGCATGAAAAGAAAACATTATTTTTGCCATAAATCACACCTGCTAACATGAAAAATGCGGCACTAAAAGACCTGCAGCAGCTGCTGGTCTTCATGTTGGTGGTCAAATTTGTTTATGGTAAGTCTCTAAATGAATGCAGTATTGAGCTTCTCTTTAAGGATTTATGTTGATATTGACCAGTACTGACTGAATATATTTCAAAACACTTTTTCCTCCGATCTCTTGCACTGTTTTCTAGCGATGGCCGTGACAACCTGTATCAATCACACCTTAACAAGGAGAATTAGGAGTGATGTTTACAGCCTGGGGAGTTTAACTCCTCGCAGGTATAAAGAAAGGCAGATGAGGTGAACCGGCAGTTGTCAGTTGAAATTCACCAGCCAGAAGGGAAAATCCTGGCAGGGGAGAAAAGAAGAAGGTTATTCAGCGACCATCATAATGTGCATGACCAAGGTACTTGACCTCCAGCTGCTCTGTTAGAACAATAGACAGCTGTGATGGGAAGCTCATAGCTGTAGTATAAATGAAGTGGAAAAAATAAACCAGATTTCCAATGTCAAACTCCAGTGACTCATCACATCTAGGGTACTTCCGAAACCTGAATATTGTATTATATTCTAGTTAATTTATTTTTTTATTATTGTTTTTATTTTTTTATTATTATTTTTTAAGTGTTAGTAGCACATTTATTTGCAAAATTTACATTTATATTTCCTAGTTTTCCAAAAAAATGATTCAGATCACCTAGATTGTCCATGTTTCCATGGCTGTGCCTTAAAAAAATCACACTCTGCCTGCTGAACCCAATATAATCCATGACTAGTGGAGCTAACACAGTAGGTCCATTTAACAAATGTAAAACAAAATGACTGTCCGCTAAAAAATAAGAACAGCTTTCTCCATTGGTGGTTCCTCATAAACCTACTGACTCTGACGGAGAAAAAATCTGTCACACACAAACTAGAGATGAAACCAACATAAACTCATAAAACAAATATTACTCTTTTCCATCTTGCAGAGCATTTGGCTTCTTCTTGCCAACAGTAGAAAGACCTCAGACTTGTACAGTAGATGTATGCCTCTAGCTGAGACTATTTGTTTCAACCTGTCATCCTGGGAGTGTAATCCATTTTTTCAGTCTGCCTGGTGGAACACTAGTCTATCAGTGACACAACACAGCTTGGAGTAAATGGATAGACAAGAAGTGCTTGTTGTGGAGAAGACAGACACAGGGAGAGAAAGAAAAGGCAGTGAGCAGATGATGGAAGACATTTTGAAAAGAAGTAAACACACACAAGTGAACATACTGGGGATAAAAAACAGCAAAAGGAAAATGACAGAAAACAAAACACAGACTAGGACATTTGTTTTAGATTATAGGCTTAGTTGGTGCTGTTTCCTGTACAAACTGTGGACAGCATGTTTGGGGTATATCATATGTATATGTATACCCTTGTAGCTCCAACTTTAAATCCCACTGGATGATTTTTTTAATGCATGGGGCCCAAACTAAACACAAGGAAGTTTGGTATTTTGGAGATATAAGGTTTACTACAATGTGGCAACAAAATATTGTGGTTAAAATCTTATTATTCAACCATTGTAGTACTTGAAAAAAACATTAAGTTGTATTCATGGATAATTAGTTCTCTGGCTTAATTGTAGGCCTCTAGCTATGGAACTATTTGAAAGTCTCCCCAAGGCTAGCTAACGTAGCATTAAGCTGACTTGATTTCAAACACTGAAGTCTGCTTGGCTTCAAAAGTGTTACTGTTTAACTCTGAGTGCCAGCTGTTTTAAAGTGCCTTGTGCCAGAGTTTTTGCCCATTTTGAGTCACATTTCAAGACCCACAGAATATTTTGAGCCATGTCTCTGAAAACATTGAATAGCTCAAATGAAAGAGACTCTCTAATTCATCATGAAAAAATGTTTTTACCTTGTTCTGTTCTTGTTTTGTTAGAGGTAGAAGAGAGGCCACTCCCAACAAAAACACTTTTTGTATAGACTCTGTTTTGCTCTCTAATCATGATCATCTCCACTTCCTGCTTTGATCTCTGTGGCGTATACCGTCTCTTTATGCTCTGACTACATCTCCCAGAAGCCCCACAATTACTCACAGGCTGCGGGAGACCGCGACCAGTGACCCAATGCTGAAAAACCCTTTGACGTTGAAATACATCAATGGAACTCAAAGAGTCTTTTATTTGTAGAAAAGAGAAGAGAGCAGAAAATGTTAGAAGAGAAGAAGTTGGAATAAAGATTTAGGTGAGCTGTATTTTTATAGGTTTGATGCAGAAAAAAGTAGAGATCAAAAAAAAAAAACTTTATTCTGCAAGAAGCACTGCAGTGGCTTTGCCCCTGGGAGTTTATACTGCACATACTGAGATGCATAAAGTCATTCACACGTACAAACACAGATAGGTAAACCGGGTAAAGACACAGGAAGTGAGAGATGCAAACAGGATCACACAGATCTACTGCTGCACTTGTGAGAGGTTGAGTGCCTTGCTCAAGGGCACCTTGACAGTGGGTGGCATTTGATTTGTGTGATGAGAGGGTAAGAACCCTGCTTATTTTCTGGTGTCCTCAAGCAACACCCTGCTGCGCAATCCCTATACTTAAACCAGGAATCTCAGCCTCTCTCACACTGTCTGTCTGGAGAAGGATGGTCTGCAGAGACAAGTGAGTGTTTGCATGTGTGCAATTTTTACCTCTGCGCTTATGTTTTCACCAGGGATAGTTTATTTATTTGGATTTTGTTGGTTTGCAAAATAACTCAAAAAGTTATGGACGGATTTTGACAAAAATCAAAACCACCAAAAATTAATCAGTTGTAAGTTTGGAGGTCTGCGCTCCCTGAGTCAATAAACTGCACCATGTTCCTATGTACGTTTATACCATCTACAACATCACCAACTACCGAGTACAGCTGTTAAGAAGAAGGAAATGGATGTGATTTTGATGTGATATGTTTTCAGTGTAACACAAATATGGAAATTAGAACATTTGGTTTCTCATTTAACCTGCATTATTATATGTCCATTTATCATAAGCCTTAAATGGTATTCAGAAGAAAACAGCACCAAGGTCAAGAATAAATGTGGGTATTGTGCTGTCAAACTATGCTCTTTAATACCCTTGAAAAAAATGCTGAAATGCTGAGGTAAAGGTATATTTGTCAAAACTGGAGCCTGTGAGCAGGAGCATTTCCTTTGCTTTGAACTTTCTTGTCAGAAAATTCAAGCTGTGATGGGCAATATGCTTATTAACACAGGAAATTATTATATGTCTGTGACATGTAGTCACAGACTGCTAAGTTAAATTACAGTTGAATTAAATAAATGCCACCTCTGTATCCTTTTTTCTACTGACTTGCAATTTGCACCAATTATTGCAATTATTTTGCAAAAATAGCCTGCATTAAAAATGCAAACTGCCTTTCAATTTTTGAGAAAAGTCAACATAATTTTAGGTCACAATAGGTACAAAAAACTCTACAAAACCCCAGAGGGACCAATTTGTCTGAGCTGTGGTAAGAATCAGGAGCGGGGCGGCAGGACATTGTGAGTAGGTAGCTGGCAGTGAGCCACATCTCACTGGGTCGTAGTCCAGTGTTTTTCTCACTGAGAATCTGGCCCTAACAAGGGTCACTGGTTGCTTCAAGTGGCCCCTCACAAGATGATGTTTTATTGAATGGGGATCTGAGGTTGAGACAAGGTTGGTAACGGAGGTCCCATGTGATAACAGCACTGATTTGTTCCTCCATGGTAAGATACATTTGATCATTGGACCATAAACACAACAGTTCCAGTTTTGAGTGTGCAATTGTCTTTTATGAAGCTGTGATCAGTCATCACAACAAAAGACATTGTCAAAGTTCAAATGTGGCCACAGAGGATTAGCTGCACTTTAGAAAAGCCCATTCTGCCTGGCAGCAGTTTGTGGGTATCGCAACCTCATTTCAGTTTTCAAATCGCATTATGCATGCTATACACTTACCACCTCCTGAACCTCAAATTCTGTTGTTACACCTTCATAAACAATGAGATTACATAACATGTGTCTGCCAGTCAGCAGTGCCTGGTTTCCACACTGAGTAACACTGCAGTCTTTGAGATGGGACAAAGACAATAACAGAAAAAAGGAAAAACATAATAAGTAAGGAAAAACAACTTGTTTTTAGAGGACAAGAGAAATTTAAGGAAGACACCAACTTAACTAATATGATGAACTGGAAATCTAAAACACCAAAAAAAATGCAAAAACCAAACAACAAAGACTTTCAGAAACTTCAAGTTAGGTTATTTTTTCTCAAAGCAAACAGTATGTTATGAGTGTGTCCAGGGGACCTTGAGATTTAAGTTGCTGACCATGTAATCACAATGTCCCCAGTTCAAGAGCAGCCAGTGACTTTTTGTTGTTGAATTTCCTGCACTCCTAGCTCTCCAATGCATTCTGTCTAATAAAAGTAAAAAAAAAAAAAATGGCGGCCAAGTGACATCTGAGAGTCTTTTGTCTCTCAAACTCAAATAGTATATATGCAGTTTGCCAACACACATGGCAATGACATAAAACTAAAATGAAAACTGGCCCAAAGCCTGGCATTGGCTCTTTTCCATCAGTAATGTGGGACACTTGGAACAAAAACAAAATAAAGCTAAAAGTTGTGAATGTGAGTTATGGATATGTGCCAAACAGAGGAGCTCTTGGCAAATATGCTCATCTATTTGAAAAACAAAACAACAACAAAAAAACAAAGATAAAAAGACTGTGATTAAATAATCAGGAGGATGGAGATGCAGCTCCCATGGTGGTTCACAGAAAAAAATGCCAAAAATCTGCACAACGCTTAACCGCTTTGTAGACAGCAAAACTAAATGTTATATGTTTGTAAAGGGGAAATGAAACAGAACGCTATGAACACGGGGCATGAAGGAACAGCTGACTGAAACGTGAGAATGAAATTTAATGCATGGGATGTGATCAGGGGTCTGCTGTGGTCTGAAAGAAAAACTGCCCAGTGTGTCTTTCGTCTTTAAACTACGTCACCACAGCCACTCCTGGTGCACTTTCTCTGAAAGTTAATGGAAAGCGTCATTATTTGAGAAAGATTGAATGTAGCTCTTCATCCAGCAATCAAATATGTGCAATTTTTTTTTTTATTTCTTTTCTAATGTAAGTAAATTTATTGTTACCCTCCCTTCACTGAGGCTGCAGGCTGTGCATATTAACTTGTTGTGAAATCCTTTCTAACAGTACTAGAAACCCTCTGTTTCGCATTTCATTTTCTCACTGGTACCTGTAGTAGCAAGAACACACACCAACACTTGCACTTTTTTTGTAATGGTCTGGCTCCTTCTTGACCATGGCAGAGCCCTGCGCTCTTCAGGCCAGCTGCTGTTGGAGGTCCCAAGGTCCAAATATAGACATTGGGGTGATCGGTCTTTTTAATGCACTGTTTACATTGTTTACTAACCCTTTGGTTATTGTAAAAGTTCATACAAATAAATTTGATTTGCTTTGGTTTGACCTATTTTGTTTAACTAAACTGAAAGACAAGATAAATAAAGGTTGTGCATTATGAACCAAACACAGGACATTCAGGAAAATACACTAACAAACTGACCAGTTTAAACTCTGTGTCTGTCTTTATTAATCCTGTCTTTCATTTATACTTGCAGTGTTTCTACACCTCCGCCATGCTCTGTCAATCTCTCTCATTCTCTATTGCAGCACCAGGCAAGTCAGAACATAAGCAACCATCAATCAAAGTGCTAACAGGTGAGCAACCATTACTGTTACACACACAAATGCCACATATAAAACACACATATAGCTGCTGTGCTTGCAATATGTTGCTATATCCAGCATACACACACAGAGTCAAGTGATTCAACCTTGACTCCACACACATACTACATCATTAATTTCACACTCTGATCTCATGCAGCTATTGGTCATAACTAGCCTTTAGAGCCAAATAGACAAAGCATATGCAGCATGTTTGTGTACACCAATATATAAAGTGACAGGTGTGCGTGCACACACACACACACACACACACAAATCACATAAAACTAGCCAAGCCAAACACACAAACCTTCTTGAGAACATGAGTGTGTAAGAGCAGAGCTATTGACAAAAGGAATTGTGAACTGACACACACACACACACACACGCATGCACGCACGCACACTATACATTGTATAAAATTACTGTAGGTAAGAGTCTGTTACAATGCAGAAATACACTCATGTACACACACACACAGGCACTTTCCTGATCAACAATCAGAAGTGAAATGGCAGTATAATGTGCACCATGACTCACTGTGTGGACATACTTTAGATGTGTCTATATGGTTATGTACTTCCACACTACCTGTGTACATACATTTGTTCTCCCTGGTGTGTGTTTGTGCACCTTTTGTGTGTTTGCATTTTTTCTGAGTGTGTGTCAGTGTGTCGTGTGTGTGTCATGCATGTGTGTGTCTGACCACATTGAAAAGCACATAATCCAGCGCTATGGGCAATATCAACACAGAAAACCACTGGGCAAAAGTAGGGCAAGCTTCCCTTTAAAACACACACACACACGCAGATGGTTGCGCACACAGCTAACACAAACACTGCATCACCAATCCACTGTGGGGAAGAAAAGCATTATTTGACAAACCATTAAAACTGATTCTCTATGCTTCTGAGAGACAGTGAGACAGAGAGGGGGAGAGAAAAGGAGAGGCGGAGAGGATTAGAGAGAGGAAGTGAGAATTGGTAGACACCCCCTTCACCACTCTTTCCTCCTCACCCCATCTCACCCCCCTACCTCTCTCTCTGTCAGGGTTTGTTTAGAGGCCTGTGACATGTGTCCTCTACGTGTGTGTGTGTGTGTGTGTGTGTGTGTGTGTGTGTGTGTCAGTGCAGTAACTGAGAGTTTTCTGACAAGGTGTGAACATTAAAAGCTTCTACAGTCAGATACGCCCATAGGCTTGCAGTAAGGACACCTTCACACATGCATATACAATGACATTACATTCACATACATACACACATACTGAAGACCACACTATAGTGCAGCTCTTTGTCTAACTACATACCTCACTAGTCACACAGAACTGTCTGAGAAGTCGTCATTTGAAATTGTTCCGGAAACAGCGGACACATTCAAAAAAATAAATAGCAGGCGATTAGCACCTGTCAACCACGCCCTTTCTAAAGCCAGTCAGGAGAAGGGTAAATATGAATGAAAAAATACTCTCCTGTAAATAACCCAATCTGAATTAGTTGATTAGTTGGATTTGTACTCTGAAAGTATTTGTATTTTATTTAGGACTTTAAAAAAGTGAGCTTTAAGTTTGGAAAAAAAAAGAAACAGAAAAGAAACGGCTTCGCACCCCCAAAGGGTGTGAATTGTTGTTAGAATCTAACTTTTAACAGGCATTTGTTTTTGAATATTTGACACTATAACGACTTTTGAAGATAATTCAAAGTTAAGTTGTGGTTGTAATGTAAAGTGGGTTAGTGGGTCACCAGTGATGTGGCGCCAAGTAGCTAATGTGTTTCTTTTGTATGTTCTTGTTAAGCTTAAGTTAAGTTGTTTGAGATAAGTAAGTCACAGATTATCAGTTCAAGTGTATGACCATCTTTTGGTGGGGCCCGTCACATTCTCCTATTATGGCATAGATGCACTCATTAGGAGTCGCCATTCGCTGTTTGAATGCCCAGTCACTCAACGTCATCTCATCACGCCTGTAGCTGCCAGCAGCTCCTCACAGGAAGCTGATTGATCTGAGCTCTGGCTGGCAGGAGACAAATGCATAACCTGAGACATGACAATATTGATTTTTGTGTGATACCTTATCCCACAATTCTCACATGTACTCTTGACATGAGGAAATGTAAGAAACACAAATGGAAGAATTGGCACTGCTTTAGTCAGAATGAGGCCATTTAAAGCTGATCAGTCTAACCTTGGCTCTTCAATAGATGTGCTCTCCTTGTATCTGTTAGATGGTACGGGTGGATATGGTTTTCTCCATTGACAACAAACCTCTTGAAAAGGCCCAAACCAACAATGAGTTGATCCTACTGTATAAAGGAGTCCAGTCACAAAGCTTGATATAACTTATCCGTCTGTACCAATGACCTCAATTATTGGCCTAAAACTATTAAAAACACATCAGCAATCAACAACACTGTGGTAGGTGAGTGCAGCATTTTAATGGGCACTGGTTACTATTTTGAGTTAATCACACATACTCAATATAGTGGAACTAATAAGTGGCTGACAATTGTAATAATACATACAAGTGCTATTTTAGGAAAGCTTTTTATGTATTTTACACCAAAAGTAGGAACATCTGAGCTTCAGACTGGGTGCTATGGGGTCCCCTGCCCTATCCGTTTTCATGGTAATATTACAATTCTTATCCTGTATCTGTTTGTAACTAAAACTGATATATTCAAAAGGACTTCAGGGTATAAGTCTCCGGTATAATCTATTTTACTCTATACAGTGCTTAGCAAATTTATTAGACCACCCCAATGCACCTGAAAGACCATCCAGCATCATGAAATGCTTTAAAGACATAGTTGGTAATCCTATTCAGAAACACTTTTTGTTATAGTGTGTGAAATGGTCCTTCCACCCTGAGAGCAGTCAATACATTATGTGTTCAGAAAAAGGAAAGAAAAGAATCAGACCTCTGTGGAAGCTACAGGACTGTAAAAACTCTGACCAATCAGATACCTTCATGTCTTGTCCTGCTCATGTCCCTACCTCCTCCCCACTGTCGCTGGAGATATCCAGCACACTCCTCTGCAGAAATACAGAGTTAGCAGAATACAGTGTGTTCTGTAGGGAACAATGGCAGAGAAAATGCAGCCAAAAATACTTTCATTTCCATTTCCTCACCCTGCTAAACAGACAAAGAGAAGAAAGAGGAAGTCAAAATCTCAAAAAAAAAAAATGAGAGGTAGAGACAAGTGAAGATGAGGGGTGGAGCTTAAAGGAGGCTTAAAGGAGGTACCACTTTCAAATCTTGCTCGCTCTCTTGCATGCTCTTTAAGATTACTGTACCTTTACCATCTCTGTAAATTTATACTTTTATACCCAAATAATTCTTAATAATGCTTCTCTGAAGTCAGAAATTAATCAAGAATAACATACAACCAGTAAAATACATTTTTCCTTTTCAGGAATGCAAGTAAATAACTGTAATTCAGCAACTAAAATTAATGGATAACAACAATAATTCTATTTTAGCATTAAAGAAATAATTTTAATTAAAGCGCTTGCAGATACTGGTGGATTAGCCATTACAGAAAAAAAAAAACAACATTTTGGTAATCAATAATACCTTTAATTTAGGACAGCGGTGGAAAACACCTGACAGTGTGTGTGTGTGTGTGTGTGTGTGTGTATATATGTATATATTATAAATTAATAATACAATTCATTGTGGTGGAAAACATTTTTCCCTAGTCATATACACAGTGACCTTCACCATGTCTTCTACAGCTTAAGGAATAAAAAATAATTAGTAATTAGGAACAAAGAAATAACAAAAACAAGTGATGAAAAAGGATGATATATGATAAGTCAGCATCCATAAGAAAGCTCTTAATCTTTAATTAGAGTACTGTTTACAGTTCGTACATCTGCATGCAATCCTGCAGATAAGCATTATTGATTAAACTGACAGTCATACATCCCTGCATGTCCATCCTGAGAGCTCCTGTTGCATATTGTGATTTATTTAGGTGTGGATCAGACTTTGACAGCTGAATGTAAATAAAGACAGTAGCAATGAAACAAAAAAGTTAAATTAATGGTGAACTAAAAAAAATGCAGTTTCTAGCTGAAACTTGTTCACTGGTGTATAAAACATGACTGACATGAGCGAATTCCCCCCTCCTTCACACCTTACTCATCCTTGTTTGATTGATTGCCACGCTTCTGTTGCAGCCATAATCCATCACTGTGCTTTCAAACAAGAGAGAGAGAAGCTGGACGGACAGGAGTCCTGCATCTTATGGAGCTTAAATCCCTCCATTATAGGATCCTTCACATGGGACATAAAGCCATCATTGTGTATTGTATTCCTCTGTCTAATTTTGCAGTTTGAAGGGTAAGTTTTGTATTTTTCAACCTATAGTGACCATGTTTTTATGTCTAAGTGTCTAATGGGAACAACAATCTGTGAATTGGTTCAGTACTGAGGGTTAATGAGCAGTGTTAATGTAATGTTACATTCACTAAAATTGTTTGTTTTTCCCACTGATGGGCTCAGGTTGTTATCACAAGTAATATCCGATAATATCATAGAAAGGACCTCACAGAGAAGTAAAGTGTTCCTTACCTCGTTTCATTTTATCAAGTCTGTTTGTTATTGTATCTTGTTTCCTTGTGAAGTCTGAATATCTGTATCCATGTTCCATAAAGTCAGACACATAACACTAACCATTAGAGCCTGTCACAGCAAAATAAAAGAACTTTTAGTTAACGTACGCTAAATGTGGGTGCCAGCTTGCCCCAGGACCATATCGTGGACCGATAGTTTCAGAAATAAGATAAGATAATCCTTTATTAGTCCCACAAGTGGGGAAATTTACATCATTAGAGCAGCAAAGTGGATAGTGTAGTATTTCAAGAAGGGTCTATATAACAAAATAAGGATAAGAACATCAGCAGGCAAAACAACCAAGTGGAAAAGCCAAGACATCTTATAATGTAAATGAATAATTAAGGCATCATATATACAACATAAGCAAACACAGTGGACCGACCAGTGTAAATGGTATAGATGAATAAAAAATATGTAAATAACAGTGGTATTGCACATAAATAGAAAAAAGATGTATATGAATGTACTGCACATCCAAAACAGGCTTCCATAACATCTCTCAATGACTACAGGCTTGTGGCGCTGACACCTGTCAACAAGTGCCTGGAAAGACTGGTCCTGCAATATATCAAGGCTGCTTGGATCCCCACCAATACGCATACAGAACCAACAGGTCAACACATGATGCCATATCCACCACCCTTTACACTGTGCTTTACCATCTGGAACAACACAGATCAAATAAACGGCTGCAGTTTGTGGACTACAGTTCTGCATTCAGTACCATCATACCCAGCAGACTGTTCACCACCTGGGTGTGCCACACAACATCTGCCTCTGGGAAGGATTTCCTGACTGAACGTCCACAAACAGTCAGGTTGGGACCACGTCTCTCCTTTTCTCTATGGGTGTTTTCACACCTGCCTTGTTTAGTTTGGTTGAATCGAATCCTGGAGCGTTTACCCCCTTGGTGCGGTTTGTTTGGGAAGGTGTGAACACATCAATCGAACTCGGTCCGGTTCCAAACAAACTCTGGTGCAGTTCGATTGTGGTGAGAATATGATCCAACCTCGATCCAGACTTTGAGACTAAACCACCTCCCGTAGCCAGCTGCACTGTGCATTCTAATATTTTTGGATGATGAGCATGCCACACTTTGGAAGGCTTAATGCGCGCCTCCACCTGAACTGTCTTGATATACATCGTCAGTGACTCCAGTGCATCGTGACATTATTTTCCAGCCTCAGTCTTGCCTCATTTTCAAACTGTACCGTTTGCCTACAGTGATTAGTACATAATACACAATGACCAGGACCAAGAGCAACCCGTGTAGCTTTACCTCCATTGTAAAATTGAAAAGTAGCGCTCTGGAGTCTGCTCTTCTTTGTTTACTTCCGGGAGTTTTCCTGTAAATAAATTCCAACCAATTAGTGTGCAGTTTCCTCACGCATCACAAATTTTGTTCCGCTTGTGAATGCTGCCGTGTGAACACAAACCAAACTCGAGGCAATTTGCAACACTGTAACAAGTTGGTCCCTGATTCGGACCAGAGCAAACAAACCATAGGTGTAAAAACGCCCTAACTCAGCACGGTACTGACTCTGTACATCTATGACTGTGTCCCATCTCACAACACCAACACCATAGTCAAGTTTGCAGACGACACAACTTTCAACTTTCATGGAGCTAATCACCAGAGGTGATAAGTCTGCCTACAGGGAGGAAGTCAAAAGGTTGGAACACACATCTCAGATGATCTCTCATGGACAACAAACACTGCAGCACTCGTCAAGAAAGCACAACAGAGACTCTACTTTCTCAGAGCACTCAACAAAGTTGTCTACTAGTGTCATTCTACCGCTGCTCCATAGAGAGTATCCTTACACACGGCATCCTGGTGTGGTACAGTAGCTGCTCTGCAGCAGACAAGAAGTCCCTGCAGAGAATCATTAAAACTGCACAAAACGTCACACACATACAGCTACCTGCCCTGGACACCATCTTCACTTCCCGTTGCATGCTGAAAACAAAAAACATTTTGAAGGAAGCATCCCACCCTGCACATCACCTCTGCTGTCCTCCAGAAAACGCTACAGGTCCATCAGAACCAGAACAACAACATATTTGAACAGTTTTTTCTCCAAAGCCATTACCATGTTAAACACTGACCTCAGTGCTAGGCAGCATTAAGTGCAATAACATTACACAGCTAAATGTGCAATAACCTCACCAGTGGCACTTTATAGACAATTCAACCATATCATGTGTTTTTATTCAGCTGTATATATGGACTGGATGTATGTTCTGGTTGGAATGCTGAATGCTTGTGGTATGGAGAGTGCGATTGTATGAATGGCCTAATTTTATTTAGGGAAGTCCTCCGGACTGGAGGAGGGCTGTGGAGGTCCGCGGAAAAATGACTGGATCCGCGGAGTTGACCCATTCTGCTTACCGTAGTTCCAACCTTGTTGCAATACATGAAAAGTCACATTTAACCACTAGATGGGAGAAAAAATTACATAGTGTCCGTTTAAATGCTTATATTTATTGAAAGACTTTTTATAGGCATTATTTCAAGCCTGGTACTTGAGAGCACCTTAATTCGTTTGTATGTCTTGTACAATGACAATAAATCTTATCTAGAATAAAAAGTACAAAAAATAAGCAAAAAATCTCAATGGTGAGCAGGGGCTGCTGCAGCAGGCTGCTACTCACACGGCGCCAGAAATGGAAAGGCAGAAATTGTTGGCACCATTAGTCAGTTAGAAAGAAAAAAAAAAGGGCCAGGTTGAAAAATACTGAACTTACCCTTTGAGTGGTAATGTAATGTTTTGATTTCAGTGTGCAGGAGCATGTGAAGAGATAGGACCAAGTGAGCTTATCTTAAAACTGAGATTAAAACTTGCATATATGAGCAGGCTTTTGTGACACAACTAGTTTAGGAGCCAATCACAGTTAAGCATGAATCTATGAATTAAGTGTGACACAGGAACTTAAAACCTCCAGTATGCATACAGTGTATTGAGAGTGGGCCTTTCCGTGAAGTAGGATTCATCTTCTTTCAATTTTTCAATGAGGAGAATAAGAAGAGTTTCATAAAGAACAGACAAGTATTACTCTAAGTTGAGTATTTGTCTAATGTATGCCTTAAAACATGTAGAGGGTGATTAACTTAGAAAATACAAGTTAGCACAAGGTAATGTGGGTACTGAGTAGAGGTGGATGAGGGTACAGATGGTGTCTTGGATGTTTGCCAGCAGTTTTGTGCTAAAACAAAGCAGGAGCATGTCTAAATGGAGGAAAGGAAACAATCAGACGCACAGTGTGGCAAAGTAAATAATAAGTCACCTTTAATGTTATTGGGCTGTACTTATTGTCCTTTTTAAGTATTAAAAGTACCCCAGTACTTACAAAAGGTTAAACACACAGAACACTGAGGTAAAATGACTGAGAAATTAGCTCTGCTTGGAGTATAACAACTATTACAGATTAGTCAGTGTTACTGTGATTCAGGCCATCAGACCTTCAGAATGACTCAGATATTCAGATCCCACGCACAGTGTCGAACATGTAATGCTGGCAGATTACTGAATCAAGGAAAACGCCCTGGCATAGAATCACACCTGACAAGAAGAGATTCATTTACAGTTACTAACAATTAATCCTCTATCTATCTTCTGTCCATCTTTTCTTTTTTAACCATTGTGTGAATCCTCATCTTTCAGCAGCAGAAGTCATCAGACTATGTTCAGACTTGATCACATTTTAGAAAAGCTATTGTGACCCCTTGGTTTGTTTCCTCTGATCTCTGCACTTAAATCACTTCAAATCACCTGCACTACTTCATTCAATTCCACTCATACTTGTTTCCCCTAGTTTGTCTCGCCCCTTGCATCCTCTCTCTTGCCCTCTTCTCCTCGTCTTTGCTCACTCTTTTCTTGCCTAGCACCTGTCATCAACCCTACCCTGCCATTTCCCCCTCTCCTCTCAGTCCTCTCTGACATTCGGCTGTGTCCCTCTTTTTCTGTGCACATGAGCACAGGGACAGGTTGACGTAGAGATAAAGAGATACATTCAAGAGAAAGACGAGAGGCAAAGAAAGTGTCAAATGAAATGTACATCACCCAAAATAGGCGACAGGAAATATATATTATATTCACACACACATTTCTACAAATGAGTGAGAGGAGTGAAGCGATTTGTGAGGAGAATAACCAGATATTTTCAGTATATAAGGTATATAATATATGACATAAATGTTTCATTTTAGATTAAAAGAGGTTGTTAATAAAACATTAGTTAATGGAAGCATTGGTGTCATTTACTCCTTACTGTTCCTCACAACTGAGGACCAGCTGACCACCACAGACTGTAAGTAATAGACCGACTACTGATAAGTTCCTCAAACAACAACAACAATTCAAAAAGACCAGAAGTATCCTTTTTAAGAGCTGATAAACTTTTAGCAACAAAAAGTGAACTCGTCCTGATCTATTCATACTTTCTCTGTTCTCATTCTCTTTCTATCACTTCATTTGACTTCAGTGTACGCTCACACATACACACCTGCAGTACTGTCATGCAGGGAACAGGTGGCTGTATATAAAATATTACAACAACTTAATCATATTTGTAATCTTGCAGCCAGCGTTCCCTTAAGACATCTTCCTGAGTCATTTTTGTGTTGTGTGCATTATGTGACATCTTTCCTATTTTGAACCTCAGCATTACTCAGCGTTCAACACTTCACCATGTTACTCACTCTCTCTTCACCTCTTCATCTCTTCTCTTTTCTCTGAAGTGGTGATGGGATTTCTGGCTCTTTCTGGAGAACCGGTTCTTTTGGCTCAGCTCACTAAAAAGAGACGGCTCTTTCAGCTCTTCAGATTTTTTTTGATGCTTAAATTAATTTATTACCAACAATAATGTAAAATTATGCGCAAAATTAGTTACTAATTTAAAAACATGCATTATATCAAATTTATTATAGAAATATGCCTTCATTTGTACACTTTACAGAGTACTTTAAAGTACAAAGACAAACATTTAACTATTTTACAATGAGACTCTACACTACACCTTTCCATCTCGTTTGTCTTGTCTCTCCTTCTGTCCCTCATCTCCCTCCCTCCTGTTCATGTGCTTTGTAACCCACCCCTCCCACTTCTGCTCAGTGTGGACACAGAGACGACTCCACACATATTGACCAATCACATGTGGCTTGAAGTGAAAAAAGAGTGGAAAAAAAACCAAAACAAATAAACAAAGTGGCTCCCAGTCAGGAGCCAGCTCCCGTCGTTCACTCCAATGAGCTGGCTCTAAGAGCCGTTTCGTTGGTGACTGACACGTCACTACTCTGAAGCCGCCGGTCTTCTTATTTAGAGACCAAGACCGTAAGAAAGAGAGACTGAAAGACATGAGGTGAAACTGTGGTCTGTCTGTATGTAACAAATCACTCTGACGCTAATCTGTCAGCTGTCAATCGGCCATCACAACTCAGTTCTCAGTTGCTTTTGCAACTGTGGTCCTCTGTAGTGGAAAAAAAGAAAATCATCACAAATTCAAAGTCAGACCAGGTGCTGTGCTGCAATTGGCCACAGGGCTAAAAATATGCAAAGCATGCTGAGTCATTGGCTGATATGAGACGTAGTTCTGCTTGGGAACTGCTTACCTAAAGAAAGACAAACTTATGGATGCTTTTTCATGTCTCTGAGAACAGTTTGAAGGTATGCCCACCGGTGAGATTACTTAGCTCAATTCATGGGAGTCACGATAAAGTCTGCTTCAAGGTAAATACACTTTCTACAGCACTGAGGTTTTTCCACAAATACAGGCAAAATCCTAACAGACTGTTATTTGAAGTTTTTTTTCTGTTTTTGTGGTTGTGTGTGCATGAAAACAGGCAGTGGGTGAGATACAGTTATGTATGTGATCTATGTCTAAATTAAATACGATCAGGATAGTAATGACTGAAAACCTGACAAATTAAAAGAGAAGAAAACGCCAACTTCACCACCTACTCACACACGCATGTGTGGACACAGCAGCAACAACAGAATTGAATGTTCCAATTATCCACAATACTAGCAACCCACATGAGCAAATTTGACATTTAAATACTCCCACCATAACGTTTTCTGCAGTCCCCAAACATTCATAAATATGACAGTATCTAAGACATAAAACCTTGCCACAACATTATTGTAAATCAAAACTTGAAAAGTCAGAAAACAGTGGAGAGTTAAACTTGTTTGTCCACTCTGCAGAGATCAAATCAAGATCATTTGTGAGCATCATGACGGATGGGGGGAATGACTCCTCTGGTCCCCTTTGAATGACGCTCTGTTGAAGTAGGTCAGGGTCAGGATGAATAGGTTGCCTATTCTGAGATTATGAAAGAACACTGGACAAACTACTTGAAAGATAATCAATTCTCATTACATGTTACAGTACTCTACTAAACATAATCATGTGGACGTTTTTCAAGGAAGAAATTTTGACAAGGGTGTAAATATTAAAATTGATGACTGAATACCATTCAGGAGCTGTATATGCTGTCTCACTGACACACAGTCATGACTTACTTTTTTCAGAAAATAAAAAATAAACAGGACAGAGTCCACACTGTCCACCAATGGGTTCGTGGGATTTCATCATAATCTACAGTCGTGAGTGCTGGAGGTTGGTGAAATTTCTTCCATCCCAACAGCACTCCCACCATGTGGAGCAGTGTGTGTGTGTTGACACCACTGGATAAAATGAAACAATGAAAGAAAATCAGCTAAATAATCACTGCAGAGACAATAATAGAGAAATACAGACAGAAACTTAGTAAATGGAGGACTAAAAAGAGATGAGAAGGCATCGACTATGGTTGAAATACTGCATGAGTAACACTGAAAATAAAAGAAACAGGCCTAACAGGAGAGTCATGGAAGAGCTGAATGGAAGGAAACAAACACTATTCTACCATATTTTTGAATAACACCAACAACATTTTCACTATTGTGAGAGTGAAGAATAAAAGACTAAACAAATAGAACAATAATACCTTAAAAGTAACAAAATTAAGTCTGCATTTTCATATTTCCAAGTCCATAAAAAATCATTTTCAGACTTAGTGGTACTTTTGGTGGGCCATTTAGTTAAAAGTTTTTTACAGTGTGGATCATGAAAAGAACGGTTATATCCTGATGTATGAATAAAACAGAGAGCTAGAAAAATGGAGAGCATCATTTGGTTTTTGCCTCTGATATCAAAGCGCTTTCCTCTCTGCACTTTGATGTAGCTGTAAAAAATTATATATATATATATATATATATATATATATATATATATATATACTCTTTTGGAGGCATTTCAAACTCCAGCTTTTTACCAGCCAGCTTTTCCACCTTGATGTGTCTGAAATAAACAATTATTTATCAGTATTTTCAGGAAGTGCAGAATCCATATTACCACTCAACAAACATCCAAAGGAAGCAAAAACAACAGTAGAGCGGAGTACCAGGGTCTAAATGCCTGCACACATTACATCTTCTGTATCACATTTTGAAAAGCAAAATACAAATCAACTGCTGTGCCGTTAGGATGAAGCTAAATATGAGTGTTAGAAATGGCTGTTATAGATCTGACTGTTGCATTTTAAACTCAAGAGTGTCACAATTTACAAGGATCTGAGGTGATAATATTTGAGCACGGCCTCCAAGAGAAAATACTTATGTGAAGTGCGCGAATTTATTTGTCCCTGCAGGAAAGTCATTGTTTTGGTTTAAGTCATTTCAGGTAAATCAGTCTGCAGGTCTGAAAATAAAGGCAGCATGACGAGGATGACGTGATCAGAGTGAAAAAACAGTGATGGTAAAAAAAAACCAGAGTCTTGCACACAGCACTTCAATGTAGAAAACACAAATATGAGCTAAGTGTGTGCACGTCAACAGTTCACAGGATTACTTATTATATTTTGAACTTTCAAAACAGCTGTGACATAAAGAATGAATGTGATGACTGCCTATTATAAGAAGTACTGTCAAAGAAAGTTACATCCAACAAACTTAAGCAGTGAAACATTCAAGAGCCATTAATATTGAGCTACATTTTATGAAAGAAATGCTCATGATCGTAACAAAGGAACCGGGCTTCAAAAATAAATTTAATAGATTCAGAACTGTTCAACAATTCAAATATTTGTATAAAACAAACTAAATAAATATTCAAAGCGCAGACATGAATGATTGTTTCCCCTACAGCTCTGATCTGATCACAGAGGCTTTTTTTGGTGTAAGAGGCGTCTTTCTGTACATTAATCACTTGCACGCAATCCAGCTACACCTGCACCTACAGCCAAGCTGTGTGAAAACACAGCAGTGACAGACAAACAAACAAAACAAACTCTCTGTGAGATCAAATGCTGTAGCTCCAGGTGGTCGGTAACACCAACTACTCTTCACTGCAAGATCAGGTTTTACAGGTTTCAGCATCTTCTTGGAGCAGAAAGTGCAGAAACAACTTTTTGGTGCTTTGAGACACACAATGAAGGAGGAAAAAAGAAAACCTTCCATGTCTCACACTGCTGCACTGATGTACTCCAGGGAATGACATCACTGTTGGATGATGTCATGGTGTGTTTATGCAGCACGTTTTAAACGTTCAGCCAGACAGGTCTGTGAAACATCGTTTCACACCTGGCATATATATAAAAATACATTTTTACAGCTGTAACACACACGTTAATGGCTGTGGAGGTGAAACCCCATTGTTCATTCTTGTTTGTTTGAATGTTTGTCACCTCCTGGGCACAGAGACAGTCCTACCCCTAATTTCCACCAGAGGCGGAACAATGCGATGTTTTTGTCGGACCCGATACGTTTCCATTCAAATCAATGTGTGATTTTCCACTGAACGTGGAACGCTGCCGACGTGCCGCAGCCTGCTGAAACAAATCAACAAAGCTTCTATTTTCTATTTCTCGCGATTCCAGCTGTAAGGCGGAGCCGCAGCAGGTGGATCTGATGGCTACTGAGGGACGACGGACGTCGACAGACGTCGGCGTCATTCTGCATCCAGTGGAAATTAGGGGTTACTGTGAATTATCACCAATGGGTAAAGTAAGACGACACAAGGATGGCTTTCTAAAAGTAAATGACAGTACCACGAGTGGCCAATGCCCATGATAAACTATTCATGAGTGTTTATGTCATTTAGCCTGGTTTTAGCACGCTGCTTCAAAGTTCGATCACTGTGTAAACAACAAACAAACCAAAGTAGTAAGTCAGATAAGTCAGATAATTCACAGTCTTCAAAGTCAAACTTTTGTGACAAGGCTGGATTTAAGGTAAGGTCAACTTTTACTGTAGAATGATGTCTGAAAAATGTGACTGATTTCCAGTTGGCATCTAATTGCAGAAAGGATCGTTCAGAACTGTGGGAAAATGTGTATGTGTGTGCCAGTGACAAACGTTTTTTCTCTATTTTCCGTTTTCCCTTCCTCGTCCTCATATGGTGTCACTCTGCTCTACTCCATCTCACCTTCTACTTGTAACTCTCTATTTCTATTGCTTCATCTCTCCGTCTGTATCCCCTCCTCCCCTGCTGAGTCTCAGTAGTAACAGGTGTTTGGTGAGGCAGGAGGCCTGCGGATCTAAATGTTCTCATCAGTCCGACAGTCCAGCCTAACAGCTGAACTCAGCATCAGTCCACAGATCGCTCCAGCCACTGTACCTCCTCCTGGCCACTTCCATTCAACACAACAATACACATTCATTTTTTTGTGCTGACAAAATACTTCCTACTGCCATAGAATCTGAGGTGTAAGCTGTAGAGAAAATCAAAGGATCATTAAGTTCACAACTGGCTTTGCTTAGGTTTTGATTTGCTGGGCTCCAGACATTTTGGCATTGTTATAGACTGTGACCGGGCTGTAAGAAGTGATGAATGCCACTCACAGTTAAGTAAAAAAGGATTTGCTGCTTAACAATTTAACTTTTGCTTTTCACAGATAATGTGGTTCTGTTGGCTTCATCACGCCGTGATCTTTAACTCGCTACAGCGATTCGCAGCTGAGTGTGAAGTGGTAGGGATGAGAATCAACACCTCCAAATCTGAGGCTATGGTCCTCAGTCAGAAAAGGGTGGAGTGCCTTCTCCAGGTCGGGGATGAGATTCTGCCCCAAGTGGAGGAGTTTAAATATTGTGGAATGATGAGTGAGGGAAGAATAGAGCAGAAGATCAACAGATGGATCGGTGTAGCTTCTGCAGTGTTGCAGACGCTGTATCGACCCATAGTGTTAAAGATGGAGCCGAAAGGTGAAGCTCCCAATTTACCAGTCGATCTACAGTCCTTCCCCCATCACTGGTCACGAACTGTGGGTCCTGACCGACAGAACAAGATCACGGATACAAGCAGCTGAAATGACTTTCCTCTGCAGGGTGTCCAGGCTCTGCCTGAGAGATAAGGTGAGAAACTCGGTCATCTGGGAGAGGTTCAGTGTAGAGCCACTGCTCTTCCGCACTAAGAGGAGCCAGATGAGGTGGCTCGGGCATCTGGTCAGGATGCCTCCCAGACGCCTCCTTGGTGAGGTGTACCGGCACATCCCACTGGCAGAAGACCCCAGGAATGACCCAGAACACACGAGAGAGACTATGTCTCCCGGTTGGCCTGGGAACGCCTCGGGATCCCTCCAGAAGAGCTGGATGAAGTGGCTGGAGAGAGGGAAGTCTGGGCTTCCCTGCTTTAGCTGCTGACCCCGGATAAGCGGAAGAGGATGGCTGGCTGGATGAATTTTGGATATTTACTATATGTTTTAAAATTACATACACTAACTGGGTTCAGCTTCAGGATTTGGTGCTTAACAATTTAACATATTTGGGTTTTGGACTGTGGGCCACTGAAGATGTAACATTGGGCGTCATTTATGATGAGCTTGATTAAGTTTTGTCTGACTGACTTGTTTATGGGCAGTATAATTAACTGATTGATCGTGAACATAATGGACAGATTCAGTCACATTCATTAATGACAATAATGGTTAGCTGCAGCCTTATAAAACATTACAAGGCTTGCGCCAAACACAAACAGCTTACAGCTGAGACAGTGGAAGCTGCATATTCAGCCACATTTTGGCAAAAAAAGTGAATGTCTGGATCACACTGAGCACTCAGACAAGCAGTCAAAAAGTGGATTATGCTACATGAGTAGCTTGGGAAGCTTCTATGTACATTCTGATGTTTGGTTTTTTTTCATTGCAAAATGGGTTGGAATTTATTGTAACTGCTGTGACTCCATGCTGACTGCAGCTTCCGTCCTCCTAAAAGAAAGCAAACTGCAGATATTTTAAAGCCACCTTTCAAACCAAGCGGAGGACCCTCACATAGGCAAAATGTGGACAAGTCTCCAGTTCATCACAGGGCACACAGAGACAGACAACCAGCCACACTGACATTCACACCTACGGGCAATTTAAATTAGCCAATTAACCTAATCCCCATGCATGTTTTTGGATGGTGGGAGGAAGCCGGAGTACCTGGAGAGAACCCAGCAGATACATGAGAGAAAAACTCCACACAGAAAGGCCCCGGGCTGGGAATCGAACCCGGTACCTTCTTGCTAACCACTATACCACCGTGCCGCCCGGTGATTGTATTAGCCGTCTAAATAAAACAGATAAGTGCTCCTATAAGCCTACATGGTAAATACATCTCCAGTTGTAGGTGTGGCTTTGACTCTCACTTGAACAGACAGTGGCATAAATAACAAAAAATGCAATGCTTATTCTTAGGCTTATGTGTCAGAAATCACACATTCTTCTTCACTTTCCATCTCAGTTGAACTTTTATCATGATGTGAAAAGTGCATCCAACTTTCTGATGTGCTGGTGACAAGTCGAAGCAGCTTAGAGAATTATCAAGAATACAATAAGACACAGACAGACGGACAGAGCTACCAACCGCAGAGGGTCTTAGTTCTACTAGCTTTAGCATCCTCTGTCTGTCGGTGTGTGTTTGTGACTTCCTCCCTGGTTCTATGTCTATTTCTCTCTCCTCTTCCCCGGCAGCACTAACTCCTCTCTCTGTCTCTCTCTCTGTCTGTCTTTGCTCTCTGTCTCTCTTCACTTCCCTCCTTCCTTGCCTAGCAGTAGTCCTGGATTAGTTCCATTGCGTGGTTATCTAGTGTTGGCCTATTTTTCTCAGAAAGAGTGGAGTTTCTACTCTACAGTTACTGAGGGTAGTCTAAGTTTGTGTGTGTTCTCAAGAGGTTAGCTATGTGTTTTACAACAAGAGCTGCAAAGGTTTAACCCGACTCTTGCCTGCTGAATGTCGTTCCGTCTAGCTCTACACAAAAACAAAAAATGAATGAGCCAATCAGGATCGCCGCGCGGGATTTTCACAGATGTGACTTAGCTGTTTCGGTTTTCCCTGCATCGCTCTCATCAAGGTCACGGGTTGGTTTAGATGTAAGTGGTTGAAGTAGCACGTCATTGAAGATGATAAACAAGTGGTTTATCCAATTACATGCAAGGACTTTTGATAAGGCCCGCCTTATGAAATACATAAGGCTAGGCTTTATGGTTAGCTGGACAATAAATTTATTTCTCTTCTGCTATAAAATCTAAATATGACAACTATTGGGTACAGCAATGGCCAGGAACCTTGTGTGGTAGAAAAAGAATCAGTAAACTGTATTAAACAATTACTGAAATGTAGTTTAAATAACAGCTTTGTAAAAATAATGAACTAATTGAAGAAAGTCATTGATGAATGCATCTTCCTCGATAAAGCATTAATGCATTTGGTATTGAACGCACCACTCACTCTTTGTATTGGTCATTGTTGCTTTCTTACAGCTGAGTGATAGTTTTAGAAATAAGGCTTCAACTTTAGCAGCAACGATCAGCACAACTATCATGTAACTTTCTGTGATCAGAAATACAATATTATAATTATGACATTATATATTATTATATATGATAACCGCCCCCCTTCCTAAATGATAACATCATTCAAGCTACAGTAAATTACTGAATGCATACATCATTCGCAGCAAAGAGGGTTAGGAGAGGAGAGCAGCAGATAAGGAAAGGTTTGACAGCAGAATAAATGAACCAGGAAGTTTGTGATCACTGAAGCAAAAATTACTGAAAAATGAAGTGTGTGTGTGTGTGTGTGTGTGTGTGTGTGTGCGTACATGTGCAAAAACACGCACGTTCTCTCTGTCTCCATCTTTTTATAATTATCTACTTTTTTCTGTGATTGCTTAGTAAACCATTCCTTCACCAACCATTCAATCACAACACAATAAACAAACACTTTTTCTGATGAATGTGGAGTTGTTGAAAATGCCTCCATGCGTTTTTGCTTAAGCAGCAGCACAGCATGCCATCATTTACCAAAGGAAGGTCCACATATACTTATTATTCTTGACTTATTGTTGGAGGATCACCAACAATAAATATGAGGTCATGTACACTAATAGTAAAGATGGACCCAGGAAAAGTGAGAACAACCAGTGTCAGTAAATCTATGCTTGGTTTGAGCAGATCCTGGGGCAGACCGGACAGATTAGAGAATAGCATTGACTCACGACTGATACACACCATTAAATTACCAATCTATGGCTGCACTTAGAAAAAAAAACTCTCACTTATTTCCTCCAGCTGAATTTGTGCTGGTCTATGACAAATAGTACCAGTGGCACCGGCAGAAGCAGAAGCAGCAGATGAGGACAGATGTGTCCTGTAGCTGCTAAACCCTCCTAAAATGATTTCATTAGTATGCATTTTAGTCTTGGCCTCATGTCACGGTCTCCAGTAGGTTTTTCTCAGCATGATAAGAGGGGAATACCGTACAAAAGTCATATATACTACCCTTGAACAGCATATAAAACCTAACTTGCATTGAGGGCGGCAGCAGCTCAGTCTGTCATGGCTTGGGCTGAGAACAGAAGGTCGTGGTTCAATTCCAGGTCGGACCAAGTCTGGAGAGCAGACTGGAAGCTGGAGAGGAGCCAGTTCCTCCTCCTGGGCACTGTCGAGGTGCCCTTGAGCAAAGCACTGATCCCCCAACCGCTCAGGGTGCCTGGATATGGGCATCCACTTTGCTGTGACACCTCTCCATTAGTGCATGTGCATGTGTTTTTCGTACCTGTGTGTGATGTGCAATACAGAAAAACTACTGACAGAGTGAAAAAAGCTGAAGGAGTTCTTCTTAAAGCTACCTTTTCACAACTAAAACAGATCATCAACACATCATGTGAGACTTAGGAAAGCTAATTTTTTAACTAAAGCTCAACTGTCATATCTACACTATGTTGCCAAAAGTTTTCACTCACCTGCCTTGACCTGCCTTATATAACACAGAGAAAGCGTAACTGAATAAAATTCATTATCCCTTCAGCCACGATTATTGTTGAAAATATATGAACAAAATTAAATCAAATTGAATATCCACAGATCCATCCATCCATCTACCGCTTATCCTCATAGGGTCATCCATGTCTTTATGGACCTGCTTTGTGCACTGGTGCACAGTCATGTTGGAAGAGGAAGGAGCCAGCTCCAAACTGTTCCCACAAAGTTGGGAGCATGGAATTGTCCAAAATGTCTTGGTATGCTGAAGCATTCAGAGTTCCTTTCACTGGAACTAAGGGGCCAAGCCCAGCTCCTGAAAAACAACCCCACACCATAATCCCCCCTCCACCAAACTTTACACTTGACACAATGCAGTCCGACAAGTATTGTTCTCCTGACAACTGCTAAACCCAGACTCGTCCATCAGATTGCCAGATGGAGAAGAGTGACTCGTCACTCCAGAGAACACGTCTCCACTGCTCTAGAGTCCAGTGGCGGCGTGCTTTACACCACTGCATCCGACGCTTTGCATTGCACTTGGTGATGTATGGCTTGGATGCAGCTGCTCAGCCATGGAAACCCATTCCATGAAGCTCTCTGCACACTGTTCTTGAGCTAATCTGAAGGCCACATGAAGTTTGGAGGTCTGTAGTGATTGACTCTGCAGAAAGTTGGTGACCTCTTCACACTATGCACCTCAGCATCCACTGACCCCGCTCCATCAGTTAACGTGGTCTACCACTTCGTGGCTGAGTTGCTGTCGTTCCCAAACACTTCCACGTTGTTATAATACAGCTGACTATGGAATATTTAGGAGCGAGGAAATTTCATGACTGGATTTGTTGCACAGGTGGCATCACACAGTTCCACAGTTCCACGCAGTTCCACGCTGGAAATCACTGAGCTCCTGAGAGTGACCCATTCTTTCACAAATGTTTGTAAAAGCAGTGTGCATGCCTAGTGCTTGATTTTATACACCTGTGGCCATGGAAGTGATTGGAACACCTGATTCTGATTATTTGGATGGGTGAGCACATACTTTTGACAATATAGTGTGTGTGTATGTATATATATATATATATATATATATATATATATATATATATATATATATATATATATATATATATATATATATATATATATACCTGGGAGTAAGGTGTAAGGTGCAAAGATCAATGGCAAAAACAGACAATGAAAGCTCTGGTCCTCAAGTTGTGATGAGTGCCACTTCAGAGCAGGTGGTATGTTTCTAAAAGCAAAGGTTTAGAGGAAGATAGTAGAAGTAGAAGAAGTGAAGTAGTGTACATGCCCAGAGAGAGAGAGACTGTTCACTGTAATCATTTGTCATTTCCGTACTGGTTGTAAAGTGTCTCTTGCTGAAAAAAAAGAAACACAGCCTTCATTTATGTGTTTTATGAGCATTCAGAAGTCTGAATCTCCTTTGAATGCCATAGCTCTGAATAATCAGCTGCCAGATTAAGGAAAGTCTGTGTGTGTGTGTGTGTGTGTGTGTGTGTGTGTGTGTGTGTGCGTGTGTGTGTGTGTTGCTGATCAAGGGTGCATCCATGTCTTTGTTTTTAATAGCTATAGCTTTATTGTAAACCACTTTGGATAAAACCGTCCACTAAATGAATGTGATGAAATGGGATGTACTGTATAGAACTTTTTCTTAATTGGTTTGATTAAATACAGTAATACATAGTGCCATAATTGCCCTGCTCTATAATTAACTGAACCAATTAACAAAGGTGCATGGTTGCACATGCATAAGCCTATGTAGCACACATTACTCTTTCAGACATGCATCTGACACAATAAACAGTCTGATTCATGACTTCATTTAAAGAGTATGAGGGCAGAAATAATTATATGAAATGCTAATTTTCACACAGTGTTTATCAGACACGCCTAACTAACAGCTTTGTGTTTGGAGCACAGTTTACTGAAAGATGTTTCTAATCTTCTGTCCACCTCTACTACACATAAACAGGGTGCTTACTGTTGAATTATGAAGCAAAGTCTGTTGACAGCACACAATAAACCAATTTCTGTGGCCACCGCAACAAGTGCCCCATCCATTGTGATGGAAATTATCAAGCGGAGGTGGCAATTACTTTTTATTTGTGAATGTCATGAATAGTTGAAATATGTATTTACTTCCTCTAACTAGAGACATGCAAAGCAGTTCCTCTTTTGATGCCATGTCCTTTGTCAACATTGTGCTTATGTATATTACATTTCTAACCTAGATAATGTTCCTTTCAATTTCCTTAGATATACAGTAGTATAGCAACCTTACCAGTCTACCCCAGGAATTTAGATTTATTGATATTGTTCATTCAAGGCCTGGATGGTGGGTATACAAAATGCTCTTAAAAGTATTGGTTCACAACGTATGAAGTTGCTCAAAACCTCAATAATTGGGTAACCACTGAAACAAATTTTGCAAAGATAAAGATGTCTTCCAAAGTTGCTCTGAAACTCATATGAGGGTACAGTACAGCAGCCTGAGTTAAATCAATTCAAGTAGGTATACTCCAAAGTTACTTGGTGCAAAATGCCCTCTTTAAGTTTCCCTGGACGGTGTTTTCTTGTTGTGCAGGAGAGGAAGGACAGAAAAAAACAGGGATTTTGTTCAACGTTGGAAGATATCCACTTGATTTGCTCAACTCAGAAGAAGCCTCAGTACCCAAAAATATTTTGCTAAGGGGAAACGTAATTCATATCAGTTATGCATTACATCCAAAACAAACACAAAACGTGTGCATTTGCATTTCAAAGCCCCTTTGTGCAAAATTCAAAAAATGAAAATTAGTAACAACTTGAAGGGATAAAAACACCATCAAAGCCAATCATATATGTTGGTATGAATATAATACAATCAAATAATTAAAGGGGAAGTGACATTTTTTACAAATTGGACCTTATTTCTGGGACAAAATACTGCCATTTACTCACCCATTTCACTTTGGTGTCTTTGTGTTTCCGACGATTTTAGATTTGAGAATATCCATTTAGCAGGAGTGAAGTGAGCACAGAAATGCAGCCAGTAAATGACACAAACTTGACTATTTCTCAAATAACAGACATTTAATAAGATGGACTACACTATTACTATTCTCATTTTAGTCCGGAGTTGTCCATAACTTGAGAAAATTCAATGTGTAAACAGACTCTACCTAAAATATTTATTTGTGATGTTGTCACATACGTGCATTGTTTTAGTTCAGGCACTGTGAAGGACACATATGTGGGGACAAGGGGTCTTTAGTAAATTATGACACACAGGAAGTAGAGTCTATTTACAGATTGAATTTTCTCAAGTTACGGACAACTCCGGACTCAAATGAGAATAGTAACAGTGACTTAAGTGAATAGGTGAATCTTATTAAACATCTGTTATTTGAGAAATGGTCAAGTTTGTCTCATTTACTGGCTGCATTTCGCTGCCTAATTCACTCCTGTAAAATGGATATCATCAAATCCAAATATCGTCAGAAATACTCCAAATGACTCCAAAGTGAAATGGGTGAGTAAATGGCAGTATTTTATCCCAGAAATAAGGTCCAATTTTTTAACAAAGGGCACTTTTCCTTTAAGACATAAAAGCAGCCCTTCAAAGAGATGATAGTAGACTCAATGCTCCAAGTTAGAATGGATGAAATACACCGAGTGGCTAGTATTCGAACTGATGGAGACCTGAGGACAGTAGAAACATTTGGATCCTGTCCTAAAACAATATGATGACAAAAAGTTTGTGATCTTGTGAGGAACTCATCATTTACTTGCTGGAGTGTAGGTCACATAGACAGTAAAAATCTCCCTAAACAAATGCCTTGGCCTTCGCTATGGTTAGGGGAGCTATCATGACCACGCTTAAAAAATAAATTGCCAGTTAGGAACAATTAACCATCTCCTGGGTTAAAGTGTAAAGATGTTTTAATGACAGTCGGAGTCAGCTTTATTTCCATATTCAATTGCCAGTCTTCCAACATTCCCAGCTAATGACCAGCAGCATTAGTGGAATGACTCTGTGCAGATCTATCCGCGTAGTTAACCTCCACTCCACCAGTCAATGGGACTGGGGATTGTGGGAGGAGATCAACTGCTGTCACCACAGAAAAAACATTCTGACCTCTAATACCTGACAACAAAACCTATCAAATCTACATTCAAGAGTGATTCAGCACCAGGATCTAACACTTCTTTCATCCCCTGAGGCATCTGGATGTGACAAATGCTCAGACAGTCTTAACTGTTAGAGGATTTACAAAATGTATGCCTGAAGTCAGTGAAGATGACACACTGTGGAATTAAATTGCCTTTATCGTCCTTAAGCTTGTGTTAGAAAGGAAAGTGATCAGAACACTTTACAAGAGCAAGACACTGCATCAGAGAAATACAAGTCTGTCTTTACACAGTCACTCAAAACCTGTAGGCTTTCTGTTCATTGATTAAAAAAACACATTCTCAAAATTCTCAGGAACGTTTCAAACTACTGCTTCAGCATTTTGTCCTTCATCGATGTTTGTGTGTCTGCTGCATCAAGGTTTGGTCAAAAACACTGTGCATCTCAACTCATCACTTCAGCATTTGACAAAAGACAACAGTGGTTCATGTATGAGAGAAGCTTTTCAAATTGAGAAATACATATTTTCACACCGTCAGCATCAGTCGTCAGCTTTAGTGGGATGGAGTAGAGTTACCGCTGCTGACGCACAGGTGGAGCTGGAAGGAAGAGGCCACAGATGGGGTCAGCTCTTCTTACATGAGAGTGCCGCATTCACACAAATGTAAGGTCTGAGGGTAGGTGGAGGGGTGGCTGCGAGAGAAACATATATCTTGCCTCTACTGTGCTCCTCTTTGTGAACAAAGAGAGAGCAGTCAGCTCCTCTTGGCTTCATCCCACTGTTCACAGCCTGATGGGTTCATATCAGCAAGTCTTGCAGGAGAGGCTTTTAGGTCAAGCGCTGACCGCTGCCTTCGTGGTGCTCAGACAAAGAAAAGGCTGCAGCAGGGTAATTGGAATCAGCTTGCGTATTTATGTAAAAACATGACTTCCGCTATAATAAGCAAAGAGGGGATGGTGAGTATGATCCAATAGCAACTGACACTCAGCTGCAGCTAGAGGAAGCCTTACAAGCTGGGCTGAGGCTGCAGTGACACACAGGGAGACCCTGAGGGCAAAAAAGAGGGCTGACCAGTGGTCTCATTTCAGCGCTATGCTGCCTGTCCCCGGTCATGTCAACACCATTCAGAGAAATGCTTACATCAACAGAGGAGCTGAACTGGGAACAGAATAAGTTTGAACCTCCCAGCTTAATCATAAGCTCTAAAAGACATGGGTTCACTGTGAGCGGTCACTACACTAAAAGCCAGAAGCTCCAGAAGAAAGTAATGCACCCATAAGCCATGGATTTTGTACAATTGAGGAATCACAGAATGGACAAAATACATCTGGTATGTTTGGGTGGCTGTCTGGTGAAGGGTGCTAAATGATTCCAGGGCTAATTAATACCAACAAAAGAGCCGCCAAGCTGACAAAGGACTGCAGCTATCACTTCACTGACTACTGCAGTATCTACATTAGCCTTGAGAGTCCTGCCTCACCTTCCATTTCAGATAGACTTACATGAACACAGTGTTTTATTTTTTACATGCTGGTAAAAGTGTTGGACAAAACAAACATTGCTTTCCCTCTGGCTGTTGGAAGGAGCGATCAGCAACAGGTGATCTGACAACGGTCCAAAATGGCCACCAGGTGAATCATTGGTAGTCGCTTTTCTGTTGTCACTCCACACCTGTAGTTCTGGAGAGCATTGGGAATCTTTGGTGTAGCTGTCATTTCACCTCATGTCAGCACACTCTGCTGGTTCCATGATCCCTGCTGGGTCCAAGGTGTGGAGCTTGGAAAGCTAGTCTTCTGCAGCGGCTAGAAGCTTGAATCTCTGAGCATATACATCTGATACTGGACACAGATGTTGCAGTGAAGGTTGTTTAGTTGTGTAAGTATTATGTATTCATACATGAAGCTAATATTTCAAAATCAAGAGCCACAAGCAGCTCAAACAGTAGTCATCACAACCAACAGTCTGAAGCTAAATAAACTTTTATAACAAAATGTTCTTCAAACTGATGATAATATATTCATTTATGAACAGAGAGTATACTTTAATCCTGAATACTGGATTTACTTACCAATGTGCTCACCGTTGATTTAAGGCCAATTTATAGTACTCCGTAAAGTGCCATACGTAGAGACGGAGAGACCTCTGTGTCGCCGTAGAGCCTGACAGAGAGCCTCTCCGTCGTCTCCGGGCACAGGAATTTTTTTTTAACTGTCCGTCAATCCGTCAAGGGAAGACGGAGACGACAAGGGCTGTGATTGGTCCTCTAGTTACACCCCTGCTGTGAAATGCAGCCCCTCTCCCTACACAGAAACAGACAGACAGGTCGCCTCTGCAGCAGCACAGACAGGACAGGAACTAAAATACTGATTAGCCTTGTGAAACGCAAGTCAAATACATTCAACTTGCTCAAAAAAATCCATTTAATTCATTTAGTAATTATGGCTGGGTTATATTTCCACTGATCATACCGAAAGGTGTTGGTTTGCGTTCGCTATTCGATTTTGTGTTGAGAAGAAAGAGGAAGAGGAGTTTTAAAGACTGTTCTTCTATTCTATCTCCCTCACAAATAATTAAATAATTTTTTTATCTGCGATATTAAGGCGAATTGCTTCACTTTCCGATGGGGGTGCATTTCAGCGCAGGGCTGCACAACACGCATCATGACGGAGAACTGCGAGGGCTGGAGGGGTCTCCGTAGCTACAGAGTCGGATAACGTATTACGTAGTCGGAGAAGTATATTCCAGCCTTTGCTATCACTCACATAAATATCTTTACAAATCATTTCTTTTCTCCAGCGGCTTTGCAAAGCAACAAACAGGAGACAGAAAGCTGATGCTGAAACTTACCATCAGTACAAAACCTCCACACAAACCCACCACTCAGTATAGTCTGCACTCTACACTATTCTCCTCCAGCTGGTGAAATAAAAAAAAACTTTTCAAACACTGACACATAATAGAGCTATATCAAGTTTTCAAGGAACAACCCACTGCTATCCATAACAGCACCACCAACCTCAAACACTGCTTGGTGCATTCCCAGCTCATCCCTCCTACACAAGGCGAGCACTATGAATAAGCTTCCCACAGTTTGCCAGCTCAGTAGATACTGTTCTATCTGGCCTTTATGCAACAACATTACAGTCTTACAACTCACCAAATACTGGTGCTGCCAATTCATCAATGGCTTATACTGTATGTTCATGAATGTTTTCATTAACAAAGAAAACATGTGTTTGTATGGAAGATAGAGACTAATTTCTGTTCTGCTAATGCTCCTTTTTCAGATACATATTTTACAAAGCAGTTAAGTTTTTATGTCTTTTTATTGTATTTGCTTTAGGCATTTGGAGGCATGTACTTCCTGGCACTGTTCTGTGATACTCAGGTAAAATGGAAGAAGCCCCTGCAGCCTAAATTACCAGGTGGAACATTGATAACACATTGACAGTTAGCTAATTTCTGTGGAAGATAAGACTAAATATTCCATTTCATTCCATACAGTCAAAAAATTACACATCCCCTAGTATCACACTAGCCATAATGCCAGCATGAGGAATCCATTTGACACTTTGCATAGCTCAACAATCACACAATAAAGAAACAAAAACTCTTGAAACAACACAGACAGTATATAGTGAGTGTTTTGCCACACTGAACATACTGTATTCTCATCAAATACGCACTATACTGCATTGTTTACATTATTTCAGAGAATACCTTTGTCAATGCATTCTAATGTGTAAATTCATCTTACACTGTACATTTCAACAACAAAGTGGTTTCTTTTCGCCTGAACTTTCTACACCATAATAACATGTATGGATCATAATGTTATGAAATAAACTATATTCCAGTGGACAGCCCTTGCTTTGTCAAAAGTATCTGTTTTATCAAATCTCAATTTAGTTCGTTCAAATCTTTTTGTCACTGTGAAAAAGATGCGTGTTCTCTTTTGAACCACTTATTCGATATGACAGAAAATCCCCTCAAATTAAAGCTGACACTCGCTGTTCTTTAGACTTCATAGTCATTGTGTCATCTCCCATCGAGGGAGAAATAAGCATTCAAAGAAATATGCTGCTGTCTAAATGTCAAGTTTCTGTTCAGAGGAGGTAGATGAGTCGAGCTGGAGAAGAGGGTAGAGGTTCAGAGAGACAAGAGAGAGGAGCAGGATAGAAGATCGCACTGTAAATGAAAGAAGCATTTCCAACCTCATTTTTAAGTTGCCAGGCGACGGTTGTCCATCGTAAACTGATACAATATCAAAGTCTTCCTCCAGTGCCAGTGTGATGAAGGTTAGCTGAATTCGGTTCCTCTCCCCTGTTATTATCAGCCATGTGCAGTTGGCGTAGTTAGGATAGCCATGGGGGAAACCCGGCGACTCTATGGAACCATTCAGTCCTTGGACAACGCCACCACACGTCTCGGCTGGAAGAAAGAGAAAGAACAAAGATCATATTAGAATATCAGGATCTCAAATCTACTTTAAATGATATATCTTAAACATAAATCATAAAATTATGCCTTTTGTACTTAAGATTTCGTACTTAAGAAATTTGTTTACGCCGTACAGAGAATATAGACTGAAACCACAGCGATCAACGTTAATGATGCATGTGCTATCTTATGTCCTTCAAAAACTTTGAACAAATAATGTAATGGGCTGTGTTTGATATATTTCACTGATCACTGCTTAAATATGCGCTACGCAACTCCAACCTAATGCAACACATGTCTCACAGCCTCCCATGACAATGGAACATATGCCATGAGAAGATTTCATGTAGCGCCTGAATATCAGTGTACAGTATATATTTAGATTTCATGGCTCTAACCCTTTAATCCTGACAATATTAGTGGCCTGATGTACTGATCTCAGACTAGAAATAATTTCTCATGACATATACACCTATATATAAAGCGCAGAACACTGTGCGGTGTTGTTTTAACAGCAGTCGTGTGATCACATCGCTCACTCATTAAAACACCATGACATTAAACATGTAGGCATAAGACCTTCACGCTGCATATATACGTGTACAGTATATATATTGCAGCTACATGTACCTGCACACACACCAAGAGCAAAACAATACAGAAAAAAAACATATATCTTCATTTAATAATCTGTTAGATTTGTCAAAATGCAGCACGTCATACATTAAATTCTGCTATCCCTGAAATGTACCTGCTAAAACATGACTAAAGTATAATTATAATTATACAGCTATAACCAGTAGTATGAACTTGTTTTCAATCAGAGAAACGTCATTGTCATGCGATAAAAATGGCTTCTGGTTCTTGTATTCATTGGGCAATGAGGGCAAGTTCTTCGGCCTCTTTTCATCCAATTTATCAGTGCTATCTGACTGTTGGACCTTCTCCACTTGACGTCTGTTGCTGCATACTTGCATATATAAATGTATGGGGGTATTTCACACGATAACAGACTCTTTACAGCTGTCTGTGTTTTAAGGAATTCATGAACAGCTTTTAAGTGTCAGCGAGAGATGAAATAAAATGCAGTAAATTAGGAATAAATGAGCTCTTAAAGCTGCCAAAAGCTAAGCTAGTGTGAAACAAATCTGGTGAAAGCTATGTGTTACTGCAACACAAACCAAACCTTATAGCAGCTAAAATAAGCCGAGTGAGAGAAGGATCACCAGCTAAAGTAAAAGCTGTCCACATTTTCAAGATGCCTATAAAAGCAGCTTTAATTGACACAAAAGTATTTATACAACATGGTAAAATGTACAAATTGTCTATCCCCCTGGATAGACAACCGTCCTCTAAAGTTACTGAGCGTCGCCATTGTTTCTCCTCGCTAACTTTCACAAACAAACCTGATAAAGTTAGGAACAAAGCACAGCAGCTGCTCTGTGTGTTGGCTGCTTCAACAAGCATAGGAGGATATTTTTACTCAGTTCGTCCTCTGAAGACCCAGTGGATTGATTTATTTTAGCTGGAAATGTAGCAAGAGAGCTTCTCAAAGTTTAGCATGTGCGCTCATCATCTCACAAAGCAGGCTTCACTAACCAGCTCAAGATGAAGCATGGATTGGCACCAACTGTCTGAACACAGCTACAAACATGGAGCTGCAAGATATTAGATAAAGTAAGATATAATGGCCTGTAAACATGTCCCTGTAATGCTAGCACTGCAGCTACCCTCCAGGACATGTTTACAGGCCGTCGCACGCAAGCTTGTGCCGATCCATGCTTCAACTTCAGCTGTGTAGCCAAGCATAATTTGTATGGGCCCATGTTTACAAAGCAGTCATCAGGAGCTCAGCTAACCGTGCTCCGGAGAACGCTTTGCTAACGTTTGTGTCCTTGAGTAATTAATATCAGGAGACATTCAATATAAGCTCTGTGAGCACAAGGCTCATTTGAAGCTAATGTTATACACTTATTTGTAATTTGGTTCTGACTACTCTTACAGTTGCTGTCTGTGCACTGCAGAGTAACCTTAGTAGCCTCTTTTGCCAGTGCCAGTACACATCTAGAAGTAAACAGAAGTGCATGGTAAAGGGAGAGAGAGAGCCACTTCCTCTCTCCAGAGAGGGGGCGTGGTCAGACACAGCTCAGGAAAATTTAAAGGCACAGACACAGAAACAGCCTGTTCTCAGCAGAGCTCAATACAGTGATTTTTAACTGGCTGGAATTCAGGACCAGGGCTGAGTCTGGGGTAATTCACTTTGAATACAATATTATTGGATGTCTGAGACCTATATAAAAGTGCAGAAAAAGTGCATAATATATGATCTTTAATACTACATAAATGAACAAAAACATAACATTTTGTTAATAGTTTAGTTACAGTGGTTTATCTTGTGGTGTGTGTTTTGATGTTAAATGTTACAAGAACTGTGATTAAAAAGCTTTACTATGTTGTGCATATACAGTATGGTGGTATGTTCTTTTAACTGTGACAGTATGAAATTTGATTTTTCTTGAATCACAATATATTGCCTTGCTTACATTAAAGTAATACATTGAATATATTGATCTCCAGTATCAAATTGGCCAGATTCTTGCCAATGCACAGTTTTCAATAAAACAGTACAGCACCGCATGTAAAACTAAGCACCAATCAAAATAATAACAAAACACTTATCCTCCAGTATGGCCTGATCTACACTCTGTCTTCTCCCTTCCTCCTCTCCTCACTTAAAAAAACTCTCCCTGAACTTCTCTCCTCCATCTTTCATCTTCTGCTACTCAGTCCTCTAGAAACACTTTACACACTTAAACTGTTCCAGTACACAGGGCACGTGGCACTGTGCGTGTGGCCAACATGAAAGCCAGCAGTAATTGTTTCTCAGATAATAATGGGTATTGATTTATTAACCTTATATCCTAGTGAAAAAACTCAATCTTTCACACACACATAAAGAAATGTGTTATGTACTTGAGACAAGTTACCCTCTACTACATCACAATTTAGTCATGCGTGCGCTAACAAAATCAGTGTGTGTCTGTTTCTGTGTTTTTGTCTTTTTGCACATACCAGATGTTCTTGTTTGTCTGGAGTAACAGCAAACACACATACACACGTAAATACCTTCACACGAGCCCGAATGAACAAGCTGGCAGCAACAGAGAGGCGCATATGTACATGTGCTCACACACACATTTGCAAACTTCAAACCATCTGGAGTGTCCAGATTAATTTCAGATTGTTCTCCGCTGTCTTTCCAACCCAATTCACCTCTCCCCATCAGCCGTCTTTGAGTGTGTCTCCAGTTGTCTCTTTCTTCTGTCCACAGTCTCTTTCGATGCCAGATCCCCCTCTGCCCTCTCTGAGCAGATGGGATAAGTGGGATTCAGCAGATATTTGCATCACGCTGAATGCCATATTGAAGCACCACACTTGGGGCATTTCAGTAAAAACTTCTTCACCTCGCATCTTTCTCCCTCGTCTGGTTTTTCATACTTAGATTTTGCTATAAGCTTTTCTGATATAGACTCTCCAATAGCTGCAAACCATATGGTCAGTCCCTCCAACAGCTGTCCATGTGAGCCAAACAACAAACACTTAATCACTGTAAGAAATGACAGAATAGTCTACAGCTCCACCAGGCTGTACTTTGGAACAGTTTAAATGAAATGCTTCTGCCAACATGCTCTCAGTGAAAACGCTAACATGCTGATGTTTAGCAGGGACAACCACAATAATCATCGTAATTTGGCATGTGAACAGGTACAGTGCTTGATCACGAATGAAAGTATCAAAAATGTTGACCTAATGCGAGACAAAAGGGAGCAGAGAACTACCAATACTTTTACAATTCCTCCTGAGGGTGACTTCAGTGTATCTTCATTCAATTACATGAGACATTTCACTCAATGCCAGAAATGTCAACCTCATGGTGGCACTAAAGCAAAACTAAGAGAATCCCCAAAGTCAGTAGGCTTCATCCACAAGAGGCCAATCACGAGAGGTTGAGATATTTTAGTCTGGACCAAAGCAGTGGACCTGCTGACCGACCAACCTACATTACAATCCCTAGAGCCAAGCCAGTAGTGTGGCTAAAATAGTTAGAATACATTTTGGTTCTAGTGAATGGGAATGTCAACTGGAAACTATTGCAGAGGCCACTAGTCAACTGCTTAGCCACCGTCATCATCATAAACCCCCAGAAACAAATAAATTAACCTGCTTACACAACCTGATGTTTTTATTATCACGACTTTGCACACTGATGGGAAATTTACATTTATTTTGGCATGTAACACAATAAAACAACAACATCTGGTTAAGAAACACTGACAGAGTGAATGTAAGCTGTATATAGAAGCAGTAGTATGTTTAACAGCAGTTCTAGACGCATGCAGATGAAAACATTGCTGTCATGTACACATGGGTGCTCAGATGCAGACACACACACACACACACACACACACTGACAGTCTTCATTAAAACACGGGGTGTTTCATCTGATTTGTATCCCACAGGCTTCGTGGCTTTTCCTCTGTTATTTATCTTTTTCTTGAATTTCAATTAAACATGCAGGTCTGCAGGTCTGTGCAACGGATACTGCTGTAACATGCCCCAGGTCAATATGTGGATGACAGTATTTTTCCATATTTAACAAGCATTCCACTCACTGTGGAGCAGCACCCCACAGGTTAACAATCAAACTGAAACAATTCAGTTCTCTGCCTTTTCCACTACTGAGGGATGTTAGACATTCCTAATCCAATAAAAAAAATATTATTTCTCAATCATTTCTGCCCAACAAGTTGGTATTGTTCAGTAATGATTGGATCAGTGCAGATCTACATAACAATCAGTTTTCAGCTGTTCAATTTTAAGTGTTCATAGGCGGCAGAGAGGTGGATCGCTCTGGTAGAACCTGACCACAAGGTCCCTGGCTCATAAATCAAATGCTGGCCTCCTCTTTCCATGGCGTGCTGGGCCACAAATCAAATGCATCTTTCTAAGTTACACTGTGTAGAACTATTGACTGCAGTGATTCAATACTGGCTATGAAAAAGAGAGGAGAGGAGAGGAGAGCTATCCTTGTTTTCTGTCCCACCTCTTCTCATGTAACCCTCTCCCTCTTTTTCATTATCTCTGTGTCACTTGAGCATTGTGTTTGTGTCTCCGCAAGTGTCCATCTGTCCATCATCTCTATGTCTTTGTCTCGCCAACCATAATTGTTTCTCTTTATAACTCTGGTATTATCACCATCCCTGTACAGCTCTCCATCTTCCCCCTCTATTTAGCTTCTCTCTTTCTCGCTCTCTCTCTCTCTCTCTCTCTCTGTCAACATCCTCTTCCTCCCTTCCTTCTGTCCTGCTCTCTCATCTCTTCACTCGCTTCCCCTCTTTCGCCACAATTATCGCAGTATTAGTACCATCACATCTCTTCCTAAGTGTCATTACCTCACTTCCCCTCTTTATCGCTATTATTATCACTATGTCATATTATCTCTCTCTGTGTGTCATTATATCTCTCTGTTTCCTCTCTTCTCCTGCTGAGTGTCGGGTTGTTTTTATTCCACCCACTCACCTCCTATATTTATCACATGAAGAACAAATAGCACAACCTCTCTCTGTCTGTCTTTGTCTCTATCGCCATTTCTCGCGCTCTCTGTCAGCCCACTGTCAGACAGTTTAGGTAAATAGGAGTGCAGTTAGATTCAAGGGTTTAGGCCATTTAGCTGGAGATAAAACTAGGTCTCTGCAAAACAACATGGAAGTCAGTTAACTATGCAGCAAACTGTTCTTTGTGCTGTCCTGTTAAAGCAATTATCCTCAGAGTGTACGCACCAGTTTAGACTTTTTACTACCATCATAATGTTCACTTTGAATAGATATTGTAAATTGCATTGTAAATCATTGCAACTGCGATGATTTTAAAGGAAATCCCTTAAAAATGTTAAACTTTTGGTCTGTGTGTCTATTTTACAGTGTGCAAAGTTTGTGAATACAAACTAAAATGCAAACTTGCAAACTATTTAACACTGAACAAATAGAGTTAAAGATTCCACCACACATCTCATTACACTTCAATAAGTTGATCAACCAGAAATAGACTTGTCACATGTAAATTAGATTAACATTAAAGGGAGAAAATAATAAAAAATAATAATAAGAAGAAAAATAACTCTGCAGGACAGAACAGGACATGCCCAGTCATGGTCACCATAACAACCATGGAGACGTATATCATATCTGACACACACACACACACACACACACACACACACACACACACACACACACACACAAACATCCATCTTACCTATTTCTGCTGTCTTCAGACAGCAACTCCCATTCCTTGTTGACAATATTTGGGATTTATTCTTGATTGTGTGTGTGTGTGTGTGTGTGTGTGCTGTAACAGAGCAAGAGGGACACACATCAAAGAAGACCAAAATAAGGAAATAAGGAAAATAAAGTGAGAGAGGTGGGTAGGAGACCACTGCATGTGATTACATGTGTACTTGTGTCTATGTGCATCTGTGTGTACATTGTAAAATATCTTCATTTTTCATCATTTTCATCACAATAAATACTGACTTTCTGAGGAAAGCCACCACTCTGCGTTTGTAATCAATCATCCCTCCATCAACAACTAAATAGCTTTATGTACTGAGCAGAACAAATGGGGATGATTCGGGGCATTCAAATCAAAATGAAGCGCTGAAACCAAACACTGAACAAACACAAGAAAAACAATAATTTGAGAGAACACCCTTAGCCTCACTACAGTGCTTGCTTCTCCCTGTGATTGATGTGCAGCTAAAACACATCCTTCGAAATATTTTACAAATCATGATTGATGTATTTTTCAGTGCAGATATTACTGTCTCTGCAGAAGTGGATGCTCACAGGCACCGGCTGAAACTCTGTCATTCCATTATTTGTATATGCTTCAACGGTCTCAGGAGAGCAGCCCATGCTTGTTTGTTTGGGGGTTTTGGGAACTGCTGTCAGCCCGGTGATGCCAAAGCACTGGGGGCAGCTTTATGAAGTGATGGCTAATGTAGGCAGAACAAAACGACAGTTCATTACTAAATGTGTCGCTACAGTCAAGATATACAAGTACGAGTCTGCAGATTTGCCATTTTAGGGTCAGGTTTTGAAAATGACATGACTGACTGCCATATCTAGGACAGGAAGGTGAACGTGACGTGTGGTGCTTGGTTTTCTACACTGAACTTAGAACAGTAGCCGAGTACAAACAAGACCGCTGTAGTAAGACGGAATGAGTGTTTCGGGGGTCATTTTCTGTATGAAGCAGTCCATATCTACTAGTTAAGTGTTTGTACTTCACGTTTAGTTATCAATACATCCACTGTGGCACATTCAAAGGTATTAAAACATTAGGTTACCATTCAAAATACTGTATTGAAGGGATCTTTAAACATGCAATCATTACTTCGGCCATTTGGAGGCCGCTGAAAAAGGATTATTCCCCTCTCTTTTTAGCTCTGCTTTTGGTCCCCACCGACTCCTCATGGAAATATGTGGTTCTTAAGCTCCTTAACACGCAATATGGTCACGAGCCTGCTGCTAACTTTATCTCTTTGCTGTTTGGTGCTGAGCTGATTGTGTAAAAGCTTTTCAATAAAAAAAAAAAAAAAACCTGAAAAAAATAGTTTTAAGTTGCAATGAGCTGAAAGAAGCTGAATTCGATGACTGAATCAATAATGTGAAAATGTGGACTGGCTGTAGCCCTCTGTAATCTTCTGCTCAATTATCATTTCCCTGCAGATTACGTCTGGGTTTGATCCCCTTGGACTTAATTTCTCAAAATTCCATGAATTCCATCCTGGCCAATCAGCAAATGGTGGGGGACAGGGGGAGGCAGATGCTAATGCTAACGGATGATGTTGAATGCGCAGCATTTGTGTTATAGTCTAGCTGGTTGTAATTTGGCAATGGCAGAGGAGATGGAAGACTCCCAAATATTCAGCAATTGAAGTTGGAACAAGATTTAGGTTTAACCAGTTTTATTGCTAGAAAAATGTTGTGGCTTTACTCCCCACGGGGTTCGGGAAAAGTAATATTTTTCAGTTATCTCCATTAGTGGCGAAGGAGTTGGCTAGACTGAATGCTAGCGGCACTTTACATACGTCACGTCCAAACATTAGCGATTGGGTAAAATCATTTCCAATCGTTTGAAACTTCAACAGAGTTCATGCCTCCCGTCTGAAATTGGTTCTCAATGGAATGCCAGACCCTCTGCACGATAGTGCGAGGCTCTGGTAAGACAAGGTTACATAACAGCATCGCTGCAAAATGGTGGTAATGTGATGTCTACCACAGTGTTGAGCTCATTACCTTCATCACTGCAATTTACTAAAACAACAATATGTTGTTGAAAGTTACAGGAGTGCTTATAGTGTTTGATATGAAATATAAACACTACAACTTAGTAACATCCTGTTTTTAAAGCCAGATGGAGAAACGAAACATCAGACGGGCATCAGGCCAGTCCATTAAACCTCAGGGGGGATTCTTAGTACTTCTGATGATTCAACACAATGCACAGACATACAGGCATGGTCAAAAGTTTACATATACTTGTAAAGAATAATAATGTCATGGTTCTCTTGAGTTTCCAGTTATGTCTACAATTTCTACAATTTTTCTCTGATAGAGTGGAACGGATACTTCTTTGTCACAAAAACATTTATGAAGTTTGGTTCTTTTATGACTTTATTATGGGTCAACTGAAAATGTGGCCAAATCTGCTGGGTCAAAAATATACATACAGCAACATGAATTAGCAATTTTGGTGACTTAGAAAGTTGTGTCAATGAAATGCGCTTCATAGCATGGCCTCTTGTGAGTGATCATGAGTGAATAGAGCTGGTGACTTCTTGGGTCTTGGGTGCAGTTGGGTGTTCCAACAGGACAATGACCCCAAACACACATCAAAAGTGGTAATGGAATGGTTAAATCACGCTAGAATTAAGGTTTTAGAATGGCCTTCCAAAGTCCTGACTTAAACCCCATTGAGAACATGTGGACAATGCTGAAGAAACAAGTGCGTGTCAGAAAGCCAACAAATTTAACTGAACTGCACCAATTCTGTCAAGAGGAGTGGTCAAAGATTCAACCAGAAGCTTGTGGATGGCTACCAAAAGCTCCTAATTGAAGTGAAAATGGCCAAGGGACATATAACCAAATATTAGCATTGCTGTATGTATATTTTTGACCCAGCAGATTTGGTCACATTTTCAGTTGACCCATAATGCAGCTAAGACTTTTCACCAATGAAAGTTCAGTGTATTCCCTTTGGAGTTTGAGCTTATTGCAGTTTAAACTGTCAAACTCTCCAGGCCTGAGTTTTCTTGAAGACTGTGCAGGGGTGCTCCTGAGTCAATGAAGGGGAACACACCAAGTCATCTAACTAGAAAAGATGTGACAATGAAAATCACTGATGCCCCACTTGCTTGCAGTGTTATTTCTGAAAAAAAGAGGCAATGTGCTCAATATTTAACTTGCCCTTGGGGATAAGCTTAGATAGAAGAAAGAAGCCTGTGATTTTCTTTGCATTCTTGAAAAGTCAACCTGCACTAACACACACACACACACACACACACACACACTGAGGCACAGGCTACAAAACACACTTCAGGGTCAAAAGCTAGATGGGAATATGAAATCCATGTAATCAGCAATCTGTTGAACGTGTGTGAAAAGCAAAATGAGTGCTGAGATCAAGCAATCCTCTGTTTACATGTGTGTGTGCATGTGTGTGTGCGTGCATGGCCTTGTGTGTACATGTATGCGTTGAACTGTACTGTTATGCTGAGGTCTTCTGATATAAACTGAACTTGGTCACTCTTACATTGCTGACTAAACACAAATGCACACTCAGCACATGAAAGTCACACATTTTTCTCTGAATCATTTTCTTCCATTTATTTCTGGCTTTCTCTTACACTCAACTTCTCTGTCTCTAATTTTCCTTTTCTCTTCAATAATATTTCTCCCTGACAGTGGAAATCAAATGCCTGTTTCATCTGACAACAAGGGTGTTTTACTGCAAACAAAAAAGACAAATGAAAGCGGTCCTGTAGCCCAATTTCATATGACAGTTAGCAGCGGTTAGCTTGTTTTTCTTTTCACTTAATAAATACAACCTCACCAATTTGCGACTGTTTATTTTCTTTATAATCCATCACACTTTTAACAGCTTTATTCTTTAAAGACACTTTATGATCTGCTTTGTTTACAGTTAATAATCCAACAGGGAGAAATAAAAGTCTCATGTGCCGTTACTAACTTCAATGTCATTCTTGATTTCTCAATACAAATATCTTAGGAGTTAGTAGACTGTTTTAAGCCTGATATTTAAAAAAAAAAAAATCAGAAAAATCAGAAAAACATATATTTACACAAGTAAATAGGCCATTCCATTAAATGCCTTGAGCAAAGCTGTATTGGGTTTTGACAGTGGAAATGTGCTCTTGTATATCTATCTGCAGGTGTGTGTGTGTTAAGACAGACATACAGGAGAAAATTAACCAGACATTAATGAGTCTTACCATCATTATAATTTTTATTCATATATATATATATATATATATATATATATATATATATATATATATATATATATTATACTATGTATTATATGTATAAAATTAATCCTGCTAGCTTTAGCTGAGAGACATTTTAAATCATTCAAACCATAAAATAGAGGTGGAATTTCCACATTGAATTATTTTTCAGTTCTAATAAAGATCTGGTAGCAGTCTCTCAGTTGTCCGTTTCTTTTTTCTCTGTCACTAGGGATTTCTTTTGTTATCTGTAGATATTCAATTTGATTTCATTTTGTTCACATATATTTTTAACAATAATCGGGGCTGCAGGGATAATGAATTCCATTCAGTTATGCTTTCTCTGTGTTATTTAATTTTTTTCTTTAATTTCATCACAGAGCTATAAAGGAATGATTCAAGACTCCTTAAATTTTGACACAATAAATAGATTGTATGGAGGTGGTCTGCAGTCACACAGATTCAGAGCTTCTAATCCAGCTTTATTTCGGAGTGAAATGAACACACGTATTGCCACTGAGTCATGGTCCAGTTGACAAGATCTGAAACACTGTATCAGTCTTTCCCCTGGAAAACATATTCATATAATTCATTCATATAAGTGTTGGTTGCACTGATGCAAATGTGAAACGTTTTCCTTTCACATGACTCGTATGTTTATATCTTTACATTATTTTATAAAAACATGATCAAGATCACTGCATTGTGTATTATGAACGTGTCATCACAAGATGTCATTGTATTAAGCTGTGTTATGACCCTGGCAGGTGTAGATTGAGTTATAAGGTTATTACAGGTGATAGAGGGTCTTTATTTAGCATAAAAAACTCATACAAAATTTGTCTGTTCTTACAACGCGCACAATTAAATTTGGGTCATTGCTAATGTAAAGCCTTTAGGACCAGAACATTTTTCTTTAAATTGATGAGTTATACATTAGATGTTTTAAGAAAGAAATTAATTGGTATAAATTACGCCTCGAAGCCTGGTCTGTTACCTTGCTAAACCATGTAGTTTTTTAAACTGATGGCCAGAGACGGGCTGAAGTAAGTCAGTTGTAAATAATTAAGGTTCCTTTCTCCGGCAAAATTAATTGGGCTCTGTCAGTTCTAGTATTTACCTAATTAGTTACACCTGCAACAGCTCAGTATTTTACTGTTCTAAACAGACTTTTACTGGAGGGGAGAAGGAGTTAGCAGGAGAGGGAAGTACATCCCTGTAAATTCACTTTGTCAGAGCTTCTCTGTACAGGTCTTCCTTCCTGTTCTTTTTTTTCCTGTGTGCCTGGCTCTTGAGTTTATTGGTCCCCGTGGATTTTTGTGTCTCCTGAGTATATAAGAGAAGGAGAGACAAGAGGTGAGGGACACCGAGATGCTCTACTGAACAATTTGTGTGATAACTTTAAGTGTGTCACAGTTAAAATGCACACAGCCAGCCACCCACACACACACACACGCACACACACACACACACACACAGAGCAGTACAGCAACGTCTATCAGATGGTTGTGACTCCAGCAAGGTGTGTAAGCTGACCACAGCAGCAACGGACATACAGCTGTATGCATGTGTTTATGTACCACATGGACATAAATATGGCAGACACATACTGTAAAGAAAAAGCTTAGTACAATAAGTTAAAATGGAAATGGTAAGGCTGGAGGAAAAGAGGAATCAGGGTTAAGCGTGGGAAAACAAGAGATGAAAAGAGGCAGAAAAGGGGAGGAGGCCAGCAGATGTACTGTTGATGAAGCTGCAGGGTGAGATGACATAAAGGATGAGGACAGAAATTAGTTAGGAGAGATTATTTCTATTATGGCACACTGTTATCATGAACAATGGCAGCAACTAGAAATCAGAACTGAACATTGTTATGGAATTTTTCTACATTTAGGGGTCTTAGGGTTAGCTAGTGTCCTTTCTTTTACAGCACTAAATCTTTAAACTGTCCCTCCAGAACGCAGGGTTGAAGCACAGTGTCTCAAGGAAAACAGGTGGTTATAAGGCCGATGCTCTGCAAGACAACAGGTGCCACTGTTAGTTCAGAGCTTAGAATGAGCATGACCTGACTGTAACGCTACTCAAGAGTAATGTAAGGTAATATACTTGTACTTAACTGGGTGTTAGTTTATAAGGCTGAGCACCATAGGGGAAGGTAGGAATATGTGGCGGACTCTGGATTGATTGCTTGTACTTGACAAAGTTCATATTCCTCCTGATATCAGAATCTACAATAAATGTTACATCTTTAATCAACTTCGAAGGCTCCTGGGTGCTTCCAGTCTCCAACCATTGACCCATCAAGATTTTTCCACATCAAACATCACAAAATCATGCAAGAAGAGAAAAATTGTCAGTTTAGGTGGAGAAAACATGTTCACATTTCTGAAAAATGAAGATGCTTTTAAAGGACATGAATTTTTTTCACAGCTTCTTGCAGTGGGCTCTGATATAAAAACATTTTATGCCAAAATAGTGATTTCATGTATTAAAAACAGTTTCTGTATTTCTATCTGTTGTCCTCTTTTCACTGGTTGGAAGAAAAAAGTGATGTCATGTCCTGATAGTTTTGGCTTTGCTTATTATAACCAGGCAACTGTCAATCACATCTTCTTATTAATCCACACCCACACAGTTCTGATGAGGCACATTAGTGTGATTTTTTTTTTCCACTGTTAAATCTTGTGATGAATAATACATGACAATGTGTTTTGCTCTAACTTTGATTGTTGCACCACATTTTCAGGGGTTTAACATAATTGCTTGCAGTAAAGAATATACTACCTCAGTTTCAAAACTAGGGCAAATTCCTTATCAAAGGCAAATGTGTGCTTGTGTATTGGTGAAATGTATGTGTCACATACAAGAAGTCAGCAGACATCGTGCTGCACCGATGCAGTGGTCAGTTTGCTTGCTGTGAGTGGCTAATTTCCTGCTTGCATGAGTTCAATAATGCTGTAGCTTGTGAAGACATTATGAGACCAACAATAAGGAGAGGGCAAACTACAGAAGGATGTTAACACAAATTTGATGGGTCAGTGTATCAAACCTATCAAACCTTCTAAGACCACTGCTTATTTCAGAAAATGCATTGTTTTGCACATTGCATTGCACAGACTACTTGCACACCAAAAAATGTGATTACTGCAATGATTCACAAAAAGGGGATGGCTGATTCTTACCAGGCCATTTGTAGTCTTTGTGTTACATATGAGGGGCTTTCCTTTCCAGGTGATGAAATTCTGAAGGCTGCAGTTCAGGAATGTGGGCTCCATCTGCAGCATATCACTTGAAGGATAGTGAGTATTTTCAAAAGCAGCTCACATTCCTCATCTTTGAAAAAAAATGCACCCAATCTTTTGCACACTTGTTGCATATTTGGAATATTTGTGTATTCGTGCTTTGAGATTCTGCATCTCCTGATAAAGCACAACAGTTTGCTCAGAGGAGCGTTCTTCATTACAAAATGTCAGTGTGCGGTAGGAGCGCAGCACACTGCTGTTAAATGGGATGAGAGGAGCTCATCTGATTGTTCATGATTGATAACCATTATTTATTCCTCCTAATCCAGCCTCTTTTACATTAGCGCTGCAGGTGCACTGCCAGAGCCCCACAGCCTCTGGTCATGAAATTACCAAAAATCTGTCAGTCACAGCCAAGTGCACTAGTGTGGTGAATTTGACTCAGAAATAGGGCCTTCCGAGGAAATAGACAGGGGAGGTTGAAAGGAGGAGATGAGGGAGTAAGAAATGGAATGAAAGTGGAACATGGAGAGAGAAGAGGGAGAAACTGTTGTCTATTTTCAAAGGAAGAAGGGGGAAAGGGAGAGAGGAAGAACACAAAGAGTGAAACCTCCTTTTCCATCTCACAGGAAGAAATGAAAAGTTGTGTCGCTACCAGGGAGGGTGCTTTTAGTCTGCTGTTTCTATAGCAACAGTGCCCTTTTTTCCGACCTGCAGTTATTATTATGCAACATGTAGAAAAAAACACAGAAATGCCAGAAACAATATGATTATTAGTAATCAGGCAGAGACAGACATTCTATACCACAGCATACAGCATGCATACAGTATAGGCTGACACACACACACACAAGATTACATGACATGGGCTTCCTCAAAAAGCTGGAAAAGGACTTACAGATAACACAAAAATTATATTCAGAAAAAACATTGTTATCTTTCTTAATCTCTACGTACCTTAGAGTGCACGTGTTTGTGTATGTGTGTGTCATATATACCCAGTATGATCGTGACCCGTTGCCATTTTCAGGGAGACAGATTGAGACAGAGAAGCATTACCTCAAACATCCATCTTCTACAGTCTGTGCATGTGTGTGCAAAAGCCCACAGCTCTTTAACAAACTATGTTATGCTCATGCATGATTTAGCAAGGGATTTTAAGCGTACACACACGCATGCAGTATCATTCAACTCTGCGAATACTGCCTTTTGCCTTTAGCTCTTCCCATGACAACAGAATCCCATCAACACTTTCGCCTAACCTCTTGTTGCTGCAGTAATCACCGATTAACAATCTGTTAGAAAGACAAGAAAAAGGCGAGCAGGGAGACAGAGAGGGAGTGATGGGGTGACAGGAAAATAAATCAAGCAAAGAAATAAATGAACACAAAATATAAGAGGAGGGAGAGAAGACACATGCACACACATTCACAGGTCAAATGCAACATGCATAAATTGTTCTACATGACAGGCTATTGTAATTAGCCTATTATAGGGACAGTAATCACATTACCATGAATGGGCTCCTATTGAGATTAAATGCATTTAAGAGCTGCTACAAGGTTCACACACACACACACACACGCACACACACAGACACACACACACACACACACACTACAAGGTGGCGATGACGTAACATTTGAATCTATCAGAATCAAGAAGTTGTCTTAAACCAAAAATCCTCAAAGTGACCACATCAAGAATCAAGTGAAGACAGTCTGCTTCAGGCATCCTGTGATTTTGGTCTCAGAGGGGTTCTGACTCCTGAGGAGGATGACATCCTGTCACCATCGCCACCTTCAGCATTATGCACTTCTCTGCCTCTTTCCCTCTGACATTTACATTTAAACACATTCACACAGAAAGTCAATGCTGGCTGGGTGGATGCTCAGTTTTCCAGGCAGACTGACAGTAACTCCATCCAACCACAAAAAGTGAACAGTGAAGTTACACTGAAGGGATCTATTAGCAGAAATAGAATATAATATGTATAAGTATGTTTTCTTTAGTATATATTCACCTGATGATATCCTCGTCAGTGCTCCTTTTAACTGTTGATGTGGTTTTTTTTAACCACACAGCACTCTCACGTCATATATTAGACCCGGCCAGTAGTGGATGGTCACGCATGCCATCGGCCTGGGGAACCCGAGTTCAACTCCCTCCCAGTCCCGGCTACCAAAATAGGTGAGGGTTGCGTCAGGAAGGGTGTAAAAAAACTAACGCTGAGTCTACAAGCGGATCATCTGCTGTGGCGACCCTGGAAGGGATCAGCCAGAAAGGACATCAACAATGACTCTCATGTAATATATTATGACTTTAAGATGACAAACATATCACAACATCCATGGATAATCAAAAGTTATGTGAATTTAACCATTTAATCCTCAGGTATGAAAACATATATACAGCTGAAAACTGCAAGTACAGCTCCATCAATGATGAAAAATTAAAATGTCTCAGTAATCAGTAAATCTGACAGGTGTCTCATATGTGTGTGTGAGACAAAGGATTGCTGGTTGCAGGATGACACATCAGCACAGCTCATTAACCACATATGAACTGCTGCGTTTAGTGTAGGTGTGCAGTCATGAACATGCATGAACATGCATGTGGTTGCCAGGCAAGCAATTTGCATAGCGTATGTGAAAGAAACAAGCTTGAGACTGTATGTGTTTAAGATGAATACAGCAAGAGGACCACACGTCCAGGTAAGTGATTGCAGCTACAAAGATGTAAAGACATTGTATTTTTTAAGAGGGGATCGAGAGACAAGTGAGGGAGGGGGACTCACAGCAGAAAGGTGGATCCCTGGAAGAAAAATGGGTACTTAAGAAATGAAAAAAGAACTGAACCTAGATGAGAAATGCACTGATTGAATTCTCATTAATGAGTGAAAGGACCAAGAGGGATGGAGGCTCACAGAGACGGTGAATACAGAGCTCTTCATTCAAATTATTCCTGTGGTGTTAGCATCCATAAGAAATGGATATCCTAAAGTACGATGAGAGTGAAATAAAAATAGATAAAACAAGGATAAAGAACGCCATTTTGCAAGCTTGTACTGATAACAAAAATACAACAAAGAATGTATCTGAAATGTGTGAAATGAAGCGTAATCCTCCTTCACAAAATATCACAATAGTCAGACTGAGACGTTGAAAAGTATGTCAAATAATGTCAGTAGGTCATACCTTAATGCCTGCTAATTATACAGTAAGCAACATTTCAGAAGTAATTTCATTGTATAACATTTCATCATTTAATGAAAAAAAAAAAAAAATTACTCTGCATTTCCGCCTCCATGAAACTGAAAAGAAATCATCCCTCTTAAAGTTTTCGAAGTCTTGAATTTTATCTTGTAATTGATTCAGAGGATTTAACTTGTGTGTATAACTGATTCCAATATTTAATTTTGCACAGGGAAATTAAATATATATGGTCAAATGAAACAGAGTATATCTCAGGCAATCATATTGCAATGTAGTATTGCTGTACAGGGGGCCATGTGGTGCTGTGATGTGTGATGTCGTCCCACTAAGAAATATGAAAATATTTTAGTTTCTCAGTGTTGGTCTTTCCTTATTGTTTCCTGTTTATTTGGCTCTTTACTAAGCAACAACTTCTCTTCTAATAAGACTCCAGTCTGGCCTCTTTCTGTTGTCTGACTGAAACAGATCAATAGACTCGGGGTGCCAGGAGCTCACCAGGTAGAGAGCGTATCATTAAGGTTCAGTTCTTACTGTGGCGGCCTGAGATCGAGTCTTTAAAGAATAAAAGAAATCAACAGACTTGAGTTCTGTGTACTGATGTTGTCACTATTTTTCTTTTCAAAGTTCCTCGAGACCAAATAATTACGATTCCATTATGAATGCTGAAAAGAATCACTTTTATCATGTTGTACTTAACTTTATATTATATAGAGGAATGTGCCAAAGAGTTTGTTTTATGAAACATAAAAACAAAGAGTAAGGCTGTTCATTGCTAATCCGCCTGAGGACTCAGTAAACAGGAAGTGAAATGCTACGTTTTCTTTGCTCCGTCTGAATTCCACTGCAGTCTGCAGAACTGTTTGACCAGCCAGGTGATTTATAGTGTTGTGTTCTTATAGTTGTGGTGACTGTACACAGTTTTGTTTTGAAATTCTATTGTCTCAAAGTAGAAGACAGACCAAAGCCACAGGAGTAAAAGTCAAGGGGTAAGACAGCAGTTGTGTTTTGTCCTCGACCACTACTGCAAGGGTTTCATCATTTATGAGACACTGATATCTGCTTTGACTTCATATTTATATTCATATTCATATCATATCTTCATATTTTTATTGATACCTCTACATAATTTAATAGTTAATCAACAGACTTATTGTAGATCATTGCAGTGGATACAAAACATTTAATAAGGTTTTAAATAACATACATCAAAGAAAGACTAATCATCTGTACATCACTAATGATACAGCAAATACATCCATTAATTTTTGAATATAGAGTGTGACATGAGCTCCTTACTGTGCTACAGAGGGATGAAAGAGTACATAAAAATAGTTATAGGTAATATATAAAGTGTTATCCAGTATTTAAACTTAATTTTCTCAAAGTTTCACAAACATGTTAATCCAACATGATCCCACATTTTGGTGCAAAACCAAACTCTTTAATCCACCGCTCCGCAAGGCATAAAGTAGTACCGCCAAATAATCAACATATTTCAAATCGAAGGCAATTTACTTTCCTGAAATAGATCCAAACAAATTTTATCTCTTCTTCTGAACTCATGGGAGCGTACAGCTCTAACTTTAAAGACACATGTGAGTGTGTGTGTGTGTTGATAATCTGACCCCAGGATGCTGCTGCTGCTCTACCGGCTCTGAGTTGTGAGTCTGCATTATGCTCAGCCACTCAGCCAGTCAGCCAGTCAGTCATCCAGGAAGCTATCCCTTCAACCAGCCAGCCAATCAAGCCAACCAATCAGTAAAAACTCCAGCTGGTTCACGGTTCGAGAAACGTCACAACATGATATTAAAGGCAATAAAGCACAGCATATGCTGCATGTATGCTAATAAATAGAATAGTTTAACAACCATGCTGCTTGGTTGCCCTATTTCCTACAGCCATCCTGCTTAGTTGCTATTTCAGTTGTGTAACATAACGTAAAACTGAAATTTACAGGCCTATGATCATATTCATCATTTATGTGTGTATGTTTTCTATGGATTCGTAAAATAGCACAGCAGGAGTCACAACCAATAGCTGCGTAAAGGAGAGAGCGAGAGAGTCGACATCAGTGTGTGTTTGGTTTATTTAGTTTGACAGCTTGTTGACAGTGCTGGTTTCTTTTTCATGCTGTCAGCCGATTATTCATTTAGAGCTGAATGCAGTTTGGACCACAAGGCCTATTAAATTATACACCTTGAACAGAATTGTTTCGGCACCACTAAGACTCCTGAAACTGTGCAGGCATGTGAGATGGAAGTTTGTTTCAGTTTAAGCTCACAGCTATGGAAGGTGTGAGGGTGAGCGGCACTTCATCTGTCTGTATTGGTGTGGGGGGTGCCGAGGACACGTTAAATCTTAGATGGCCTCAACTGTTCTCTTTGGCCTCAGTGAGCAGATTAACTATGCAGGCTGCCAAGAGTGTGACCCATTAAAATCCCAAATTGACTCCTAGAACTTTTGTTGTTAGTATGAAGTGACAGAGAGAGTGAAGGGAGTAGCACGTTGCTTCTTTTTGGATTATTGCAAAGCAGCGAGTTATAAAAGAAACCTGAAAGCTATTAGAATCCCATGTTCACCAGCAGGTTTTTTGTTGTTAGTGTGAACTGACAAATAGTTTCTAGTGTTGAAAGCTTAAAGACTCTTGTTGCCAGTGTGATTTACCTCACGCTGACAGAAATGGATTCTACAGTATTACGCTGGTGAACACTAATTCAACTATTCAACTAAAATAGTTAAATGAATTATTACATTTGCTTCTGGCGTGGCTAAATATTGTATCTTAAGTCTAAAGAATAAATCCTGTTCAGTAAAAAGCAGAGGAGAGACTGTAACCTCTGTAATAATGCAAATAAATAAAAATCCAGCTTTGAAACAATAGCTTTTATCAACAGTATGGGTCAGACAAGGACTGTAGTGAAAAGTGAAGTATGTCCACATCATTGTTTCATATGAATTTTTGAATGATGGGCAAAATGTGTTTTGTTAGGTAAAAGTGACCTTTACCAAATTACAATCAATTCTTGTGTCCCAGTGGATGTCTGTGACAAATTTGAAGACATTTCGGAGACATTTCGGCAAAAATGCCTCAGGTCATGGATGGTGCTAGTGCAAAAAAACAATAACACAAACATTATTTAGTCAATATGTCTGTAATTAGGGCTTTAAAGAAGTCTTGGTTCACTGTGAGTCACTGTGATCATAACCTCTACAGGTTGACAGGTGAGTTGAGGAGTGACTGCAGGACACAGAGGACTGAATACATGTCTTTAAACAGGAGGAATAACAGTGGAGAGCATTGGTGAATGTCATGGACAAAATCAGTAATGATGCAAATACCTGCACTTTGGTGCCATTAAATTCATACAGTTACTTTAGTTCTTTTGTTTGCTGACAAATAAATCATTATTTCACTTTACAAAGTCAGAGATTTACAACTTCTACAAACCAGTGCTGTATTCCAGTCTGTTTTAGAAAATGGGCCGCGGATCTTAACTCCTTCAGAAAGCCAAATGAAAACAATGCTGAGTGAGTCCTTCTCCAGAGCTGCAGAAGTTAGCCTGGAGGTGACGTCAAGACTTCAACTTAACTCAGACTTGTGTTGTGTATTTTTAGGCAGCTCAACTGTACGATAAGCTCTGCTCTGGGACAAATACAGCTGACACAAAAGATGTTTATCATCCACCATATGACAGCGTTTCATCACCGTCGACTGGGCTGAGTTAAAAAGTTCAAACACAAGGACACCGAAAGGGAAACCTTCATGATGTCTGCTTGTGGATAATGTTATAAAAGTATAAACAAGCAGCTGAATACATTCAGTTCATTCAACTTTATTTTCCCCATAGAAGTGACTGATTTTAGGGCAAAACATGCTCAGACAACAAACCTGGCAAGACATATGAGAAGGCAAGAGTGAGGGATGAGGGAGAGAGAGAGAACAGGGCGTCAGTCCAAAGGGCAACTCAGTACAGCAGCCTGATACTGTGTTGTCCAGATGGTCTGTCCTTATTATGGGGTGTATATGTTTCTGTAATGAGCGTCATGACCATAAGTCCTGTGTGTGATCCAAAAATATGAGAACGACACCCTTGATAAATTCTGTTTGAATATGCAGAAAAAAATCCCATAATAAACAACAGATATATGGTAGAAATCAGCAGACTGAAAAAAGACTAACTCACCCTCTGTCTCTTCAACCTGTTTTATCTCTGTCTCGTTACTGACACACTAAATTCACTTCTACTTCGCTCTGTGTGAGCTGCACATGTAAGCTGCCCTCTGGCTACAATAAAGCCTTTAAACACTCCAGTGACAAAAATGTATTTTGAGTGGTGATGGCTGCGGAAATTATAATCATGTATTTATAGCCGAACAATAAACACACAGACACACACGCTCTCAGTCACTTCCAGTAAAGTCAAACAATCATTGTGCTATCAAGCACTGCAAAAGTGAGTTTCACTGATTGAATTGAATGTACTGCGTCACCAATGATGGATGGTTTGAATGAACATTTTAATTTGCTAGTGCACATAGTTTCATAGCAGTTTGAAAGCAGTCAGACTTCAATTCCACTCTGGGGCCACAGTCAAACTTTAAAAATCCAATTTTTAAGTGTTGTTTAATAATTGTCCCTAAAACACAGTGACACAATGGAGACATTGATCCAGGTTATATTACTCCACTTACCTTGGGGATCACTGTTTCATCTGGTTATTTTACAAATTTGCAATTATTGATATTGAGCAGTCAGGAAGAGCTGGAGCACTGGTTGTGATCCCCAGGGCAGCTACTCTAATACTGGAAGTTGACTGCTCTTGAACTCATCAGAAAAACAATGACAGACTTTGACTGTCTTTGTTTTGCACTTTAAGTACAAATGAATTTATCTCTGTGGCAAAAGGTCCATGGAGATGTTAAGATGCAACAAAGTGAAGCTGTCAAACTCAATCGAAATGGCTTTAGGGATAGTTAATCTGGATCAGCAGCTGGGAGTCACAGGGGAGCCTCGTGTGGTTTTTCTGTACAAAACGAGAGTTTTTGAGTTCTCTACCTTTAGAGTGAGAACTTAACATTACGAATGATTAATCTACAATAGGATTACAGTGCACTGCAGGAAATCTAGTCTCTCTCAACCCCAAGCTGCACACGAAAGCTGGTGGGAAATGTTGACGGAATGTGGATTGCATGGGGGGGGCAGAGTAATTCTGACTCCAGTAACACTCCCCACACACTGGAAAAGCTAGTGGGTTTTGTCAAGTCACTGTAAAGAGGCAAAGACTGTGTCTGTGAACAAGACAAAGGAGAGGAGGGTATGGGAGAGGAAATTTTGTAGATAGAAAGAGGTCGGCGCACTGTATCTGTGACTGTTTTATTTGATTTGTGTAAGCCACTGAAGATGAGTTAGTGTGTGTGTCATTGTTTCAGAGAGCGATGCAAAGCCTTGGGTGTAGGAGGGGTTAGAGAATAGTACGTTATTTATCAATATCGTCCTTATGCCATATGGAGCATTGACTACACTCACTAAATTACTGAGCCAATCCTCACTGTAAAACACCATACAAGCTTTCCAAAGGACTGAATCATTTGCTGTGGTCGTAACTTACAGAGTGAGAGGGAAAAAAGGTTGAGGGAGAGGAGGATAAATACATTGTGGGGGAGGAGAGACACAGAGGAAAAGTGAATGAAATCTAGCTGCATGTATTTACAGTGCTTTTTCCATTTTTTTTCCCAATTGTGTTTGTATAAATATGTACCAAGTCAAATTGTATAAAATACCATGCAGCCTTTTCTCAAGGTTTTACAAAAACATTCTGTGTATGGTGGATTTGCAACAGAAACACGTTTTGGTTGTTTACATTTAAACCGTTTCGTCTTCAAAACCACCATCTCGGTTTGATGTTGAAATGTTACGCACTTTGTGGTTTCAAAACATGTGAAACAGAGATTGCAATTAATCAGTATGACGTGAAAGACAGTGAAAACAAGAGATGGAAGTAAATAAAATAACAAAAGAGCAAAATGAAAGATTAGGAGGCGACGGGGGGTATAGAAGTATGATTGTTTGCATATTCAAAAAGCCTTTTCCTCGCAAAGGTTTGTGTGGGCTTTAAGAACAGAGCAAAACAAGAAATACCCTGCCCGCCCGCCCGCCCACACACACACACACACACACACACACACACACACACTTTCCAAATCGTTTTGAAAAACAAAAAAAAAAACATTGACAGCACTCAAGATTTCTTCATTGCTTTTATCTGGAGATGGAGCAGAGGCAGAGCTGTGATTTTTGAGTCTTTATATTTTGCATTGAAGATATTGTTTCAGTATAAGATTGATTACCTGCGTTACTGATACAAAAACTGATGCGCTATAAACAGTCTTTATAGACTGTAAATGTGTGTTGTTCTAAAGGTACTAAACAACCTCAGTGTTTCTTTGGTACTACCATCTAAAATGTGCCCATACGGTATGATCAAAAACGGTTCATCAAGTTCTTCCATGGCTTTTTTGATTTCTCATAATAACATGCAGAAAGCAACACACAGACAATCAAAACATTGCTTGCGAGTGCCACGAAATGAAGATCAGCACCAGGAAGACAGAAGCCATGTCAGTCGGCCGCCACCCAGAAAGACTGGAGATTACTGTAAATGGACAACTCCTCAAACAAACCAGAGAATTTAAATACCTGGGGAGTATTTTCACAGCGGATGGGAAGATAGACAGGGAGATAGAGACAAGAATACAAAAGGCAAACTATTGATATTGCCAAAAGTATTTGCTCACCCATCCAAATAATCAGAATCAGGTGTTCCAATCACTTCCATGGCCACAGGTGTATAAAATCAAGCACCTAGGCATGCAGACTGCTTTCACAAACATTTGTGAAAGAATGGGTCACTCTCAGGAGCTCAGTGAATTCCAGTGTGGAACTGTGATAGGATGCCACCTGTGCAACAAATCCAGTCGTGAAATTTCCTCACTCCTAAATATTCCACAGTCAACTGTCAGCTGTATTATAAGAATGTGGAAGTGTTTGGGAACGACAGCTACTCAGCCACGAAGTGGTAGGCCACGTAAAGTGACGGAGCGGGGTCAGCAGATGCTGAGGTGCATAGTGCGAAGAGGTCGCCAACTTTCTGCAGAGTCAATCACTACAGACCTCCAAACTTCATGTGGCCTTCAGATTAGCTCAAGAACAGTGCACAGAGAGCTTCATGGAATGGGTTTCCAAGGCCGAGCAGCTGCATCCAAGCCATACATCACCAAGTGCAATGCAAAGCGTCAGATGCAGTGGTGTAAAGCACGTCACCACTGGACTCTAGAGCAGTGGAGACACGTTCTCTGGAGTGGCGAATCACACTTCTCCATCTGTCAATCTGATGGACGAGTCTGGGTTTGGCAGTTGCCAGGAGAAAGATACTTGTTGGACTGCATTGTGCCAAGTGTAAAGTTTGGTGGAGGGGGGATTATGGTGTGGGGTTGTTTTTCAGGAGCTGGGCTTGGCCCCTTAGTTCCAGTGAAAAGAACTCTGAATGCTTCAGCATACCAAGACATTTTGGACAATTCCATGCTCCCAGCTTTCTTCCAACGTGACTGTGCACCAGTGCACAAAGCAAGGTCCATAAAGACAAGGATGACAGAGTCTGGTGTGGATGACCTTGACTGGCCTGCACAGAGTCCTGACCTCAACCCGATAGAACACCTTTGGGATGAATTAGAGCGGAGACTGAGAGCCAGGCCTTCTCGTCCAACATCAGTGTGTGACCTCACAAATATGCCTCTGGAAGAATGGTCAAAAATTCCCACAAACACACTCCTAAACCTTGTGGACAGCCTTCCCAGAAGAGCTGCAAAGGGTGGACCGACATCATATTGAACCCTATGGATTAGGAATGGGATGTCACTTAAGGGAGTCAAGGCAGGTGAGCGAATACTTTTGGCAATATGGTGTATGTCAGCTATCAACTAGCACCTCTACTAAAGCATCCAAGCATCCCTATGGAGACGAAGACCAGACTGATAAATGCCATCTTCATTCCAGCCCTCACCTGGACCCTAAAACAGAGCACAGGAAAGGAGTCTCACAAGCTGTGAGATGAGTGTTCTAGGAAGAGTCACTGGAAAGACAAGGAGACACAGGGTCAGACAGATGGTGGGGATCAAGCCTGTCCTACAGTTCATCGCCAACCAGAGAGTACAATGGTTTGGCTATTTGATGAGAATGCCAACCACATAACCAGCATTAAAAGCATACACCACCAGGTACTCAGGTGTCAGGGCCAGAGGCCTTCGATGGATAGAGGGAGTGCACATGGCCTGCCTCTCCAGGAGGCCATACACCTGGCAGCAGAACGCCGGCTACTGTCTCCCCGCAACACCCCCTTAGGCATAAGCGGCCGGATTAAGTATGTGCAGAAAAAAATACAAAATGATACAAGCAGCAAAAATAACGAAAAATAACTTAGTCTCAAGTAGACTTATGTAGACTAGTTTTATATAGCCTCGGTTGCCTTTTAAAAATCAAACCCTCATTTATGTTTTTCTTTTGTGGCAAACTCAGTCCCGGAAACCACAAACAAAAACTGTGAGACAGACACTGAGGAACCACAGGGGGTCAGAGAATTCAGAAAGACATGTCCAACAGAGGAAAATGCAGACTATGATTTGTGTGGGCTCCCTACCAGGCTGATGATAGTCAAAAAATGAATAAGTAAACAGCCTCCTGTTGTTGCTGTGAAACACATCTAGTCATCCATGAGAAAATAATAGCTGGGGTGACTCAGCAGCTCACCTGGTCAAGCGGGCACTCCATGAGTCAAATAAAGTTGACAGGAGTGCACATTGCCCACTGACAGTGCCCTATACTGGGCTGTTAGACCTGCCGTGATGCACCATGTTGGTCCAGAAACTGCTTCAGCTGTTAGGGTAATGAAAGCCACTTCACCAATGGGTTTAATAGATCAGTAAGCATCTAATGAAGTTCTATTACAGGGACAAAACTAGAATCTGTGTGGCAGAGCAGTGGTTGATCATTCAGATGGCTAACAGCTAAAAGCAGCCATGTGTGCACGCACACACACACACGCACACACACACACACGCACGCACACACACACACACACACACACACACACACACACACACACATACACGCACGCGCACACACACAAACATCTGTCCCCATGTAGTGAAGTGGTGGATGCTTGTTGACAAGGTGATTGATGCCTCTCTCTCCCTCTCTCTCTCTCTGAAATAATAAACAGATGCCCGGTAAATTTCATAACAGTTGGGCCTGTCAATCCACGAGCACAAGCACACATAAATACAAGAACATGCAGTGCACATGAAAATTATGAAAAATAATGGAAACATCACACACAGGACAGCAGCACTTGTGAATAGTTAGTATAGTTGTTAGGTGGCAATGAGCAGATGTTCATGAAAGTGCGAATAGACTATTTTAAGTTAGGCATTTCTGAAACATCTAGAAAATCTCTGGAATATAGAAGACCTGATTAAATCACCAGGAGAAAAGTGTGGAGAATTTTTTTTTTTTAAATGCTGTTTATATTTCTCCATGTACAAAAAAAATTAAATCATATTACCTTTAGCCCACTGTCTGTTTCATTGATTTATTTACAATCAGAGCTTCATCATCTAAATAAACAGAAAATTCCCTCAATTCTTTAATTAAGTGTGTGACCAAAAGAACTTTTGGATGAGTCGCAATTACAAAGCCATCCACACAGAGGACTGGATGCTGATTAGCAGCATTCATCTGTTTAAGAGGTCTGACAATCATCGTGTTTTCAAAGCAACACAACACTTTGAAAAACATGATGATAATGATGAAGTCCAAACGGGATAAATGGTCAGTGTCTGCACAGATGCACAAATCTTAGAGATTAGTAATTACTGCTGAGCATCAGTTTGAACGTCACAGGTGCACATATGACTGATCTGATATGGATTAAAACACCAACTGTATTGCAAATCAAATCTGTGGATTTAATTGCACCAAGGTAGACAGCTGATGACTCTGCATTTATCCACTTGTGAATGTCACGTCTAGATTTTAAAAACAAAGTAACCAGTGGCGAGGCTTTTACAAAGGACATCCGGACACTTGTCTTGTTGGTTTTTTGTTTGTTTCTTTTCCTCCGGATGATGTGTAATATGTTACCGTGGTTACAGCAGGGCCACAGTAAATCACTTTAGCATTTCAAGCAGTGACTGACATTACCAATGTGCACAGGCACAATCAAGTCGCTGACCTGATGTGGCGATACTGACGCCCTCTGGAAATGGCTTAAACCTGGATGATTATTTTAATGAAGCAAAGGGAAACGGGTCTGAAAAACCACGGAGGTATATTCCAAACACGAACCCACTGCAAACAGACCGAAAAACACAGAGAGAGAGGAAGATGTGACAGTGAAGAAAAAGTAAAAGAGAGGGTAGCCATGTGAGAAAAGCTTTGATTATAATTGGAAAGATAATGATAGAATAATGATAATGATGACAATAATGATACAGTTGATACAGGCCAAAGCAATCAGCCATTTTCTGCATTAACGGAGGAAGGCTAACTTTATCTTTTCTTTTTGCATGTCAGTGATTTCATTTCAACATGTCCTATTTGAGGCCAAAATTCAACATTATTTTGGTGATATCTGCAAGACATATAGATAAAGGCCGGGAGAGCCAGAACTTGGCACCACAGGAGGGCCTAATCAGCTGTCGCTGATTGCTGTACTGTCTTACTCAGCGAGTCACACAACACTGTCGACTACTCATTTATTTGAGAAATCTGTAAAATGACTTCGTCTAAAACACCCCATGACTGTGATCTTAGCACCACAGGGGGGTGGGGCTACAGCGTGTAGCACTTTAAGAAGCATAATCAGTAATCACTTCTTTGCAGTATTCACATTTCCAGCTGATGTGAGTACCTGCTTGTGCAGAGGGAAAGAGTGATGAAGGGCCGAGAGATGAGAAGAGATGAGAGGGTCAAGAGAAGAAAAGGGGAGTTTTTTTTTCACCAAATGCCACAGGAATATTGTGCATGTCTTATCTGCGGCAGTCACACAAACCTCACTGTGGAGAGAGGGGCTAATCGGTTGACTCACTGACTGACCGTCTGAATGGTAGAATGGCCGCCTGACTGACTGCGTAGTGACTTTCCATCCATCCTCCTCCCTCACTCTGTGTGTGTCTGGTTGTCAGGCCCATTAGCTCATTAGGCGCTGTGTATGATTGGAATAAGAACTAAGCTAACACAAATCTCTAGACTGTGACACATACACACCAATCTTTTCTTTGTCTCTGCTTGCCCTTTCTCAGTTTTTCTGATACCTATTCTTATTTTTGCTCCCTCTTGCTGTCTCCTCCTTATTATTTGTTTCTTGCCATCTCGTCCCCCTCTCATCTCTCACTTCCTGTGTCTCTGACTCTTTTGCTTCCCCATCTCTCTCTCTCTCTCTCTACTGTATGTCTTGCTGTCTTTTTACTACTATACCACCATAACGGCTAATAAAATATCCATAAAAAAGCTCCTAAAAGTGGACAAAAGGCTATTTTGAGATATTAAGCGTAGCGTGTGGTGCTCTACTTTATTCAGATTGCCACACAGTAGCAACAGTGGGCTAAGTATATATTACACTAAATGATCATAGGCTTGTGCTGCTCGCTGTGTTGGTGAAAAATCTATGATTTTGCAATAATTTTCTCCCAAAACAAAATGCTCACGAAAACCACATTACGATGTTGTTCCTACAAGTGGATGCAGCTGGCAAAATGTGTGTGTGTGTGTGTGTGTGTGTGTTGGGGGGGGTCGATGCTTAATGCTAAGTAGGCATAAGTATCCAACTATACATTATGAGGCTACATTACACTATGAATTTTTAAAAAGGCTGAAAATGACTATGAACAGCTGTCAGAGCTGAAAGCTGTACAAAAGTAGCTGCAGCTTTCTTCCTTTTCTTTCATCCATTAAAAAGTTAGTTCCATTCATGCATGACAGTTGTTTAAGAAGTTATTTTATTGATGGAATAACTGGCATAAATATTGTACCATAAGGAGTACACAATCAACAAGAGAAGATGGAGGCCGGCGGCAGCGGGTCCCTTTAACGTTTTGATCACTCTCCACCTGAACCAACAGGAACAGCTGGAGTCTCTATACAGTGTTACAGTGTAGCTGTGCTCAGGCAGCTACACCCAACGATGTGACTCAAAGGTCACTGTTTTTAAAGCACTGACCAAGCAGGAATGCTCTTTGAGTAATGCTACCATTGCACTGACCTTGAGAGAGGGAGAAACATATTTTGCATAATCTAGCTGGAGAACAAAACCACAACAGTGTGTAGTTCTTGTGTGGGGAATAAAGTCACCACAGGTTTATCATTGGGAGCCTTATTGGGAGAGCGCACCTGACGCAGCATATGTTGCTTAAAATCCATAAATACACAGTAAACTCACTACTGACACATCCAGGGGGATATTTATTACCTTATAATGTAACATTGTGTCGAACAAATCTGTACTGAAATCACAGACAGGACTCTGAATTTGTCGTCTCAATCAGCGAGGTAGAGATTAACAACAATCAATTCTGACCACACAGATTTCACAACAATCAAGGCTATGCTCTTGGTTTTGGTTAATAAACTCACATGGTCACTAATCAATGTTGTATTCAGTGATGTTGTTCATGACACAATGAGGCTTCACCACCCATATTGAAAAATATTTTCACCAGTGTAAGGTTTCTAAACTAATGGTTTTACTAAAATATTTTTTAAACATTTCTATAATGGTTAATCCAACAGTATGTGCAAGCTTATAATCAAAATGATATATATATATATATACATATATAATGCTAAAACATAATGTACTGTTTAACAAAAATAGCAAGGAACATAATTATTTTTTTTTTATTAAAATGCCAAATTACAGTTAGTGACTGTCATACCTGAACAGAAAAAAAGTGTTTTAGTGGTTAAATTTTATTCTGGATAATTTCTAACTTCTCAGAGAATTTCAGTGTTCTGGCTCAAATTTGGGGAGAGGAGGTGAATTCAGTTTAAAGTCCTCTCTCCTTATCAAAATGGAGAAGCACAGGGGACTCAGTGGGGAAGTCTGAATTAAATCTCTTCATGACGCTGGATTCTCTTTCGGACAAATAGGGCAAGTAGTCTAATAAATCTTTTAAGCACTTTATATATATTGATATTCTGATTTGCTAAAATGTGTGAGCGATAAGAAGGGAAGGCAAACTGGAGCTAAGAGGCATAGAAATCAAAAATGAATCAACACTAAAATTTGTCACTCTCAAAGAACACCTGTGGGTCCTGGCAACTCACTACAGTGAACACCTATCAATGTTGCTGCTACATGTTGCTAAGCACATGTACATGGGGGTAGGGTGGATACAGTCATACCTCTCTGAGCTGTCTCATCCTTCTCCAGCTTCGTGACTTCGACTATGTCTTGCTTTTTCTCTCTTGCTCACTTTTTCTATTTCCATCTCTCTACAGTGTCTCTGTTCCCTGTTTATATCTCTATCTCTCAGTCTGTCTTCTGTCTTTCTCTCCTTCTCTGGCTATTGGTTCCTATGGTGACAGGTCTCCGGTGCATTCTGCTCTGTTGCTATGGTAACTGACCTACAGTTGATATCCTGCTCTCTGATCTTTGTGTCCCGTCATTAATGAAGCCGTGTGTGTGTGCGTCAAGTTTGTTTGTTTCACACTGTGCCTAAACTTACATAGAAGTACAGCATTCATAATCACAGCAATTCACACATATTGTGATTCTATGTGAGGCTGAAAGTGACAAGTGGCATACGACTGTTTATACAATTTTGTCTCTCTATCAAAAGACGGGCAAAAAAGCAAAAAAAATAAATCTTTACAGGATGACGAGAGCAGTGGGTCTGACACATAACAGTCTATTTGTACGCTGTAGGGCTCAGAGAATGAGCTGAAAGACGTGCAGCACAGCGAAGCACTGAGGCTAACTGCAAAGTCGGGTGAGAGGCAAAATCCTCTGTGGGTCACTACGAGCAACTGATCTCACATTACACTCATTCGACTCACCGCTAACACACAAATATTGATCAGCACAGCCTTGACAAGTTGTCCTGCTTTAAACATGCCTGTGCTTCCTGCTTGCGACAGTAGAGCTTTACATTCTGGATACTTATAAATCACTGGGACTTTAATTTACAGTATGAAAAATACAGCAGCCTATTACCATATTTTCAACACTGTATTACTTCTTCAGTAATATGCCAGTGTGGCTTTTCAACAACCCAGGCCCTTTGCTAGAACCACAGTGCAGGGCTCACATTGGGTCGGTCTCTCTCTCTCTCTCTGTCTGTCTGTCTCTGGCTCTCTCTCTCTCTCTCTCTCTGTCTGTCTCTGGCTCTCTCTGTCGCTCTCTCTCTGTCTGTCTCTGGCTCTCTCTGTCTCTCTCTCTCTCTGTCTGTCTGTCTCTGGCTCTCTCTCTCTCTCTCTCTCTGTCTGTCTCTGGCTCTCTCTGTCGCTCTCTCTCTGTCTGTCTCTGGCTCTCTCTGTCTCTCTCTCTCTCTTTCTCTCTCTCTCTCTTTCTCTCTCTCTCTCTCTGTCTGTCTGTCTCTCTCTCTCTCTCTCTCTCTCTCTCTGTCTGTCTGTCTCTGGCTCTCTCTGTCTCTTTCCATCTTATCTATCAGGTGTCCTGCTCATTGGAACACATGCACACAACTCACACACAGTGTAAAAATGTAAAAATGGTACACCCAGTTCACAGAAATGAGGCTACAAAAAAAGATTATGAATTGAATGCATATACATACACCAATACATCAATGAATATCTATGTGCAAAAAGATGATTTTATAAAATATGAGTTCAGAGTTGATTGAACTTATTCATATCAGCTGTTCTGGAACCCCCGGGACAGCCGCAGCAAAGAACTGTGTGGTATTCTATTTAACTGATAAGGACCACACACACACACACACACACACATAATACGAACATTTAACATTAACCCTTAACATTCCTAAGGTTGTAGTGATTTTGCTCTTTGAAATGACAATCTCTGTTCCAGGTAAGAAGAGCACAATGGTTGGCATAAACTGATGAAAGAGAGTGTTGAAAAGCTGAGTATGTGGTGAAAAACTAATCCCCAGGTACACTATTACACTTCTAAAAAGATATTTTGCATGCACACTGTTGAACTGAGAAAAGTCATTATTCATTGATATCACTGCCAAAAATAATAAAAAAAAAAACATAGGCCTTATTTGCTGCTGTTGACAAGCTTACAAACAATCCCATCTCAGCAGACCCTCAACTTTTATCAAGTAAATCATGCAATGAATTTGACAACTTGACAACAATCTGACAATATTCTCAATAATAATAGGCTGTGAGCACCTCCCTGACAGGTGTAGGGCACACATAGTTACCACTTGAGATCAATTCAGTTATATGACACCCATCAACTATAAAACATTGGGAAGAAAAACATTGGAGAGTCCCTCTCCTTGATATACTCCTGACGAGATTTTTCAAAAATCTTTTAATCAGATCTTTGGCAAAATCAACACTTCTCTTCTGCTGATATTAAACTGACTAATGAAGAATGTTAGGCCCACAGTGAACCTTAAATTTGTTTTTAGTTGTGATGCCACTAGAAAAAAATGTGTTATTAACCAAATGTGAGCCAAATTTGAATGGTTAAATAAATATAGCATATTACGAAAAAAAAAAGTTCTGTGCTCTAAAACTGTGAACAAGGAGTTCACTTCTACATGCTCCCTGATTACAGAAAAAATACTGAAGTGATATATTTAACCAGAATTAGATGGACAATACATATTTATATAAAATTATCACCAGGTGGTTGTGGTCCCACAAAGACACTCAGTAGGTACGCTCGACAAAGATTAAAAAAAAAAAAAAAAAATCAAGCCAAAAAAGAACAAAGCGATCAGCTTCAGTCTTAAATCCAAAAAAACACAAACAAGAAGTCTTTGGTGTAGTGACGGACTGAGACCTAAATTTCAAAAGCCGCATTAATTCCAAATCTTTAAGAATACATCAAGATCTAGAGACCACAGTAGGATTAAAAACTTGGTCCATGGATTTATGTTCAGTGGGTGGGTAACACTAAAAACAGTTGATTAAACATTTTAGAATGCTACTGCTGAGTCCTCAGCCAGTCCAGAGGAGTGGATCACATCAGTCACACTGTATCCTCTGTGTCACTGTGTCTGTCTTTGAGTCTACTGTTGTTGTTTTTAGCAGAATGGCAGAGGGTCAAAAACATTTCTGATCTGCTGCTCCCCTCTGCACCCTCCAGACCTCTCAAACGGTCTGGGACAGGTCTCTTACTGGACCCAGGGATAAAACTACACACAGTCAGTTTCGAATGCACCACATATCTGGGACTAATTCCAGAAAACTTAAGGTCTGCTCCAGCTCTTGGTTGTTTCAAGACTTTTCTGTTTGTTGCTGCCTTTTATTGAGTTAAATTTGGGCCTGTTTATTCACATCTTACACTGAAATTTGTATTCCCCTACTTTATCTGTTTGATTACATTTAGAATATTTATTTTTATCTTCAATCAAATTTTGCTACTTTAAATTGTATTTAAAAGTGTCTTTTCCTTTTGTCTTGTTACATGGCCTTGTGCTTGTGTTCTTAATGTATTTTATATCTTATGTAAAGTGCTGGGAAATGCTTTGTTCTGGAAAGGCTCTGTACAAAAAAACTTGCCTTGCACACAAACACAAAATCGCCTAAAATGCTTTAATGGTATTTGGAGATCAAATCAAAATCAAAAGTCTTTATGGTTTTTGCATTGAGTGAATTCAACGAAATTAGGACTGCTGCTCCAACGCGGTGCTTTGTAAATTTCTGTATAAAAGTGTATAAAACAAACAGTCTAGGTCAAACATAAATAGGTAAGAGTGTATATATGCACACAGGCATTCCTTCACAGAGCACAGGGTTGGCAACGATGCAACACCCCTGGAGAAATTTGGAATTCAGAGCCTTGTTCAAGGGCACTTGAATTGTTTTGTGAGCAGACACCTTTCATTGCAGAATACATCGTCCTTTCACAAACTTTTCTTCAGTAGGGAGAGAGGGCTGGCAGTCAGCATCGTGTCACCAGACTAGTTTGTGATTCAGTGCCTTCTTCAAGGGCACTTTAACGCGTAGCCACTAGCCGGTCCTATTACACAGAGATCCACAGACCTGTTAGGTCTGGAGATTGAACTAGCAGCCCTCCAGTTACTTACTCAACCACTGTATCTTGAGGGTTGCTCTTTGTATCTTTAAAGTGTGTCTGCCAAACTGTGTTGAAGCTAAAGGCCACAGTACTGAAAGCTGACAAATGATTAAACTATTAAGGGGTTCAATAAAAGGGGGTTTTCTAATTCCGTATCACTTTTGTAAAGTTACATTCATCAAAGAAAAGTTTTCTTATTTTGCACAAGTTACTCTTTGCATCTGGAAACATGTTATTGGTAAGCCTTTAGTGTATCACCTCCATGTGCTGATGAATTATGTAACATGAAACCACAGAACAGCTACTAAATAGACCTTGTGCTAAAAATGTTTTATCAACTCCAAGGTGGAGAATAACTTTGAACCTCAGCTTATAAGCAACAAAGACAAGGAGTCCTTGAAGTTATCAATAAATAAATAAAAATGGAAATTCAAATCCATGACATCTGAGCAAAACCCATCTGCTAATAAAGATCAAGAATTATGATAAAAATCTCTGGAACAGTTATTTAATGGGCCTCATGGTGACAGTGTTTACATTGATGCTTTTCTCATCAGATCAGTGTTCAGTGTTCATTCAGAATCTATGCTGAAGCTAAAAATAAATATCAAGTTGAGAAGAGTATGCTTCATAATTGGTATATATATGTTCCTTTCGTGCATTTTGTTTGCCCCAGTCACATTTTTTAAACATTCTTTAAATGGTTTCATTTAGGAGCTATATCTCCTCATGCTGTAAAACAAAGGTAGGTGTTGCACCTGATTTTGTAAATGTTGCTAATTGACTTTTATATTCAGTTTCTGTTCGCTCTGTTTTGGTCCTCGCTGACTCAGAAGCTAATTGGTTAACAAGACACTGAGGGCTGCGGAGGCGGGGTTAATTTCTGATATGCTAATTATCGTCATGGAAACACAGTCACAGCAGGAAGCAAGAAGGCAGTGACTAATGGCCCACTCATCTGATATCCCATTGAATTTCTCTCTCTCTCTCTCCTTTTCTTCTTTCTGCAGTCTTTCTCTCTTTCATCTGAAATCCCACTCATCTCTCTGTTTCCATTGCTCCTGCTGTTTCTGCTGTCCTTTCAGCCCTCTGTCTCCCCTCATTCTCTCTTTGCCTTTTTTCTGTCCTTCTCTCTGGGTTCTCTCTCATTTTTCCCACTCTCTTTCATGTTACATGCTATTTACATTTTTGTAATCAGTGTTGCATCGCTAAAAATAAGCAACGACATTAAGTAATAGTGAGGAAAGAGCAGTGGATGTCCGGTCAACACATGATGATGAAACATGCAACACTAAACAAAGCTTAAATGCAATCTCTAAGCAAATAATAATAACAATAATAATGATACAAAAACAAGACTACCGGTAATCTCCAGCACAAATTAACCACCAAAGTGTGCATGTCTGGGTACAACAAAAACCACGGAAACCTCTCACCACATGTGCTTCTGCTGTACGTGCCGACTCATTAATGCCGCCCCCGTCCCTGCCCTCTCTGCATCTCTTAATCCCTACCCCCATTACCTGAGCACCTGTTGTGCCCAGGTGTGCATCAGGCGGAGGGAGGAGGGAGGCAAGAGCGACAGAAAGAGAGTGCCACACCACAGAAACATGTAACAATGACTTTACGATGAATAGGAAAAAATCCCAATTCAAGATATAAATGGGATTTTTACTTCCTGTTGTTTGTGCACATCTGTTTAAACATTCTGTTGAGCTCTATGGTTAACCGAACTAACAGCTACCTGTTAAAGTAGCAGCAAGACACTGCGCCAGAGCTCCATTGGGGATAGGCTCGGAGGGGACCTTCAGACTCCATCTCCAGCCGTCATCCAGTTATATGCAATCTTCAGGTCTTTAGTCTGTGCTTCAGTTACATTCTCATGTCTCTGTCAAACATGAAGTGACAATAGAGGCCCATTTAAAGACTTTAAAAGAACACATAGTTTATTCCCTGTATGTAATCATATCTGCTTGCTTTCTAACTTTCCACACTGTCTATGTGACTCAGCTTTTTTGACAACTCTGTCAACACAAGGAGATAAGAGACCACTAGTTAATTACCAGTCTGTTAAACACAGAGACAGGAGACACACCCTCCTCCATATTCAGAGGATGTTGAGGGGTGGGGGGAATTATGAGTCAGACTGTGTTTGATGTTGATGGCACACAATGCCCGGGAAGTCTTAATGAGCAGTGTAGATAACTTTGTTATTAACCACAGATCCTCCACGACAGATGAGGCTAATTGGGAAAATCACACCAGCAGGGAACACCCACTCTCCATCTTTTCCCTTCCACACGTTTTGAGATTGGCGACTGTTCTGATCCTGGGTCATATTTATTTTGATGTGACGAATCTCTCTCTCTCTCCTTCTCTCATGTAAGAGTGATGAGCGACATGGGGTCCCATGACTGGTAAGACTGAAGAGATGATGAATGGGATGATGTCATTGCCAATGACATCATCCCATTTAAACCTGCTCTCCTCCCTCTCTGGCACTCCAGCAATGAAGCCAGAAATTAGTTGTGTGTGTATTATAGTGAGTAGCAGTTTTCTGACGAAGATCGGGACATTTTGAATAGACGTGTGTTAGTAATTCATGCTGCTACTGTCAATGTATTTGGAAATGGACATGAATTGAGGGCTCGCCAGGATCATAACACCATGAGCTTATTGGTAAAGCCTAGCTTGTGTTTTTGTTGGCCTGTTGGCTCGCAGGCTGTCAACAGGCTGAGAAGCTGTCATCAATTTTTCTACCCCCCCCGATATATTTAGAATAGAATACCTTTATTGTCACTATACACAAGTACAATGAGATTAAGAGCATCTCCATCAGTGCAAGCTACACATACAATAGAATCACAAAAAGAGAAGATAATAAATAAGATGAAATGGATAGGTTATATATACACAGTATGAAAGGATAAGAAAGGTGCATGGTCAGCACATTTAAATAGTCCTTATTGCACAGTAGGCATTTATGAGGTATCCTGGGGGGGGTGGTCAGTGCATGTTTGAGTTCAGAGTGGTGATGGCTTTTGGAAAGAAACTGTTTTTGAGTCTGTTTGTTTTGGTTCTGATGCACCTGTAGCGCCTTCCTGAGGGCAACAGGTGAAACAGGTCGGAGCCAGGGTGGGAATTGTCCTTGATGATGTTTTTTGCCCTTTTAAGGCAGCGGGAGCTGTAAATGTCCATCAGGGAGGGGAGGGGACAGCAGATGATTTTCTGTGCTATCTTAACAACCCTCTGAAGCCCCTTCCTGTCTGCCATGGTGCAGCTGCCGTACCACACTGTGATGCAGTAGGTCAGCAGGCTCTCAATGGACGAGCGATAGAAGGTCAGCAGCAGGGTGGGGTCCAAGTTGTGTTTCTTGAGGACCCTCAGGAGGTGTAGCCGCTGCTGCGCCTTCTTGATGATCGCCTTGGTGTTGTCTGTCCAGGAGATGTCGGAGGAGATGAGGACGCCCAGGAACCGGAAGGTGTGGACCCTCTCCACACACTCGTCGTTGATGTGGAGTGGGGCAAGTTCGGTGCTGAGCCTCCTAAAGTTGACAATGATCTCCTTAGTTTTCTTGGTGTTCAGAGCCAGGTTGTTTTCTGAACACCAGGCTGCCAACTTCAGGACCTCCCCTCTGCAGGCTGTCTCGTCTCCTCCTGAGATGAGTCCTACAACTGTTGTGTCGTCGGCGAACTTCACGATGAGGTTGCTGTTGTGGGCCGGACGACAGTCATGGGTGTAGAGACAGTACAGGAGGGGGCTCAGCACATAGCCCTGTGGGGAGCCGATGCTCAGTGTTCGCGTGGAGGAGAGGTGGGGGCCGAGTCTCACAGTCTGGGGCCGGTTGGTAAGGAAGTCTTTTATCCAGGCACATGTGAGAGGGGGGAGGCCGAGAGTGTCCAGTTTGGTAATAAGAATGTCTGGAATGATTGTATTAAAGGCAGAGCTGAAATCCACGAAGAGCATTCGGACATAGCTCTGTTGCTGCTCCAGATGTGACAGCGTGGAGTGGAGAGCTACAGCGATGGCATCTTCAGTGGATCTGTTTGCACGATATGCGGTAGGTGTCGAAGTCTGGGGGGAGATAGTCCTTGATGTTCTGGAGGACCAGTCTCTCGAAGCACTTCATGATTATCGGAGTGAGGGCCACAGGACGATAATCATTTGGGCTCGTGGTGGGAGACTTCTTAGGTACTGGGATGATTGTGGCAGTTTTCAGACAGGGCGGGATGATGCCTGGGCCAGCGAGAGGTTGAAGATTCTGGTGAAGATGAGGGTGAGCTGGAGGGCACATGCCTTAAGCACTTTACCAGGAACACCATCTGGGCCAGCAGCCTTCTTAGGGTTCACTGCCAGGAGCACCCGTCTGACTTCATGCTCGCTGACAGTGAGTTTAGTGGTGCAGGAGCTGGGTGGGGGTGGGGGCAGGGCAGGGGCTGCTGAGTGTTGCTGCTGTGGTGTTTCGAAGCGAGCAAAGAAGCAGTTTAGCTCCTCAGCCAGTGGTGCACTCAGGTCTTCTGTTGTTGTAGTGCCGCCCCTGGAGTTTGTGATGTCATGAATGCCCTGCCACACCGCCCGTGTGTTGTTGCTGGACAGATGGGACTCTATGCTCTTCCGCTTTGGCTTTTTTAATTCCTCTTTTCAGATCCGCTCGAGCAGTCCTGTAAAGGTCTCTGTCACCCGATCTGAAGGCAGCATCACGGACTCTGAGGAGTGTGTGGACCTGGCTGGTTAACCAGGGTTTCTGATTTGGGAAGACCCGGATGTTTTTTTGTCACATTTCCAATACAGAACTTGATGTAGTCCAGTACTGTTCCTGTGAAAGTTTCCAGCTCCTAGTGTTCAAATAGGTCCCAGTCTGTCTCAGTGAAGCAGTCCTGCAGTTGAGAAAGTGCGTTGTCAGGCCAGATTGTAACAGTCTTTATGGTGGGCCTGGCACTGCGTCTGAGGGGGGTGTAGGCTGGGGAGAGCAGGAGGGAAAGATGGTCTGACTGGCCGAGGTGGGGGAGGGGTATGGCTCTGTATGCGTGCTTAATGTTGGAATAGACATGATCCAAAGTGTTTTCCCCTCTAGTGAAACACTTGACATGCTGGTAAAACGTTGGGAGTACAGTCTTCAGGTTGGCCTTATTAAAGTCTCCTGCAATTATGTGGAGACCATCCGGATGGTCCCGCTGGTGTGCCTTGATCGTGTTCAGCAGGATGGAGAGCGCCATATTTACGTTGCCGTGGGGTGGAATATACACAGTTGTGTCTGATGCTGGTTCCCAATGTCCAAAAGTTTCTGGCGGGTGTAGCGGATGTTCTCGCACCCGATGTGCACAAACAAGAAATAAAAACGAAAACAACGAAAAAGAGCACCGAAGAGGAGAGCCGTGAGCCGCTGCGACCGTGCGCACCGCCATCTTGCCGCCATCATCAAGTGCATTTATTATGCAACTGATGTGTTTGTCATTCATTCTTATCACTATGGTTTACAACACTGGATTCCCTTGAAGGCAGAATAACATGACTAAAACGGCATAGGAACACAATTTATTTATACCTTCAATGTGATTGTGTGATGAATTACATAGCAAAGGATGATAACAAGAAATGGTTGTGGGAAAATTTAAGATGCTGATTGTTTTGGACAGATCAGTGAAACTCAAGTATGAGCAATGTGGAGGTTGTGAAGCTTATCAGTACTTGCATGTAATAAAATTGTGATGCGAGTCTTTGTCAGCTTAGAACCTGATGCCACCACTTCACCACACATCAACAATGTCCGTAATTGTATTAGCTGGTAGACAAAAGTGCCCTCATTTATGCTTCACAACCAGCAGCTCATTCACCTGCTTACTAGCTGATATCCAACTGTTGTCATGAAGGTGTACAGGGTGGCCATTATAATTTGCCATTTCTCACTATTACCCTGTTGGTGGATTAGAGACAGATCTGTTTGCTGCCACACCTCCTTCTTCCTGCACGACCTTAGCTTTATATGCTATATTTTCATTATAAACTACATTCACCCTGCAGAATAATTGTCATTGCTCAGAGTCAGAGTCTACTCCCCAAAGAGCTGATCCTTTTCTATCAAATCTAATTGTATCACTGCATGCTTCAAATGCTCAATCCTTTTGTGTGTCTCTGAATCAGAGATTTTAAGCCAAACTTTAAAACCCTGTTGATTTTTACCACATCATTCTGTATTTTCAGCATCGCACAGATGGCTTCCTTCAGCTCTGTTGTGGAGCAGATGTGGCAAGCAGTGGCAGTCACAGAGACAATGTGACCTACCTTTTGATCCACAGATGCCCTGCATTGCACATGGCACTGCAGTGACCTGTCAGAAGTGTTGTGGTTTGTACAATGCCTCTGTTAAATTAACCTCTAACCACATTAAGGAGATGAAATACAAAGTTTATTGTAGCTGTAAAACAATGCATGGATGTTTGCAGCTGAAAGCAGTTACAATCCACAAAAGGAAGTCTACTAACCCAGGAAAGTTTCTTAACCACCACTTATGATAAAGAAACACAGGGTGTATTCACACTTGCCTTGTTTCGGTCGCTGAAAACGAACTCAAGTTCGTTTCCTCCCTTGGTTCAGACCTTTTTGGCCGGTGTGAATACAATCATTCAAACTTTGGTGCGGTCCAAACAAGCGGGCCGAGACCCAGCTGAGGAGGTGGTCTCGGAGCGGTTCCTATCAAACCCTGGTGTGGTTCAGTTCAGGTTTGAAAGCAGACCGACCTCAATCCGGCCCAGCTGCAAAAAAATGTACCTTTTTGGATTTGGAAATTTCGCACGTGTGACACACTACACACACAGAGAGAGAGACACACACGTGTTTCGTCTTCTGTACAGTAGATGTGTTGTTACTGTAGCATGTTGGAGCTCTCCTTCTCAGCTGTTTTGCTGCACGTCTTCGTCGTTGCAAAATTACGAACATGATATTGTAAAACGTATGTTGCATCAAACAGTCTTTATGCTCGAACATTTCTGCAAAAAGCTGTAACTATATAAACTACAAAAAAAGCCTCCATTGTTTACGTAGGGCTACTTTCACTTTTGGGCTTCCTGCTTTGCCCCGCCCACACGTTTACTGTCCAATGGTTGAACGACCTTAGCACATGCATTAATTCTGGTCCTGTTGCAATTAATCACAGTGTGAAAATTGGTCCGGACCAAAGCAAGTGAACTAACGGACCTTCCTGTTGTGAATACGCCCTTAATGAACCAAATTATCTGGGGCAACGCTGCTATGAAAGGCAGAGGGAATGTTGTGGAGAGGACAGTCCTGCTGGCACATCGATTATTGCACCTCGTGGAGGTTAAGTGTCCTCTGAGGAGTCCCACATCACTTGCTATGCTTCTGAGTCAGCCACATAGTGACAACAGTGTCTATACAGCATACTGACAATACCAGTATTTCATATTTCGGTAGTAGTATTTCCAATCAGATTTCACCACAGCATAAATGCATTCCCACATGAAACAACCCTCAGTAACCCTTGGCACAGTAGATCTTCAGACCTCCGTTCTCTGTGGTCCTCCCATGACGCCCCTTCACCCATCATATAGCCTACAATTTAGAAGCCATGTTGCCGGTGTTATCTCTTCATTACTATAAGACTGCAACTAACAATTATTTTGATAGACGACTCATCTTATTCAACTAATCTATCGACTATCGACTAATAGGATTATGAAGCGTATACACCTGTTCAGCAGCTCTTATTTAGCCATCAGCTTTTAAATTCAGCTTGAGGCTGTTTGAGGCTTGTTTCTAACTAACAATAAAGACAATAAAGATGACTAATATTATTCAGAAACATTTATGAACTGTGCTGCTCATCAGGCTGCTACAAAAATAAAAATGTTTTGATTAAACTTGTCCATTTAAAAGCAAGGACAGGTAAGGTGCTGATAAAAATAATGTGTAATTTTGATGTAAACAAAGGACAATCAAAATAGCAGCAATAACAACAAATATCAAAACAACCCCAAAGCTACTGAGCATCTTCAAAAAGAAAAGTGCATTTTGTGTACTTTATTCTGTAGTGAACAAAAGCTGCATCCTTCAGGTGTCTGACAGCCCTCCAGTGTTGTGTTAGTTCCTGAAAAATATTAACTAGTTACTGTTACTAGTTACTTCATTGAAAAAGTAACTCAATTAATTTGTTGATTACTTACACCAAAAGTAACATGTTACTGTTAAAAATAATGATTTAAACTCTGACTTGAAGGTTGGAAATTCCAACATTCCTGTACATATTGCGCACACCATGAGTGGAATCACTCAAGTGTCAGGCTCTCGGTGCTGCTGCAGTGACATTAATGCTCTGTTTTATGGTGATGTTTGTCTCCTTATGCTGGAAAGTGGGGGGACGGATCAGTGTCTCTATGAATCTGAAGGAGACATGTCCCCCGTCCATAGAGACATCTGAAAGCATGAATGAAAGCAATCTGAATTCATCAGGAAATCATTTAAGGATAAGCAGTAGAAAATGGATGGATGGATGTCGACTAATCGCTGTACCACTACATTACTACATTTACTACTATAACTATCTAAAATGAGCACCGTTACTCCAGAGAGAGCAGTTGCTACTGGATTCAAAAGTGCAATGATAGCATAATTGTCGTGCCTGTTGAATTCACATGCATGGTGAGTCGATGTTTGACATTTCTTTCAGTCAGTCTTGCATAATGACCTTGAGCAAAGGATTTTTGGCATACCAGGCCAAACAGTCAGTCTGAACAGCCGGTTAAATTAGCCATGACAAAGCTTTATTTCAGTTCCATCAGGCTTATTACAATTTGGTAAACAACACACACTGACAGTGAAGGAGAAGCAAAAACCTCACAGTCTGGATCAGAGAATCTGCAGCAGGCCTTGACATTTCAGTGGATGACGTGGTCATCATCATGGCACGCAATATTGACAGTGGTCATCCATCACTCAGTCTGTGTCTGGGAATGGGAGCAGGAATTTGGTGCAAGAAACCATCAGTAGTTGCATTTCTACCATCTGTCACTGGAAAAAAATGTCATGGTCCATGTCTGCTGGATCAACGTGCTCTCTCTCTGCTTTTGTTGTAGAGCACTTACAGTATATTCCTTCCATGCTACAAAACAACCTGACACAATTCTAGATCGTTCTGGACTGCTAGTTCAAAATTAAGCAATGCACAGACAGCTGCTTCAGTTGAAGATGCTACACAAGCACATTAAGCTGAGTATGCCACACACACGCTAAAGTGTTGGCCAAAGACCAGTACTTCTCAAGCCGAAAGGAAAAAAGAGATTACTGTCTCTTTCTCCATCTTCTTCCTCTGTTGTTCACCCGTTAACTTTCTTTTCTTTCCATCTATCTTTGCCTCTCTCTCTCTCTGCCCTTGGCAATATCGTGATAATAAAAGCTAAAGAATACCTTTGAGTTTCGACTCCCTCTATTTCTCTCTGCCCCCTTTGGCCTGCCATTATATCACACACCCCCACACACACACACACACACATATACAAACACACATGCACACACAAACACACTAGTATATCAAGTTGTGACTGAATTACATTTTGACTGATAGTGCTCTTGAGGGTGAAGCAATGATAACTCGTGTGTATGTGTGTGTGGGGGGGGGTGTACCTTTAGTTAGGTAGGTACAAGGTTGCAGGATTCACTAGTGTGCATGTGTGTGTGAGAGAGACAGAGAGAGATATGTGTGAGTGTGTCTATTGCTCAGGGCTACAATAATAAAGGGGATTGCTAACCTGAAAGAGTTGGCCTTTACTGCAAAGCTGGGGCTGCCAAGCTCTCCCAGCACAGCCAATACAGACCAAAATCTGACAGTGCAGAGATAAATCTGTCTTTGTTTTGCTCCGGACACTCGTGCAGGTGTGCACACAGCCAGAAAAGATGCAGGTATGAGTGCATCTTCATCTGAATCTGAGGGCGTATTCACAACAGGAAGGTCCGTTAGTTCACTTGCTTTGGTCCGGACCAATTTTCACACTGTGATTAATTGCAACAGGACCAGAATTAACGCATGTGCTAGGGTCGTTCAACCATTGGACGGTGAACGTGTGGGCAGGGCAAAGCAGGAAGCCCAAAAGTGAAAGTAGGCTGACGTAAACAATGGAGACTTTGCATGCTGCTGTCATTGCCCTTATAGCAATATGGTTCATACAGTTACAGCTTTTTGCAGAAACGTTTGAGCCTCATGACCTTTTGATGCAACATGAGTTTTTTTACAATATCATGTTCGTAATTTTGCAACAACAAAGACACGCAGTAGAACAGCTGAGAAGGAGAGCTCTAATATGTCTCCAACATGCTACAGTAACAACAGGTCTACTGTACAGAACGGAACAGGAAATGTGCTTCGGTTGTCTCTCTCTCTCTCTCTGTGTGTAGTGTGTTACATGCACGAAAAATACGGGAGCCCATCAAATCAAAAAGGTAGATTTCACACCTGAAACGAACCACACCAGGGTTCGATAGGAACCGCTCTGAGACCACGTCCTCAGCTGGGTCTCGGTCCGCACCAGAGTTCAAGTGATTTTATTCACACCGGCCAAAAAGGTCCAAACCAAGAGGGGAAACGAACTTGAGTTTGTTTTAATCGAACTAAACAATGATGACGTTAAAACTGTCATTTTCGTAATTTTTTTGGCATTACTAATTTATAGGAATATGAAGCTAATGTGTTGCATAGACAAGTGCTGATACATCAAAAATCACAACACTAACCAGACACATTACATGATTTCTAGTTATTTATAAGTAATTGGAAAGCTCATGGTCGCTTCTCCACACTACGGTCACACATTGAGCGGTCACGGCTGATAACACGCTCCAGACCGACAGCGTAAATATGTGAACATCTGCTGGCAAAAACATAATCAAGGGTTAATAATATAAAAAAAGACTTCCTCCGTTTCACTAAAAGTTGTACTCTTGTGCTCTAAGACAACAGTGTCATCGCCGTGTACAGTAAACAAGGTCTACATGTGGTGAGCACAGCTCAGAATATGCCTCCAGTTAGTGCTTGAATTAAATCGAAACCAGCAGCCAGCACAGCATGTACATGTAGCTTTTATGGGGAAGTTTGCTTTTTTTTGTGGTTTTATAAGACAAATAATGACTTTTGCTTCATGTTTACAGCATGGAAGGAGATAATTCCCAGAAATCCTTAAAATACACTCTGTATAAAAAGCAAAGAAGTCAGACTCATTAAAACAGAGGCATTGGTGAAGCATGCATTACACTAAATAATCATAAACATTTCAGAGCAATCAAATTAAATAGTCACTATGGTTATCAGTCATGTTGAACTGTATAACATCAGATGTGCTATTTATCACATCAAACTATAAACTCAAAATAGACTACACATAATTTATATATATGGATTATTTTAAAGTATAAGATAATGTATTTTTTACACCTTCTGTTTTTCTTCTTTCTGTGATAAGAACTTTATTCATCCCGAAGGAAATTCTTTCATTGTTTTTTAGCTCTAAATACTCTTCACACACAGCCTCATTTTCCAGGTATCGTTTCACAGCCTTCTCCTTGACTCAGTATTTTCCACCTTCTCCCTGAATGAAAGGCCCTCGCCCATGAAAATTGCCTCAAAGGGTGCAGATCGGCAGTGTTGTGCCAGTTCATACTTAAAAAGAACTAGCTCAAGTTTATTTCACACATATGAAAATGAACTAGTTCATGTTCATAGTTCACTTTTTTGAAAAAAGAACTAAGTTCACAGTCCTAAAAATGAACTAGTTCACGTTCATTTGTTACATTTTTTTAAATAAATCAGACACTATGTCACTCAACAGAACATCTTCTTAACCATTCACCAAGCTGTAAATCACTGCCACTCCAAAACTAATCAAATTATCGTCTCAATAAAGAATCACAGGCAGCACCGGGCTGGCTCTGTGTCAGCACCGGATGAGCTCAGAAGTACCGGCTGGCTCTGTGACACTTTTTTATTTAATTTTGCTCAGTAAGTCAGTTGAGAACTAATTGTCATTTACAGTGACGATCTGGACGCCAGGCTCTGGACACAGGGCTGGCTCCGAGGCACTGGACTGTCTCCGTGGCGTAGGTTCATAAAACTAGTGCTCTGCAACACTGGCTTCAGCGTCAGCCGTACTGGACAGTCACAGTGACTGTCATAGTGTTTGCCATAAACAGTGTCGTAAAACCTGAGAACCACTTTTTATCGTGAGAGTTTTCGAATGAATGTGAACAGTGCGTGCTGTTCATTCTTGTGAGAATGAAGGCCGCTCACCATTCACTGAAAATATGAACGCGTTCATGCACAACACTGCAGACCGGCCCCCTCTGGCTTGGCCTGCCGGTACATCATGGCAGACCATTTACAGACGGAAGACTTGGGAAGCGAGAGTAAAAAGTTTGAGCTTTTATCCAGCAGCTGGCTGACAGAAATGAACAACACACTGCATCACAGACAGCAGGAGAGCAGCAGCATTTCCCACCTTCTCTCAGGCTGTTTGGGCAGGAAAGGGGGCGATCTTAACTCCTGGGTAAAGTAACTGCAGAATGTAAGTAAATTCATAAACGAGCAGCAGTACATAATGATGTCACAAAGCCTCCATTTTCCTCAGATGTACTAAAAGATTTAATTACCACAAATTCACACAGCCACAGGTAGAAACATGGACCTGAGTGTAATTATCTTTCTGTTAAACACACAGGGACACACAGCAAGGGAGTGGTAGAGCTTAATTATAGCAACATGACGCTGAACTGAACACACTGACACCAAGCTTTCAGGTTAGTCTGTTTTAGGTCGTCATTGGAAATGAGATTTAGTTCTCAACTGACTTACCTGGTAAAATAAAGGTTAATTAAAAGAAAAAAAAATAAATATCTGAGTTGATATTTTACTGAAGCATTGGCTGAATATACTGAATCCTTTTGGCAGGTAGCATCAACACTCATCAACATTCCAGACAAATCATTAATATTTATTGATAAATTAATATCTGAGGTAATTAATATAAGTTATATGTATTATATTAACAACCTAGAGTCCTTAAAATAGCATTCTTTGTATTTTTATTTTATTCTTATTGTTTTTTTTTGCCCAGCAGTAAACAAAGAGATACACAGACACAAGACAGTTGAAAATCCCAAAGGATCATGATTGATTGATAAAATGATTAGCTGAAATTCATCCGGGAGTTAATGAAGTGGTTTTGTCTGTGAGGATCATTCCCGACTGTGGCCTTTTGTTCCAGTTCAATATGTAGTGACCTTAAAACATAATAACAGTGGAATAGCAACAAACAACAAGACTGATAATCGTTAAGTTTTAAAGAAGTGTCACTCATTATTTACAAGTCTGTCTCTGGTGTAATTACAAGAAAATAATGTGTTGTGATGTTTAAAGTAGAGTACACTTTAAATGCTGATAACAGCTGTGTGTAAAAAAAAAAAAAAAAAAAAAAAAGATGTCAGCTTCTGGGATATCTGATTGAATATCACTGACAGAACAGTTTAACTCGAAGAGAAATATTGGCAAATCTTAAATATATCCATATATCCATCCATTCAAACAGATTTATTAGTGGCTTACTGTGCAAAGAACATCATATATTCAGATGTGTCATCATTCACATGGTGCTCAACAAGCAGACAGGTGTTTACCACAGCAGCTCTCTCATGTGAGATGCGTCTTCCTGGCGTAGTTGTGCTAGAGTGGACGCCTTTGATGGCACGTTAAATGCTGTCAGAGCAAGTGAATATGTTCAGTCTTCTAGGAAGATAATAGCTGCATCCGCAGGGAACGAAAGAAAATTGGTTTGATAAGCCTTAAAACGATGAAAACCGAATCCTGTGGCAGTCCCGCAGACTAAATCTCAATCTGACTAAATCTGTGGGAGATTCAGCGCTGCTGAACACATATTTCTACCATCAAATTTCTGAATAATGATACTTCTTGCAAAAGAGTTGTGCGGTATCCATGGCCACCCATAAAATCCAGACACTTGTAGAATTTATGCCAAGGCTCATTGAAGGTGCTCTGGTGGCACTACACCCTATAAAAGCACTTTATGCTGGCATTTCCTTTATTTTAGTACTTACTTTTATCAAACACAAAAGCTAACAGCAGAAGAGGTTGGCAGGTTTGTTGTTTGACACACATTTGCCCGCACTACCTCTATTGTTAACGAGTCAGCCAAATTCGATCAAAGTTTAGTTAAAAAAAACATGCAACAGGGTCATGATAAATATTGTGCAGGGCACATAGCTTGTTGTTTGCCCACTCATTCACTCCCTGAAAGATTCACTTAAACAGGAGGTGAGATGCTAACAATATTACTAACAAGCAGACACTCGACAGGTAGATTGTTTTTTCTCCTGTTCAGATTATGCCTGAGAACAGACAGTTGACAAGGGAGCAGGGAAGAGAAAAATAAGGGAAATGAGCATGGAGGTGGGCAGGTAACAGAGGGTATTTTCTTTAGAAAACCATCTGTTAGAGAAGACTGGGTGTGTCAGGAGGATCTGTGCTTTCCAGGGGAAAAGAGGGCAGGTGAGCTGATCTACGAGCCGAGCAAGATGTGTGCTATCAGCATGGACACCCTCCCCTCTCATAAGCCCTAAAATCACCCCGAGTTCTGAAATAGAGAGGCAGACAAAGCCACAGAGGGAGAGAGACCAAGAGACAATCCCTTGTTCCAGTAATTAGTCTGTAGAAAGTGAGCTGGACTATAATTCGGTGAGTCAGATGGATGTCTGCCCTCCAGACATTAGGTTTAGCCATTATCTGCACTCATCCCTCCACTGTCCATCTATCCATCTCTCCCTTTCCCTCTCACTCTCCACCAAATTCATCCTCGTACCCTGTTCCCGCCATCCATCCATTCTCCCACTTTTCCTCCCCCGTGTCCTCTCGCCACTCCTCCACACATTAGACCTATCTCATCATTTATGCTCGGCTCTTCCATTCCTGTATCCACTTCTGTCTCTCTCCTCCTCTCTGTCTCCAGACATCACATCTAACCATTTTTTAAACTCATCTCTCCACTCCTCTCCATCAACACATCCATCTCTTCCTGTCTCCTCTCTCCTCTCCTGCAGACATTAGATCAAGCCCATTACCTGCAGTACATACAGTACACTCACAGGGATCCGTCACGGACAGGACATGTGCAGGAATCTGGCTCGGTGACATTGATGGAAAGCCCACGGCATCACGTGGTCTACAAAATTGGCATCCAGTAGGCCACTACAGGACACAGACTATCACACATATCACTTAACACACACACATTCGCTACCAGCGTGTGTTCAAGCCATGTGGCACACTGGTATGAAGATAGGGCTGTCCCTCTCCTCCTGTTCATTCATCTCTTTATCCTTCTTGCTTATCTCTGTAACCTCTCTTCCCTTCGGACATTAGATGGAACCCATTATCTCCACTCCTGCACGTATAACCATCCTTACATCCCTGTCTGTCTCTCCTTCCTCCAGACATGAGATCTGAGCATATTATCTGCACTCATTCCTCCAGCCATGTCGATCCATCCTCTCTACCCATCCATCCATCCCTCCCTCCCTCCCTCTATGCTCGCTTTGCCTCACTTCACTTGTTGTCTCTCCCCTTGTCTTCCCTCCCTGTCCTGGATATTATGTCCAGCTATTATCTGCACTCATCCCGTTGCTCCAGTCCATCCATCTATCCTCTTTCACTTCCCTCTCCACCTCTTTGTCTCTCACCTCCAGATAGTCACCTATTATGGGCACCACTCTTTCCCTCCATCCATCCATCCACTTCCTCTCACACTCTCTCTCCGCTGGATCAGAGTCAGACACACATTCACACACACCGACCTATCGTCTATCTGAACACAACATCTTACCAATCAGCAGTGCAACAGGGGTGTAGCACAGTTTAAAAAGGAAGGCAATCTGTGACCTTCAAAACAACCTCAGATGAAATTTATTTTCTGTTTTTTGTGGGTATTTTAGACATGGTGGAGAAGAACTTACTAATTAACTAATAACTAGTAATAAGTAGATTTAGTACTGCACAGCATAAAAAGGCATTAACAAATTTATTAGACCTATTTGTCTCAAAGACCATCCAGAATCAAACAGCAAAATATTACTTTCTGCTTTTTTGTAAAACAGTACATTTGAAAAAGTGTGGATAACAACAACAACTATTATCATTATTATTATTATTCATCCATCCATCCATCCATCCATCCATTTTCTACCGCTTATCCTCATAGGGTTGCAGGGGGGCTGGAGCTTATCCCAGCTGTCTTAGGGTGAAAGGCAGGGTACACCCTGGACAAGTCTCCAGATCATCACAGGACACATAGAGACAGACAACCACTCACACTCACATTCACACCTACGGTCAATTTAAATTAGCCAATTAACCTAATAATTTTTGGATGGTGGGAGGAAACTGGCGTACCTGGAGAGAACCCACGCAGACACGGGGAGAACAGAAAGGCCACGGGCCGGAAAATCGAACCCGATACCTTCTTGCTGTGAGGTGACAGTGCCCCTATTATTATTATTATTATTATTATTATTATCATCATCATCAACAACAACATAAAATTTAGCATTAGCGATATGTTGATTAAAAGAGCTGCACATATTGGTGTATTAACATTACGGAATCATAAAAATATATTCTGGTAATATTTTTAGTGTAGGGCTGTGGGAGCAAACACCTTACTCTGGGTGGTGGCTTCATAAATTTATAAAGCATTGTATATGATAATATATCTACCACAGAGACACAATTTTGATTTTACTTAAATTTGACATTTCATGTTAGACTTTTCCATGCAATGGAGGTTTCTTCTGCCAACCGTGCTTATTAGATATGAATTTAGATGGTTTAAAATTGTGTGTTTTAACAGTAACTCTCAGACAGTTTTTTGCTTTCAGATCATCTCATGTAAATCAACGCACAGTACCTGGACTTCAAACTTATCTGTCAGATTGAGCAAAGCAATGATACAGCAGGGAGCACGGACTGTTATTTTTACAACATTAACAAGAAAAGACCAGTTTCACATGATCCCTTTCTCACCATCAGTGTTTGGTTGCTCTTGTTTTCTGGACGTTAATGGCAGATGACTAACCACCCACTGAAGCATCACTGAGGAAAAGTTTTTAAAAAAAAGGTTCGCGCTTGCAACTACATTAGCATAACATCAAAAAGAAACTTTGGGAAAAAATAAATAACAATAATAATAATAATAAACAAAGGAGCTGTTCACTGTGATGGATTATTATATTAAGCAATTTAAAAGTCTTTGCAACTTGATTTTAATTGCATCCTGAGATTAAATGAAACCATTGACGATATTAAAGTTTGGAACTCATTTAAAGAGAAAAACTTCTGGCATCTTCAAGAAAATGGAGTCGTGCAAGTTAAACTATCGTCTCCAGTCAGTGAGCTAAAACCTGCTCATGTTGTAGGTGGACCAGTCGCTCCAACGCATTGTATACTGTTGTGTTTGCTGTGGGTAATGTCAGTCTGTAAACAGGTAGATACAATGTTTTGCCCCAAACACAAGATGACAGGAAATTGAGTGTTGCATGTTTTATGCTTCACTGCAAACCTGTTTATCTCTGTGACACACTCTCTCTCTTGCTCTGCAGCTTGTGCTGTCTCTTTCATTCCCTCCTTCACTGCCATCTATCTCCTCTATTCCTTCCCTGTGTCCTTCCCACCGTCCTCCCCCTCTTCACTCTGCCATTTCACCTTTCTTTTCCCGTCCTCCTCTTTTGACCCCTCTGTATGCGTCCATCTCATTCTTTCTTTCTCCACAACCATCAATCTTGTTGCTTGCCTTCTTTCTCTCCTCTCGGCTCAAACCTTTCATCCTCTTCCTTCATTCTGCACTCATCCTTGAAGTCTATCCCTTTCCTCCACTCTTCCTTTTCTTTTCTCTCCTCCTTGCCCCTTTTTCTCCTCCAGGGCTCTTCTGAGCTCACCACACAGAGTGTGGCCATATAAACGTGTAGTCATGGTCATGTTGTGTAGATATGAATGTGCATGCCAGATTAACGCTGATATTTAATCTAGGGCTACGCGGTATACATGGTATTTGCGGTAGACGGTAGAAAATTTGGCCCACGGTAAAGATTTGCACAGTACCGTCCTACCGTCAATAATGCCATCTCACCTGCCAGCTGCAAGCACAAAGACAGCGGAGAAGGAGGAGCTGGTAAAATAAAAAACGGTGCCACGTCTGTGATTTGGCTTCAAAAAGTCGGATGTGGAGCAATTTGTTTTCCCATCTGAAGTCAAAGCATGTGCTCCAGTATGCTAGGGTGACCATATTTTGATTTCCTCTCGCCACACTTCTTTTGTAACTCCCTGACTTTTGAGACATCCTACCGTCTCCTCCAACAGCGCTGTGCAGGCTGTCTGACGGAGCAGCTGGACTGAATCATTTTACGGAAATAGAGAGGGGGAAGGCTTTGAGAAATGTTTCCACAATAATCAAGCACTGACAACTGAGGGAGGAGGTACACACTAATACACACACAAAAGGAAAACTGGACATTATCATCAATTAATAAAAAAAAAAAAAAAACCTGGACAGGACGTTAAACGTGGTAAAAGCGGACATATCCGCAGAAAAGAGGACATTTGGTCATCCTTTATGCAGAGAGCCCGAGGCTGTGCTCTGCTCAAACATCTGCCAACATGGGGAGAAAGTATTGTTTGTGTTAAATATAGCCATTTGTTTAACAAGCTAAAATGACTGCGGTCGCGATGCTAATTTATGTTAGCCCGTCTATGCCATTTTCCATTATGTGTTAGCATTAAGCTAGCAGTCTTTGTGTAGGACTAATACTGAAGGCAGTACTGTTGTGTTACAGTGTGAAGTTACTTGTTTTATATTTTTTACAATTACAGTTTTGCATAATACATTTTCTTAAAGTAATATTCTTGACTTTTATGTTATTTAATAGTTTCAAAACAACTTCCTGCTTGGATGATTTTACCATGTGCTATGGTAACCATTAGGAAAGTGTTATACTGTAATTTACATACCAAAGGATACCGTGATATATACTGTCTACCATCTACGGTTCAAATTATCTTGCAGTATAAATTTTAGGCCATATCGCCTATCCCTAATTTAATCTTAATATCCAGTGTTTCCTTTGTGTTCCCCCTTAGTAAGGTTATAAAAATAAATTTAGGTTATCATATTCAAATCCATGACTCCTTGTTTGTTGCAGCATCTGTAACATACTACATTAAACGGACATATTTTTGATGCTGTGAGCATTGTTTTATAGGTTTTAATTAATCCAAGAAAAGGCTATTTATGTTTTTGTTGCAGTGAACGAACGAAGAGTCTCTAAAGTTTTCTACATGTCTTCACCTACTGACAATGAGCGAACCATCATCATGGATTGATAGTCATAATCATAGGCACTAACGAACACAATGGGTCATTTGTCACTGCCTTCAAAATGACTGTCATCCTTCGACCTTGACCTCCTCCCTGTGAGGTCTTGCAGGGCTTAATTCATTAGCTGCACAACATAAGAAGTCAATTCTGCTGGGTTTGTTTCAGAACAAAGATAAATATGGTGTTCATGCAAAAAAAAAATCTTACAAACATAATTGTGCATATGCACAAGACACCAACATGGAAAACATACTCACTCTCTCCCTCACTTGTTTTCTATGCTCCCCATACAAAACACCAAAATATACTTCCATCCATCCATCCATTATCTACCGCTTATCCTCATAGGGTCGCGGGGGGGCTGGAGCCTATCCCAGCTGTCGGAAGGCGGAAGGCAGGGTACACCCTGGACAAGTCGCCACCTCATCGCAGGGCACATAGAGACAGACAACCACTCACACTCACATTCACACCTACGGTCAATTTAAATTAGCCAATTAACCTAATCCCCATGCATGTTTTTGGCTGGTGGGAGGAAGCAGATTTGGGGGCGGCCGTAGCTCAGTCTGTAGTGACTTGGGCTGGGAATCGGTGGGTGGCCAGTTCAAGTCCAGGTCTGACCAAATGTGGAGAGTGGACTGGTAGCTGGAGAGGTGCCAGCTCCTCCTCCTGGGCACTGCCGAGGTGCCCTTGAGCAAGGCACCGAACCCCCAACTGCTCGGGGCGCCTGGATAAGGGGCAGCCCCCTCACTCTGACACCTCTCCTCTAATGCATGTGCATGTGTGTTTCATAACTTCTGTGTGATGTGCAACTGAAAAAAAAATATACTAACAGAGTGAAAAAAAATGTAATTTCCCTCACTGAGGGATCAGTAAAGGAATTCTTCTTCTTCTTCTAAGCCAGAGTACCCGGAGAGAACCCACGCGGACACAGGGAGAACATGCAAACTCCATACAGAAAGGCCCCGGGTCCGGGATTCGAACCCAGTACCTTCTTGCTGTGAGGCGACAGTGCTCCGAGATCAGACGAGATCCAGCGAATGCAGGTTGGTGTGGCCGTAAGCCCAAAATATACTTATCTTATCACTTTTAATATATGTGTTAAAAATGTTGGAATCTGTTAAATGATGAAACTCAGCAGAAATGTTGAGGTTTAAATCAGGGTACTTTTACAGAAATAAATACAGTCTTTAAAGTGTGAGTTGCCAACTGTGCAGACAACATTCCTTATCAGTATTCGGCTGCCCTGATGTGATTTACATGGATGCAGCAGCCGCATACTCTCTGGCCTCTTGATGCTGTTTATCACGATGCGTTTAGATTCATTACAGGTGACAGTTTTAGAGCACATCATTGTATCCTCTGTGAGAAGAGAAAACATTGCCTCTTGTTTACTGACAAAGCCATATCTCACAAACTACATTTACATTTCATCACTTTTAAAATTCGGAATGATAGCATACTATATTTAATCAAAGGATATGGTCCGTATGTGAACGCTGAAGTAGGACAAACACCTTTTTTACATACCCAGTATTGTCTTAAATTGGTCACGCACTTGTTTGAAGGAATATACCTGTTCCTCATGATGCTGCGCATGGTCCCACACATACAGACACTAGGTGGTCCACACCATAATGACTCACCACATTATTTAACATAAGCCAACACACAACCTTTACAGTAAGTTGTGTGCTATAAATAAATAGACCACATACTGGGCAGAAGTGCTACTATGTGTGTGTCAGCATAATTGTGTGTACACACAGATATTTGTCATACTGTGCATGCTTGTTTTGTTTTGAAGAAAAGCAGGTAAAAACTGTGTTTTAGAAGCAGAAAAAAATGCAGAAAAAGAAGATGACAAACTTGAGACTGACTGTAATCTGACATCACGAAAATGAGGCTCTTCATCAGCTTTCAAAGCTGTGTTTTGTGCTACAAATATGTCATTTTTAATGCAAATTCTATGCAGGTATTTCTGAAGTCCCACATGATTAAACTTTATACGAAAAATAGAGATTACTACAGATAACATTGTATGTTTTGTGCACAAACTGTACAGTTCCTGTAGCTGTTAATGCGAGCGTCAACGCATCGTATAGTGTGTCTTTAGCCACGTGCATGGGGGAATGGACACTACCCCCCATCTTGACCCTGAACAGCGAAAAGCAAGTACAGTAAGTTGATGGATGGGTCTTTTATCTGTTAGGATCTCTGTGCTCTGGACAGACAGCAAAACAGTAAGAAGTGATAGCTCCTGTAGTGTGAGACATAAAGGAAAATTTCTAGTTGGAGTGAGCAGCTGGCTTTGCCCTTCAAGTGCCAGGAGAGTCCTTGTGGACCTACAAACTCCTTTTGCTTCAGATTTGAATGCTCACAGGACTTTTATTTATTACTCTGTGAATGTATGAGGCCTTGACCGTATTGCAAAGCAGAGCTCCTTGTCCTCGTCTTGAATTTCTCCTACTTTAATCTTCCCCTTTCACCGCCCCTCTGCTGGCTGATCTGATCATCGCCCATATCTACTACTTCCATTTCCTCTCCACTTCTCTGGGACACAACGACTTTAAGTGTTTTTTTTTTTTTTTTAACTCACTGAGACAGAACTACTTGGACGATGTGATGTGAGTGATTAGGTGATTAGCATGTTTGCGTGTCTCTGTGTGCATGTGCACTTGTGTGTGTTTAGGTTTGTGTGTTCCATTGAATTGATTCAGGATGGCAGATAGCAGCTGGCAGGACTGTGATGAACACACACACAGTGGGTAGGGCTGCAATGAACGAAAGTGGTTTGCAACAAGTAAATGCCACTTAACAGCGCAGTTAGTACAGTACAAATCCATTTGGCGCTGATGTTATGGAGAATATGTTGTAAATAACAGATGCTGTATAAGCTATCAGCCATGACTGTGTAAGAATTGTTCCTCAGCAATGTCCGTGATGAAACACCATCTGTGATACGCATGAAATAACAGGAACTATCTATTATGTTTCCATAGTACAAGTGTGTTCCTTACTCAAGCTTGGGGCCTGTATGAATAAAGAAATTACACTATGGCACACTGGGAACAGAACCTGCCAGAAATTTAGCACAAATAGATATTATTAAGAAAATGGAAAAATAAATAACAGATTGGACTCTAAGCAAGCACAATCAAAGGTTATGTTTAGGTACCAGCAGTATTTGGTTGTGGCTAGGTGGCACGGTCTGATCGTCAGGTCTATTAAAGAAAAAAGCTGGACATGGATATCAGCCCTGGTCGCTGGTGTCAAGAGTTACTATTTCAATGCATGCTGCCTCATCTACACTTCAATGGCTTGACTTCACACTGGCAGTCCTCTGTTTTATATCCAGATCATTGTCCCATACACGTAACTGTGGTGGTCATTCTTATTTACTCAGCCATACTGGGAAAACTCACATCATATCTGTGTAATCTCCTATCATTCACCAACAGCTGTTAGGATTTTCGCTCCACTGAATGACGGCACAACCAGGTACCCAGGATTTGCTCAGAACTTGGTAGAACAGCTTTCTTCTATTTTGCATCCTAGAATAATCTAGAAAACGTGGGGGAGTTCAAGAAATAAACAGTATCCATTGTGCCTTGTCTGTTTGTAGTGTGCTCTATTTTAATTGCCATTGTGTCTAATTTTTGTAATGTAACATGAGCTCTCTTAGGTTAAAAAAAAAAAAAAAAAAAAAAAAAAAGCACGCAAGGGGTTGTGAGGTTCCATGAGTCAGATTCAGACAGCTGCAGCCAAAATCAATGATGCTAATGATTAGATCATGTTTTAGTTTGGTAAGATTGTTTCAGATTTGGTCACACTGAATACCCACACACAGACGCACACACAAAAAAATGTTTTCCGTAAGTCTTCCACAATGTACATGCACACACACACACACACACACACACACAGCAGTAGGTTCAAGGTGAAGAACCAAATCACATTTCCCTGTTGCACTGGTTCTGCTTGTGAATGACAACTTGTTATTATTATTCAAATAACTGGAGTGGAGGTTAGAGATAGAAACAGAGGAGTGAAAATAGGCAGAATGTGAGAGGAGGTGTGAAGGAAGAAGAGAGGAGCAATTCAGAGACAAAGTATGCAGACAGACAGCCACAAAGTATTATTTTTACTGTTTTATTTACATCTGCCCCAAGGCCTGTCTCAATAACCTTCAAGGTATGTGTGTGCATCTATTCTCCTACAGAAAGGTTATCGTCTCAGCCATATCTTGTTTGAAAATATACCGATGTAGGCCTACCTTCTAAGTAGATAAACCACTCAGCACTTTGCAACTTTTCAACTACAACCTTTTGGAATAGCTCAGCATAAAGACAGAAAGTCAAAGAGACTGACCTCAAAGGAGACCGACACACAACAACCACAATATCACTTCAATTTCTACGCTTTTTTTACACTTCATTTGATACATGGATTTCTCAAACAAGATGTGTTAATTACTGCACTTTGGAGGTGCTGGCAATGCCTAAGTTTAGCTTATATTCACAATAAACTAACCATCTCCTGGCTCTAACTTAATATTTCATGGCAGATGTGTGAGTAGCATCAATCTCCTCAACATTCTCTAAAGTGTATTTCTGAAAATGTTTAACTGTTCCATTAAATGTCACCAATCAGTCACCATTGAAAGTTAAGTTTTGCCCAAAATAAGTCAACTATTTTTTCATCATGGCTGGGACAATATACAGTCAATATCTGAAGAGACTGAAACCAGGCTGCATTTATGGGAAGAAACTTTTCCAGTAATAAAAATGTAATCAGTCAAAGTTTACTGCACCTTCTGCACGTAAGTAACAGTCTGTGCAACCAAAGATTCTACTCAGCGTGTGTTGGTGCTGTCAGCTGCATAATATTTAGACGTTTTTTTTTAGCATTATGTTGTTGTTATTCTTTGCTGTGCTCTGCTGCTGCTGCAGCTGCCTTAATTTCATCAAAGGCTACATTTAACTTTCATCTTATATGTGGCGATGCAGTTTGAAATGCATCATTCGCATCTTTTAAAAACTATTCATGATGATATACATATGTCTTGAGAGATGAAGCAAGAGAGCAACAGAAGAATGGATGTAAGGATGACAGAAAGGCTAAAATATGCATCAATAAAAGGAGAACTGTTTCCTTTTTTTCTTAAAATGATGTGGAGATGAACTGCTGGCAAAGAGCCATACAATCTCTTCCAGCTCTGTATCTATATAGCTTCTCAGAGTGCTATAGACAAGGTCAGAGAAAATGGGTGAACTCCCCCTTTAATACCAGGTACATTAGGGGGAATTAGAACTAATACAAGGACAAGAACATCGGTTATCTCTCCTCTTCTCTCGTCTTGTCCTCTATTCTTGCATTGCTTCCTCCCATTCTTTTCTCTCCTCTCTCTCTCCCTCTCATTTTGCAGGACTTTATGGATGACGGATACACAGCATGTTCTTCCCTCAGTGTGTGTTCATGCCCGTGTGTGTTCATCTGAGGATGCCAAGACTGTAGCAGGCTAAGAATAGTTTCAACTTTTGCTCGTTGCTCCACCCATCTATCTCTTTCTCCATTCCGATGCACAGATTTTAATCTTCAACCTATTTTCACCCTGAAACCTCATGACTTCACAAAAGAGCCTATTATCTGTGCTGAAGTCAAAAGCATTCCTTTGAAAAGCATTCATAGATGGTGTGCAGTAACATGCAATGGCCTTCAAACAGTTGAAGGTCTCTACTCGTGAACACATGAGCGTTCGTGTATATGTATGTTAACTGAATGCAACCTTGTGCTTTTGTATTCTTTCCCCTGGGCTATTTTGTTAGTGAGCGGTAAAGCTGAGTCTGTTGTCACACATTACAGCAACACACACCCTCCTCTAATGCATGCAGCTACTCTGCAGGGTGTGTGTGTGTGTGTTCTTTAGTAGATGTTATCAAGGCTTCACACTAAATGAGAGCAGAAAAAAAAAAAAAAAACTCCGAACATAACAAGAAAAGTCTCTCCTTCACCACCACTTACCTTTTTCCCTCTCCAATTTTCTCCTTCTCCCTATTCTTCTCCCTCCCTGTCTCCCTCTATGCTGCGATCTGTCCATCTTTTCTCTCCACCCTCCTGTGTCTCCCTCTCTCTCTCTGTGTCTTAAAACACACATGACACTGTGCCAGATTCTGCCCCTTGATCTCCCAGACTCCATTTTTTTTCTCACGCTTTTCCCTTTTTACTCCAGCTTGAGAATCACATCTAATAAACACAGGAACACTGTCTCACACTGAGCAGGCACTACGTGTACACGCACACTGACTGTGTGTGTGTGTGTGTGTGTGTGTGTGTGTGTGTGTGTGTGTGTGAGTGGAGAGATAATATAAGTACATGCTTACAGTTCTTTTAATATTCTCTTTTATTCTCTCTCCTCTTCTTTCATGTCAAGACGCTGTCAGTTTGTGCATCTATAAGTCTCTGTTTTTATCTGCTTTCCCTGCTCTTCACCATTCCCCCTCTTTTTATGTCTCCATCTCCTATACATCCTCTCTTCCCGCTGCCTTTCTGTCTTTGACCCTCTTATTTTCTCTCTTTTTATCTATCAACCACCCTCAATATTGCCAATATTGCCCAGCTGCACTATATAGAAACCATTTGAAAGGTAAATGCCACATGTAGAGATAATGAATCACAGCTTTGAAAGAGCAAGCCAAATATAAAAGTCTTGCAGTATCCTATATTACAGTATACTATAATATCAAGACAATATTTATCATAATTATTGCTGTCATCACTACTGTCATCACTACTATCTGGCTCAGTGTGGATATTAGAACTGTTTTAAATACCTACTAGCAATTGAAAGATTTAAAGAACACACATTTAGAAACATTTTTGGTAATGGAAGTGAAACGATCCTCTCAACCAAATCACAGATGAATTAAAAAAATGTTCCTTAGTCATATATATACAGTATATACGTATATATATATATATATATACGTGTAGATATATATATATATATATATATATATCTACACGTATATATATATATATATATATATATATATATATATATATATATATATATACATACGTATATATATATATATGTATATATACACGTGTATTGACATGAACTCATACAAGTGGGATACAAATGTGAAAAGGTGAATTCTAATTAATTTTTTTGCACATTCCTGATCTTGGTATTTCATACTTTGTCCTATTTGCTTTTATCTATGATGGGTGATTTATGCTGTCATTAGCAAAGATAAAGGTAACTTTATAAACATTACCTTGGATTGGAAATATCCAAGGGACGGTGGTGTAGTGACTAGCACTGTCGCCTCACAGCAAGAAGGTTCCAGGTTCAATTCCCGGCGTGGGGCCTTTCTGTGTGGAGTGTCTGTGTGGGTTCTCTCCGGGTACTCTGGCTTCCACCATCCAAAAACATGCATGGGGATTAGGTTAATTGGTTAATTTAAATTGTCTGTAGGTGTGAATGTGAGTGTGAGTGGTTGTCTGTCTCTATGTGTCCTGTGATGAACTGGAGACTTGTCCAGGGTGTACCCTGCCTTTCACCCTAAGACAGCTGGGATACTGTAGGCTCCAGCTCCCCCACGACCCTATGTGAGGATAAGCGGTAGAAAATGGATGGATGGAAATATCCAGAAAGGCCTTGCAGATTAAGCTTACCAGTCTGGTCACCGTAAAGGGTGAATTCATTTGAAGTAATTTGGGTGCAAGAAGATCACATTTCTTGCTTTGGGTGTGCATTGTCTGTATTAACTTCAATGTGAATGCCGAAATGAGAAAGACTGCGGCTGTTATTGCAGTTTTGTATTTCATTATTATGCGACGCAAATTAGGCGTATAAGTGACACACAAAATGCAAAAATGTGTGAGTTTCCTTGCAATGTTGTGCTATTTATACTCATTCCCATGAGATCGGGTTGAGTATACTGTAAAAGTCCACTGAGGATTTGCTGTTGAACTGCTGCTTTGAATCTTTGAGTGGTGTGCTGTGTAATGAGCTAAAATATGCCTGACTATTTTACTCATAATTTGAAGATATAACTGTCAAAGTTGTCATTAGTTTGGTTTGGTTTTAAAATGAGTCATCTGATACCTTGTTCACACTATGCAATTTTAGCCCAATAGGCTGGTCAGTGACTGTTTTTTCACACCCTTCCTCCAGATCAGGGTGAGGCAGCTCTCCGCTCAGCGAGTCATTACGTGTGAACACCTCAAAGACGCCAGTCAGACGCTCACAGACAGCCTGACTCCGAGAAGCCAACGAAAAATGAACATCTAGCCTTCTAAATATCCAGTCGAGTTGCACTGACGTAAAAAGAGCTGTAGCCAATGAGAGCAGACGTGATTGAAAGGAGCAGCGGCTGTAACAGCAGAAGCAACATCAACAACTTTTCTCTTTTTGTTCTTCCACTACATGGTAAAACACAAACCAGGAGGGCTGCTTTCTGCTCCGTGTCCATGTTTACAAAGAAAAGGTCACTGTTGACTGAGGTCCAGTCAGCCGCCTCTCACTAATTCCTGATCAAATGAGCTGCTAGTCCTTTGCTAGTGTTCAAATGATGATGTATGTAGAAAACGACGAGCTCATTTGACAAGGAATTAGTGAGAAGCAACTAGCTCGACAGCAGTGCACGTTGTCAAGTAGAACGGTTGGCTACACCTGCTGATGGAGAGTCGTGTAGTGTGAACACCTCAAAACTCTAACGGGGGAGGAGACAGCATAGTGTGAACAGCACGGAGAGTAAACAGCTCAGACTGTCGTGTAGAGTAAACAAGGCTTAACCAACTCTAACACTGTGCATATAGCAAAGAGATTGATGGCATGAAAGTCACTCGCAAATCTCTTTTGAAGAATGCATAGCCAAATGTTTGATAACATGCTCAGATTTCAGACCCACTGATGAATGTGTGCATCTACAGATGCCAAGCTTGGTGTTAATGGAGCACAGAGGAAATAATTAGCTTTTAGTGAGATTCTGACGATTCTGCATCAGGTGCCGCTGATGCAATATATATGACAGGAATGAAGTGGACCTGTACTAATTCACAAAATTCAGCAAAGTTTGTCTCAGCAACTACGACTCAATGAAGAGTTTGATGTGCAAATATTGGGTCAAATTTGATTATTTCACTCCCCAAAAAAGTGTGACACTTCAGGTGTAGCATTAACAATTAGTCCCTGATTACTCCCCTTTCAAAAGGTTTTCAAAATTCAAATGAGGGGTATTTAAATGCAATCACAATCATTTCAAATTCAAATGCAGCTCTACCGAGACCTTTTTGAGCATCTGTTTGAATTTATAGCAGGCACGATGCAGGGTTTGCTCTGCTTTAATTGCACATTACAGCTCCAACAGTGAGACAGGAAGATATGACACTGCTGATAAATGAGATACTTTGGCATTAATTATTGGTGATAAGAGGTGAGCTGAGATTTTTCTGGGGCTGATTGATCAAAGAACCAGGACAAAATAAGTTGTGACTATATAAACACACACCTGAAAAGAAAATTGTACGTCAACAGCAATGTTGCTGGCATTGTAGCAGCACAACTGTGGAGTTAACTACTTTATGTACTCCTAGACACACCCCTCGAGGTGAGCTGCATGTTTTGGTTGGTTGTTACACTTCCACACTTGCATATTCTTCTGAGGCGCACAGTGATGGTTTCAGTCTATCTCTCCATCACACACACACATTGTGAGAAAGAGGCACAGTGGGTTACAGAGTTTAAATAGACAGCATTTTAAGTGCTTGCAGCTTTGCGATGCTTAGCACATGGTTCTTGAACAACACATCACACTTTGAATCCTCAGAGAGTTACTGAGCCTGCATGTCTCCCTCCAGAAACTAAACTGTGGCTCTGACTGGTTTCAACTGAACTTGTTTTCCAATCAGGGTTACATCATTTATTGTTCAGTCAGTATTTTTGCAAAGAAGGCCCGACAGGTAACAAATCTGTGAGGAGGAGGAGAGGAGAGGTGGTAAAGGTTATGCGTCTTCATAGCATCACCGATGTTACTGTAATCCTCTTCCCTCCTCTAGTTTCAAACATCAAGAGGGAGTTTCAGAAAACAAAACTGCTCAGGGGGAAGGTGAATGAGAAGATGAAATGTGATGAGATGTGTAGGATCACATCTTTTGAACCGTCAAGTCTTAAAACAATATTAATATGTCCATATGTGCCTTAAAAGTATTTTTGGTCAATATAATTCTTGCTCCTGTCTACATTGGATGCAATGACGTTTCTTAAACCTCTTAAATCTCTTAAAGCAAGGATTTTTACATTCTGGATTTTTTCAGGTATGTATTTATTGGATTGAACAAAACTGGTTATATGTATCTCAACTACAATTTTTCAACAACATTTCTACATCATGTTATAGGCTATCTATAAATATCCAGAGGACAACTGATGAAGTGGTTCCGTTAATTAATTATGCCCCCAGTGATTGGCTCAAGTCTGTCTTCTTCCTGTAGCTGCAACACTCGAACACAGACTCACAAAGTTGAAATAACACTGATGTTGTTGTCACAGCCGGTAAAAATAAACCCTGCACTTCTTAAAGTTAAGCCCAAACTTAATATAATTAATATAACAAACTGGGGTAGAATATTACTGTTGGCAGCTCTTTTACATACAGAAATGTTTTCTGGTAAACAGTGGATGCACACTCTCAAGGAAAACAATAACAGTGCTAAATATTGAGATTAATGGATATAAAACTAAAGTGTAGATCCACACTTTACACTTCTTTTGTGTTGGTATGTCATCATGAGTATAGTGGGAACTAGCACAGACAGCAGGGATGGGGCTGATCTGATCCAGTATTGGTACTGTATCGTGTTGTGAAAGTAACGTCTAAGAATTCTGCTTGCAAGAGCAGGAAATATGGAAGTCATCAGTTACATGTGACTTTTTGCTACACTACATTGTCACACACAATGTGTGTCTAACAGTTACATGCACAGCTTATGGCAAAAAAGCTTTTTATCAGTTTTCAAATATGGTCATATAGGCTGGCTTTTGCTGTCTGCAGGGGAATGTGACAAAGGATTACTTAAAAATTACAGAGTAAAAGTACTTCAAAATATTTTTGGTATACTCTGACATGTATTAAGTCCAAAAATACCATTTTCATACAGAATGTTGTCATGTCAGTCTAGTTAAGTGTGTTTATTATTTCAGTTTTGTCTTTTGGTCGTGTCATTTCCTGTTTTATTTTGATATTTATGGTCTTTCCTTGTGTTTCAGCTTGATTCTTCCTGCCCTTGTGTTTCCCATGTGTGGTGATTGTCTGCCCCGCCCCTGATTGTCTCAGCTGTTCCCCATTACCTAGTGTTGTATTTATGTCGGTGTCTCCCCCAGTCCTGTGCCAGTACGTCTTGTATCACTGTCAAGCTACCAGCCGTGTTACTTGTTTTGTCAAGTCAAAGTAAGCGATTCTGTCCCTGTGTTGAGGTTTGATTAGTTTCCTTTGGATTGTTTAATTTGCGTTTGCCATGTGTAGTATTTTGGTTTAGGTTTCCTCTCTGTTTGAGTCGCCTTCGTTTAGTTTTCCCTCTCTCCTTGAGAGCGCCCTTAGTTGAAGTTACCTTGTTTGTTAGTTCTTCCTCACTATTGTGGCGTCTTTAGTTTTCCCTCCTTTTCTAGCTGTTTGATTATTCTTTAGTATTGTGTTTAGGTTTTCCCTTGTATATATCAGTATGAGTTTTCAGTGTTAGTTTCCCCTCTAAGTAGATTCTAGTTAATGTGGTTTCCCTTGTCTTATTGCTTCTAGTGCCTGAGTATTTCTGTTATTATTCATTATCGTATTCATTGATAACCTCTTATTAAAATTGATATATTCTAACTCTTTGTTGTTCGTGTTAGTCGTGCATTTGGGTTCTGTGTTATGTCACCTGTTGCCACGTTCTAACAGAGCGTACTGGCCAAAGAAATGAACCCAGCCGACTCTAGTCAGTTAAGGGAGCTAGTCACCTCACACAGTGACAGACTCGCGAGGCAGGAGGAGCAGGCAGTTGCTGTGGTGCGTGATCTAGCTTACGTTGTCCTCAAGACAGGAGGATTTTAGACATTCTATGGCGGCTCGCGTAGACTCACTTGCGAGCAGTATGCGGGATATTTTGTCATACTTACAGAAGCCACCACCCACTCCTCCGCCAGCACCGGAAGCAAGCAGCTTTGGTCAGCCAGTTAATTCTCAGGCCATGGTTGTACATGCTCCGCCTCGCCTGGCTCTCCCGAAATTCACCGGAGAATCTGATCTGTGTCAGCCCATTCCTCGTGCAGTGTGAGCTCCATTTCCGTATGAACCCAAATGCCTTTCCCACTCCTCAGTCTCGGGTGGCATTTATCACTTCCCATCTGACGGGTAGAAGCGGCAGCGTGGGCAGCCACTGAATGGTCTCAAGAGTCGGACTTGTGTAATTCTCCAGAGAAGTTCATAGCTGAGCTCCATGCCGTGTTTTTCGATCACGCCAGACCTGGGCGTCAGGCAGCTCGTAAATTAAAGAGACTGAGACAAAGGAGGCCGTTCAGTGGCGGATTTCGCCATAGACTTTCGGCCTTTGGCTAAGGACAGTGGATTGAGCCAGCTTTAGTTGATGTTTGGATGGACTTAATGACAATGTTGTTGACCAGATGGGCCCACAAGAATTCCCCGACAACCTTGAGGCGTCATAAAGCAGCTATACGGACCGATCAGTGGATCCGAGGATCGGCGTTATCGGCGTCGAGGAGGCGGGCGAGTTTTGAGCCATTGGGGGGCCGTGAGCGCTTTGCCAGACGGGGATCTCCAGCGGTCAGCGAGCCTTTCCCTGCATTTGGACGAGCCTATGCAGGTTGGCAGGACCAGGATTTCCTCCGAGGAGCGGCAGCGGCGTCTGCAGCAGGGGCTCTGCTTCTACTGTGGTGGGGCAGGGCATCGGCTTCTATCATGCCCGTTAAAGGGTCAGGCTCATCAGTAAGCCAGGAGAGGGACTGGTGAGCCTGTTCGCAACTGAAGGCCCTCCAAGACATTTGACACAGGTAGCGTGTACTATGAATAACCATGTTAAGACATTCAACGTATTAATTGATTCAGGAGCGGACGAGAGTTTGATGACCTGGCAGGTGGTTCAGGAGCTTGGACTGCAAACTAAGGCCATACCTCAGCCCCCTCACTGCACGGGCACTGAGCGGTAGGGAGATTTTTAAAATCACCCACTGCACTGAACCAGTAACACTCTCCATAGGCAGTCACACTGAAAGACTTAGTTTTTATGTTTATGAGTCTGCAAGGCATGCTATTGTGCTAGGTTTGCCTTGGCTATGCAAGCATTGCCCTATTGTTAACTGGAGAACAGGGGAAGTGAGGGTTGGTCAGAGGACTGTCGGGGTGGATGTCTGGAGGGGAGAACCTGTGACCATGGGGGAGTTGACCGCCCAATCAGGAGGAATCCTGAACAGACTACTTCATCTTCCGTTGACCACACTGACCTAGCTTCAGTTCCGAGATGTTACCATGATTTAGCAATGGTTTTTAGTAAAGCTAAAGCCACCTCTCTGCCTCCACATAGGGACTATGACTGTGCCATCAATTTGAGAGAGGGCGCCTCTGCCCAAGGGCCGGCTCTATGCCATCTCGGGTCCGGAGAGGGAGGCGATGGACAAGTACATTCAATCCTCTCTCAAAGCCGGTATTATCAGACCGTCGTCTTCCCCTCTAGGAGCAGGATTTTTCTTTGTGTGGGGAAGAAGGGCGGCACTTTGAGACCATGTATTGATTATGCCCACTAAACGACATCACCATAAGAATAGGTACCCTCTTCCCCTCATGACATCAGCCTTGAACTATTGCAGGGACGCTAAGGTATTCACTAAGTTGGACCTGCAGAAATGCCTATCATCTAGTTCGTATAAAGGAGGGGATGAGTGGAAAAGACAGGGTTCAACACACCTTCTGGACACTATGAGTATTTAGTCATGCCTTTTGGACTGTCTAATGCCCGGGGTTTTCAGAACCTGGTAAATGACATTCTCAGGAGTTCATAAATAGGTTTGTCTTTGTGTATATTAAGCGACATCCTCATTTTCTCTCCCAGTCAGGAAGCCCACGAGGTGCATGTGGGTCAAGTACTAAGTAAGCTACTGGAGAACCAGTTGTATGTTAAAGCTGAAAAATGTGAGTTTCAGCTGCGACTGTGTGGTTCCTGGGCTTCATAATAGCCCCTGGAGCAATACAGATGGATCCAGCAAAAGTACAAGCTGTGGCAGAGTGGCCAGTTCGAATAACCGGAAGAAGGTGCAGCAATTCCTCGGGTTTGCTAACTTCTACCGCCGGTTTATTCGGAACTACAGTGCTATTACCAGCGCCTCTGCATACACTCACCTCTTCTAAGTCCATTTTCAGTGGAACCCAGCAGCAGATGCAGCATTCAAGCAACTCAAGCAACGATTTTCCGCAGCCCCATTCTCACCATGCCAGACCCCTCCAAGCAGTTTCTAGTAGAGGTGGGCCTTCGGACACCGACATCGGGCGGTGCTTTCCCAGCGATCATCCAAGGATGGCAAAAGTGCATCCTTGTGCATTTTGTCAGAGAAGCTGTCAAAGGCGGAACGGAACTATGATGTGGGAACAGGGAACTGCTGGCAGTAAAGGTAGCCTTAGAGGAGTGGCGTCATTGGCTGGAGGGGGCTCAGGAGCCATTCATGGTTTGGACTGACCATAAGAATTTAGAGTATATTCGCCATGCCAAGCGGTTAAATTCACGTCAGGCCCGGTGGTCCTTGTTTTTAACCGATTGCTTTTCTCTTTCCTACAGGCCTGGGTGCAGAATGTTAAGCCGGATGCTCTCTCGAGGCTATGCGATCCAGAGCCTGTGGCCAAGAACCTGAGCCCATCCTGCCGGCGGGATTGTGTGGTAGGAGCGGTATCTTGGCCAATAGTAGAGGAGGTTAAACAAACAAATGGGCATACTTCCCGCCACCAAAGGGCTGTCCTCCCGATCGGCTGTTTGTGCCGGAGGGCTGAGGTCAAGGTGGTACATTGGGCTCACACTTCTCGACTCACCTGTCACCCTGGAGTAAAGCGCGCACACTTTTCTTTCGTCCAACAGTTCTGGTGGCCCGCCATGCACTCTCACGGTCAAGGAATATGTGGAAGCTTATGCCCAGTCTGCGCCGCAACAAGTCGTCTCATAAACCCAAGCTGGTCTCCTGCACCCGCTTCCTATTCGAGCCGACCATGGGCGGAGATAGCTTTGGACTTTGTTACGGGACTTCCCCGTCATGTGGTAATACGCCGTGCTGGCCGGTGGTTGACAGATTCTCTAAAATGACACATTTCATTGCATTACCCAAGTTACTGTCAGCTAAGGAAACTGCTGAGGTCATGTTCAACCGTGTTTTCAGCATTCATGGGTTCCCGAAGGACATTGTCTCTGACAGGGGTCCCCAGTTCGTGTCCAGGTTTTGGAGAGAGTTGTGTGGACTGATCGGAACCACAGTCAGTCTGTCTTCTGGGTACCACCCTCAGTCCAATGGACAAACCGAGAGACTGAACCAGGTATTAGGCACCTGCCCTGGTGTCTCATATCCCAGAATCCTTCTTCTTGGAGCAAACTTCTTCCATGGGTGGAGTTTTCCTACAACTCCTTGCCTTCAGCTGACCTCGGGGCTTTCACCGTTCCATGTGGTTTATGGCTATCAGCCCCCGTTTTCCAGATGTGGAGAAAGAGGTCCTGGTTCCATCTGCTCACGCCTTGGTCGCCAGAGCCCACAAGGTCTGGGAGGCTACCCGCGCGTTCTCCAGCGAACTCGGCTCGTATGAAGAAAGCAGCGGACCGCCGTCGTCGTCCGGCCCCGAGCTACCAGGTGGGCCAGCGGGTCTGGCTATCATCTCAGGACCTTCCCCTGCGGGCTACGTCCAAGCTCGCTCCCGATTCATTGGTCCCTTCCCCATCTCGAAGGTGGTAAATCCAGCATCAGTTAGTCTTCGCCTTCCCGCTCCTCAAGGTCCACCCTACCTTCCATGTCAGCAGGATTAAGCCGGAGAAAGTAGGCCCTTTGGTTCCGCTTCCCGACCCCCACCTCCCCGTATCATTGATGGAGGTCCAGCATACACTGTCAGGAGACTTCTGGCAGTCCGCAATAGAGAGCGAGGAAGGCAATTTCTGGTGGATTGGGAGAATGCGATCCCGAGGAGAGAGTGGAAGCGGCGTCCTTCATCCTGGACAAGACTCTCATCAGGGACTTCTACCGTAGCCACCCGGAATCCCTGGGCCGTCAGGAGAGCGACCCTTAGGGTACTGTCATGTCAGTCTAGTTAAGTGTGTTTATTATTTCAGTTTTGTCTTTTGGTCGTGTCATTTCCTGTTTTATTTTGATATTTATGGTCTTTCCTTGTGTTTCAGCTTGATTCTTCCTGCCCTTGTGTTTCCCATGTGTGGTGATTGTCTGCCGCCCCTGATTGTCTCAGCTGTTCCCCATTACCTAGTGTATTTATGTCGGTGTCTCCCCCAGTCCTGTGCCAGTACGTCTTGTATCACTGTCAAGCTACCAGCCGTGTTACTTGTTTTGTCAAGTCCAAGTAGCGATTCTGTCCCTGTGTTGAGGTTTGATTAGTTTCCTTTTGGATTGTTTAATTTGCGTTTGCCATGTGTAGTATTTTGGTTTAGGTTTTCCTCTCTGTTTGAGTGCTTGCCTTTCGTTTAGTTTTCCCTCTCCTTGGAGAGCGCCCTTAGTTTAGTTACCTTGTTTGTTAGTTCTTCCTCACTATTGTGAGCGTCTTTAGTTTTCCCTCCTTTTCTAGCTGTTTGATTATTCTTTAGTATTGTGTTTAGGTTTTTTTCCCTTGTATATATCCAGTATGAGTTTTCAGTGTTAGTTTCCCCTCTAAGTAGATTCTAGTTAATGTGGTTTCCCTTGTCTTATTGCTTCTAGTGCCTGAGTATTTCTGTTATTATTCATTATCGTATTCATTGATATCCTCTTATTAAAATTGATATATTCTAACTCTTTGTTGGTCGTGTTGAGTCGTGCATTTGGGTTCTGTGTTATGTCACCTGTTGCCACGTTCTAACAAATGTATGGCAAAAAAACTTTAACATCCTTAAATTTTTTGCGGAGATAGAAAAGCTCCTTTTAGCCACAGTTTCACAGTGATTACCGTAAATGCTCGAAAATTTGCGCACTCGAAAATGACAAGCGGCTCATTTGACCAGGAATATGCGAGAGGCGGCTGGCTGGACCGCAATCCAGTATGTGATTAAAAATCATTGGGTGCTAGCGCCCACTGGTGGTATGTAGCTGTACAGCCACTGAGGAACACACAAATCTCCACACGCATTTTCAAATCGCTGCACACATTTGTAGATCTGCCATGGCATACAGAAGTGTAGCAAAAGTCAGATGTAGCCAACAGAGAGCTGTAACTGATGACCTGCCTGTATTTCCTGCTCTTGAAAGCAAAATACTTGTGAGCATTAATATACAGTACGTATTTGCAGATTGTTTTTATACATACAGATCAGTGCACACATTTGCATATTTTTTTTTCTACACATTTACGAATCTGATTATGCACACAAATTCTGAACACATATTTGCAGATTTGTGAACACATTCACAGATTGATGCATGCATTTACAGATTGTTTTACACATTTACAATTCAGATTATGCACACAGATTGATATACACATTTGCAAATACTTGTATTCAACATGCTACAATAATGGCCCCACACACACACCTCTGTTCAGGAAATCTGTACTGCAGTTTGCAGCCAGGCAGCAAGCAGGTTAGCAATGAGCAGCACTGGAGCTAGCCAACTGTTCCACACAACATGTCCCATGGCTCTCAAGTCTCACCATTCAGACTGTGACACACACCTTTTCACACTCTAAACTGCCACACCTGGTAATATTCACACCTGAAAATGTATTATGTAATGCTGACCAAGGTACACCACTATATGTGCAGTGGAATGTGTAGCAAGACTGGGAGCTTGGAACGCTACAGCCAATAAAAAAATAACATACTGCTAGACATCAGTCATTTCGGAAAGATACACTGCTGTATCTGGGCAAGATATGGTGATCTGACCATAGCAATGTTACAGAGAAAAGGATGCATACTGCACGACACAATGCGAGTGCCTCATTCTCTCATCATTTGATTTTATAGCCTACTGAATCATGAAATTACTTATTGTTAGAGGTGGGATTCAATTAAAAAAGTAATCTAATTAGAGGCTTTTTGATTATTTAATCTCAATCACATTTTAATGGCATACCAATATTTGCCACAAGAAGCACCATTTTACAATTTCAATGGATCTTGTTGGATTTTGTTTTGTTGACTCAATCAAATGATAGACACATCCATAGATTTAAACATTTATTTTTAATTTTGCATCAACACCAATAGCGCCATGAATCATAATGGAGGCTATATGCAAGCCAGGCAGTTGCTTGGAGCCACATGCCAATAGGGGGGCCCTGGGACTGCCAAAATGTACTCCACAGTGACATGCACTGGTGGAGTGGGGGCCCCAGGGGTTTGTTGTTTGGAACCCTAAGAGAGTCTGGCAACCCCACTGCCTGCACAGTTTAAAGTTCTTTAAGTTTAAAGATGGGTGTGGTTTGAGCAAGAGCACCATTTTTATTTTTCAAAACTAGCTTCCATGTGTACAACCTGGGAATACAGCCAACTTATTGAATAATGTTGGTTAAATTTCCGGAGAACATTTATTGAGAGAAAAAGTGATGTTATGAATCATTCTTGTGAGTATGTTTTATTTGTACACACATTACTGTATGTTATTCCTCTTGTTCCTGTCTACTTCAACTATCACATATTGCACAGAGCTACTTCCAGATAACAGTATCGCTTCTCTCCCTTTCACACATATGAATACATAAAGTTTCACAGAGAACTTTACATCTGAGCTGCAGCAGTGTTTCAAGTCACACAGACACATGAACAATTTTTGCCTGTGACATAATGGCAGAAAATAACCAAAACTAGCAGAAAATCTATCAAAAAACATCACCCTCCTCTGCCTCTGTGTTCTCTATAATTGTCTCTATTGTCTGCTCTTCTCCCTTCTCATCCTGCCTTGCTATCTGTCCTTCCCTCCTTGTCATTCTCTTCATCTATCAGTCTCTGCTGCCCTCTTCCTCCTCACCCTGTCCCAGAGTGTTGAGTCACTCCTTAGGGGTGAGGCAGTGAGTGAAGAACAATCCCTCTGTCTCTGGCCGATCAGCTGTCCTTTGATAGAGCTGCGGTTATTGATTAAAATGTCTGAGAGCTCGGCCTTCTGGGGCCCGGAAGCTTTATTCAACCCTCTCCGTTTGCACTTCACACTCACTCTTCCTCTCCATTTCTCCCTCTCTCTGCTCACCCCCCTCATTGCTTTTGACTTCACCCACCCTCATTTTCTCTTTCTCCCTCTTTCTCATTTGCTTAAGGCAACACTGAAGCTAAACCGGATCTCTGCCTGGCGAGTAATAAATGCTGCCATTCCTGCTCTCTGACAGTCACTGAGCATGTGTTTCGAGATGTGTGTTACCACTGTCTTTTGACTTTATTTGTCCTTAACTTGTGTCACTGTGCCATTTGTGTTGAATAGTAAGCACACAAATTAAAATAGCAAGACTGCGATGGCCATATCTTGTGCTTGGAAACGCTGAGTATCATATACAGTTATGCTGCCAGCTGCTTTTTGCTTGACTATAGGATCAAGTGGCTGAGCTGTTGACTATGCTGTATTTCCTTGGTCTGCACTGTGAGTGTTCATAACCCTCAGGTCGATAAATGACAAGACAATAAAACGATAAGGCAAAAAAATAAAGTATTGCATAGGAATGGTTGCTGTATACAAGGGTGCAATTATGCTTATTTTATAACTTTGGCCACATATATACCTACATTACAATTAGCTACACTTGGATAAAACTAATGAAAATAATCTCTGGAGGCTTTAGTTCCATCTTGTGTTGAATTGTATTGCATTATATTGAAATATCTGACTCTCGGTAGGTCAGGATGAGCCCCTAAATGACCATGGAGTTCAATCAACTCCCCTCTCAGACAGGTTCAAGAAAACTGAACATTATAACCTTCATAAAGTTAGGATTTATTGCAGGGCCATAAACGTTGCCTCGTCACGGCAGGTCATACCAGCTGTCACTAATTAATGTTCATTCTGTCAGTAACTTGATGGCAGTCCAGAATTTCTGTCTCCAGCCGGTGTCTGCACTCAGCCAAAGAGGGAAGAGCAGAGGCCGACCCTTGACCAATGTGGTGCCCTCGGTAAGATTTTAGCTGGTGCCCATTGCACCACAGCCAATTCCACCACCAGTCATTGTGTTCAAACACTTACACAGACACTGCATAGCTTAATGTTTGTGAGATTGTCACGAAATACAAACAGTATTAAAGAAACCAGTGACATAAACAAATAATAGATACAATATAAATAAGCTCTTGTATAACATACAATCTGAAAGATAAACCAGTGCAAACATAAAAAGTGCTGCTGTAATGCTGCAGGCAACCCAGAAAATAGAGCCGATGTGGCTCTGTTGTTGTGATCTTCTGTTGTATTATTTCCCCCACGAAAATATGAAATAAGTAGAAGTAAAAAGTTTTTCTTCACTCATTTGGGGCATCCCTGTGGATGGATGATGCCTCTAGCGTTAGTCTATACCACCTCTGTATAACTTGCTTGTGTTTTTATGTGAGAGTGGTACGTCTTCTATTAAAAAAAAAAAAAAACCATCCTGACATCCAGGTGTATGCAACAAACGGACAATTGAGCGTACCATTGTGGTTAATTATGTTACTGCAACACTTTTCTGTTATATTTAAACTGATCATCTGATCATTTATAACAGAATTACCACAACACTGGATGTAACTAAACAATAAATGACTGCTCATGAGATGAGCCACACAGGTTGATACTCCCATTATAAAAACTGGAATTTATAGAGCATCAACAATCAGTAATGAACTTGAAGTAATTTAGCTAGAAAAAGACTAAATTAATCCATCTCTTTACATCTCTTGTTCAGAAATACACAGAACCACTTCATCAGCTGCTAACTCATGAAGCACAAGACAAGCAGACCTTCTATATAGTAAGAGACTGGTTAATAAATTCAGACACATATACTGTAAGTGAGCCAAGCTGTCTAACATATTACGTTACCAGGCAATGGGTTGAGGCACCTAGTAATTGAGGTGTGTTATGTTAAATCTAAGCTGCTAGTTAATGGACTAAGACACATACTGTAGTAAAGTGCTGGCTAAATGCCAGCTATTTCCCCCCATGATGAAAAAAGACATTAGGGAAAATGACTGCTGTTCTGTTCAGAGAAGACGCAACACAGCAATTACCTGCAGATCACACTTTCAGTGGTGGAAAATCAGACAGATGTATGCAACCATAGCAAAGACAAGAGTTCTCACAAAACAGGAGTGTCTAAAAACAACATAAAAACACTATATCTGAGGAAAATGGTACTCAAAACAAGTGGAAATATCTGTCCATGCAGCAAGATAATTTCACTTAACAAGATTTCTTGATTTAAGATGATAGTGTAAAGTTGAACACTTGAAATAAGAAATTAACTCTGAAAACATGAAAAATTATCAACACATTTAAATCTAAGTTATTCTTTTAATCTTTGGTAAGAACCAAATAATTTGCAGTGCACAGGTTCTCCCTTGTCACATGCAGATTCACGATTCAATTGTTTATTATCAAAGTGTTTATTAGATACAGCAGCCATGAGATCTATTTCAGAAATCTCTCCCAAGCTGTTGAGATGATAGTATTTCAGCCAATACAGTGTGTTGATGGGTTGGTTTAAGAATTTCTCTCTTAAGTCAGTGTAATATTTCCAGTAATATTCAGCGTTAATGCCAGCGTGTAATGTCCTCAGAGAATGAAAGCAGAGGTTGGGTTCATTTTTCTTACTGTTCCTGAGTCTGCGGTTTGTCACATTCCTGATAAAATCACTAACACTCATATTCTGTCTTTTGTGCTTTTTTCTCTGCCTCAGCTTGTCTGTTTGTGTCTTTCTTTCTTCCAGGGATGCTTTTTCTTAATTTTGGTCATTTATATGGAGGTTGTTATCTTTCTCTTTTACATGCCCACACCCAACATTCACACACGTGATACAATACAAGCAAACCCAGATACAGTAAAATGAATTTCAGATTTTTTTAAAGAAGAAAAACTCTTAGACAATACTTTTAGGATGCGGACAGAGAGCAGACCACATAGATGCTGAATCAGGACATCACACAACTGCAACCATGTGTAGAGAACATCTATAAAAGCTTTCGCATTTAAAAAGTACAGTGGCGACTTCCTGCACACAGCTGCTTCCTGGCATTCAAAACCGTATTGGGCACAGGAATAAATTAGTATTTATATCTGTTCAGTCTCCTCTCGGGCCCCTCAATCTTCCACTGAAGGGAAAGAGCTGCTGGTCAGAGTGTGTTGTTGTCTCACAGGGTATTTTCTGGTCTGCCTAATGCTCTACTCATAAAATACCCGGATGGATGAGTTTAACTTGACACTCACGACCCCCTGAAAATGCAAATGATTTGTGATTGAAGTTGCACATTCACAAAGGACCGGCTTTGAATTTGCTCAATGCCTTTCACATCCAGGAACCTCATGAAGGATGACTTCCTGTGTGTTTTCTTCCACAACTTAACCAAGCACGTAATCAAGAGTTATTTCTGAAGGTGTTTTTCTCTACTTCAGACACAGTTAACAAAGGTTTTCGAATGCGAGATAAATAACAAACGTGAACTGTGTCCCAGCAGGCCACAGCTTTGGGGAAAGCTTGATCAAATATGGCCAACAGTCAGCAGTTTAGTAAATGGGGAAGGGAAGTCAGCCGTGTCAGTCGTTGCAGCCACTGCGTTAATAATAGCTGGATGGACAGCTGAACCAAATGCCACAGAAGTAACTGCTGCATAGTTGCCATTAGAAAACAGTCAGAAAACAGTACCATGTGTCTGACAGCTTCTCCAAACTGTTTCTGAACTGTACCCACATCCTTCGTTCCTCCAGCATCCAGCTAAATTATTCCAGACATGTTTAGATGAGTCAGAGGTTCATTGTGAGCCTTAGATCACTCAGTGTCCTTGGAGCAAACACCACATCTTCAGACATCTTCATCTCATTTCATTCAGGGTGAGGTTTACAACCCACCAATGCATGCACATCTGTTTATATTTTCTTTCAACTGGATGTTAAACCAAAGACAGCTACAGTATGTCACCACATTTCTGTGGCTCAAAGGCAACTCAACACTAAGAAAGAACTTTGGCACTTACATTTTTTACATTATCACCACCCTGCTCGGCTCATATTATACACAAATTTAACAAATAACAGCAATCTTCATTCCAAAAATGTTTGCCAGAGTCCATGTTACAAAGCTAAACATGACAGCTAAATGTGGTGGTTATGTAAGATGAAGATGTAAACGGTTTGTTTAATCATAATGTTTGCCAACAGTGATTGATTTCAATTGTGAGTTACGATGCACTATGACAGCTGCAAAAAGGATTTCAGCGTTCAGCAGAAGTCAGAATCATCTCTGTATAAATAAAATGTTAGTGACTGGTTGACTTATAGAGCAGGGCATCTAAACTGTGGTTACACCAGTCACTACAGTCATGAGGCAACATAATGTACGTGTTAAAACGCTGTGCTCCTCTAGGTCAGAGCCCATGGCACGATCTGAGCATCCCTTTGTAACTGACCATATCTGCATAGTTGTAGGAAAGTTGAGACAAGCAGCAAAGAATAATGCAAATGGCACACAGAAGATACTTCTTCAACTCTCACTATGGAACAATGAATTTAAATACGTGTCAGAACTGTATTAGTCTCATCGTCTGCGCAAGCGCTGAGCTCCGTCTCAACAAGCAATATCACAATACATAATTTAGCATTTGCTACAGAGGAAAGAAAAAGCCAGGAGAGGAGAGGAGAAAAGCATGAAATCAGATCACTAATCTCATGATGTAAGGATTCACCAGAAGTAGGCTAGCAACATGACAGTCTTGCCAGCTGCATGAGCATCACTTTACATATAAGTGAGCTTTTTATCAAGGTACTGCAGTGGCCAGCTGTGGGGAAAAACATCCTAGGCCCTGTCACAGTTACCCTCCATGATAGGATAAGTGTCCGCTTGTTAGGAAAAGGAATAGGTAAAATATAATCCATTTTCCTGTTTAAAATTGTAATCAGTAAAGCAATCCACTCAATTAAGCAGAATAATGCAGTCTCTTAGACTGAATTACCTCCATAATCACTTTAGTCCAGAATATTAGAAGAAACAAATTTGAACCAACTTAAATTTGAATTATCATCATCGTCCAGAGAAGCAGAGCTCTCCCTCTCGGGTTTGAAATATCATCCTGTGTGCTGCCAGTTACATTTTATTTACACACACAAAGAAAAGAGGCAACACCGATGTTTTCCCATTCAAAGCTGCACTTATTTTTTCAAAGAGTTGCTTTGAGGCCATCATATGTTATTATGCATATTAATTAAGTCGGCACACATTCAACGAGCTTTTCTTAGATACACCAGAAAGGAGCTTGATTTGTTGCGTGTCACTTTTCAGAATTAATGTCACTGAATGAATGTGTGTTTAGCCAGTAAATCACTGACAAGGGTGACAGGCTGGCTGTGAGAAGAGGAGGCAAGAACAGAAGAGAAGAGAAGATGAAAATATATGACCTTGTCACATAGGGACAACACAAGACAGATAGTATCTCCCTATTGAATGCCCACTGTTTAACATCCAAGGCATCTGGTATTACCTTGGTAATGCTATCAATTACAAACCAAGGCATGTGCACCTTAATCCTAAAGATATGGTGCTGTACATTTGAGAAACCATTACTGATGCTGTCATGCGTGGGCCCTGGAAATGTAGGCTGGCAAGATAAACATGACAGAACATGTCAGCTGCATAACTATCACACCACGTCCACATATAGCATCCTGGATAAAAACTACGATGAGCAGCTTCCTGTAAAAGCTTGAGGGTTGCTGGGAGAAACTTTACAGAACATAAGGTGAGAAGAAGACAGATGTCACGATAGGGCTGGGATGATAATCGCATCACCGCAATACCGCGGTCATGTGATGCCTACCGCGGTGTTGAGCTCATCACCGCAATATATTAAATAATAAGAGGACAAGGAGTGATCAGTGGGGTTGCGGTGATCAGGAGGGTAGCGGGGTTGGCGGAGTTGCAGTGATCACAGAGAGTAGAGGGGCTGCGGAGGAGTGTCGGGGGGACACCGTGGAACCACCATACCGCATTGATGCTTTATCACTGCGGTAATAAAAAATTCATACCGTCACAGCCCTACGACTGTCCCTACGATTGTCAGAACAATAGATATGCGATATGGACAAAATTCTATATCCTGATAGAGCAAAGTTTATATCCCGATAACGATATAGTATTTTTTCTGATGTGTTTTCGCATTCCATTGTGCTCTCCTGTCTCCTCTGTGGTGTAATCAGTGTTATATCCCCAATATGCTTTTATTCTGAAGGCTTGCTTTGAGAGCGACCACAAGTCTGGTTATGTTTGCACTGTATATTTACTGTGCAGTTTGGCTGCTAATAAAGATGTGTTTCAAGCGCTAATAAATCATTCACACGCAACACAACGTCCTCCATGCTGCTTTATCTCTGTTTACTCCCGAGCTACAACTGCCGCAAACAAGTCTTGCTGGTAATGTGAACATGCTACCACAAAGCAGTAGCGTTGCTGCGGTTACAGTAGCCGTCATACCATTATGTCTATGCTTCATACAATATACGTTTTGAACTCGCATGATATATTTGGATTATCCAGTGGTCACATGACATGGAAATGGCGTATCTAAACCACAACCAGAGTAACATTAATGTTAGCATAGAAACACAGCTAACTGTTAAAATTAAAATTAATGTTAAAATTACGATATAAACAACAGATGCTTATATCGTACGCTAGACACTTTTATACCACACTATGATATATACTGTAATATCGCACAGCCCTAGATCCTGAACTTAAGCCTTATAATTCAATCTCATAAGGAAAGAAGAAAATGAAAAGTCTGACTGTTTAAGCAGAGGAAGGAGCCGTTATGCTGCACCATAATGGTGTTTAAAGGGCTTTTTTAAATGCAATGCTTGTATATATAAATAATCAATATGCTTTCCAATATGCAGAGTTGCAGGAAAAGAGGAAAAGTTCCCTCAAAATCTTGTTTTTTCAAACTTCACAGTACTTTCTCTGTCACTTTTGGGCATATGACTGAATGCAACACCAGAAGTGCCTTTGAGCAGAGACTGTCCAGACTGTTTTTTTTAACAATTCATTGCATTGATAGTGGAAAGACATGCAAAAGAGACAGAATCAGGGAGGCTGTGACCAGAGAGGCTGTATGATTCAGCCAAGAGGAGATTATGATGGCAGGCTTTTCGCCCTGCAAGTTGTGGACATCCGGAACGAGGACAAGCACCCATGCCTTCACATGAGTGTGGACAACACTTGGTACGACACAGCATTACAAGCATATGGAACCTTTTCAGTGGATAAAAACAAAAGCTATCACAAAAGCTATTGTCCTATGTCCTATATTGTAACTGGTGATGAGTGAATCAGGCCCGGGATGAAGAATGGTGACACCATCCTTTATGTCAGAGACTCATCAGACAAGAATTACCACTATAGCGATAGTGCTGATGTGGCTGGTATTCACTGTATAGAACAGATCCATGACTGACAGCTGGCTGCTAAATTATGCAGATTGTTAATCTTTCTTTTGGGTCATATAGAAAAAGATGTGAATGTGTAACATTGTTTACATTTTTGTTCTGTATTCCTCTGCAGTAGCAATGAGTCATTTCAGCAAAACACTGCAAGTGCTCACAGAGCGAGACTGCATAGGATCATGTTCAGGTGAATCATTAATTATATAATACTTTGCCTTCACGGGCCACAGTACATTTGACTGGTAAATCATTCTTATCCAGCTAGAATAATAAAAAAATAAAATAAAATATAGCACTCCACCAATATGTTCTGAACATACACTTAACAAAACTTGACTATACACTACATTGTTACCTAGTTGATGAGATGCAATACTGGATTGCTAAATAAATAATATTCCCATACTTAACAACTTACTAACCAACCACATAGCTACTTCCACACCTTATCGGTGGAGTGGAAGTGGAAACTAATGTGCAAGCATGCTAGCCCATTCAGCCTGGTGTTTGGGTATGCTGGATGCTAATTGTCATGGAGAAGGCAGAAACACAGGTCAATGTCTATTATATCATTGCTGCTCGGGAGACTAAATAGAAGGAAAAGGAACAATACTGCCTATGAACGCTGACAGTTGTACTCCAAATAATAGTGCAGCTGGCCAGAGGTCTTGGACTCCTGTCATGTCGTAATATCTTGGTGTAGTGGAAGAAAGAAGAGGAAATAAGATTTGGATGACAAGCCCAGAGTCAACGGTTTTGTTCTGCTAGCCTTGCAGTAAGCACACTCTCTGACTGATGTCACTGCTGGTATGTGTTGCTCTGCATGCATTATAAATTATGCTCATAAACTATTAACTATGTGGCACTGGCAGACATGTGCCATGTAGACAGACCTGTCGTGTCTCCCGGTGCTGGTTCTTCACCTTGACCCAGACGTGACAGGTTTCAACAGATGGTGGTGCAGATTTACAGCATCATAGATAATGAGATGACTGTGAAGATCTCTGTGGTGCTTTTTTAGTAAAACCATGACAGCAATTTTGTGTACATGTAAAAAGACTATTACTTTTGCTATTAGCCTTAATTGGGTGATTTCCCACCTGAAATTGTATAAATTCCAGGTGGGAAATTAAAAAAAAAAAAAAAAAAACTAATACCAGCTTTATGGCAAGTTTTGTTTTATTTCACTTTTTATTAAGTGTAGATTAAGAGGATGCTAGTATGAGGAGGGAAATGTAAAAGGAGGAGCTGAGTTAACAGCATTTATCTTCCATTTCATAATAAAATGTACCAAGGCACTAAATAGTACAGTATTTAGGACTTAATACAGTTAGGCCATACAGTCTTTACATCAAAATACTTGGTTTTACTGTGAGGAAGAGGGAGTGAGCTGGTCATTGTTAGCTACTCTAGTTTAAAAGGTTCAGAGTTGTGTTTTAAATGAATAGTGTCACTTGGACCTTTTTGGTATCACAGTGTTTTGGTCATTTCTTTAGATATGATGGGTTTAGGTTTAGGGTGAGGGACATTAGGGTCAAAAGAGAAAAGACATAACATGCTATTACAGATCCAGGCCAACATGATGCACCTAGCTGACTTTGTAAAGTGCATTCTTCATATACACTGGAGGCCTGTGGCAATGATAAATTAGCTCTAACAGCCTAGTGCATGTTTTGATTGTGGGGAAAGAAATTACTGCTGCTTTTTGAAGAGAATAACCAGCAGACTTTCACACCTTTGAGCAAGCAATTCAATCTTAAACTGTAGTCTTGCTGATACTATACATAAAGCAAATATTATCACAACAATATTACTCATCTTCATTGGAGCAAATTACAGGACTGTATCATGAAGACAGTATTTGACTGTGTCATCTAGATCATAACAAATTAAAAATGTATAATTTTCAATTGGCAAGCAAGATGACTAACCACAGTCATCGTAAACAGTGATTACTGATGTGCTCCAATGCTGCTTAACATAACTTTTTATGCAGTGTTTCAATAAAACAAGACTACAGATGACACATTTTCATGACATTCTAGATATGATGCATTAATCAATGAGTTCCACATTTAACCATAAATAATACTCTGATTAGCATATCAGTCATGTTGACAGAAGTCTGTGGAAATAGAAAATAGCCTGCTGAGTTGCAGTTTGCAAATTGATTCCCTTTTGAGGCGGCATGACTTACTGTATGTAAGTGGTGCCCAGACAGCAGCGTCTCAGCCGTTTCCATCCATATCATCGAAGTATTACTTTCAGTCAGCTTTTTTTTTTTAAATTAGAAATTCTTTGAATTTCCCTCAGTGCATTCTGAACAAGGGTGTCATTTGATTAAACACAACACAGAGGGAATTGAAGAAAATACTTGCTTGTTTGGTAATGTTCAACATTACACTAGGCTGCCATACATTCCCTTCTACTGTATCTGTGGTTTTGCCAGTCTACTGTAGCTGTTTCAACTTGCTTCTCATGTTGATGCTAAACTGAGCTAATTGTCTCCTGCTCCAGCACCATATAATAAGGTAAGAAAAATATTTTATACAGCCAAAAGACATTTCCATAAACATTATTCTTATTATAACTATTAATGTAATTATTACAGTAAAAAATGTAAATGTACGAATAGAACTAATGCTTTAACATCATCTTTAACTCTTTGAGTGCCACCCACTTTAGAAAACAGAAACTGCCTTGTGCCAGCATTTTTTGCCCAGTTTCCTCCGCACTGAGAACCAATTTCAGACGGGAGGAATGAACTCTGTTGAAGTTTGAAACAATTGGATATGACTCTACCCAATCGCTAACGTTTGGTCGTGACGTATGTTATGCGCTCCTTCGCGGAGCTAACTGAAAAATAAGACATTTCCTGAACCCCGTGGGGAGTAAAGCCACGACATCTTTGCCAGAAATAAAAATGTTAAACATTCCTCTTGCTCCAACTTCAATTGCTGAATATTTGGGAGCCTAGCCAAAACGGATTGAATGGCTTCCTTCACTCCAGTCCCCGCCGCCATTGCCAAACTACAACCAGCTAGACTACAATGTAAATGCTGCGTATTCGACGCCATCGTTAACATCCTCCTCTCCACGTCCCCCATCATTCGCTGATGACTGGCCTGGTTGGAATTCATCCTGAGAAAATGAATCCAAAGGGAGCAAACCCAGACATAATCTGTAGGGAAATAATAATTGAGCAGAAGCTTATGGACCCCAGATAAGCATAAGAAGATAGATGGATGGATGGAAAATATAAATTTGGTGGACATTACAGTCTCCTATATTTAAGAATATGGTTATATTATTTTTATCTTGTGCACCCTATAGATGAACACTTCCATGGCTGGTACATAACAGCAGTATGACAAGAAGTTTAGCGAGGTCGATGCAGTGGTGTCATGTTGTTAGCCAGCTGCTCCTGGTGGGCTCCCACTTGATGAGCTTCAGCATACAATCCACATGTATTTCTGATGTGTGTGTGGCATTCTACTGAGGTTCAGAAGGGCAAAACACTGGTTCACTAGAGAGCTTTAATATTTGATTACATCATATTGCATAGTATCATATGGTGTATCATATTATATTCATTTATAATACTGAATGTGCCTCATAGGCTCCATAAGATAATAATAAAATTCTTATTATTTAAATAGACTAAATTAGAGTTTTGATGTATCGTTATATTATTGTGTACCATTGCATGTATAATATTTGAATCGATCTCTCTCTCGCTCTCCCTCCACACACACACACACACACATACATATATATATATATATATATATATATATATATATATATATATATATATATATATATCTCACAAACTCATAAATATGGTAATTGGATACAGCCGATTAGGTTATTTAAATTACAGCTTCAACGCTGTATTATATCACATTCTATTATGACATAATTATAAGGTAGCTTGATATACGTGGTAATCTAATGAGTGATATATGTTATACATACAAAGTAGCCAATTAGGTCACAGTGGAGGGGTTGTTAGTGAATAAATAGAGCTCAACAGAGGAAAGCTGGTTGGCTAGCTGAGTCACTATTGACTGCTGAGGTACGAGCAATTATCACTTTTTCAATTTTCCGACCATAATTCTCAGGTAAAAGATCTATCCTCTAATTACTTGAAGCTTCCAATCAAAGGCAGATTATTGCAGATAGAAACAGGGACAAAGTGGATTGATCAGAAAGACAACTGCCAACTGAGTTATCTAATACGTTAAAAGAAAAATCCCTCCAAAGTCACCTTATTAAGACTTCAGACAGAAAAAAATACTCAGACCAAAGCAGAATGTAGACAAAACAAAATGATTAGCAGATAGGAAGTGAGAGGATGAGGAGGGAGACAGAATGAGATGAAAAAGGTAAATGGGCAGGAGAGGGAGATTCAGAAATTACACTTCAGGACAGAGAGAGAGAGAGAGAGAGGAAGGAGGAGGAGGAGGAAAAGGACAACAGCTAAAAAGGATGAAGCAGTGAGAGAAAGATCCAAAGAGGAGACGAGCAGGGGAGAACATTATATCAGATGTGAGTGGAGGAAGTCATTTAGTTAAATTTAGCCATCATTTAGAAAGCTCTTCATGCCCCCTAAACAGTTCCACACCAGCAGGCTGCTGGATGCCACAAAATGCCTGCTAAAATCAAAATTAGGAGAGAAGGGGAGGGAGGAAAAGAGAAGAGGAGATGAGCAGGCTTGCTATGTGACACCTCTCTCTGTTCTCTGTCTTAGTCAGCCCAGTGACGTCAGCTTTTTAACAGCATTGGTGTCAAATCTGGCCTCCCTCCTGTTTCTAGCGCCAGGAAGACAGCCTGAAAGCGATTATTAGGAAGTAAATGTGGATTTTTCATGTATATTTATGAGACATTTGTCCGTTTTGATCACTGTAGACTGAAGTGCATCCCACAGAGGGTGGACACATTATCAAGAACACCTGTGCAATTTAATACCATCTTTATAAAGCTTAAAATGTTACATTCCTCCTCCAAAATACCATTTTGCAGTGCATGCTCGCCAATCTGCTGTCCCACTTAGAGAAAAGGCTTATATCAGAGCAGCAAACTGGAAATGATGGCATTTCAAACAGCAACTACACTGAATATGAGGAAGGACTAAAGGGTCAAAGCCAAGAGAACTGACATCTGTTCAGTGTTATTCATAGAGGTGTCGTCATTTTCCGAATCCACTACTTTGAATTTTAATGTGACATTTTTAATATTGATTTTTTGAAGATTTGCAATTCCCCAACAACTGTTATGTTATTCTATCAAAAAGATGAGGCCATAAGGTCAAATGACAATAATCAAAACAGTTTCCTCACCAGGTCCTGGTTGTATTTTATACAAGTGTGGCTCTTAGTGAGGATGGAATAGTTTTTTTTGCCAGTCAAACACGTAAGATCCGACATAACATCATGACCATCTGTATAATATTGTGACGGTCCCCTTTTTCCTGCCAAAACAGCCCGATACACAACAAAAACAAAAAAAACAAAAAAAACGCATGAACATTTTTCCTGCTTCTAACACATCAGCTTTGGGGACCTTACAGAGCCCAGGTGCCTTGAGATAATCAGTGTTATTCACTTCACCTCTCAGTGGTCACGTTTTGCTGGATTGTTGCATTTAGTTAAGGTGCTTTTGAATGCGTTCTGCCAAGTTTCCAGAGATTGCATATCACACCTGTGAGTAGCGTAGCCTAGAAATTACAGTAATTTTGACAAAAATACATTTGTTGTTTACCGAACTGAGGGAAGGCAAAATGTTGAAAAACCATTCTTCAGGGGAGCAAGAGGATATTCCAGTTATGCTGTTTCTCCGTCAGCTTCAACTCAGGCAGTGGCAATGGTGTCTTAAGAAGAGCAGCTGCAACAAGAATGAGGTCAGCTGACTACCTGAATATACTGAATGACCAGGTTATTCCATCAATAGATATTTTTTTTCTTCCCTGATGGCACGGGCATATTCCAAGATGACTATGCCAAGATTCATTGAGCTCATAGTGTGACAGAATGGTTCAGTTAGCATGACACATCATTTTCACACATGGATTGGCCACCACAGAGTCCAGACCTTAAACCCATTGAGAATCTTTGGGATGTGCTGGAGAAGGCTTTGCACAGCGGTCAGACTCTACCATCATCAATGCAAGAGCTTGGTGAAAAATTAATGCAACACTGGATGGAAATAAATCTTGTGATATTGCAAAAGCTTATCGAAACAATGCCACAGCAAATGCATGCTGTAGTCAAAGCTAAAGGCGGTCCAATGTAATATTAGAGTGTGTGACCTTTTTTTTGGTCGCAACTTCTTTTTTGGCCAGGCAGTGTATAAACACCTGGCAAAGTCCTCAAAATCACTTCTGTGGTAGTTCCCACTACAGTGTAACACACACACACACACACACACACAGACTGAAAAACTGCCAGTCACAGTGTTACAGCTTGTCAATGCTCATAAGAATACAGGGAAAACAGTCAGCTTTGCAGCTCTTGATGCACAACATTAAGTACATTACAGCCTGATGTGCAAGGGTAATGGAAGATCATACTAGTTTTTCCATCTATCTTGCCATCATGCTATTTTTATCCCAACTTCTTCTTCACTGGCACACAAGAACTATAGACTGTGCCTATTTCCTGTCTGAGCTTGTTTGTGCTGAGTCATATTTTGAGTACATCGTACCTCTGCTCTTTTGCCTGTTCTACCTTGTACAATACTCCTCTATCTAGATTTTTTAATCTACATTTGTGCATTTGTAAACAACACAATCAAATGAGTTCTTTGAACTATTCTGGCTGAGAGAACTGCATAGTTTCTTGCCACTGGCAATGTTGTAATTTCCCCCCTAAAACATCTTAAGCTGGAAGAATTTTTAAGGGTTGAAGCTCCTCAGACTCATACAGTAATTCCTACAGCCATGACATTGCAGCCTTGGCTTGGCCTTGTTATATCTAGGATGTTGTTTATGTGAGAGTCATTAAAATGTGGCAATCAATCAATCAAGCCAATGCTGTATTTTCAGGAGAAACTATTGTCTCTATGTATATATTTTTAGGTGGGACTGCCTGTGGCCCCTCCACCCATTTTGCACTTTTGCCCATTTTCTAGGGTCAGTAATGAAACATGATATCTGCTTGTGCCTACTAATCATTTTTGTTCTGTTTTACCTTGTTTTGTCTGTGCCTCTACCAAATTTCATGGCTGTAGGAATTACGTGTCTGGAAGATACTGATACGTTAAACATGGCGTCTTGCCTTAGACATTTTAATAGGGCGTTTTTTTAGTTTCAAGTTCTAAAAAAAACATCTGACTAAGAATAACCCTTTTGTTATTTAGGAATTACAATAGTATGTAACAAATTGTAGTACATGCTTGCACTTTGCTCAGCCCAACATAAAGTTGTACAGTGTGTGTGTTAATGCATTCAATGAACGATATTGACTCAACACATTCATATTTTCAATGAACTAAAGGAGTCAGTATTTCAAATAATGAGCGTGAACGGGAGCAGTGCTCACTCTCACAAGAATGAGCGACACACACCTTTAACATTTAGGTTAATTTGAAAACTCTTGCAAGAGAAAGTGGTTTTCAGGTTTTACAATACTGTTTGTGACAAACAGTATGATGGTTGAATATGGCTAGTGCTACAAATGAAGACTCAGACAGCAAAAACCTTTTTTAACATTTTGTGCAAACTGTGCCAACCTGGTCTTAAAAACTAGTGCGTACGTCAGCCACATTGACGTCAAATTGAAGTATCAAATTAATGCATCCAAGCTATCTTAGGAAATATCTGTGATGAAAGATGAATGCAAGAAATAATTATTTTTTTCACATGGGTATAATAAATATCCCTTGTCTGTGATTATTTATTGGTATGATAATTTGGTTAGTTTTACAGTGCAGTGAATTACAGCTGGTGATGAATAGTTGAGAAGAGCTTCTACTGAGTAGTGTCTTAGTAAAAAAATGTAATAAATGTGTGACTGTGAACTATGAACATGAAAAATAAAGGGAACACCTAGACAACACAATGTAACTCCAAGTCAACCACACTTCTGTGAAATCAAACTGTCCAGTTTGGAAGCAACACTGATTGTGAATCAATGTCACCTGCTGTTGTGCAAATGAAACAGACAACAGGTGGAAATGAGATGCAATCAGCAAGACAACCCGTAAAGAAGTGGTTCTGCAGGTGGTGACCACATTTCAGTGTTCTCATCCTTTCTGCCTGATGTTTTGTTCACTTTTGCATTTTGTCAGTGCTCTCACCCATAGAGGTAGCATGAGGCGGTGTCTACAACCCACAGAAGTTGCTCAGGTAGTGCAGCTTATCCAGGATGCCACATCAATGCAAGCTGTGACAAGAATATTTGCTGTGTCTCTCAGCACAGTGTTCAGAGCATGGAGGAGAACCAGGAGACTGGCCAGTACACCAGGAGATGTGGAGGGAGCTGTAGGAGGGCAACAACTCAGCAGCAGGACCACTACCTCCTCCTTTGTGCAAGGAGGAACAGGAGGAGTACTGCCAGAGCCCTGCAAATGATCTCTAGTAGGCCGCTCCCATGCATGTTTCCGCTCACACTGTCAGAAACAGACTCCATGAGGGTGGTATGAGGGCCCGACATCCACAAGTGGGGCTTGTGCTTACAGCCCAACACCGTACAGGGTGATTGACTGCCAGAGAACACCAAAATTGGTAGATTCGCCATTGGCGCCCTGTGCTCTTCATGGATGAGAGCAGGTTCACACTGAGCACATGTGACAGACGTGACAGAGTCTGCAGATGCCATGGAGAACATTCTGCTGCCTGCAACATCCTCCAGTGTGTCTGGTTTGGAGGTGGGTCAGTAATGGTGTGGGGAGGCATTTCTTTGGAGGACTGCACAGCTCTCCATGTGCTAGCCAGAGGTAACCTGACTGCCATTAGGTACCGAACCCATCAGACCCACTGTGAGGCCATATGATGGTACAGTGGGCCCTGGGTTCCTTCTGATGCATGACACTAGGCCTCACATGGCTGAAGTGTGTCACCAGTTCCTGCTTGATGAAGGCAGTGATGCTATGGACTGGCCTTCCAATTCCCCAGACCTGAATTCAATTGAGCACATCTGGGACATCATGTCTCGTTCCATCCACCAACGCCACGTTGTGCCACAGACTGTCCACGAGTTGACTGAAGCTTTAATCCAGGTCTTTGAGGAGATCCCTCAACAACCGCCGCCTCATCAGGAGTATGCCCAGGCATTGTAGGGAGGTCATGCAGGCACGTGGCACCACACACACACACTACTGTCTTGAGGAATTTCCACTGAAGTTGGATCTCCATTAATGTGATTTTCACTTTTTTTTTGAGTATGATTCCCAGTGTTGGTCAGTAACGCCGTTACTTTTGACAGTAACTAATACTCACATACATTTAAAATTAAATAAACGCAGTTACCGTTACAATATGGTGCGTTTGTCCGTTACTTAGTAAATGATTTCCTGATTGATGTATTCAGATTGCTTTCATTCATGCTCACAGATGACATTAGGGACGGGGGACATGTCCTCCTCAGATTCATAGAGACACCATAGACAGTATAGGGACACTGATCCGTCCCTCTACTTTCCCAGTATAAAGTGACAAACATCGCCGGTAAAACAGAGCATTAATATAACTGCAGCAGCACTGCGAGCCCCACGTTTGAGTGATTCAACTCGGTGCATTCACTTGCACACAAACGTTGGAATTTCCACCCTCAAGTCAAAATTTAAATAAGAATCCCCCCGTGAAGTCGTATCTCCTACTCGGAAAGTTGGATTAATCAACCTGACAGTGAATTCAGTAGAAAACAGTAGCTACATGATATGTTGTACATCTGTAAGGCTGGAAGAGCTGGGAGCACTAAGACTTCTGTGGGACAGTAATTTAAATTTACATTGATCATTTGTATATCATTCTGTTCTCAACGCATTCCACGATGTAATGAATAAAGATTTTCCACTGGAGTATTTAATTAATTGAAATCTACTGTAGGATGTGTTATTTTATTGTTCCCTTTATTTTTGTGAGTAGTGCAGTTTTTATATGCATGAACTGAACTTTGAGCTTGTTCTTTTTAAGTATGAACTGGCACAACACTGGCCGCCTAGCCAGTGAACATAATGGTGCAGAGGTCTTGTTGTTGTCAAGTTGAGTGTGACCGTTTCATTCAGCTAAGGTTAGGGAAAGATTGTAGTTTCAGTTAAATGCTATAAACACTTCCTGTATCAAGCTTCAAGTTACTTTTAACTGTATTTCCAACATTTAACATGGACCTGATCTTTGCATTAGAAAGAATACCAGTGCATTCACAGGTTCCTACAGTGATCATTGCGTGAGCTTAAAGGTTGTCTTAATTTTGCCATGGGAGTGAGTTACTTCTTTTGTAGCTGGTTAGTTTGAGTCAGCACAAATCAAATCTGCAGTTCCTCACATTAGATATGATAACTACACTTGGCTTTGATCCCTCACAAGTTAGATCGTCACATAAAGATTTATCGCTATCAATAAGCTGTGTGCATTCATATCTTCTCATCTTCCTTCTTTAAACTCTGCCTCGATGTGCCACCCCATTCCTGTATGGGTGTTGGTGCATCCTGGGTACTAGTCTGTGGTGTAAGCTGCTTTGGCAGCAGCAGTATGCAGTGCCATACTGCTGCAGCTAAAGCTCAGTCTTAGAGAGATAATGGCTTATTGTCTGCTTCCCCTCAACCATCAACAGATTAGAGGCATGTAGACACGCAGGCTCTTCCTCTCCTTTTCTCTTTTATTTCCCTCCTTCTCCTCACATCTTTTTTCTCCTCTTGCCTCTCTCCCTCTCCTCTTATTTAATTTTTATTCTCTATAAGCCGACTCACACTCTCCCTCCTCTAACACCCACCCCGCACCCTGCATAATTTCTAAACATGTTCTCTCTATTTTCAGACATCTTCACTCTTTACCGCCAGAAACACAAGAAAACTGCAGTGTCAACCCACCCATCCACCACCACCATACACACACACGCACACACACACACACACACACACACACACACACTATAGCTCGCTCTTTCTCCCCATGTCTCTCTTTCTGTGGTACAGACCAGAAAGTGCTTTACAATATCAACAGTGGCTGATGTGGCAATCTGACATATACAGTAGAGAAACGATCAAGCAGCTGTGGAAATGGAGAGGTAAATGAGAGCAGAAAGGCGTACAGAGTGAAACGGCAGACAAAAACATGAAAGGGGGGTACAGATAGCGAAGCTGAGGTGCAGAATTGTGAAAAGGGTGGGACCGTCAAAGAAACTGAGAGAGAAAGAGAGTAGAAACTGAGAGGAATATTGGCAGAGAGGCAGAAGAGTAGCACAGGAAGAGTGAGGAAGTAAAAGGCTGGTGAAGAGAGGAGGAGGAGGAGGAGGAGCAGAAGTGGAAAATGAAGAGACGGAGGAGAAGAAGTAGATAGAGAGGCCAGATGAGACTGTGACAGGAGAGTTATTTCAGTGGTCATATAGACATCTCAATGAAAATGCCAACAACCTAATCAAAGGACTCGAAAGGGCAGAAAGAGAGAAGGAGAGAGAGAGAGAGAGAGAGATGCCGAACGAAAGCAGAAGGAGAATGAGAAGGAATCGGGTGGAGGAAGTTGATGAGAGAGAAAAGACAAAAAGGGACAGAGGGAGAGAAAGATGGAGAGTTGTGAAAGGAAAGAGGGAGGACAGACAGTGAGGCAACAGATGGAGGAAAGGAAGAGAGCTATTTAAGGGAGGACAGAAATGTGGTGAGGAAAAGGAGGCGCAGGGGAATAATACATAAAAATGTAGAAAGAAGAATCAGAGTCATGGATGAAAGGAAGGCAGAAGACACAAGGCGAGAGAAAAAGGGCAGACATAAGGGATGAGTGGAGAGCGAAGGAAAGAAAATGGGGTGAGAGAAGGGATGGGAAGACAGAGAGTAGCTTGGTTTGTGAGATTAAAGAATCACTACTTGAATCTCCTCCTCGAAGCAGCGTACTGTCTAATGTGTTGAAGATGTGATGAAGGCCCTGGTACTTTCTGGGCTGGCAAAATGTGGCAGAATTGGAACAAATTGGAGTCAAGAACAAAAAAAAAACATAACTAGTCAGAAAAAAAGTCAGACTAACTCATGCTTACATTTAACTTCAGACAGGTAAGAGGGTGGACAGACAGACAGAGAAGCAGTGTTCTTTAGTCATCATTTGTTGGGCAGAAGTAATCGATTGCTGTTGTTCAGATTTAATGGCTGTGAAGGACACTGCAACATCAGTTTTCATACTCTGTGTGTGTCTGTGCATGCGTGTGTCTGTGTGTGTGAGAATGAAGGAAAAAGAGAAAACGAGCGAGAATGTGTGTGGAAGTGTGTGCATGTAGCTGATATTGCTACGCTGGAGTCTTGGAGCATTTTACAACCTTTCCTTTATTATTTCCTTATCACACTGCTTAAGGCCTTCCCTCCCACCTCCTCCTCCTCCTTCTTCACCCCCTCCCCTCTTCCCTCACCCACTCCTCTTTTCCCACTTCTCACCATGTCTTTCATCCATCCATCTCTATTCCTCTCCAGAAGACAGGCGGATATTGCTCAGTTTACACTTTGAGATGTCAGTGTGGAATGAAAACCTCAGAGCTTCAGCTTTAAACTATTTTAATCTTCTTTTTCTGACATGAATTGATGAATTGCTTCAAATGTTTCCATTGCCCTGTTTTATTTTATTTTATTTAGTTTAATACAATTCAATTTGATTTGATTCCACTGGTGGTGGTGGATAAAATCCTGCTATTTCCCCAAAGGATGGCACAAGGAAGCATTGGTAATAAAGCACATTGTGGTCTTTAATGGAAACAAATAAAAGCTAAATTCAACAAGAAACAATTTAACAGCCATTATGTGCTTAGTACGTTTCTTGGCCTTTGGACCCAGGAAACTAATTCCAAACCTTTTTGAAGAGTTTAATCACATTTAAGAGGCCTCACTCTCCCTCCATCTCTTCATCTGCTCCCTCTCTCCTCTCCTGCTCTGCCATTACGAAGGTACCTTGTAAAAGGCCTTCAACAAATCAGCAGTTGCCTCAGTCAGTCACGTAGCCAGCCTGTAACACAACCAATCAGCCAGCAAGTCAGTCAATCAACTTAACAACCAGTCCATCATTTAGTCGGTAAATCAAACTGACAGTCAGTCAGTCAGGCAGTCAGTCAGCCTGCTGGCCAGTTTCTCTCCTCCTCCCTCCCTCCCTCCCTCTCCTGCTGCCTTCCCTGTTGGGCTGTACTGCAGAGGTATAGTGTACCATGGGACCTTTTCAGCAGCACCCCTATGGTGTTGGTTTCCAGCAAGCTAACATCTATTAACACCCTCTCGGTTTACATCCTCCTCTCTCCCAATCTCTTTCAGTCGCTCTTCCTCTGCTTCCTCGGTCTGCCTTGCTTTGTGCACCACAGGACCTTTTTTTTTTTTTGCTGTGTCCTTACGTTGTAGGTTCAACACTGCTAGCGACCATTACCGATCATTAAAAATGGATAGAATAAGAACGATGCTACTGGAGCGACGATAGCCTGTGGCTAATGCATTTATACTCAGACGTACACGCAAACACACACACACACACACAAGCTCAGCCCAAAATGCATGAACACAGATTTATACACAAACATGCTGGGTGTTAATGTGGATACACACACCACACAACAGACACACACAGGGCTGCAACAGTAAACACCCCCTTACATACTGTACATGTTTGTATACAGGGATATGCCTGTGCTCATCTGCACAACTTCTACTTTATGTAAAACAGTTTAAATTCCTTCACATGGACACACAAAGCAAATACACCCACTCATGCAAACTTGTGTAAACAAGCAGACACTTATACATACAAACACATAAACAGATAGAACACAAACACATTCACTTCCAACTTGCACCACTACATTAATATGACACAGAGCTTGTTCAGTGTTCGCATGGCTGCACTCAGAAAAGCTGTGTAAACACACATGATGTCTTAATATAGTAGCACACACACTTTTAGCTTGCGCATGGACACTTAGACATAGAAGGGCACTCAAGAACAAAATAAACCCAAACACACACGCACGCACACACACACACACACCACACACACACCACACACACACACACACACAGATCTAACTATAACCCTATGTGCTTTTTCCTTGAAGGCCTAGACAATCATTCACACTTGGAGACAGTTTGAAGTGATTCATCTTCTACAGACTTTTCAACTTTTTACAGATACAGGGGTAAAACAATGCTCACACACTTTGTAGAGCAGTGAACCCGTTAATGTGAGTGACAGCTGCATTAAGACACTGGACTGCTCAGCAGATAAGTGGAGTACATATAATTTGACTAAAAACACAAGGAATGACAGTCGGCGAGTGAAGAACACAGAGACAGAGACACTGATAAACACTCTAAACCCTCTGCCAACCTGGAGAGTAATTATTGCTGTGGCTTTATGTATTTCTTTCTGTGTCTCACTCTTGCCCTAAAATCACATTAATGGATGAGAGTAGCTTCTGCCGCTGCTGACTCGTTGCTTTGAAATGGAAATGTAACTCATTGGCTCCATATGTAGAGCATGCATACACATACCCACTCATAGTGTACACGACACACACACGCAGACACACACATGCAGAGTGTAGGTATGCTGTAACAGTATCACATACACACACACTTTATGCCCTTAAACCACCGAACTAAGCGAGAAAACTGAAATAACACTAATGTAACATTAACAGACACATTAGCCTGCTTAATGTTAGCCCGCTAGCCAGCCATTAGCCCACAGCTTATAGAAAATGTCATGCTAACAGAGAGGCAAAGTGCTGCATTAACAGACACATTAGCCTCGATATTTGGCAGATAGTAGCACCAAACCTACATGTCTTCAGGTTAAAGGCTGCAGGACAGTACAGCAGGTCAACACCATCATTCAGCTGCATAAAAGAGTTTATTCAAGTTAAAAAAAAATGCCCACCCTGCTTAAGTGTCTTTGAGCAAACCATTGAATCCCTACCAACTTCTACCAGCTGACCCTGCATTCTCATCAAAAAGCGATTCCCCTTCCTGGATCAGACATTACCATATTACTTTTATCTGTGCTATTTTCCTGCTAGCCGTGGGATACGCCAGAGTAAGGAACAGTTTTACATTCAAATCGACAATGGCACTATATCACAAAAAAAATGCAGCATCCTCATTCATTTCAATGAGACCAATGTGCTGATGCAGTGAGGCCACCGCTTCAGAGGGCTCCAGCTGCTGCAGTACTTCTAAAGGACTAGTTTTGAATGAAAATGTAAATGTTTGAATGTAACAGTGAACAACAACTGATGGCCCAAACAGTTGTGCCATGGCTGTTGTGGCATTTTTTGTTGTAATTCTGAATTTGTATTGGGAAACATCAAGGGAAACAGCATGAACGTGTGTGTTCATTTTGTGTCTTCCAGGCTCTTTGTGTCCTGTACAGACAGTAAAGCCCTCTGAGGCAAATCTGTAATTTATGATATTGGGCTATACAAACAAAATTAACTTTACTTGGCTTGAGAGGAATAGCAAGTAATGTTTGGCACCTGGCATTTGAATAAATAGACTAGGCCTCAATTTTATGCAAAACTGGAAAGGTAAATGTGCCATACCACTTCTTGAACCCACTATACTGCTACCAGAGTACTATGCCGTTAACATGGTTTAAAAAAAAAAAAAAAAGAAAAAAAAGAAAACACGCTGGAAATGATGTACTTCAATGGAATTGGTAAAAAAAAATGTACCATAGCTGCTAAATAATTTAGCAAATTAAATTGGAATATTGGTTGTCACGAATTCGTGTTGTAGCCACAAAGACTGATCTTTCATTACGATCTCTAGTTGAGAGGTTCATTTCATGCTTATTTTTAGAGCCGGCTGGCTGAGTAATCCTGTGTTATGAAATAACCCTCAGCTTCCCACCACAGCGAGGCGTCTGCACCACAAGGTGCAGAAAAACAGCAACAAACTGCTGTGCCAAAGTGGCCACATTAAAACCTCAAAACCAGCCAAATGCTGGTTTTAACCCATGATGGAACTAATAATTCTTTATAGCCTGATACAGCACATACAGTAGCTCATCAGGCAGATGGGGTTTTAATAGTATACTGTAGCTCTTTATTTAGGTATGGGATGCATGCAGACAACACTGTGTGGAAAAAATAACAATTATCTCTATTAGTTGCATTTAAAGATTGGGAATAACCTGAACATGGTGGTTTAGAAAAAGAGCCTGACAAATAAAGGAGACATGGCATTTACTCATGCATACTAATAGGTGGTAAAACACAATCAGACCAGCTATGCACCAGCACTTTTATGATGTTCATAATTTCAAGCTCTGCCATGCTATTTCATATGATATACACGTTTCATTTTATCATGCTGTCCTCTCTGATTTGAAATGACAGTGAGATGTAAAACTCTGCTGTGTGATGCAGTATTTACAGCAAAGCATGAAATATTCGAGTCCAGTCATTAATATCAACAGATTTTAGAGCCCTGTTTGCTCGTGCCTTTAGGTCAGCATGGTGGATTTCCCTCCATATCTGAGGTATAAATTCAGGACAGACAGGGTTATGATGTCATTACTTAATGCCAGACATTACTAGCTGAGCAGCACAAGATGGAAAAGTCATTCCTGATTAATCGCGTCTGCTGGGGAATACATTTTCATTTTCTCTTTCACTTTGTCCACCATTGCAAGGCAGTGCCTCTCTCTTTCCTCTCTGTCCCAAAGTCTATTTAACACACTTGCTCTGATCTCTGCCTCCATCTCAATCTCTCTCTCTCTCTCTCTCTCTCGCTCTCTCTCTCTTTACACACATATTCTCCTCTGCTCTCTCTGCTCTGCATTAGTCTACTGTATATAGGCCATGGCTCTTTTAAAACTTCTGTCATTTGATAGATTACTTGCTCATGTTCAAGCCGGCATGGACAGCTAAAAAGACTTTTGCTTTCAAGTGTCATGAGCATAATGACCCATGTACACTTAACGTGTACTTTGTGTGTTCTTTGATAGTTGACGCTACTCTGCCACGCTATCAGCAGCAGCGCAGTTTCGCTTCACGTGTTCTGCATGTGTATTAACAGATATACATTACATTCATTCATTGCTTCCAGTATTCATTAGATCTCTCTGCAGCTCTCTTGCTGTATCTCCACTGTATCGCTCTTGCACACATATTCACCACCTCTTTGCTCTCCATTGAACTGTGTACTCCGTGGTAGTTAACTGTGTTTAAGTACACGTCTATGGTCTCACTGGATGAAAAGAAGGACCTCAAGTACCTGAAAATCATCAGTACTCAGTGAGTTGTCTCACACGTTCTGTTACAGCTGCACGTGCATATGCACACACACACACACTCTTATGCGCTTCTCCATTTGAGTTGTATGCAGACTTTGGCATAGCACAACTTGTCCAAGGTAAGCTTGATTTCAATTTGTTTCAAGTTCCACTGTTCAGAATTTATAAACTATATGCAACCATTTGATGAAAATATTTTAACACATCATCATGTAGTTATAAGCAGTTTTTTATTAGTGTATATTTATTTTAAACACACATAAATTGTTGTCGGGATTTCACAGGAAGAGTTGTTGTGTGTGTACTTGTGAGTTTGTGTTTGCTGATTAATAAATTTCAGTGGTAAACGGACAATAAAGTTGTATTGTACCGTATATTTACATGTGCTTGCACATAGTGTGTTATAAAGCATTTGTTACATGCTGTTATGAATGCTTAATTGTGGGACTTAAAGTTATGTCTACCAATCTTCTCAATTCTTCTCAAATATGTGGTAAATGTCATACCTATTCAAAAAGCTTTCCAGTGTATGTCAAAGTGAGTAGAGCTCTCTCAGGTGTCAGCATGTGACCTGAGAGCAGGGCTGCTGTCATAAGATAACAGTGATCGTACATGGAGAGGAGATCATAACACAGGAAAGAAACAGGAGCAGCTTCCACTCACTGAGGAACATCATGGGATATGGTTGAAAGGTGTTTGAATAGCTAAGTGCTTCTTGCTTTTAGAACATTTACCACATACATTATGCTGCACAATGTATCCCAAGGTCAGAATAATAAAAAATAAAACACTGATATATATTTTAATCACTCCCTGATAAATACATTCATTTCTTTTCTGCACATTTTAGTATGACTTTTGAATTTTCACAAGTTTCATTGGCACATATTTCACATTTCTAATACCCTCCGTTTTATGTACCTACAGTGAATTTGAATTGGGCAGATTGCACTGTTTTAATTAGCCATCTTCTCATCCATAGGAACAGAGTGTGTGTGTGTGTGTGTGTGTGTGTGTGTGTGTCGCTCTGAGTGCGTCCATTTCCCGTGTGTGATATTAGTATGCCAGGCAGGAGAACCGACAGCAAGTCCCAATATCTTGTTGTATGGCATTGATTCAGTGTCAGCTAATTGTCATTGTGTGTGTGTGTGTGTGTGTGCCTTCCAGTCTTAATGTCCTCATAAGGGTATAGGCTAAACATTAAAAAGCTTGGGAAACTGAGACATTAATTTATTCCTCACTTTGAAAAGGGGATGGTGTGTGTGTGTGTGTGTGTGTGTGTGTGTGTGGTGTTTGAGATTAAACAAGGTCTTCATGGTCTCAGTGGGGGTCTTAAATGAAGTTCTCAGACATATTATTCTCAAATGTGTGTGCGTGTGTGTGTGTGTGTGCACGTGAAAAAGTGCCAAAACTCTTTGGTACAGTCCCCTGTAGAGAGCAGTTAACAATACATCAATTACATTAGCATAGCACTAGTTGGGTTTTATGGGAATTATCGTCACTGTTGGACATTTGGACGCTTCCCGGCTGAAACCTGTTGCTGAATAAGCTCAATGTATTTTTTTCTCTCCCTTTCAGCTTTTGATAAAGAGGTTCAGCAGAATATTGTAAAGCAGTGGGACTATGATTTATTTTTTACATAGGTATCAATAATCATATTGATTCTTCAAAATTAGCATGATTGTTTTTTAAAATACTTTAATTATTTTATTTTTATTCAAAGTTTCTTTTTATAAATAACCAGCATATTTGAAGTTTATTATGTTTTATGTTGTCTTATTGTACTACAAGTGATAATTACAGAAATAATTGTGGTGATTATCAAAAACAATCTCCAATATCATCAAATCAAGAAACTCACGGAGGGATGAGAAGGAATTGAAATAAAGATTAAAAGGAAAAAAAATAATTAAAATCTGTTTAACATAATTAAATAATTAAATTCTGATTTTTTTAAATGATGAAATAGAGAGTATCTTTTTTATTTGAGCTATTCAGTGTTTTCAGAGACATTGTACAAAATATTCTGTGGGTCTAGAAATATGACTCAAAATGGGCAAAAACACTGGTACAAGGCACTTTCTGTTTTAAAAAAATGGCTGGCGCTCAAAGAGTCAACAGAGGTTTTACCTCCATCTTTGAGCTGCCCGGATTGTTTATTTTGCACTTTAATTCATGTCTGAAGATACCTGACTTTTTATGACATTTTTAAGTGACATTTCCAGACAATCAATAATAAGTTATGTGTTGGAATTTAAAGTGTGACATCACATTTAAAAGGCTGGCAACCATCTGGGGTTTGAGGTTTTAAGAAATAAATTATTGCCACCCTTTGTCTGTCTTTCCAGATGTCAGTCTGCCCTTTAATTTTCTCTTGCTCTTTTTTTCTATGTGTTAGAGTCTTCAGTCAGGTATGCCTCACATAACACTGTAATAATGGGACACGGAAAAGCTGACCATGGTCACAGTTTTTAGACGGGCCATTCAAAACCGTAAATTGCATGTGAAGTGTTCTGGATTTAAATTGAGAAGGACAACCTCATATGTAATCTGCAACCCACTGCTTATGACTGTGAAGAAAACAAAATCAGATTCTAAAGCTGATAAACATTGTAGGAAACACAAGTGCACACAGATTTGAGTGAAAGACGAAGCGCAGGTGATCAGTCAGGTACAAACAGCTTAAACACATCATCATCATATTTGTCAATATTCTCCAACAAACAAATCCCTGCATTTCCAGGCTGACAGCCTGCATGTATGACAGGGGAATACAGATAAAGATAACACCACCAAACACACACACATGCACAACACGTAAATGCACAGTATGTAATACCCAGATCAGTGGGAAATGAACACAAGAACAAATTACCGTCACACACGTATTTTAACACTGCTAGACACTATTTTGTTTTGTATCGCAAAGGGAAGAGTAAGACCCTGTGTGTGTGTGTGTGTATGTGTGTGTGCATGCGCAGTGGGAAGGACTGAGAAAGAAATACAGAGCATTGAGAAAGAGAGGGACAAGTGCACACACAGACCACAGAGATGCTATTGATGAAGAAAAGTAAGAGTAACGCTCCCACCAAACCAGGAGAATGTTAGCACTTTCTTCTCTGTTACATCTGTAACATTTGGTCACCAAATCCCCACCAACACAGACTGCTGCTGGGCCGCTGACACACAGCATCGTTCCTCCATGTCATACCATCAGACTCTCCACAGCCACTGAGACAACTGCTGCTCTGTGTGTGTGGTGACTCCACAAAATCATGTTACACAACGAGCATGGGATTTCCTCTCTGCCTGCCCTGCAGGAGAAATTTCACCCCATCTCTCTCTCCCTCTTTCCAGGTCTGCTCGTCTGTAGACAGCAACAGGACGTAAGTCAGTTAAGTCAGCATGAAGTCTGCTTCTAAGATTGATTTTGAAGTACATTCATCATCCTGATGATAAAATCTGCACAGCATGGAGACCCACAAAATGAACATTCCTACACTGTTCTGCAGATGTAACATCCTACTGTGTACAAGTTGGGCACTGCACTCTCTTTCTCGATCACACACACACACTGTGTATGCGTTGAGGCACTCGTTCTCTCCTTTTCCCTCTCGTTATCACGCACACACGAGGCGAGCGCGCACACGCAGACACGTAACTCTCTCTCATATATACACACGCGCGCACACGCACGCACACACACAGCAACGGAGTCCGCAGCAACGGGAAAGGATTAACCACTTTTCTTTTCGTCACTCTGGCGTGCGCGCTCACACGCGAACCTGCGAATATCCTGATGCCCTCCAACAGCACGCGCGCACACACGTTTGCAGGCGTTCACGCGCGGGAGCACGCACATCAACACGCAGACAAAGCGAGAACCTCTTAAACTCACCCTTGGACGGGGAGAAATCCCCGAAGAGGAGCCCCAGCAAGAGGAGAAGCGGGAGGTCGCGTCTCAACCTGCCTGTTTTCTTCACATTCAGCCTCCTCCTCGTCAGCAGCATCTCCGGCGCTCCCACATCCGTCATTTTGCTGTTAAATAAATCCAAGCTGGCTCAATGTTAAAGCCTTCTCCCCACCTTGCCGCTCTGCTTGGCTGAAGGAAGCGGAGGGGGGTAAAAGAGGACGGCCGCCCCCCCTCCTCCCTTCTCTTTCGTTTTTAACACAAAAAAAACAAGATAATTACACCCGAAGATCAATCAAGAATACCCCACATACACATGTCCATGTTAAGGTTTGGACAGGATAACCGGTGACGGGTTGTCGGTCTGAGATCGGGCAACACGCTGCTGGTGTGAGCTGTCATAGCAGAGAGCGGAAGACCAGAGGAGAGAGACAGAGAGATGAAGAGATTCACTGTAGGAGAGGAGAGAGGAGAGGTGGTTGGTAGGTCCGCACAGCACGGTGAGCAAGCGATGACTGAGAGAGAGGGAGGTAGAGAGAGTGAGGAAGAGAGAGAGAGGTAAAGAGGAAGAGAGAGGGGGGAGAGAAGAAGAGGGAGAGATAGGGAAAGCGAGAGGGAGGTAAAGAGTTAAAGAGGGAGACGGGGTAGTGAGAGGAAGAGGGAGAGAGAGGGACAGAGAGAGGATGAGCGAGGGACAGATAGAGAGAGAAGAAGAGGAAGAAAGAGATGAGGAGAGAAGGGAGATAGGGCGACGTGAAGAGAGTGAGTGAAGAGGGAAAAGAGGAAATGAGGATGAGAGAGGAAACACTAAAGGAATGAAAGAAAGGAGAACAAATGAAGAGGGGAGGAGGTGCAACAGAGATGGACAAACAGGGATGAAGGGGGGCAGATGAATAAAAGTCGAGAAGAAGGAAGGAGGACAAATTTCAGGAAAATATAAGTGAAGAAAAAGGGATGGGGAGGAGAAAAGAAGGAACAAGAAGTAATGCATGAACAGAAAGAAAGAAAGAAGAGGAGGGGAAGAGAAAGACGAGCGATGGCAGGAAAGAGTCAGGTAAGATTCAGTTTAGGAAAGGAAGAAAGGAAGGGGAGGAAACAAAGAGATATCAAGAAAAAAGAGGGATGAAGGAAAGGCAAAAAGATGGAGGTAGGAAAGCATGATGAGGAGAGGAAAAAGGAGAGGGAATTTCAGTAAAGCGAGCAAAGATGGAAAGGACAAAGAAGATAAGAGAGAGGAATGAGAGAAAAGTGAATTGAGTAAAACAGAAGAATAGACCAAGATCCGTGAGGAGAGAGAGAGATTACAGAAACCAGGAAAAAAGGGAAGACAAATGAAAAGGAAGAAGACGGTTGCTTGGATGAGAAATGGAGGTGTCATGAAGGGAGGAAAGGAGAGGAGGTCAAATACCAGAGATCATGGAGGAGGCAGGAAAGAGGGTGGGACGAAAGAAAGGATGGGATGAAGATGAAGTGATGGAGGGTGACGGAGGGGATAAAGAGAGAGGGAGGAAGAGGAAATGAAGGACAAGGGAGGGAGAAAAGAGAAAATGAGGGAAAACTTGAAAGGAAAGAAAAAGGTAAAAAGAAAAGATGCATGGGGAAGACTCCCTAACACACACACACACACACTATAATTTGAGAAGGCCACATGATGTTAAACACAAATAGCATCACCTTCTCTCTCTTGCCAATCAATCGCAGTGCCATATAAACACCACACTCTGGTTCTCTAATCTCTATAAGTGTGTGCATGTGTGTGTGTGTGTGTGTGCGTGTGCGTGCGCGCACCCCAAACGAAGCCACAAGCCAGTTATTGATCCCCGGTCTCTGGTGGCATGTGCAGAGGATCACGCTAACAAGATTACAACGCCACAAACACAACGTGGAGACTTAGCTTGCTGAGCCACTGAGAAGACCAACAGCAGCAGCGTTGAGAAGCAAATGCAAATTACACATCAATCCAAATTTGGCTCATTACAATATTTCACAGGTGTCACTCACTACCGCCACACTGTCACCTAGTCCAGTCACCCAGTGCCGTAACCCAGTACAGCCATCCAGTACCACCATCCAGTACCGTCAGCAAGTACTGTCACCCGGTATGACCATCTGGTACCGTCACCCAGTACCTCCACCCAGTCTTAATGTCCTATAGTCTTAATGTCTTAATGTTTCAATCATTATTAAAGAACAACATAGAGAATAAAATATTGACAAGGATATTGCTGTAATAGATTTTTATAGCTGACCTCTAGTGGTCATTAGTGGTACTGCATCAAGTGGAGACATGTCGGCCTCTGGACTCAAACAGTAAATGAATCAACGGAAAGGATTTATGTGTATTTGTTGCTTTTACATATTGGAATAATGAGAATACACTCATGCTACTGGCGAGAACAACATGAACAAACACTGAACTAATCCTCATTTTGCCTCAGACCTCAAAACAGTCCCCTTGGGTCCTCTGACCACATGTTACAGGATTTATGAGCTACACTGGATTGTAGATTTGCTTTAAATAGTTTTCATAATAAATTTGTTGCTAATCTCCCACAAATAATCCACACTGATTTAGTTCCGCTTGGTGACATCCTTCCTCCTTGTATAGTTAACCATCTCAGCTCTGATATCACAGTGTGTGTGTGTGTGTGTGTGTGCGTGCGTGCGTGCCACGGGTTTATACAGTATGTGTGTGCTTGGGTGTTGTGCTGCATGTGTTAGTATGAGTGTGTGTGTGTGTGTGTGTGGGTTGAGCCATTTCACAGCATCACTGTGAGTCATCCATCAAGCTGGTAGCTCTCTGTGCATAGGGCTAGTTTAGTCATTTTATATATATTTATGAAAACATTTTTTACATCTACTGGTGGGAGTCTTCATAACAGCATACGCTCCTAAAAAGACTGTCATTTTCATCCTGGACAAGAGGGACTATTGACACAACATGCATCTGCTGCTGCTGCTGCTCTACAACAGGCACACAGAAGGCAAAGAGACAGGCTGGGACAGACAGAGGAACATGTATATGGACAGAAACTATAGGTAGACTGAGTTAGATAGAGAGCAGCCATTCAGCACCACAGACAGCTCCTGTCTACAACTGAGTGTAGTCAGGCTGCCATCTACTGGTCAGAGATAGACTGCAGGAGAAAGACAACTTTAGAAAGAGGGAAAAAGAAAAGCGTGTGATGAATCAGTACACAACAAATCTGCATAAGATATAATTAACCATCATTTCCCTGTAGAGTCAGTGATGTGCATCCCGTTTTTGCCAAAGGCATCACAGTGGGAGTACATTTGAACACGGCAGCCTTGAGAGTATTGGTAAGAAGCTCTCCCATATGCTCCCATGGAGCTCAGCAACACCAACTTGTCCCCATTCACATCCATGGCAGAAATCAAAAGAAGCAGCCAGCATTATGCTGCAGCTTGATGCTGCTCTGGTATCTGTACTGCTCTGAAGTACTGCTCTCAAGTAGTGTAAGGATTTCCTGGTTTCCAGCTACAATAATCCTGAGAATGGGCTTTGTTGTAATTATATGCCTACTGTGTTTGGTAGGGTTGGGTGGATCAACAGAGCAGAGTATCACAGTATTTTGCATGGTAAAATAGTATCAGTCTTTTTTTATATAAACTAAAATAAACAATCAGCGCGGAGGCAGCTTTAAAGCTAGGTACTGATATCATATCAAACTAGAAAACCTGAGGAATTGATTGGTACTAACCATGTCTTGTTAGCATTTTAGGAGCAACAAAAAATAATGCAGAAGTTATGCTAAATTTTTGGAAATTGGATAATTATGGTTTTAACACGTCTGACCAACATAATGGCCTTTAAGTCAGATTGTAGCAGGCTACGTCTGTAGTACTATAATACTGGTATAATATGCAACTAGAACCAACTGGTACAAGTTATGGCTGCCAATTGTTTCTTTTTTTTTTTAATTGTAGGATTTCAATAGTTCATCATCAATAATCCAAATATTCATGATATGTTTAAAATTCTTTTTTTTTTTTGCATTTCAAAGCAGTTTTTAAGATCATAACAAGCCAACCAGAGTATGTCTCTTAGACCAGTCTTCCATGATGTTGACTGGTCTGCAGTCAGCTGACACCCATTCAACTTCTCAACTTGCATCCTCCACTATATTCATTCACCTGTGTCTATTTGCATGTATGTGATTAGCTGTAAAGTACTTGCATGTTTAGCTCGTAGATTGTAACACAAACTACTTTAGTTATATTTTTCTTCCGTATTATACAAATGTATATTACATTTGATGTCTCAATTAAGCCATCTGGGAGTATTTCAAAATAAAACAAACCAATTCAACAGCACATTGATGTCATTCTTCTCCACGACTACTGCAGTAGGAAACAAATGCTGCAAGTAAGGTTTTGTCAAAGTGACAAAATACCAATAAAATGGCAGTACACGATTACAAAAAAATAACACATTATGCTTTGACATTAACGTAATCGTGATTACAGCCCTTGTACAAACATGTTAGCTTCATGGGAAGGACACTGGATAATGCTCCAAAGTTGAGCTAAATTCTGGCAAGGAAAAAGTGATGTTTTCAAAGAGGTCCATAAACTCAAGATATTTGGAAGAAAACATTGATGAGTGAAAAGTGTATCGAAGGAGGAACAGCTACCCTCACAGCAGAGACTGCCTGCACTGATGTGTACTGCACTGAAAAAGAAGACATTTTTATTAAAGGAAATGTATAGCACTGCAGACATATTTGTTTATTCTGTCTTGTTTTTGACCTCATTATGCAAAAAAATGAAGGCACATCCAGGCCTAAAGTACATTCCTCTTTAATAACTCTTATGAGAAAAAAAGATTGGTTGCTTTCATCATGGTGTTTGCAACTTTTTAATATTAAGTGTGCCAGTGTTTTTGACTGCTTATTCATCTTTCCAAATAGAAAACATTTTTGCACCTGAAGATTACATAACGCAAGAGTACCTTTATATGCCCTCTGACTTAAGGAAATGTATTTTTATAACGGTGATTTTATTACAGATTTCTGGCCAACATCCCTAATTATTTTAAAGATTGATAATTACCCAGGACTGACAGGAAATTTAAGTTACAACAAAGTGAAATACAGTATCTATGACATTCAAATTAGAGGTGACTAAATGTATATGACTGTGTGCGGTAATTACTGATTAAAATGTGCACACACAGGATATATCACCAGAAACTCTCTGTGATCAATAGTTGTTAGAAGAGTATGAAGGCACACAGGAGGCTGATCACTCTGGTAATGGTAACGTACTGTAAGTGGTTAATTACAGTGTGTAATTTAACGAGTAAGCAATAATCGGTCAAAGGCGCAAGCAATCTTTTCTACAACAGTCATTTCCTTCACAGTTCCCGAGGAGAGGAGAGGAGAGGAGAGGCAGCATTTCCACTGGTCTCTGGAGACCTCGGTTTGCTTTTTCTCTCCTCAGTGGAAAAGAAGTACTCTTGTGTGTCTCCAACAACTTTAAAGTTTGGCATGTTTTTGAGCTCAGACCACAAAGGTTTAGACGTTAAAATATTTCAACTTTTAGTAAAACAGCACTGTGTTTCAAATGGGGTTTTCTATATTCTCTGGGAAACAGAAGGAGCCACAGTAGGTGCATGGCCCAACATCTGTTCAGATGCACAGCATAACTGAGGACGAGGCAGTGACTGCTGTTTATTCAAAAATTCTTTGCATTTTTGTGGTGTTTTCTCTATTTAACCAGAATATCAGCAGAGCATAATGTCTTCACAAATCAGAAATGTTCCCAATTGAAACATAGTGTCACATTGCATTTAAAAATAAGTACAAGTTTTGCACTTAGACAAGAAAAGTCACCCACAACACCAACAAAAATAAACAGCCACTGCATCCGAATTGGCAGCACTCACTTACTTTTCATCAAGTAAAATACAGAGGAATAATAAATAGCCTCTGACAACTGCTCAGCCAAAATAAATACTTTGGACACCACACACTCATACAGTGAAGATTGTAATCATCAATGTAATGCAGCAAGAACAGTAATCAATTTCTGCATAGTAAAATTGCAAAGCAACTGTCACACATTCTGTCCGACATGTAAACGCAGTAGTTAACTCAGAATTGATATCGCATCAACATATTATAAATGATTGACTGACAACTACACCTCCCTATTGGTATAATGAATAATACCTAACAGTTCTTCAACACATCTATGCACTGACTTCTTGAATTCTTGCAAAAACAGCCAAGACAGTTAGCCTTGCTGCTAGTTTTCAGCAAAACACTACTGGGGCTCCAAACAATCAATAGGTCTGCAACTAACAATTATTTGCATCATCATTTTAGTTTTTGATTATTTTCTTGATTATTCAAATCATTGTTTAGTCCAGTATGTAATGTAATAAATGTATCTCACTGCCTATGGTTATATCTTCATAGGTGTTGTTTTGTCCGACTAGCTCTCCAAAACCCAAAGATATTCGATTTAGGAAAACACAGAACAGAAAAAGCTGGAAAATGGAAATGTTTGGCAATTCTGCTTGAAGAATTTATTTTTATCCTTGGTAAACAAGTACAGTTGATGTGTACACATTTTTTAGACCACCTGCCCTGTTCAGCATCATGAAGAGCTTTACTTCAGACTCTTTCTTTCTCAGTGAGTTCTCTATGCTTTACCATTTTGAACAAAAGTGAGGAATTTCAAACTGAATTCACCATTTTATGCCTAAATAATAGACCTACTTAATAATACTCCTCTGAAGTCACAAATTAATCAAGAACAACCACTGAAACACATCTTTGACAGTAAATAACAGTAATCAATCAAAAAGTAATAACATGCTTTGTTATTTCCAGCTTTTAGTAAAACAGTACATTTAAAAATATATATTTTTTAAATTATTAAATATTTCAACACTTGATATCTTGATATATCATATTAAAAAGTCTACCATTTTTTGTTTCTGTAATCAGCAATATTAATTAATTTAGGGCAACAGCGGCAAACACCTTAACACCTAAATTTGTTAAGCACTGTATATGTGAAATTGCTCTTCTTTGCAAACAATGATGGCTGTCATGACATCAGCTTCTGAATGAGGGGTCACTGTGAGAGGTTCTGTCTGAGGCTTTACAGTTAAACCACCTACACCCAATTATATAGTACTCTCGGTTCAACGACTGGCCAAGCAGTGGCACGTGTTCCCAATGGGTACCCAACTGACAAAAGCAATATTACAGTTTGTTGACCTAGCACAGGGTTCAAAAAGCTTATCTTATTGTGTGTGAGTCTCCAGCCTCAGTAGTAAACTACAGTATATTTTACTGAGGCAGGGCTAAAGGAGGAGAGACTTAATTGACTCAACTTGAGTCCCTGCAGGTCAAGAAAAGCAGCACATTTTAATGAGCACAGGTCTCAAGGTGAGCCGCTATATTTATTCAACTTGACAGAAAAAGTTTTAAGATGTCTAATTCATATGAGAACAGATTGTTGAACTACTTTGCTGTGCTGGACCATACCCAAGATGCCTTCCAGGGTCTTCTCATTCAAACACAAGGCCCTCTGTCTGGAGGTGAACTGTGTGTGCGCCACTGTGAGCTAATGCAGAACACACCTGTTCTCCTAAGAGAGCTCAAAGTTAAACATGAAGCCTTTTACAGAAAACGGCAGAAGAGGGGAGAGAATATAAAAGCCAAGCAGGCAACAAGACAAATAGAATGACAGAGAGAGTTGGGTAAATAAAAAGACAGACAGCTGGAGACAAAGATGAACAGGGATGTTTCACTCCACCTCCAAAACTAAGGAGAGCTGAGGTAGGGCAAGTCAGAGACAAATAAGACAAGGGAGGGTTTGTGTTGAGAAAGAAGAAAAGGTAGCAGAAAAAAAATCAAAGACAAAAGAAAAAAAGACAAGAGGGAGGAAAAATGAAGTGAGGGAATGTGAGGAAGAATAGAAAAAAGGAAGTCCTTGGTGATTTCAGCAAATTCTCAACAAAAACATCTGATTAAAGCATCAGCTCTGCATCACTTTATTTATTCATTTAACTCTTTGAGTGCAAGCTGTTTTTTTTAAAACCAAAAGTGCCTTGTGCCAGCATTTTTCAGTCATATTTCAAGACCTACAGAATATTTAGTACCATGTCTCTTAAAACACTGAATAGCTCAAATGAAAGAAGAGACTCTCTATTTCATCATGAAAATAAATGTTTGTTTTTACCTAGTTCCATTCTTGTTTTATCTGGAGAAGAGTAGAGGCCACTTTCACCAAAATCACCACTTTTTGTCCAGAATCTGTTTTGCTCTCTAATCGTCTCCACTTCCTGCTTTGATCTCTGTGACGCATATTAACTCTTTGTGTCCCGGCCACAAATCACAGAAGCCCCAACATGACTCACAGGCTTGCGGGAGACCGTGATCAGCGAGCAGCTGCAAAAAAAAACCCACTTTGAAGTCAATGGCACTCAAAGAGTTAATCAAGTATCAAGTATTCTAGCAATTAACTCGTTTGAGTGTTTTTTTTGCAGCAGGTCACTGATCGCGGTCTCCAATAATTTCAGAGCTTTTGTGATATGGAGTTGGGACATAAAGAGTTAATATATGCCACAGAGATCAAAGCAAAACAAATGGATTCTGGACAAAAAGTGGCAATTTTGGTGAAAGTGGCCTCTACTCTCCTCCAGACAAAACAAGAAAGGAACAAGGTAAAAACAACCATTTTTTATGATGAAATAGTCTCTTCTTTCATTTGCGCTACTCTGTGTTTTCAGAGACATGGTACAAACTATTCTGTGGGTCGAGAAATATGACTAAAGATGGGCAAAAAACGCTGACACAAGGTACTTTCAATTTTAAAAAATGGCTTGCAGTCAAAGTTAGTAATCAGATAAAAAAAAAACTTGCAATACTATGCAAGATTTTTTTTTCATAGAAATAAACATTTTCAGAATAAAAATTATCCAACATCTGAGTTTCAAGGCTCAAAACTATTTTTTTTTTTTTTTTTTTTGCATCTCAAAAAGTCCCGGAGTAAACCATCAATTGTACATGTTATCCTTTTACCTTGTTATCATCATCTACACAGGTTATTCGGATGAAAACACACAATTCTGAATGTTAGAAAGTGTTGTAGATTAAATAATGATTTTGATTTTAAAAAAATGCTTAACCAAATCAATGAGGCAAAGAATTTCCATCAATGGTTTTTAGATTTAGAATTTACTGTTTTCTCAAGGAATCCTTTTGGCCCTAAAATGAGCCCATGATGACTTAAAAACCTTGGAGAAACTGGCTGATTTGAATATGACATAAACTGTCAGGTTGGGACATCTTGTGCAGATTTGTCATTACTGATCTACAGGTTCAGTTACTATCAGGGTGTATTTGTTTGGGTGCTCAAACATCTTCGCTTTAACCAGATGTGTTGTACACGTGTTGTCAATCAATGTAAAAATCACTTAAAATAAACACACTTGCATCATAAGTTAAAATAAAAGTGTTTATTTTGAAGGAACTGCCAGGGATGGAGGCTTAGCAACATTTTTGCCAAAAGTGTGCTGGCACATCTGTAGTTCTTTCTGCTAAGTGGATGATATCATAACTCTGGGAAAGTATAGAAATCACAATTACAACTACAGACTTGACGTGAATGCTTTTTTTCCATCTTGGCCGCTCGTAATTACACTCTGATTGATATGGCAAGTACTCGGCATAATGGATAGCAAAAAAGAAAGGGAAAGAAAAATAATGATGAAGGAAGAACTGAGGGATTGCAGAGAGGACAGAAGAGGAAAGGAGGATGGAGAAGGTGCAGAATAATGGCTCAGATTATGAGCAAAGAAGGAGGAGTTGGAAATGAGGTGCCAGCTCTGCCAAAACCAAATGACTAATGTTAACCAAAACAAAAGAAAAAAAAAAAATGTGTACCCACCCCATCATTTAGAGCCGCCCTAAAATTTACTGGGCAGTGTTACAACTTTCCACCAAATTCCATGAACACTGAGCCAGTTTTTTTCGGTTTTCCTGCTGACAAACCAAACCAAAAATGTGACCTCCTTGGAGGTCAGAAATAATGAATGGGAGACAGGCTTAGATGCACACAGAGAATCTGAGGGGACACGTTGTGTGGTTCAGAGCCATTTGCACCAACCCTGGGGTGAAAATGAAAAATAGGTGCGGAAAAGTGGGAGAGGAAAACTTGTGAATTAGGATGCCATGGAGTTACTGAAGGAGGAAGTGAGGTGGAAAGGGAGTGGGGGTGGAGACAGTAAACAGATTGGGAGGAGGTGGTGATGATAATGATGAAAGCTGTGTGAGAGTCAGGCCTGGTGGGAGGGTGAAGAGAGGTACTATAAAGAGGAGAGGGATGCAGGGGAGTGGGACGGGGGGTAATGATAATGGTAAGGGATGATGGGATGTGGTTAAATGAGAAATGATTTGCAAAACGAAGAGGGAAGGTGAGGCTGCAATGAGCTTTTTCCATGAAGATCTGGGTTTAAACATGGAGGAGGAGAGTAAGGAAGGTGCTCACCAAAAAAAAAAAAAGACAAGGAAGCTGGAGGGAAGGGGAGAAGGAGGGAAGGGAGTGTAGAAGATAGATGAGGTGTATGAGTGCACACAATGTGCTATTGACTGAAGGCTTTCCCTGTTAATTGCATATTCCTTATGATTGTGCTGTGAATTGCTGTGCTGAATGAGAATGGCTTTCTCTCACTCTTTACTTTCAGACAGAAAGACAGACACAGGTGTAAGTGAGACATGAAGGCGAAAGAGGCAAGGAGACCGAACTTATAGAGACAGACGTTTGTCTATTAAAACAATGAGAATAGTTTAGAGAAACAGATTTTTACATGGTGGAAAGCAATGACCTTCTCAATATTTAACCAAAGTCATGATCTTTTGTTGGCCGTGACCCAGTGCTTATAGATATTTTAATCATACTGTTGTTGCCTTGAGTACATAGTGTTCAAAAACCAAATGAAAAGGTCAACAGCAAATGTTTCTCCTATACGCCTAGCAGCATACAACATTTAAGGTCAACAGTGAACAGGCTGAAAATAAACAGTGTAGACATGATCATGTTCACTTTTTGAAAAGAAAACAACATTTTGAGGGTATTCGGTACTACAGATAGTTGTGTGAAGGTCATTTGGAGGAGACAGGGCTGAAAATGACACTTTACAATGAGAATGAGTCTCAGTAACTGGTAAGTCTACGGCCATGATAACCAAATCTGTGATGCCAGAAGCCTTACAATGACAAGGCTAACCTGTAGGTGCAAAGCAGATGAACTTAACCTTAATTTTATCCTGATTCACTGCTTTATTCTTGTAAACAGCACTCCCTCTCTTCATATAATTTTAAAGATCACATATTATGCACTTTTTCTGCACTTTTATATAGGTCTCAGACATCCAACAATATTGCATTCAAAGTGTATTACCCCAAACTCAGCCCTGGTCCTGAATACCAGCCAGTTAAAAATCACTGTATTGAGCTCTGCTGAGAACAGGCTGTTTCTGTGTCTGTACCTTTAAATTTTCCTGAGCTGTGTCTGACCACGCCCCCTCTCTGGAGAGAGGAAGTGTCTCTCTCTCTCCCTTTACCATGCACTTCTGTTTACTATGTGTACTGGCACTGGCAAAAGAGGCTACCGTTAACAGTTTGCGAAAGTTAGCGAGGAGAAAAAATGGCGGCTGCTCTGTAACTTTAGAGGAGGGTTGTCTATCCGGGGGAGAGGCTGGCTCAAAGACAGTGTCCTCCACTGGAGGGAGGGGTATTTCACCGTTCTACGTCAGTAAGCGAAAAATGTTCAACTCAGCTATTTCAGCACACATTGGCAAAGAAGAGGAGCACGCAGGGGAGGGAGGTGACAGACTTTTTTCACTCCTGGGGCTTCATTCACAGGCTATGGGGACACATACTACTGTTACACTAACTTTATAAAGTGAATTTTGCATAATAGGTGACCTTTAAGCTTGTGTGACCACTGCTGTTTTTTAGACTTTATAATTTATCCCATGACAAGATAAAGTTGCCATCAAATGGAATGGCATCAAAGTCTTGAAGATACACCATCTGGACACCTTGAAAGTCTGTGCCAAATGTTGTGGTACTATATACAATAAATTATGAGATATTTAGAATATTTTTTGAAATCACTGAAAAAGTGAACACTTTGACCAGCTGGTGGCGCTAGAGAAACGATGAGAGGATCAGTGAAGTCATCATGACTGACCTTCACTACTAAGGGTCATGGGTCACAAGCATGAACCCTGATTCTGTTTAACTACTCATTGCATTTACGTATTTAATAACTTCAATAATAGCTGAAGTAAAGTAGAACAATATTGCTCAAAAAAAAAAAATGGCTCAGGTAGAGCGGGTCGTTTAGTGAGCGGAAGATCACAGGTTCGAATCTCAGCTCCCCCTAGGTGCATGTCGAAGTGTCCTTGAGCAAGATATTGTACCCTAAATTGCTCTTGATGAGCTGTTGGTGCCTTGCCTCTGGCATCACTATATGAATCTGTGTGTGAATGGGTGAATGTGGCATGTAGTGTAAAGCGCTTTAAGCTGTCGGTAGACTGGAAAAGTGCAATACAAATGCAGGATCATTTACCACCATTTACCATTTTAAGCTCTACAAAGATGCCTGACTGACTGAAATACATTTCAGAAACAGAAACTTTTCCTCAGTTTTGTGATTTTGGTAAACAGATTCTATGTGACACTGATTTGAGAAACTATATTCACGTTTGATATGGAGTGCTTTGTCTGAGGATGGGGCACAGATGAGGAAGGAGTGCGAAGATTGACTGTGTCCTGTGTTGCCAATGATATGGGAAACAAATCATGCTGTGATTAAACTGTCTGCACTGAATACTGGTGATACCACTTGTGATCAACGCCTCTTTCGTACAGGAGGATCCTGGCATCCCTGGGGGGAAATGATAGCTCAGAAGTCATCAGTAGTGACATGCCAGTAGGAAGATTAATATCCTGCTCTTCATGTCGATCAAGTAGACTTGGTGGGCACATACAGTAGAATTGAGTAGTTCTATAGGTGCCGTCCAATTCTAGTTTGTATATTAATCCAAAGCAATACACAAAGACCAACAGTAGGAGCAGGGGCATGTTATGTGTACCTTTTAGAACAGCTAAAACTGTAATTCTACCATATAACATAACATTTTAGTCATATTTGGCAATGTGGTGGTGCTGCACTGAATCTGCTAAGTCATATCAAAAAAATGCTGTGGGCCACTGTCAAAAATATTTCACAAAACCATTTGTATAACACACCGATCAAGCATGACATCACTGTCAGGTGAAGCGAATAACACTGATTATCCCCTCATCATGGCGCCTCGGATATATAAGGCATCGAATGAACATTTTGTCCTCAAAGTTGATGTGATAGAAGCAGTAACAATGGGGAAAGGGTCAGGATTTGAGTGAGGTTGACATCAAGGACCAAACAGTCATGTCTAGAGGACTTGATCAGAGCATCTCCAGAACTACAGCTCGTGGGTCTGCAGGATCTATCAAAAGCAGGGCTGGGTACCGAACTCTGAAATTTTTGTGGCCCGACCAAAAAGCTCTGATCCTATCGGGTAACAAAAACATGAATGAGAATTACACAACTACACAATGAGAATTTAAATCACAACCCGACATAGAATTCATGCTATCTGCTACTGACGTAAACAGTAGCTACATGTTTTGTTGTACATCTGTAAGGCTGAAAGCACTGGGAGCACTAAACTTTGAAGTTACGTTGGTCTGAGCTCCAACTTCTGACTTTCAGTGAACACACCATAAGACAAACTCAATTCTCACTCCCTAGGGTCCTAAAGAGGAACCTGTAGCAGCCACACTAGACCATTGTCTAGTATGTCTACCATGATAAAGCCCAAATTATACAAAAATAAAATGCTGAGTTGAAATCATAAAATAATAATGGCAAAAACAATAATAACAATAATAATAGTAGTAGTAGTACTGGTGGTCATGATGCTTGATGCTCTGTGACAGATAGAAAGAGTAAAATAAATGACATTAAATCATGTCACACAAAAACTATATAAACCTGAAACTCTAGGGATTATTGACAAACAAAATAATGGATGTTTTTTTTATGAAAATATACATACACAAACACATAAAATCTGGTCAAGGAGTGAACACAGGTGTTTAAGACTGGATCTATTGCATAATTACTCAATCAATCTGCTTTGTGAAATAAACATCTGCCACCAAAAGTATTCTGGCTCTATAAACACCAGGTGCTTAGTGTTGTGGAGAGCAATTTATGCCCATGAACACCACCAGTAATTTCAATGCCTTACCCACTGATTTGCTTTGTACTGGAGGTATTTGCACGATCATTAGATTAGAATACCTTAAAACCTGCAGATGATTGAGGATTTAGATTTGATTTGTGATCATGATTCATGATTACAACATGGTCGTTACGCAGGACGGACACACACACACACACACACACCAAGACATGGCTTTAACAAACGTTCCTCAACTGCTCAAAGATTTCAGCCAGCAGACAGCGACACAAAATCTTCTTTCTTTCTGTTGGAGGTACTTTAGAAGGAAATTAAGGTCAGCCAGAGTTTAAAATGTTTGACCGAAGTATATGAAACTCAGTCAAACAGTATGTGATCTTGCAGTAATGTCCGTTTGGAAATATCTGACCCTTACTAAACAGGATCTGACCGAAGTCAAGATGTATGTGCTGCTCTGTCTTTGCCTGTTTAAGCCAAATAGCCTAATGACCCATCTCCCCGTCTCTAATAACACCTGCATGAACACAGGCACACGCCACACAAAGTTCATACAGGTATACACAACCATGCATCTATATGCTTGAATGCACACTTCCTGACATGACAGCCACACACACACACACACACACGCTTGTCTCAAATCAATTTCAATTCTCCAGTTAGGGAACAAATCAGTGGATAGCCTTTCATCTCTTCAGCCTCTCTCACTCCTCCTCTACACTGCCACTTCTCTCTATTGATCTCCATCACTCTCTTCTTGTCTTGGTTTCCATCTTTGGCTCTCTTTTTATACATCATTCTTTTTGCTTGTTTTCCGCCCATCTCTCATTCTTTCTCTTCATTGTCTCAGCCTCTATCTGCTGAGGTCGCTCTCTGCCTCCATCTTATACCCCTCAGCTCTCACTGTCTCTAATAATCGCTGACCCCCAACACACATCTCATTAAATTAATTCCCAATCCATGGAAAGCTATTGACCCTGTGCCGAGGTCCCACATATTGTCAAGTTGTATTGACAGGCTATATGCCTGTCTGTCTCTTTGATCATCCGTCTACCTGTACGACTGCAGCATGTCTACCCGACTTGTGCGTGTTAGCATATTCCTGGTGACAGAAATGAAATTTATTCACCCAAGTGCTGTAATTCCCTGAGTATTTTTTATATTTTGGCATCATTTGTTGTGATAAGCTGTCACTGTGGTAATGTTTATGCCCTGTGAATCCTTTAGATCAGATATTAGTCAGCATGGAGTGATGTCTCTCTACATGAATTTTCTGATGCTTAACTTTGTGACTGCTCATGCTACTCTACTTAAGCAAAACTTGGTAACCTAACGTCCAGGAGGAAGAGACTGTCAGAATCTCTTAGCAGCAGGGACAGACCTCCTTTAATGAACATTTCATGAATATAAACCTCATACAAGGAAGACGCAACACCTGAATGTGGAATGAGATACACTATATTGCTAAAAATATTCGCTCACCTGCCTTGACTCGCATATGAACTTAAGTGACATCCCATTCCTAATCCATAGGGTTCAATATGACGTCGGTCCACCCTTTGCAGCTATAACAGCTTCAACTCTTCTGGGAAGGCTGTCCACAAGGTTTAGGAGTGTGTTTATGGGATTTTTTGACCATTCTTCCAGAAGCGTATTTGTGAGGTCACACACTGATGTTGGACGAGAAGGCCTGGCTCTCAGTCTCTGCTCTAATTCATCCCAAATGTGTTCTATCGGGTTGAGGTCAGGACTCTGTGCAGGCCAGTCAAGTTCATCCACACCAGACTCTGTCATCCATGTCTTTATGGACTTTGCTTTGTGCACTGGTGCACAGTCATGTTGGAAGAGGAAGGAGCCAGCTCCAAACTGTTCCCACAAAGTTGGGAGCATGGAATTGTCCAAAATGTCTTGGTATGCTGAAGCATTCAGAGTTCCTTTCACTGGAACTAAGGGGCCAAGCCCAGCTCCTGAAAAACAACCCCACACCATAATCCCCCCTCCACCAAACTTTACACTTGGCACAATGCAGTCCGACAAGTATTGTTCTCCTAGCAACCACTAAACCCAGACTGCCAGATGGAGAAGAGTGATTTGTCACTTCAGAAAACACGTCTCCACTGCTCTAGAGTCCAGTGGTGACGTGCTTTACACCACTGCATCCGACGCTTTGCATTGCACTTGGTGATGTATGGCTTGGATGCAGCTGCTCGGCCATGGAAACCCATTCCATGAAGCTCTCTGTGCACTGTTCTTGAACTAATCTGAAGGCCACATGAAGTTTGGAGGTCTGTAGTGATTGACTATGCAGAAAGTTGGTGACCTCTTCACTCTATGCACCTCAGCATCCGCTGACCCCGCTCCATCAGTTTACGTGGCCTACCACTTCGTGGCTGAGTTGCTGTCGTTCCCAAACACTTCCACGTTCTTATAATACAGCTGACAGTTGACTGTGTAATATTTAGGAGCGAGGAAATTTCATGACTGGATTTGTTGCACAGGTGGCATCCTATCCATGCTGGAATTCACTGAGCTCCTGAGAGCGACCCATTCTTTCACAAATGTTTGTAAAAGCAGTCTGCATGCCTAGGTGCTTGTTTTATACACCTGTGGCCATGGGAGTGATTGGAACACCTGATTCTGATTATTTGGGTGGGTGAGCAAATACTTTTGGCAATATAGTGTATTAACTATTGATTACATGAATACCTGATTTTTTTAGGGATCAATAAAGTTGTTTGAATTTGAATTGAATTTGAATTTAACAGTAAAGACGCATCAGTTGTTTGAAGTTGCTATTAAAAAAATTACCAACAGCGCTGCATACACAGGCCTTGTTTTTAGATGATAAGAAATTCAGCAAAGGATGTGTGACTGGGTGATAAAAACAGAGGAAAAGGAGAAAACAGAAAAAGACAGGGAAACAGACAGATTGAAAGCATTATGTTAAAATGTTGCTAACACTTTGAGAGACTTAACAGACTAAAATGCAAAAAAGTCCACTCTAATTCTACAATGTGAACCACCCTAATGTCAGCCAAGTACTGTGACATGAAGCAACAAACAACATTGCATCAGTCCTTGCATTTAGGATGTCTCATCAGATTCCTACAAAGTACACAGCATTACATTCACTATCATCATCAAGTGACCAAACAAACCAATGGCTAGAGTTGTAATACCGGTAGACAAATACACTACTCACAATAACTTTGGGATATTGTTATTTACATGAGTGCATTTCCTATTTGGTCTGAATTTTAATGAAATAAGTAATAGTCCCCTTTGATATTCGTATTAATGAATGAGAAGAAACACCATTTTCATTAGTTATTACCCCAACAATTTAGACAACAACAAAGATAGCCCCAAATAATCAAAATCAGTAGTCATGATGTTATTCTGAGGCAAGGCTTCCATTCTTCCACAACTGCTACACACAGTTCTGCCAGGTCAGGTGGGGGTGGGATACAAGCATCCAGTCACTGCTTCAGCTGGTCTCAGACCTGCTCTATGGGGTTCAGATCAGGGGACATTGCTGGCCATACCATATGAGGCACTGACAATTCTGGCACTGTGTGGTGGATCATTATCTTCCATGAACAGCAAGTTGGGGGTATGATGGTGGAATTGAGGGATGATGATGTTTCTATCATATCTCTGAGGTAAGAACGTGCAGTGACTGAGCCATCCATTAAGTGATGATGTGTGTTCATGACTGCTTGAATGATGAACTGGGAATGGCTTACTGACAGTACCAGCTTTTTATACCCCCAGAATGTTGAAATTGATGCCATATTGAAAAGGGCTGTCTTTTTGTATTTTTTGGTATTGGCCCCAAAATGTAAGTAACCCTAATATAATTGCCTCCCTATCCCAATAATCACTGAAGTGAAATCCGCTGAGGACCTCACAACATCCATAACTTATTGTGAGTAGTATAAATATCCTCTAAAGTAAAGGCTACTGTCAATGATCCTAACATTAAACAAAAATCCTGACACATGCAGGCCCACAGTAATTTTATACGAAACAGAGCTGAAAGGCAAAAAGTTGGTCCTGTTCTAAAGCATCACATGAACTTGAAAGGACGGTTGTCTGTGGAAATGTTTGTAAGAATATGCTTTTATTCCGAAAACTGAGTGCTTGGTTAGTTAACTTCACACAACCACTTGGAAAGGATTGCTGACCAGACGGGATGATGAAAAGCGATCATGGCGACTTCCATGTCTAGTAAGATCATGTGTGGGGACGGATATGGTACCATGGGTTTTATTGAGACTACTCTTATCAATGCTCCTTATCGGTTTGGTTGTTTATCCATACTCTTATCGGTTATTTTTCATGACTATATAATTGCTTTTTTACTGTTAAATTTAGAATAGGATAAGAATTATATTTATTTTATAAATTACTAAATGTTGTTTCTTGACCTGCAACAGTCATGTTTTCAACAGCAAAGTCACTATCGAAACGCGCTGGAAAATATCAGTAAAATAAATCATATTCCTGAGTTTATGTTTGTTTGTAACAATTACACCAAAATGCAGATAAAAGAGCAGGGATCCTCTGAGTTAATCCTTACTATGTTCTTTAATAGCTGAATTTCATTTAATTTTATAATTTGGTACCCATCCTTATCAAGTGCACACAGTGCTCGTCTAAGTTCATTCATTAGCTTACTCATTTATTACTTATTTACTGTTTTTTGCAATTAGGGTTGCAATTATTAACTACCAACTACGAACCAATATCTAAGTAATCTTTTCCACGTCCTACAATTTCTCAGAGCTCAGGGTGACCGATAGGTAGAATTCCAAAAAAAGCATTTGATTCAAAATGACATAAAACATAGAAAAACACTGAATTAATTTGTGAAGGTTGGACTATTAAAGGCTTGACATTTTGGCTGGATAAATTAAAGGTTGGAATACTCAACACTGACAGTAAAAAAATCTTTTCAAATTGATTCAAAGCTTACATTAAGAAGTCAGATTTTGTCTTAATGTATTAGGAAAATCCAATTTGGAAATAAATAACATGTCATCAAATCACAGTATGATTCAATATAGAGAATTAAAAATGCTTTGCAGGTTTTTCATTGTTCTAGCAGTGTCATGCTGACACTTGAACACAAAATATTGAGCTTGACTGTTTTTGCAGAGCAATGATTATCTCATTATCTCAGCCTGCCATCACAAACTCAAGTAGGAGTTTAAAGGCTAGATGAGGAGACCTGGGTTAGAATGGATCTGAAAACAGTCATAGATTTAAAAGGTATAATCTAACACGGGTTGATATACCATCACAGTAATCAATAAGAGACACCGCTAACTACCCTCCTTAACCTGCTTTGGAGTCCACCACAATCATATATATATATATATATATATATACACGTATATACGTATATATACTTATATACGTGTATATACATATATACGTATACGTATATATACTTATATACGTGTATATACGTATATACACGTATATATATATATATATATATATATATATATATATATATATATATATATATATATATGCATGCACGCACACACGCGCACACACTCACACACACGGTTGAAAGGAGCAGCAGCTGCAGCAGAGCAGGTCCACTCAGCCACCTCTCACTAAGTCCTGGTCAAAATGAGATGCTCATTGTTTTCTAGTGAGCAAATGATGGTGTGTTTACAGTGATCACTGAAACGGCTGAAATCCATCTTCAAAGATAGCAGAAGAGGCTTTGTTCTAGTGTTTGGAAGGCAGTATGTCCATATATTCATTAATATTTTCACTCAGTGAAATACAGAAAAAAATGCGACAGACTTTTTCTTTATCCCCACAAGTTTGATAAATGATGTTCTTCATTAAACTTTGTGGAAAAAGAAAAGCTCCTGTCAGCCTAAGAGCCGTTTCAGGAATCACTGGAAAAAGCAATCATTTGCACACTAGAAAACAACGAGCAGCTCATTTGACCAGGAATTACTGAGAGGTGGCTGACTGGACAGCAGTGCAGCAGTCAACCACATCTGCTGAATAGAAAGTTGTGTAGTCGGAGCACTCCCGTCACCACCAGTCCTATAGTGTGTACATCTCAAAACCAGGGAGGAGAGAGTCGCGTAGTGTGAACAGCATGGAGAGTAAACGACTCCGACAGTCGGGTAGAGTGAACAAGGCTTAACTCGACCGAAATGCGTTGGCCACATCCCATGCTGATGACCGCCTCACTGCTGATGTCCTGTGGAACCAGATGGTGAATGCCTCTCAACTCCAGGCACGTTTAAGGGAGGTGAGAGGCACCAAGTGTCAGAACATTTGAAACCACTTACATCAGCATGGTCTGCGTGGCAGACAACCTGCAAGAGTACCTGAACACACCACCAGACACAGGCGTCATCATCTGGCATGGACAGGAGCATTTGAGCTGGACAAGGAACCAGTCAGCCTCAGTACTGTCCTCTGATGAAAGTAGATTCACAGTGAGCAGAAAAGATGGCCGCCAACACTGCTGGAGACGTCAAGGAGGACGTTATGCATCAGCATTTGGAGGTGGTGGTGTTACAGTCTAGACAGGTGTGTCTAGTCAATAGAGAACTGCCCTACACCTTGTGAACGGTACTGTGACAAGCCGACACTTCCTGAATAACAACATTAATCCAGTCATTGTGCCTCTCCATGAGCAACACAGGCCTGATTTCATCTTCATGGATGAGGGTGTCCAGCTCATTGAGGTGTCATCATCAGGGAACGGCTGCTGGAGGCTGGGTTACCTCAAATGGGGTGACCTGCACTTTCTCCAGACCTGAAGCCCTCAGAAAACCTATGAGATCAGTTGAGTCATCGTGTTGAGGGTTGTAACCCTACACCCCAGAACCTCAATGACTTGAGGGCAGCCCTTCAAGAGGAGTGGAATATCATGACTCAGCAGACAATAAGTCGACTTCTGAACAGCATGAGATGTTGTTGTCAAGCTGTAATTGATGCTCAAGGACACACGACAAGGTACTGAGACATTGACATTTTTGTTGTGGTATTCCCACCACTGTTGATTTTTTGTTTTAATAAATTGAGAAGAAGAAATTATCATTGTATACTTCTACTTAAATGTCCTACTTTCATAATATTATATCAATGTAGCATGAACTTTTTAAATTTTCCAGAAATTTCACCCAAAATCAAATATCCCTAACTTTCTGTGAGTAGTGTATTTTGTTTTCTATTTAGTTATCATCTGGTTGTTGTCAGAAAAAAAACTGTTGTTGACGAACATTATAACGAAAATTTTTCATCAACAAAATTAACACTGATCCAGAGTCATTCCCGCACTGCAGATGGGTTAATTGCAACCCTATTTATGGTATCAGTGTACAGCAGGTGGGAAGCATGTGAATCACTGAGCACCCACTTGAAGCCTCCATGAAAACCAAAAAAACCAAAAATTCTTTAACTTCAAGATCATTTTGAGAGATTTTTATGGTGTAATCAAGAGCACTCAGGTATTTTATCCATGCATCTTTAACTTGCATTCTGCTAATTATCAAAAGGGGAAGGGGGCTGTAAAAGGTCCCTGCTGGGTTGGAAGTCTTCTAAATTAAACATTTGTTCAAAGCCAGTCAGCCTGAGAGGTACCTATGTGCCTCAAACATGACTGGTGTTCCTTTATGGCCTAAAAAAACTCTTAAGTTTGATATCGGTAAATGGCCATTAAAACAGTATTAGCACAGTAACTGCCATGATTGTATTGAGTGAGATGCTGGTTAAAAAGGAGCTGCCAAATAATTAGGACCACATATCAAGTAGCTTAGTCACATTACTGTGCTCTGCTTTCTTCACACCATGATCTAAATAGAGTAAAAAAATGATGCATGGTTCAGATGACTGGACTTATCCAGAAGGAATCAGACGGAAACAGATTATTAACAATTATATACAATATATACAAGTACATCCATTCCATGTGCTTTGCTACTGTTTTCCACTTTTTTGTAAAACAGTAAATTTGTAAATTCATGGATCAAACATAATGTAGCATTAAAGGTATCATTTTGATGAAAGTAAACACCTTACACTGAGTGATAATCTAATAAATGTGTTAAATACTGTATTTTAGTGCACTGTTTCACTGTCAAATGAGAAAGACCTTTCTGATGTTGGTCAGGCTTGATGTTTCAATGTTGTCATTGACAGACGATAAAGTGAATCCATCCGTTAATATGAAGAAAAGTTGGAAACTTGACTTTGACTTGACTTAATGAGTACAGTACAGTAGAGTACAATCTTTAAATGATATGAATGAGGTGTGTTTATTTCATACCAGTAGCATCATGGAGCAGTCACCTCCACTGCCTCACTAGTGGCTATATGAGCTTAATTTGTACCCCCCCAAAATAGATTTCACACTACAGTGAGTAACAAAGTTAATGAAAAGTAATGTAGCAGTGTACATATATTTACAGAATGTCCAATATCTTTTAATGCTCAGTGGAATCCACAATGAACCTTTCTCAAATTGGCACTTGTCCGACTGGAATTTATTTAAGCATACAAGCCAAGGCACCTCTCCCTTTCCTCTCTCCTGTCTTTCTTTTTATCCCCAATTTGTTCATCATCCATTCTTCCTCTATATCCCCCAATCTCACGTGTACATAAAATTTCAAAATTAAGTGAAATAATATATATAATCTAAGATAATAAAAAGCCATCCACTGAATGTTGACTGAGTCTTGATTGGATGCTGCAGCTCCATGACTCAGATGAAGCTCAAACAACAAAATCAAATATTGTAAATTAATCTTTGCAGACACTCTGCCTCCCTCACTTTCCGTCTTTCCTCTTCTCGTCTGTTGCCTCCTTCTCTCTCCCTCCTGGTGGTTAAAGCATACATGTTGAGAGACGGTAGAACATGCTATGTTGTTTTCTGGTGTTTGTGTGTCATGATGGGGAGGATTGCACTATTCAATTTTAAACTGTTGCCATGTTCAATGTAACAAAGAGACAACAAATGAGATATTTCATAGAATAATATATATACAAATATGAATAATAATTTAAAAAATCTGAATAACAGATTCCAATAATAAAATAAAAGGAAACATAACTTTACACTGGCTATAGTCATATCTAATACACCAAGTAGGTAAGCACAGATGGTCCATTGTCTGAAAGAGGTTAAGACCTTTACGATTGACCATTCACAGAGTCCAGGTCCTTTCCCCGTTACTGAGCATTATTCTCCACCTGGATAATGAGACAAAAAGACAACCTCTCATGCTGAAACACTCCAGAGTTGAGCGAACTATACGTCCACTGGGGGCAAATCAGTGCAATCCACCCACAGTATAAGAGCTGCATGAATCTAATATGCATCCCTACCACTGTATGATCTCCCACAATGTACAAACTATGAGCAAATGGAACATCGTCACAAATGATCAATTGAATAATTCCATGAACGGCTGACCAATATTATTACGGTCTTGGGCAAGACAGAAAGTTGTACAAGAGTGCCATTATTCTTCTTACACCCTCAACAGCTGCTGACTCTCCCTCAGCTTTGACACATCCATCCATCCATCCATCCATTATCTACCGCTTATCCTCATAGGGTCGCAGGGGGGCTGTCCCAGCTGTCTTAGGGCAGAAGGCAGGGCACACCCTGGACAAGTCGCCACCTCATCGCAGGGCACATATAGACAGACAACCACTCACACTCACATTCACACCTACGGTCAATTTAAATTAGCCAATTAACCTAATCCCCATGCATGTTTTTGGATGGTGGGAGGAAGCCGGAGTGCGCAGAGAGAACCCACACAGACACAGGGAGAACATGCAGAAAAGGCCCTGGGCCCGGGATTCGAACCCGGTACCTTCTTGCTGTGATGCGACAGTGCTAACCACTACACCACTTCACAATCCATGTTTTCTCATATTGTCACATGAAGGCCAGCCATAACCATGTTCATTCTGAGAAATGCTAACAAAATTGAACCGAAATATTCACCATTACTTATTAACAAAAAATGAAAAACAAACATTGTATGAATTGTTACGTTAGCAAAATAAATAAATTTATAATGAAAAGTCATTCCCCTGACAATCTTGTTTTTTGCATGCAACTGTAAAGTAAATTTTCTACCTATGTCAGAACACTTTAATCGGTTGCCAGAAAAGAAAGTATAAGAAAAAGAGGGAGCGGGAAAGGACTTTAAAGCCAAAAAATAATAACGTAATGAACAATATTTTTCAGTCAACTCAGAAAGCTGAGCCAGGCTGAAGAAATGAACAATAACCAGGAGGCTAATGCTACAGATATTGCTGCTAGCCAAGAGGTATAGTTAGATAGCATCAGTGAAGCAGCCACTAGGCCTTTATCAAACTATATACTATATACTGTATATAACTATATAACTATTTGCCATTCTCAAAATTAGCAAATGGATGTGACAAAGTGAAAAGAGACTGGCTGTGGCAGAAACTGTACAGTGAATTACAGCATGAAAAAATCCGCCCACATACACACTGCTACTGGAAGTCTACCGTAATTCACTGAACAGTGATAAATGACAATCTCAACACCATTCTCAGGAAACGTCAGTCTGTTTCTCTATAATATGTCATGCCAATCTCCCTTTGGATATAGCAGAAGGTCCTGCTTCTAAGGTACCTGTCAAATAATGACACACCCAAAATGCTATACAACACGTTTGAGTTTGTAGACTGAAAGACAGACAAGAAAAGAAATTGCCAGCATTACACAGTAGAAGAACCTCTTCAAAAGCATTGACTTGACCTCACTGACTGCCATGGCCAAGGGTATGATAAGGGAATAAATATATCGGGAAAAGTGAATGGTGTGCAAACCCAAATTCCTCAAGTAAAGGTTATCCCACTGTGCATCACGTACACTGAATCTAGCAAAAGTACTCTCCAGTCATATAAGAAAATGTCAACTTAATCCACATGACTACATCGGTGTATACACTGCGTGATGTGATGTGATGTGGTGGTCTGTGTTTCAGGAAAAGATGTGATAAATATTATGTTTGTGTGGAGTGGTAAGATCTATTGCTTGCCACATCCCTTGCGTGTTTGAAGCACTTGATTGCATAACATCATCCCACAAAGTTATGCAACAAGGCCTTATCAGATGTGCAAGGACAGTGGGAATAGTTCACAGCAGGTATTTGTACTGTCTGGGTAACAATACTGGAAAATTTTGAAGACAGATATTTCCAAAATATTCCAAGGATCTTCTCCAAGGATTTGGTAAAACAAATGCTCCATCTAAAAAGGATACAGTGCCACATTCTCGGCATCATCAACACATATGAAGTTGTTAAACAGGACTTATGATTTGCGAGCATTTAATGACATTTGTATTGTACTAAGGATATTTCTCATTTTACTAGTGTAGGCACTGAGGCAAGAGGACAGAGATCCTTGAGTAAACTGAAAATAATAAAGAATTACTTGTGCTCCACAGTGAGCCAGGAGAAGCCTAATAAAATGTGAATAGACAGGCTTCACAGAAAACATAAAGGAATTGATAGATCCAGAAAGACAAGGAAGATGTCCTCATGAGAAGCAAAGATGATAATAAATGCTTAGTTTTTCTACATTTTCTACTGATATGTGGAGATTGGTGTTGATACTGGTGTGTTTAAGTGTGGGAAAGAGAAAAATGTTATTATTATTATACAAATAATTCCATAAATAATAATATGTATATTATGGTGGATTTTTACATCTCATTGTACATGATTCCTCTGGATCATCTGTAAAGCCATTTTCAAGAGGTATCACTGTTATGCCGATGATACATTCATCTATTTTTCTGCTAATTCTAAATCAAGTGTCTGCCCCCCATGACTGCATAGCCACAGCCAAAGATTGGATGTCAATTTAATTAATATTTAATTTAATGTAATTTTAAAACAGAAACTGAAATTTCTTTTATTGGCCCCAATAACTTTGCAACTGCAGTTGATCAGTTTCTTGGTCCATTTTATCCAAACACTAATTCTGGCACTAAGAATTATCATCATCAAATCCTTTCTGTACCTCTTACCATCTCAATGGTCTAAAAACTAAAGTTAATTTTTTCTAGGGTACAAAAGTAGCAATGACAAATACCACTGAAAGTGTTTGGCTTTCTCTCAGCATTGGGTCATCAATGAAA